>JARQOD010000003.1:191630000-191790956 GCA_033576555.1 Oophaga sylvatica | reverse complement strand
TCTTAGCAAAGAGCTAGGTAAAATTAACTCCCTCATTACCAAACACAAAGAAACACAACTCAGCTGCGAGAAGTCAGAATGTGCAATCGCGACAATCTTTGTGGCGATGCACCCATGACAACCATGCACATCAGGATTGGGGGTGAGGGGACCATGCACATCAGGATTGAGGAGTGAGCGGACCATGCACATCAGGATTGGGGGGGTGAGGGGGCCATGCACATTAGGGTTGGGGGGTGAGAGGACCATGCACATCAGGATTGGGGGGGTGAGGGGACCATGCACATCAGGATAGGGGGGTGAGCGGACCATGCACATCAGGGTTGGGGGTAAGGGGACCATGCACGTCAGGGTTGGGGGGGTGAGGGGGCCATGCACATCAGGATTGGGGGTGAAGGGACCAGGCACATCAGGATTGGGGGTGAGAGGACCATGCACATCAGGATTGGGGGGTGAGAGGACCATGCACATCAGGATTGGGGGGTGAGAGGACCATGCACATCAGGATTGGGGGGTGAGGGGACCATGCACATCAGGATTGGGGGTGAGGGGACCATGCACATCAGGATTGGGGGTGAGGGGACCATGCACATCAGGATTGAGGAGTGAGCGGACCATGCACATCAGGATTGGGGGGGTGAGGGGGTCATGCACATCAGGGTTGGGGGGTGAGAGGACCATGCACATCAGGATTGGGGGGGTGAGGGGACCATGCACATCAGGATTGGGGGGTAGGGGACCATGCACATAAGGATTGGGGGGTGAGGGGACCATGCACATCAGGATTGGGGGGTGAGGGGACCATGCACATCAGAATTGGGGGGTGAGGGGACCATGCACATCAGGGTTGGGGGGTGAGGGGACCATGCACATCAGGATCGGGGGGTGAGGGGGACCATGCACATCAGGATTGGGGGGTGAGCGGACCATGCACATCAGGATTGGGGGGTGAGCGGACCATGCACATCAGGATTAGGCGATGAGGGGACCATTCATACCAGGATTGAAGGGTGAGGGGACCATTCATACCAGAATTGGGGGTGAGGTGACCATTCATACAAGAATTGAGGGGTGAGGGGACCATGCATTCCAGGTTTGGGCGGGAGGTGACCATGCATACCAGGATTGGTGGGTGAGGGGACCGTGCATACCGGGATTGGGGAGGTGAGGGGACCATGCATTCCAGGATTGGGAGGGAGGTGACCATGCATACCAGGATTGGTGGGTGAGGGGACCATGCATACCGGGATTGGGAGTGAGGGAACCATGAATACCAGGATATGGATGAGCAGGTACCATGCATACCAGGATAGGGATTAGGGGGTACCATGCATACCAGGATTGGGTGATGAGGGGTCCATGCATACCAGGATGAGGAATGGGGTGCCATGCATACCAGATTTGGATGGGGGTGAGGGGACTATACATACCAGCATAGGGATGAGGGGTACCATGCATACCAGGATAGGGATGAGGGGTGCCATGCATACCACGATAGGAGGGGGGCAGCACATACCAGCATGGGAGACCATATACCTTTAAAAATGCTTGCCAGGGGGCCATGCACATCAGGATTGGGGGTGAGGGGACCATGCACACCAGGATAGGGGGTGAGAGGACCATGCATACCAGGATAGGGGGTGTTGTGAATAGGCTGGAAATGAGTTCTGAGCAGAAGCTCCCTCTGGTGGTTACAAACGGTACTGGACTATCCAGTGAAGATTGTGAGGATTGGGAATCAGGTGTTACTGACTGGTCTTATATAAGGGAGTCGCCTTCCCATCAGGGTTGCCGGTGATCAATTGTTCTGGTCTCAATCCTTGATTCCTGTTTCCTTGGTAGCCTGCTGTGTCGTGTCTGAATCTCCTGCTAACAGATAAGACATTTTCTTCTTTTTGTTTTTGTGCTTGATTTTTGCATTTTGTCCTGCACTTCTGTGGGGGCCTTCAGGGTCCCCTCTGGGGGCTTTTGCCTCTCAGTTCAGTTCAGCCACTGATGTTTGTACTTTTGCTTTTTCCAGTTTTTTCAGTGGCTGCTGTTTTGTTTTTGGTTACACCAGAGAGCTAATTTAGGTGGTAGAGGTCGTGTGATCTCAGGTGTTTTTGAAATTAGTAGAGTTGGTGCTTTTCAGGGTTTTTTGGGATTGCAGTAAGTGCCCTTCCTATCCTTTTCTATTTAGTAAGTTTGGGCCCCAACGTTTGCTCATACTATTTTCTGTCTGTGTCAGTATTTCTTCTTGTCTAACCGCCATTACATGTTTGGGGGCTTTCTATGTTCTTTGGGGATCTGCTCCGGGGCAGATAGCTTTCCTCTTTCTATCTTCAGGTATAGTTAGTTTCTCAGGCTGTGACGAGGCGTCTAGGACCAACGTAGGAACGCTCCACGGCTGCCTCTAGTTGTGGTGGTTAGTCAGGGTACTGCAATCTCATAGTTTCCAACTGCTCTGGTGTATTTCCTTTTTTGCCTGCTCTCCTCAGCTACCAAATCATAACAGTATCACCGGCCAAAACTGAAAATTATATGGTACTCACAGAAGGGAAAAATATTGTGGAAAGAAAAAAAAAAGTTGTCAGAGTTGTCAGAGATTTTTTTTTTTTTTTCTGTTTGTTGCTTTTTTTTTCCCTCTGTATCTCTGGGTGCTGAGGAGGATTTTTTTTTTTTCTCTCTCTCAATGGAGTTTGCACTGTTGTCTGGCCGTGTGGATCAGCTTGCCACTGAAGTTCGGAGTATTGCTACCTATCTTGCTAGGTTACCTGTTGTGGAACCTAGATTCCCATGCCAGATTTGTTTTTAGGGGATCGAGCTAAGTTTCTGAATTTCAAAAATAACTGTAAATTGTTTTTTGCCTTAAAATCTAAGTCCACAGGGAACGCAGCGCAGCAGGTTCAAATTGTCATCTCTCTCCTGCGCGGCGACCCTCAGGATTGGGCTTTTTCCCTGACACCTGGGGATCCTGTTTTGAGTGATGTTGATGCGTTTTTTCAGGCTTTGGGGTTATTGTACGATGAGCCTAATGTCACTGATCAAGCTGAAAAAACTTTGTTGGCATTAAGTCAGGGGCTTGAGGACGCTGAGTTATACTGTCAGAGATTCCGTAGGTGGGCAGTCCTGACCAAATGGAATGACGACGCTTTGGCAGCTCTTTTTTGGAAGGGACTGTCAGATAATGTAAAGGATGTTATGGTGGGATTCCCTGTTCCCTCTGGTCTCAATGATTCTATGTCATTAGCGATTCAAATTGACAGACGTTTGCGTGAGCGGAAAGGTATGCGTGGAATAATGTTGCCTTGTGAACCTGCTTCTGAATCCTTGCAGTGTGATAGAGTGGTTTCTGGGGCACAGCGTCATGAATTTCGAAAGTGCAATGGGTTATGTTTCTACTGTGGTGATGCCTCTCATGCTATTTCTGTCTGCCCTAAGCGGGGAAGACGTTTTGTTCGCTCAGACTAAGTTTTTATTAACTGTTACCCTGATATGCTCTCTGTCCTCATTTTCTGCTCAGGCTTTTGTTGATTCTGGAGCAGCTATTAACCTGATGGATTTTGATTTTGCTAAATGTTGTGGGTTTCCCTTGATACCCCTATGGAAGTCTATTCCCCTACTGGGGATCGATTCTACCCCTTTGGCTGAGAATAAACCTCAGTTCTCTACTCAGGTGATAATGAGGGTAGAACCTGATCATCAGGAGAGTTGCAAATTTTTGGTTCTGTATAATCTGCATGACATTATCGTACTGGGTTTCCCTTGGTTACAGTCTCATAATCCTGTTTTGGATTGGAAATCTGTGTCTGTTACCAGTTGGGGCTGCCAATGTGTTAATACCAACACTCCTGTTTTTTTCTGCCTCCCCCCAGGCTCAGGATGTTCCTGACTTTTTGATTGATTTTTCTGATGTGTTTAGCGAAAGTAAATCTGCATCCTTACCTCCCCATAGGAGCTATGACTGCCCTATTGAATTAGTGCCTGGTAGTAAATTCCCTAAAGGTCGCCTTTTTAACTTGTCTGTACCTGAACATGACGCTATGCGGTCTTATATCAAGGAGTCATTGGAGAAGGGTCATATCAGACCATCCTCTTCACCCTTAGGTGCCGGTTTTTTCTTTGTGGCCAAAAGGATGGTTCATTAAGGCCGTGTATTGATTATCGTCTCTTGAACAATATTACCGTGAAATATCAATATCCGTTACCCTTGATCTCTGATCTGTTTTCCAGGGTGAAAAACGCTACTTGGTTTACCAAGCTTGACCTCAGGGGGCATATAACCTTATTCGCATTAAGCACGGGGATGAATGGAAGACGGCATTTAATACCCCTGAAGGTCATTTTGAGTACCTTGTGATGCCCTTTGGGCTCACTAATGCTCCTTCTGTCTTCCAGTCCTTCATGAATGACATTTTCAGGGATTTTGTGGATAAATTTCTGATTGTTTATTTGGATGATATCTTGATTTTTTCCAATGACTGGGACTCTCATGTAAAACATGTTCGGACTGTGTTCCAGATTTTGAGAGAGAATGCTCTGTATGTGAAGGGATCAAAGTGTCTTTTTGGCGTTCAGAGGATCTCATTTCTGGGATTCATTTTGTCCCCATCTGTTATTGAAATGGACCCGGTCAAAGTTCAGGCTATCTGTGATTGGGTCCAACCTACTTCATTAAAGGCTCTTCAAAGATTCTTGGGTTTTGCCAATTTTTATCGTAAATTTATTGGTAATTTCTCTGTTATCGTTAAACCATTAACTGATTTGACCAAGAAGGGTTCTGATGTGGTGAATTGGCCTCCTGAGGCAATCTCTGCATTTCAGGAACTTAAGCAGAGATTCACTTCTGCCCCTGTTCTACGGCAGCCTGATGTTTCTCTACCATTTCAGGTGGAGGTTGATGCCTCTGAAATTGGGGCAGGTGCCGTTTTGTCCCAAAGAGATCCAGAGACCTCTAAAAGTAACCCCTGTGCCTTTTTCTCTCGAAAATTTTCTCCCACTGAACGTAATTATGACGTGGGTAATCGGGAGTTATTAGCCATGAAGTGGGCTTTTGAAGAGTGGAGACATTGGCTGGAGGGAGCCAAAACATCATGTGGTGGTCCTTACGGACCATAAGAATCTAGTTTATCTGGAATCTGCCAAACCACTTAATCCCAGACAGGCCAGGTGGGCCTTGTTTTTCACACGTTTTAATTTTGTGGTTCCATTTCTTCCTGGCACTAAAAATGTTAAGGCGGATGCCCTCTCGAGGAGTTTCCTGGCGGACTCTCCTGAGTTATCTGATCCTTCTGTTATTTGAAAAGAGGGTGTAGTTCTTTCCGCCATCTCGCCCAATTTGAGACTGGCTCTGGAGGGGTGTCAGGAGGATAAGCCCGAGCGCTGCCCTGTTGGGAAATTGTTTGTCCCGGACCAGTGGAAAAAGAGTGTAATGTCTGAGATTCATTGTTCCGCGTTGGCCGGTCATCCCGGAATTTTTGGTACCAGAGACTTGGTTAGTCGGTCCTTTTGGTGGCCTACCTTGTCTCGTCATGTCAGGGAGTTTGTGCAGTCCTGCGGGACTTGCTCTCGCTCCAAGCCTTGCTCTCGTTCTAGTGGTTTGTTGATGCCATTGCCTGTGCCCAAGAGACCATGGACCCATATCTCTATGGATTTCATTTCCGACCTCCCTGTTTCTCAGAGAATGACCGTCATCTGGGTGATTTGCGATAGGTTTTCCAAGATGATACATCTTGTGCCATTTCCTAAGTTGCCTTCCTCCTCTGAATTGGTGCCTTTGTTCCTTCAGCACGTGGTTCGTTTACACGGCATTCCTGAGAACATTGTGTCTGACAGAGGAGTCCAGTTTGTTTCCAGATTTTGGAGGACCTTTTGTTCTAAAATTGGTGTTCAATTGTCTTTCTCCTCGGCGTTTCATCCTCAGACCAATGGTCAAACTGAGAGAACAAACCAGACATTGGAGACTTATCTAAGATGCTTTGTGTCTGCTGATCAGGATGACTGGGTCTCTTTTTTGCCTTTGGCTGAGTTTGCTCTTAATAATAGGGCTAGCTCTGCCACTTTGATGTCTCAATTTTTCTGTAATTCTGGGTTTCACCCTCGATTTTCTTCAGGACAGACGGAGGCTTCTGTCTGTCCAGGTGTTGACTCTGTTGTGGAGCGTATGCAACAGATTTGGGACCAGGTAGTGGAGAGGTTGTCCCTCTCTCAGGAGAGGGCCCAGCGGTTTGCTAACCGGCATAGGACTGATGGTCCTCGGTTTAAAGTGGGGGACTTGGTCTGGTTGTCCTCAAGAAATATTCCTATGAGAGTGGCATCTCCTAAATTTAAGCCTAGGTTCATTGGACCTTATAAGATCATGGAGATTCTTAATCCTGTTTCTTTTCATTTGCTTCTTCCTGGGACATTTAAGATCCATAACGTGTTCCACAAGTCCTTGTTGAAGAGGTTTGTTGAGCCAGTGGTTCCTACTACTGTGCCTCCTGACCCTGTTTTGGTTGAGGGCAATCTGGAGTATGTGGTTGAGAAAATATTGAATTCTCGTTTTTCTAGACGGAAACTCCAGTATTTGGTTAAATGGAGAGGTTATGGTCAGGAAGACAATTCTTGGGTGTTTGCTTCGGACATCCATGCTAGGAGACTCATCCGTGCGTATCATAGAACTCATCCTGACCGACCTGGTTGCTCAAATGAGGGTTCGGTGACCCCTCCTCAAGGGGGGGGGGTACTGTTGTGAATAGGCTGGAAATGAGTTCTGAGCAGAAGCTCCCTCTGGTGGTTACAAACGGTACTGGACTGTCCAGTGAAGATTGTGAGGATTGGGAATCAGGTGTTACTGACTGGTCTTATATAAGGGAGTCGCCTTCCCATCAGGGTTGCCGGTGATCAATTGTTCTGGTCTCAATCCTTGATTCCTGTTTCCTTGGTAGCCTGCTGTGTCGTGTCTGAATCTCCTGCTAACAGATAAGACATTTTCTTCTTTTTGTTTTTGTGCTTGATTTTTGCATTTTGTCCTGCACTTCTGTGGGGGCCTTCAGGGTCCCCTCTGGGGCTTTTGCCTCTCAGTTCAGTTCAGCCACTGATGTTTGTACTTTTGCTTTTTCCAGTTTTTTCAGTGGCTGCTGTTTTGTTTTTGGTTACACCAGAGAGCTAATTTAGGTGGTAGAGGTCGTGTGATCTCAGGTGTTTTTGAAATTAGTAGAGTTGGTGCTTTTCAGGGTTTTTTGGGATTGCAGTAAGTGCCCTTCCTATCCTTTTCTATTTAGTAAGTTTGGGCCCCAATGTTTGCTCATACTATTTTCTGTCTGTGTCAGTATTTCTTCTTCTCTAACCGCCATTACATGTTTGGGGGCTTTCTATGTTCTTTGGGGATCTTCTCCGGGGCAGGTAGCTTTCCTCTTTCTATCTTTAGGTGTAGTTAGTTTCTCAGGCTGTGACGAGGCGTCTAGGACCAACGTAGGAATGCTCCACGGCTGCCTCTAGTTGTGGTGGTTAGTCAGGGTACTGCAATCTCATAGTTTCCAACTGCTCTGGTGTATTTCCTTTTTTGCCTGCTCTCCTCAGCTACCAAATCATAACAAGGGGGTGAGGGGACCATGCACATCAGGATTGGGGGTGATGGGACCATGCATACCAGGATTGTGGGGTGAGGGGACCATGCACATCAGGATTGGGGTGAGGACCATGCAATCAGATGTTATACGGGTGAGGGGACCATGCAATCGATTGGGAACATCATCGGATTGGGGGTGAGGGTACCATGTATATCAGGATTGGGGGTGAGGGGATCATGCACATCAGGATTGTGGGTGAGACCATGCACATCAGGATTAGGGGGTGAGGGGACCATGCACATCAGGATTGGGGGGTGAGGAGACCATGCAATCAGGATTGGGGGTGATGGGACCATGCATACAGGATTGGGGGGTGAGGGGACCATGCATATCAGGATTGGGGGGTGAGGGGACCATGCATATCAGGATTGGGGGTGAGGGGACTATGCATATCAGGATTGGGGGTAAGGGGACCATGCATATCAGGATTGGGGGTGAGAGTACCATGCATATCAGGATTGGGTGTGAGGGGATCATGCACATCAGGATTGGGGGTGTGAGACCATGCACATCAGGATTGGGGGTGAGGGGACCATGCTCAACAGGACGGGGTGACGGGACCATGAACATCAGGATTGGGGGTGAGGGGCCATGCACATCAGGATTGGGGGGTGAGGGGACCATGCACATCAGGATAGGGGAGTGAGGGGACCATGCACATCAGGATTGGGGGTGAGGGGACCATGCATATCAGGATTGGGCAGGAGGGAACCACGCATTCCAGGATTGGAGGGTGAGGGGACCATGCATACCAGGATTGGGGGGTAAGGGGACCATGCATACCTGGATTGGGGGGTGAGGGAACCATGAATACCAGGATATGGATGAGCAAGTAACATGCATACCATGATAGGGATGAGGGGGTACCATGCATACCAGGATTGGGGGATGAGGGGACCATGCATACCAGGATGAGGAATGGGGTGCCATGCATAGTAGATTTGGGTGGGGTGAGGGGACCATACATACCAGGATAGGGATGAGGGATGCCATGCATACCAGGATAGGAGGGGGGCAGCACATACCAGAATTGGAGACCATGTACCTATAAAAATGCTTGCCACCCGGGCGTAGAACGGGTTCATCACTAGTAAAAATATATTGCCGTACATTCGCCACTAGTGTTGAGCGATACTTCCCGATATCAAGAAGTATCGGATCGGAATGGGTATCGGCGATACCCAAAAAGTATCGGCGATACCCGATTCCGATACCGGAAATCCAATGCAAGTCTATGGGACAGAAATATCGGAACTAAAAAAAACCCTTTCTTTCCTTGTAAACACTAAATATACACACATAGAATACATATATGTATATATATGTCATTGTGACATATATATATACATATATTTATAGTTCATACACTTCTACATAGTAAAATAGCCTCTGATTCATTTGACGGGTAATGCCGGCTTTTGTGAAAATACAGAAGCACCCGACATGAAATGACACATGGTTTACATAGAGTTAACCATGTCTTTTCATGTAGTTTGATATATGGTTTTCACAAACAATTACATGAGTGTATGTGTGCAAAATTTCACACCTGTAGGGGTTAATTAAAGGTGTAAATTCGTTGTAAAAAAAAACAGACTTTTTTGCTACGAATTTAAACCTTTAATTAACCCCTACATGTGTCAAATTTTGCACACATACACTCATGTAATTGTTAGTGAAAACAATACATCAAACAACTTGAAATGACATGGTTAACTCTATGTAAACCATGTGTCATTTCATGTCGGGTTCTGCATTTTCACAAAAGCCGGCAATTGAATTAGCGGCTATTATACTATGTAGAAGTGTATGAACTATAAATATATATATATGTGTCACAAATTCAATGACATGTATATATATATATGAGGTGTAAAATTGTTAAAAAAAAATGCGTGGGCTTCCGCCCTATTTTCTCAACCAGACAGACAAAGCCAGCGAGTGGGGGCAGATAATAATAGCCCAGAGAGGGACCATTATTTTTGCCCCCCCCCCGGCTACTAACATCTGCCCCCAGACACCCCAGAAAAGGCAAATCTATAATTAGATTCGCCCTTTCTGGCACTTTGCCCATCTATTCCCATGCCCTGTAGCGGTGGCGAATGGGTTAATAAGGGGTTAAAGCCACCTTGCTATTGAAAGGTGACCTTAACCCAGGTTAATAATTGAGAGCTGTTAATTAGACAACTATCAATTATTAATCCTATTGCATGAAATAAAAATAAAACACACACACTTTAATAAAAAATCATTTTAATGAAATGAAGACACGTTTTTGACCATATTTTATTTTACTGCAAAAACCATTTCCTGTAATAAAAATAAAATAAAAAAGCAAAATTATTCTTACCTATCTGATGCACAGTCAGGTCCCACAGTGTAATCCATCAGAAAGGGTTAATGTTTACTGCTAGGGACCGCAGCTAATGCTGCAGCCTCACAGTAAACCCCCGAATGAATCTTCTCCTCTCCTGGCTGACAGGAGAGGAAGTGGAAAGCTTAATTGATTGCTCCCCACTTTCACTTCAGGTCAGCCAGGGACACCATCAGTGACGTCAGAGGGAACTGATTAACAAAAATAGGGGATCCCCTCGAAAAAAAAAATGGCGTGGGGTCCCCCCTATTTTTGTTAACCAGCCAGATGAAGCAGACTGCTGAGGCCTGGTTTTTCAGGCTGGTAAGGATCCAATATCCATGGACCTTGCAAGCCTGATAATACCAGGCCACAGCAGTCTGCTTAGCTTGGCTGGTTAACAAAAATAGGGGATCCACTCGAAAAAAAAATGGCGTGGGGATCCCCCCTATTTTTGTTAACCAGCCAAGTAAAATGCAGACTGCTGCGGCCTGGTATTAAAAGACTGTCAAGGCCCATTGATTTTGGCCCTCAACAGCCTGATAATACCAGGCTACAGCAGCCCCACATTTGGCGCATCAAAAGGTGTGCAAATTGTGGCACTTTACCCGGCTCTTCCCACTTGCCCTGTAGCGTTGGCAAGCGGGGTAATAAGGGGTTAATGTCACCGTTAATTGCACGGTGACAATAAGCCCGGTTAATAATGGAGAGGCGTCAATAAGACACCGATCCATTATTAATCCCAAAGTTTTTAAATGTTTAAAAAAAGACACAGCAAGAAAAAAGTATTTTAATGAAATAAAAGAGACAACACAGTTTTCATTAATTTTATTACACTCTCATTCCTGCGACGCCATTGATCTCTTGGAAAAAAAGAAAAAAAACAAACCAACAGTATACCACCTGTACGACGCAGTTCATAGTAGCGAGTGTCCCACGACGATCCAGCTCTGCTACATCGGAATGTCAGGCAGAGCCTGACATCCCGACGCAGCACAGCTGCTTACCAGCTTTCCCGGCGGTGACGTCATTGGACTGCTTTACGGCCGCGATTACCCGGCAGCACGTGCAGTTATCGCGAGAAACTGCATGTGACCGCCAGGGAGAAGATGATGGTGGCCATCAAGCAGTCCAGGACGTGACCACCGAGGATCTTCTGCCAGGTAAGTGCCGCTGACTCCTGACAGACCCGACCGACGGACACTGACAGTGACAGGAACATTCCGATTCCGGTATCCGATATGACGAAAATATCGAAACTCGGAATCGGAATTCCGATACAGCATATATCGGCCGATACCCGATATTTGCAGTATCGGAATGCTCAACACTATTCGCCACATGTTGAGCACGCACAGATATGAGTTGGCACACCGAAAAATATGTGGCCTGTATTCCAATTACACCTGGGGCTAGCTATATACAACCAATATATCCTACAGGTAGCAGCAGCAGCAACAGAAGTCAGGAAGGGAATGGACCCTCTTGATGTATACAATGATCTATATACACACATACAGTGCCTGCAGGCCTTGCACTGATGTGTATACAGCGACGTTCACTTCCCTGCCTGCCTAACACTGGAACCTATATACTCCGGAATTAGTCCTTAGAAGGACTGTTGGGGTATCAGGATTTGAGTAGTTTAGGATGTTAGACCCCACACTGGCTAAGAAATGGCCAAATCTGACCCTATCTCAGCAACCGCTCTCCCTACACTCTCTGAATCTGGAGCTGAATGCGGCGAGCAGGGCGGCGTCCGATCTCTTATACTCGTGATCATGCTGTGTGGCAAAGCCAATCACTGCGCGACCACAACAAAGATGGGTGCGGAGTTTTATGGCCTGGCAGACATTCCCTGCAACGTGATTGGATAGAAAGAAAGAAAGAAAGAAAGAAAGAAAGAAAGAAAAAGAAAGAAAGAAAGAAAGAAAGAAAGAGGGGAAGAAAGAAAGAAAGAAGTGACAGAAAGAGAAAGAACAGAGAGAGAAAGGAAGAACAGAGAGAAAGAAAGAGGGGAAAGAAGATGAACAGAGAGCAAAAGAAAGAACAGAGAGAGAAAGAAAAAGGGGAAAGAAAGAAAAGAAAGAAAGAAAGAAAAGAAAGAAAGAAAGAAAGAAAGAAAGAAAGAAAGAAAAGAGAAAGAAAGGGGAAATAAAGAACATAGAAAGAAGGGGGAAAGAAAAAACAGAGAGAGATAGAAGAAAGAAAGAACAGAGAGAGAGAAAGAAAGAGGGGAACGAAAGAAAGAACAGAGAGAGAAAGAACAGGGAGAGAGAAAAAAGAAAGGAGAGAGAAAGAAAGAACAGAGAGAGAAAGAAAGAACAGAGAGAGAAAGAAAGAGAGGAAAGAAAGAAAAGAGAGAGAGAGAAAGAAAGATTCTATAAAGATACTACAGCAGCCCAGCTCCCATTGTCATGCCCACCTGAGCCTCCTGACATCCCCGATTCCAAGGCGATCCCGCTGTCCGTGCTGTTGGAGGAGGACATGGTGATAGATCTGAAGCATTCCCTGAAGTGCCTCCATGGTTCCATCACAATCTCCTCCTGAAATTACCTAATTTCTGGTCAGCTTCCAGCACATCACTTCCAGTGGAACGTCACGTGTGAGTTTTAAAGTGCTCCTCAGGGCTCTGCTGTGTACTCCAGTGTCCATGGGAAAAGTAAGCTCCTGGCCGGGACAGCGGGGTAGACTCTCAAAATCGGGACTGTTTCGCTGGATCTGGGACAGTTGGAAGGTATGAATGCTCCCCACCATACACTGACTTCGTACATGCACAGTTCCGCACACCTCATACACACACAGTTCCACTTTGTTTGCCTCGTACACATGCGGCTCCGCTCCGCACACCTCGTACACACGCAGCTCTGCTCTGAACACCTCGTACACACGTGGCTCCGCTCCGCACACCTTGTACACACATGGGTCCATTCTGCACACCTCGTACTCACAGGGCTCCGCACACCTCGTACACACGTGGCTCCGTACACTTCATACACGCAGGGCTCCATTCCGTACACCTCGTACACACACGGCTCCATACACCTTGCACACACGTGGCTCCGCTCCGCACACCTCGCACACAAATGGCTCTGCTCACCTTGTACACATGCGGATCCTCTCTGCACACCTCGTACACACAGGGCTCCGCACACCTCGTACACACGTGACTCTGCTCCGCACACCTCATATACACGTGGCTCCATATACTTCATACACACAGGGCTCCATTCCGTACACCTCGTACACACATGGCTCCGCTCCATACACCTTGCACACATGAGGCTCTGCTTCTCACACCCTATACACACGCGGCTCCGCTCTGTTCACCTCATACACACGCGGCTCCGCTCCGTACACTTCATATACACAGGGCTCCATTCCGTACACCTCGTACACACATGGCTCCACTCTGTACACCTTGTACACACGTGGCTCCGCTCCGCACACCTCGTATGCACAGGGCAGCGCATACCTCGTACACACATGGCTCCGCACACCCCATACACGTGGCTCCGATACATCCACCTCGTACACACTCACAGCACTGCTACATCCACCCTGTAAACCCCTCCTGACCCCACACATAAAGTTACCCTCATTCAGCACCATGACAACCAGCACAGCAGAGAACTGCATACATACCGCGGCCCCTGATCATGTGACCCCTGACTCCTCCCCTCCTGTGACCTCATCACAGGTCCTGTGCGCACAGAAGAGCAATATATGATCAACAGGAGCCAATGCAGGAGATAAGAATCTGCATACACTGAGGGCGGCCCCTGGTCATGTGACCCCTGACTCCTTCCCTTCTGTGACCTCATCACAGGTCCTGTGCACTCAGAGCAGCAATAGATGAGAAACACAAGCTGATGCAGAAGCCAGGAGATAAGAATCTGCCGCCCCTCCACTCTTCAGGGATGTGCCACCTGAGGCAGAGTACTCAACTTGCCTCATGATAGGTGCGCCCCTGGATGTGACTTAAATTGAAGTCTATGGCAATTTAGTAGCATGGAACTTGTGACCAGCGACAGAAAATCCAGCACACTTGGAAACATTTGTGAGTCAGTGGCACAGTTGCAGAAGGTTGTAGGTCGCAAGGCAACACCATAGAAAATAACACTATGTAACACAATTTTTGTTCCTGGCTTCCAAGTGTAATATTTCAACTGCTTATGTTTAAAGACTATGGAAAAACTACTACATTCAGCACAAACTTTGATTTTATGACCACAGGCCAGAAAATTTTGTATTTATTGTGTCAAAAAAAGGAAATTATTTTATTTTCGTTCATGCGGTCTAATAAAAAACAACACTTGCATGGTAAATAGATAAAGACAATCAAAACTCACTCAAAAAGGTTCAGAAATGAGTAGTTTTTCTAGATTTGTGAGTGTACAGCAAATCGCTTAATCGAAGAAGCCCCAAATGTAGTCCCCCATCATGTTTTCGTTATACTGTCCTTGGTAATGACGTTCAAAGTCCAATATATCTTGATGAAAGCGCTCGCCTTGCTGCTCTGAGTAAGAGCCCATGTTCTCCTTGAACTTGTCAAGATGAGCGTCAAGGATATGGACTTTGAGAGACATTCTGCATCCCATTATGGCGTAATTCTTTGAGAGTCTGAACCAACTGCGCATAGTTTTCAGCCTAGTGATTACCTAGGAAGCCATGAACCACTGCAACGAAACTATTCCAAGCTGTTTTCTCGGTCCTGTTCAGCAGCCTGGCGAACTCGTCACATTCTATGATCTTCTTGATCTGTGGTCCGAAGAAGATACCAGCCTTGACCTTTGCCTCGAACAGCTTTGGAAAGAGATCTTGGAGGTACTTGAAAGCAGCTGACTCCTTGTCAGGAGCCGTGACAAATTGCTTGATGAGGCCTAACTTGATATGCAGTGGTGGCATCAGCACCTTCAGAGGTTTTTCCATCAATATGGCCATGTGAGGGCTTACTTTTTGCGGGACGAGTTGTAATTTTGAAAGACTCAATTAGTTTTAGCATGTCTTGTACTCGAAAACAGGAAAAAAATTTCAAGTGCAGTGAAATTTCAAAAAAAGTGCAATCCTACACTTGTTTTTTTGTTTGGCTTTTATGCTAAGTTCACTAAATGCTAAAACTGACCTGCCATTATGATTCTCCAGGTCATTATAAGTTCATAGACACCAAACATGTCTAGGTTCTCCTTTATCTAAGTTTGCTAAAAAAATTGCGTGATCTCCGGTTAGGTGAGAGCTTATTTTTTCCGTGCCCAGCTGACGTTTTAATGACACCACTTTTATGCAGATACGTTCTTTTGATTGCCCATTATTGCATTTTAATGCAATGTCGCAGCGACCAAAAAAAGGTAATTCTGGCGTTTTGACTTTTTTTGTCGCTACGCCGTTTAGCAATTAGGTTAATCCTTTTTTTTATTGATAGATCAGCCGATTCTGAACGCGGTGATATCAAATATGTGTATGTTTGATTTTTTTTATTGTTTTATTTTGAATGGGGCGAAAATGGGGTGATTTGAACTTTTTTTTTTAAAAACATTTGTTTTTACTTTTAGTATGCTTCAATAGTCCCCATGGGAGTCTAGAAGATGCCATAGCTCGATCGCCTCTGCTACATACAGGTGATGCTCAGATCACCTTTATGTAGCAGAATTACTGCATTGCTATGAGCGCAGACAACAGGGTTGTGCTCATAGCAATCCGGCATAACAGCCATAGAGGGAGACCTCTGATTGTTATGCCGATGCACCGATGACCCCCGATCACATGACGGGGGTCAGCGGTGTGCTTATTTTCGGCCGGAAGAACTTGTTAAATGCCGCTGTCAGTGTTTAACAGCGGCATTTACCTACTTAATAGGCGCGAGTGGATCGCGATTCCACTCGTGCCTATTGCAGGCATATGTCAGCTGTTCAAAACAGCTGACATGTCCCGGCTTTGATGCGGGCTCACTGCCGGAGCCCTCATCAAATCGGGGGGATACTGGCTACGGACGTACTATTCCGTCCGACGGCAGTAAGGGGTTAAACTGTACTCGATCTAAATCATTGAAATTCTACAAAATAAAGCACTGCCATGTAAACGAGCAGCAATTATTCACCTTACCTTCAAGAGTTTTCTTGCAATATTCGCATGTGAAATGAGGTGCCCAGGACTTGTTTTAATCCCTGACAGGCATGCCGAAATATGCCTTGTAGGCCTCGCACATCATACGACATGCTTTCACTGAATACTTTCTCACTCGTCTTTAGAAATTGTCCACACACGTTGCAAAATGTGTCTTCTGGGCGCAAACAACATCTTGATGCCATCTTAAACAAATAATTGCTCTTTAACTATGATTCGTTATTCTCTTACTCAGCAATAACATAAACCGAAATGTTGGATCGAGTCACCTGTGCTTTCATACTTGCATGACTACTATTGAACAGTCCGAGAACGTTCTAGAAAGTTCTAAAAGTTTCTAGACACTTCCAGATAATTCTGGAAAATTGTAGAAACTTCTGCACACAATTCTAGCAGTTAAACAATAATCTAGAAGACAACTTCGTATTGAATAAGAATCGAGAATTTTCCCGAAAACAGACATATTTTAAAATTTCAATGTCCTGATCACAAAAGCAAAGTTTTTGTGGAACAACAACTATTTTCTATTTGTTTTAGGCATAACGGGTTAGGAAAACACACTTTGGACCCAGGAACAAAAAATAAATAAAAATTTGTTACATAGTGTAATTAGATGCTATGTAGCAACGCAATACTGCAATTTAAATGTCATTATACATATCTTGCTGTTTAGCCCTAGCCTTAAGCAGTAACTTATTATTACTCATTTAAAAAAAATCATAAAGTATATTTCATCTAAATGTGGCGGTAGTTTTTCCATTACATTTTTAGTTTGTTTTTACATTGCTTGCATAACTACTCACATAATTTCTTAAAGGTCAGATATTGCGTTGCTGGTCAATGAATTAGTTGCTTTGTAGCACAAGTGACCACAACGACAGTCACTCTTGAGAATTTTGCAGTATCTTATTGCTCTAAATATGTAACCTAAAGTATATTATCAAGAATTATAAACCACAGTCAATAAAGGAGGAAATGGTGGGTACATACATGTAACAGCAGATGCACAACAATAAATGTCATTTGGAGCCTCTAATGTACAGTATATAAAATGTTTTCTGTATTTTTAAATACAAAGATACAACACAACATACTATAGCATGCTTGGTAGTAGTTAGACACACTGGAGTGATATTAAAAATGTTGTTTTTTTGGGAAACATTTGGAGAACGCTCTTATACCTCGTCCTATAAAGCATACCTGCTAAGCCAGATAACAGGTAAATGTGGACTGTTTTTTTTTTATCACTATGAGCAGTGCATTACTACAAAAATGGCACAGTACCCATTTCACATAGGGGCTACTTTATTGTGTAAAAAATGCACAAAAATGTCTAAAGCATGATACATAGTTTCATAGTAAAGCTGAAACTCCAAAACTGTGTGCAAATAACCTTGTCACAGAGAGAGTGGGGTCTTTTATGCCATGTATAGTATTAGAAGTATCATAAAAGCCAATATTGACCCTTTAAAGAATCCTGGAACTTTTTGTTTGTCTGTTTTGTATAAATACTTCATTATTCAGTTTAATTGACATATTAACTTTATTCTACAGATCAACAAGATAATGTCAAAACCATTTTTTTTACTTTTCCACAATAAAATACATTTTTAAATAAAATGCAAAAACATCATTTTTGTGGGGTTTGTCTACATATAAAAATAAAATAAAATACAAAAATAAAAAGTTTGGATCTCAGAATATGGCAGTTGTTTAAAGACTTATTTTTTGTGAGACAAACTGTTTGATCACTTATTTTATTTTTTGTGACTAGATGAGGAAGAATCAGTAATTCTGCTATTGTTTCTATGTATTTTTTTCTTACAGTGTTCATCGTTCAGGATAAATCATGCTATAAGTTTTATAGTATGAGTTTGATACAATTACAATGATACCTAATTTATGCAACTTTTTTACTCTTGCACAACAAAAATAACTCACGGAAAATATTATTTTTTGAACAATGTTCTGAGAGCCATAACGTTTTAATTTTTTTTCTTTTGCAAACTATATGAGGGTGTGTGTTTTGCAAATAAGCTGTTGCTTTTTTTATCACTTTTTATATCATTTTTCTGTGAAGCCAGATGAACAAAAATAGCACTGCTGGCAATGTTTCCCTACTTTTGCAGTGTTCACTGTGTAGGATAAAATATGATTTAGAGCTATAGTGCACGTTGATAAAGACGTGATGATACCACCTATTTGTATTTTTTAAAGTATATTTATATTTCCTAAATTATGTTTTATTTGGAAAACTAGGATTTTGGGTAGACTGTTTTTACTATTTTTTTAAACACTTAAAAACATTTTTTTTAATAGTTTTTTGTCTCTCAAGCATACAATCTTATGATTAAATAGGTAATACACTGTTCTACTTGTTTAGTACAGTAGATTGCCTAGTGAGTCAGTCAGTCTTTCACTAACAGATAGCCAATCAGTCTGCATTATTTGGCTTACTGTTGCTACAGCAATCCATCAGCGCTGTACAGGTGCCAATGGGTTGACAGAGGGAGCACTCTCCCTCTGTCAAACTCCTCATGTTCCACTGTCCAGATATCAGGAGTTAAATTGCTAGGCTTGGTGAGAACACTGATGCTACCACCTACAGCAGGATCCTTCTGGCCTAGATCAGTTGGGCTCCTGTAGCTGATTGCATCGGTACAGAAGATGTTCCGTTGTGATCTGCATAATGTATACAGTGACTTGCGAAAGTATTCGGCTCCCTGGAACTTTTCAACCTTTTCCCACATATCATGCTTCAAACATAAAGATACCAAATGTAAATTTTTGGTGAAGAATCAACAAGTGGGACACAATTGTGAAGTTGAACAAAATGTATTGGTTATTTTAAATTTTTGTGGAAATTCAAAAACTGAAAAGTGGGGTGTGCAATATTATTCGGCCCCTTTACTTTCCGTGCAGCAAACTCTCTCCAGAAGTTCATTGTGGTTCTCTGAATGATCCAATGTTGTCCTAAATGACTAATGATGATAAATATAATACAACTGTGTGTAATCAAGTCTCCGTATAAATGCACCTGCTCTGTGATAGTCTAAGTGTTCTGTTTGAAGCACAGAGAGCATAATGAAGACCAAGGAACACAACAGGCAGGTCCCTGATACTTTTGTGGAGAAGTTTAAAGCCGGATTTGGATACAAAATGATTTCAAAAACTTTAAACATCCCAAGGAGCACTGTACAAGCGATCATATTGAAATGGAAGGAGTATCATACCACTGCAAATCTACCAAGACCCGGCCGTCCCGCTAAACTTTCATCTCAAACAAGGATAAGACTGATCAGAGATGCAGCCAAGAGACCCATGATCACTCTGGATGAAGTGCATAGATCTACAGCTGAGGTGGGACAGTCTGTCCATAGGACAACAATCAGTCATACACTGCAAAAATATGGCCTTTATGGAAGAGTGGCAAGAAGAAAGCCATTTCTCAAAGATATCCATAAAAAGTGTTGTTTAAAGTTTGCAACAAGCCACCTGGGAGACACACCAAACATGTGTAAGAAGGTGCTCTGGTCAGATGAAACCAAAATCGAACTTTTTGGCAACAATGCCAAATGATATATTTGGCGTAAAGGCAACACAGTTAATCACCCTGAACACACCATCCCCACTTTCAAACATGGTGGCGGCAGCATCATGGTTTGGGCCTGCTTTTGTTCAGAAGGGACATGGAAGATGGTTAAAATTGATTGGAAGATGGATGGAGCCAAATACAGGACAATTCTTGAAGAAAACCTGTTGGAGTCTGCAAAAGACCTGAGACTGGGATGGAGATTTCTCTTCCAACAAGACAAAGATCCCAAACATAAAGCAAAATCTACAATGGAATGGTTCACAAATAAACGGATCCAGGTGTTAGAATGACCAAGTCAAAGTCCAGACCTGAATCCAATCGAGAATCTGTGGAAAGAGCTGAAAAACTGCTGTTCACAAACGATCTCCATCAAACCTCTCTGAGCTCGAGCTGTTTGCCAAGGAAGAATGGGCAAGAATTTCAGTCTCTCTATGTACAAAACTGATGGAGACATACCTCAAGTGACTTGCAGCTGTAATCGCAGCAAAAGGTGGCGCAACAAAGTATTAAGTTAAAGGGGCCGAATATTATTGCACGCCCCACCTTTCAGTTTTTGAATTTCCACAAAAATTTAAAATAACCATTAAATTTTGTTCAACTTTACAATTGTGTCCCACTTGTTGATTCTTCATCAAAAATTTACAATTGGTAACTTTATGTTTGAAGCATAATATGTGGGAAAAGGTTGAAAAGGTCCAGGGAGGGAATACTTTCGCAAGGCACTGTATGAATAATTAATCACACAAATGATGTAACATAATTCTAAACATACACAAGCTATCAGTGGGGAAATTATTTTCCACCAAAAATTTTAAGTATGAGACTAGTGTCATCTTGTGGAATGATACGAGCCGCAAAGTCCTTTTAACTGAAACTGTTCTGAATGTACTGTATCATTTTCTCTAGAAAATTGGAAGTACATGCCTTCTATGCTGCTTGCATTAAAGAACTGATTTGCCAGATATGTATGGAGTCAGGATGACCAGGCTGCAGGTACCTGTGCTGCGCCTAGTCCGAAACTGTCAAGGCTGTCTCCCATTTCACGGCGGAAGGATTATGGTAAAGTATAGGCCCCATTACACAGAAAGAGGGGTCATTTTTAGACAGGGAACCTGGCCGGAAGCTGAGGGAAAAAAAAAGCAAAGCAGGAGTGAGTCTCCAGCTGTGACCGTATGAGCAGCAAGGGGGGCAGTGCACTATGCACCCGAAGCGCCGACGCTGCGGGGAAATGCAGCAGACAGACCAGAGGAAGCCACATTCGTGTGGTGATACTCATGGGAACCTATCCCACACCCCCTCTTTTGGTGTTCCCCCTTTGGCTACTACTGTTTTGACAGATTGGCTCAGCACCTATACAATTCAGTGTGCCTGATATTAACACTTTTTTTTTTCTGCCTTATTCTGTTACTATCTAGCTCTATGCTTGAATTCACTTTTCAGGTTTTTCTTGTTACAAGACGTCTTTTGGGCTCATATGGTACTGTGTTGATGTACATATATCATGTCCTTTACAACTATATTAGGTTGTTCTATATGGTGTTTTCCTTAACGCATCATCATCTAAGACATTAGACATTATTTTGTGGGGGCTTTGTTTGCACCTTTGTATTTCTTTTTTTGGGTTACTTTTTTGCTGTGTGGGTTGCTATGGCCTCCACATTAAGGCATGGCTAGTAGGTCTCTTTTGATGTGTTTTTAATGTTTTTAAATTATGTCCTTTGTCTGTATGCTGTTTTTTGATATTTGTCAATAAAGTGCTGTTTATAAGTATACAATTGAGGCGCTCCCTTCTATGTGGGCTCATCTTTCCTCTCTTATTGGTTTATATATATCCTGGAGCCCACGGTGAGCCCTCTTTTTACTAGCGGTGCCCGCCATCCCTCCTTGTATACAGACCCGGTGACCTAGAGGCATGGAGCCAGCTTAAGAGAAAGTGGGCAAGACATCAGCGCATAAGAGGCTGAGTAGCGTGCTCCGCTCTTAGAGCAGTGGCGATGCAAAGGACAGTTCTCATTGTCTCCCGCCACTAGAAGCGGTACTGCCATTTACCAAGGCGCCGTTTGCCAGTAACCACCAGAGAGCAAGACGCCGTGCGCTCCTTGACCATGAGGACAGCGCACGTGCGCAGTAGAGAGAGCCAGTTCATGCCACGTGTTCAGCGTGGATAACCAATAATTAGAAGGCACAGAGGAATGACAGAGGACATTGATATGGTCAGCAAGGTACTCCCTCAGCATTTTCAAAAACTTTCACTCCATGTGAGAGTCCCCTGTGCCTCAGGGACAGGGCGATGGGAGGGTCTGAGAAAACTCTCCCCAAACTTTGCCAGTGTTCCACTGCCTGTGCTGGCTTGGAGTTGTTTCTCTTTCAGCTGTACTCCTTGCTTGGCCAACAAACTTTGACCTCTGCTGCCAGCGTTTTAAGATGTGAATTTTTTTTAATACTTCCGCAAGAAGGGCCCTCTGTTCCTTCAACATTTTAGTACACCTGTCTGCCTCTGGAATAAGAGATGTAAAGTTCTCCTTGTAGTGTGGGTCTAGAAGTGTCACCAATCAGTATTGCCCGTCACCCAAAATTTTGATAACACAAGGGTGACGGGAAAGACAGCGTAACATAAACTCAGCCATGCATGCAAGACTGCTAACAGTCAATACTTCATGTCCTCACCAAGAGAACGACTGACCATGCTCTCCTCCTCCTCCTTGTCCTCAGGCCTCCAACACTTAGAACTAACCTCAGTAATATCATTGTACAAACATCATTGTAAATACACCACTGAATTTTTTATCTCCCCCACCTCATTTTAGATTGTAAGTTGTCATGAGCAGGATTGTTTTGTTTTGGTTTAATTATTGTTATCATTGTTACTTAATGTAGATTGTAAGCTGTCACCAGCAGGGTAGTTTTGTTTTGGTTTAATTATTGGATTATTGTTATCGTTGTTACTTAGGACTGTTGTGTTTGAAACTGTTAAACTGTAAATATGTTTTCGCTCTATTATAACTCTCAATCTTCAAATTAGAGCACATTTAAGCACGATGGAGACATTAATTATGGTGTTATTAACGCTCACCCTATTTGTGGATTCGTCAAAGTTTTGGAGGATGTTACATATGTCAGACATCTATGTCCATTCCTCAGATGTTATGTGTGAAGACGGAGTTGAATACCTTGTTGATGTTGGTAGACTATTTAGCAACTGCCCTCTTCTGCTCACAAATCCTTTCCAACATCTGCAGTGTACAGTTCCAAGGCCTAGGGGCATCACACATCAGTCATTGAGCCAGAAGCTGTAAGCGCTGCTGAATCATGGCAAGGGCGGATGAAGCTGTTGCTGACTTTCTAAAATGGGTATTTAGAGCGTTGCAATTTTCCGAGCAGATCTGCCAGCTCCGTGTCACTTTTCAAAAAACGTTGACCAATTTGGTTAAGCACATGAGCCAGGCATGGCACGTGTGTGAGCTCGCCTCGCCACAGAGCAGCCACCAGGTTCCAGCCATTGTCACATTGTCACACACAACCATGCCTGGCTATGTGTTCAGCCGTATCAGCCACCGATCTGCCTGCTCTTTCAGAGCTGTTCACAACTCTTCAGCATTTTGGAGTTTGTCACAGAAGCATACTAGCTTCAGCACAGCCTGTTCCCGCTTTCATTAGGCAGTGCTGCAGTGTTTCCAGCTTGTGACTGATGTGCTACCTTTTGTAGCTGGAGGCTGAAGAGGAAGCGAAGAAGGAGGAGGACGTGCAGGAGCTGTAGACTGTGGGTGCAACCCAGAATGACGTAGGGCCCGCATTACTCTGGGTTTGGGAGGACGTGCACCATACGAAAGTCGGAGTGGGTCCCAGCTTCCACTATGTTAACCCAGTGTGCCCTCAGTGAGTTGTACCATCCCTGACCAGAAGCATTTGTCCACGTGTTTGTGGTTAGGTGGACTTTCCAAGTAACAGCATTGTGGAGGGCATGGGTAATGTTGTGGGACACGTGCCTGTGTAATGCCGAGATGGCACACTGAGACAAATATTCATGCATGTTCGTGCCCTTGGGGTGATACTCGACTCTACCCTCTCTTTCAAGCTAAGATCCAAGCCCTTGCCTCCTCCTGCACATTACAACTCAAAAACATTTCCTGGATCCGTACATTCCAAGAAAATTAAAAATGTTTGTGCACGCCCTCATGATCTCCCGCCTTGACTATTGCAACCTTATACTCTCTAGCCTCCCCTCTAGCACTCTTGCACCACTGAAATCTATCCAAAACTGCTGCCAGAGTAATCCAACTGTCCCTCCCTGATTCCCCAGCCTCTCCTCGCTGCCATGCCCTTCACTGCCTTCCTATTGCCCATAGGCTACAGTTCAAAACCCTAAATATGACATACAAAGCCTTCCACAACCTGTTTCCTCCATACATCTGTGACATGGTCGCCCAATGTCCGACTGAGTCATGACTTCTTCTACGCAAACCAAGTGTGCCGTCAGCGAGATGTACCGTCCCTACCCACAATCACTTGTCCACGGGTCCGTGGTTAGGTGCACTTTCCCTGTAACAGCATTGTTGATGGCCCAGGTAATGTTGTGGGACATGTGCTTGCTTGTGTAATGTTGTGATGGCATACCCGGAGAAATAGTGGAGGTTGGGGACCGAGTACCTTGTTACTGTCACTGCCATCAGGTTGCAGAAAGCATCAGTCTTCCACCAGCCTAAAATGCAACATGTAGAGCGCAAGCAGATGAGAAATTTGTTAATTTATTACTGTGGCCTGTGGGCCGTTAGCTGCGTCTTTCGGCTTACTGTCCAATGACTAGGTTATGGACAACTGAAGGCTGCGCTGTACAAGGACATGGATGTGCTTGATGATGGTGCTATTTGACTGTGGTTAACTGCAGGTACAGGGCAGTAGGCATCTTCGCATGCACCATGGACAGGGGATTGGCTTGCACGCACAACAGCAAAAGAAGCTGTGGTATCACCCGCAGACACTGTTCATGGAGCCTGGTGTTCAACCAACAAAGTTGGGTGCTTTGCTGCCATGTGCCTGATCACGCTGGTGGTGGTAAGGCTGATAGTTTTACTACCCCTGCTGATAAAACAAAAAACAAGAAACAAATATCCAAAAATAAAACAAAATAAAAAATATATTGCAAAACATGCATGATGTTGTAATAATAATAATAATAAGGGTATTTGGTAAACATAATTTTGATCAAAAGAATGTACAAGCCATCCCGCCACGTCAAGGCAACCCTTTGTGGGACAGTCCTAACTCTTGTATTAAAAACCTTTCCACCTGTCAAGTGACAAATGTGAACAAGGACAGAGAGACTGAACCCACCAGTAAAAGCATAGGCCAGACAGGATGTATTTTTGACCATTATACAGAGAAAACAAATAACAAGAAACAAATATCCTAAAATAAAACAAAATAAAAAATGTAGGCATCTTCGCATGCACCGTGGACAGGGGATTGGCTTGCACGCACGACGGCGGAAGAAGCAGTGGTATCACCCGCAGACACTATTCATGGAGCCTGGTGTTCAACCAATAAAGTTGGGTGCTTTGCTGCCATGTGCCTGATCACGCTGGTGGTGGAAAGGCTGATAGTTTTACTACCCCTGCTGATGCGGCCATGGCCGGTATTGCAAATGTCCTTTTTGGGGTTATCGGCAGAGTCTTTAAAAACAACAAGACTGGTAGGGGGACATTCATTGTCTCCCTCTACCACACCACCTCCTCATTTTGACCCCTGTCTTTCAGTGTTCCCCAAGGCTCTGTTTTAGGACCCCTACTCTTCTCCATCTACACCTTCGGCTTGGGACAGCTGATGTAATGGCACGGTTTGCAATATCATCACTACGCCGATGACACGCAGATCTACCTATCTGTACCTGACATTACCTCCTTACTGACCAAAATCACACGTCTTCCCGCTATATCATCCTTCTTTTCTGCTCGCTTTCAAAAAGTGGACATGGACAAATCAGAATACATCATCTTTCAAGCATCTCACGCTGAGTACACCTGAGAGCTGTGTATGCCTCATTCGGTAATACTTTAGTAAGAGGTAAACTTTAACTTAGAGAAAATGATTTTCCAGACATTCACTGCCTTTTTTGCACATTTTTTGCAGCTGTGGTTTTCATCTTATTGGTTTAGATGTGTAAATTTCTAATTCATCATCAATACCATCATCGTCCATATGTTGTAAAGAGGAAATGAGGTGCTTCCAAAGGTCGTGGTTATGTACGTTTTGTGCCATTCCTTTAATAGTGTTCATAACACTAGGACAATTAATTTTAGACTGGAACATTAGGATATTATTGGTAATATGTATGGGTGATGATGAAGAAGCTTGTGCCACGGGTGTGTTTATAGTTACGGATGGTGCACTCCTCTTTAAACTTAGTTTTTCACGAGCATCAATTAGTTTGTTTGGTTTTCCTCCGACACTGATCTGCTTTCTCTAATTCAGCATCTCACGAACATGTTGCACTTTGCCCTTTATACAGATATGTGCGTCTTTGGCAACATATTTTGGACAGGCATTTCTTAGGCCGAGTCTCACACGCGCATCTGTTACACTGATCTTCAAACGGGTATGAAACCGATTCTGGTAATTGATGGTGGCTAAACGACGAATCATTGTTGGCTGTATCCTGGATCTCATACCTCCCATTGCCGCTGCTGGTATTAATCATGAACTTTCCCATTCCTGTCATCACCATGCCCCTTTTCCAGATCACTTCATCCAACGATTCGTGCAACATATTGTTACTAAAAATATGCACCTTCCCAGCAGCATCTGTGTAGGAAACCACGTTACAGTTTTGCAAGGTGTTTATACTGCCCCTAAAAGAAAATGTACACACTATGTTGATATCTATCCCCAGGGGGAAATGTTTGCCAGGCCATACACTTAGTGTATGGGCATTCCAAGTCTAGGAGACCCGCTCCTTTAAATTGGGCCTATTTTTTAATCAGGCCTTCCTCCAAGTCTCATCATCCACCGCCACTAGATCAAAAGGGTTTACGTGGTCTGTGCAGCTACAGCCAGTGTCGAATTATTAACAAGGGTGGGTGGTTATGCTGTGCGTAAAATACTTCTTCTGAAAACAGTTGAAGTGTACCCCACAGGGGAAAATGTTTGACAGCCCATACACTAGTGTATGGGCATTCCAAGTCTAGGAGACCCGCTCCTTTAAATTGGGCATAGTTTTTAATCAGGCCTTCCTCCACGTCTCATCATCCGCCGCCACTAGTTCACCAGCGTTAACAATGTTCCGTGCTGCTACAGCCAATGTCGAATTCCGTACAAGGGTGGGTGGTTTTGATGGACGTAAAATACTTGTTATGGAAAAGTTTGAGGTGTACCCAATAGGGGAAATGTTTCCCAGCTCAATACACTTAGTGTGTGGGCATTACAAGTCTAGGAGACCCACTCCTTTACATTGGGCATAGTTTTAAATCAGACTTTCTTCCACGTCTCATCATCCGCTGCCAATAGGTCACCAGCGTTAACGTTTTCCGTGCTGCTTCAGCCAGTGTCGATTGCTTAACAAGGGTAGGTGGTTATGCTGGGCGTAAAAAACTTGTTCTGAAAACGGTTGAGGTGTACCCCACAGGGGAAAATGTTTGTCAGCCCAATACACTTAGTGTATGGCCATTATAAGTCTAGGAGACCAGCTCCTTTTTTTGTGGGACATTTTTTGTTAAGAGGCCCTGCTACATGTTCCTTCCAAGGGGGGATTGGGGTTATTGGGGTGCATATGACTTGTTAGCAGGCAGGCCTTGCAGTCAATGCATAAGAAAACAGAATGGGAGTACAAAATGAATAATGTGCAGTGGATTTTCCTGTGCCCATCCACTACCTGGGTTCAAAGGCATATTGAGGTGCAGATGACTTGGTAGCAGGGCAGGCCTTGCAGATAATGCATAAGAAAACAGAATGGGAGCACAAAATGAATAATGTGAAGTGGATTTTTCTGTGCCCATCCAGTATGTGGGTTCAAAGTCTTATTGGGGTGCGTATGACTTGTTAGAAGGGCAGGCCTTGTAGTCAATGGGTAAGAAAACAGAATGTGAGTACAAAATGAATAATGTGAAGTGGATTTTCCTGTGCCCATCCAGTATGTGGGTTCAAAGGCTTAGTGAGGTGCGTATGACTTGGTAGCAGGGCAGGTCTTGCAGTCAATACATAAGAAAACAGAATGGGAGTACAAAATGAATACCGTGAAGTGGCTTTTCCAGTGGCCATCCAGTACGCGGCATGAAAAGCTTATTGGGGTGCATGTAACTTTTGGGGCAAGCCAGGCCTTGCATTCAATGCAACATTTTTTCTGGAAGTCCTCCTGTACCTCTCGTGAAAAGAGTATTGTGGTGCGTCGTAATTCTTGTCAGCCCATCCACTCACTGCATAGGCAATAACATTTTAGGAGACCCACTGTTTAATAATGGCCCTTTAAGAAGATTAATGCTGCCTGATGCCCCAGTAGAAATAGGCTCTGTGACTTTGAGTCCCTCATTCATAAATGAAACAAGATGTGTCTTCTTATGTGTCACACACCACATGGCCAGCTAGGTTTGTTAAATTTTACAATGATATTTCCAAGTAAATGCATTTTTATTGGTTGAAAGCAATGTTAAAGTTGAAAAACGCTTCAAAAACGCTTCGTCTGAACATAGCCCAAGTGGGGGAGGAACATTTTGGTCTGTGGTTAATTATATTGCCTTATATACAAGTCATTAACCTGGAAAGGATGTACCTTTGCTTATTTCCCAGCAAAATCCGCTTTGGTTTTGTTTTGGTATGGTTCTTGGTGTATAGGTAAAAATGGCATGAAACTCTGACAACATTGTTTAAAGCTGTAAACTAGGAGTCAGAAATGCTTCCAGGGGCGATCCCCATGATGTCCCCATGTCATTTGAGCAGTGTTTCCATCATTTTCAGATGTTTTTAGACCATAAAAGGACCCTCAGGGGGATCGTGGTAAAAATGCTCGATTTTCCCATAGACTTACATTAGGCTCGTTGCTCAGGTCGAGTACCAGAGTATTATAATTTGCTCGACCCGAGCAACGAGCACCCAAGCATTTTAGTACTTGCCCATCACTAATGTATAGCAAATCGTGTAATTGCAAAAATTTTCTGGGAGAAATACCGTATATACTCGATTATAGACCGACCCGAGTATAAGCCGACCCTCCTAATTTTAACACAAAAAACTGGGAAAACTTATCGACTCAAGTATAAGCCTAGGGTGGAAATGAGATTATGCCCCATATGCTGCCCATGTATTATGCCCCACAAGATGCTCCATAGATTGTGCCCATAAGTTGTCCATGTATTATGGCCCCATAGATGCTCCATAGATTTTGCCCCATAGATGCTCCATAGATTGTGCCCCATAGATGCTCCATAGATTGAGCCCCCATAGATGCTCCATAGATTGTGCCCCATAGATGCTCCATAGATTGTGCCCCATAGATGCTCCATAGATTATACCCCATAGATGCTCCATAGGATATACCCATAGATGCTCCATAGATTGTGCCCAATAGATTATGCCCCTATAGATGCTCCATAGATTATACTCCCATAGATGATCCATGATTGTGCCCCCATAGATGCTCCATAGATTGTGCCCCCATAAGATGCTCCATAGATTATACCCCATAGATGCTCCATAGGATATACCCCATAGATGCTCCATAGATTGTGCCCCATAGATTATGCCCCTATAGATGCTCCATAGATTATACTCCCATAGATGCTCCATAGATTGTGCCCCCATAGATGCTCCATAGATTATACCCCCATAGATGCTCCATAGGATATACCCCATAGATGCTCCATAGATTGTGCCCCAATAGATTATGCCCCTATAGATGCTCCATAGATTATACTCCCATAGATGATCCATAGATTGTGCCCCCATAGATTATACCCCCATAGATGCTCCATAGATTGTGCCCCCATAGATGCTCCATAGATTGTGCCCCTATAGATGCTCCATAGATTGTGCCCTCCTAGATGCTCCATAGATTATACCCCCATAGATGCTCCATAGATTATACCCCATAGATTATGTCCCTATAGATGCTCCATAGATTAAACCCCCATAGATGCTCCATAGATTGTGCCTCAATAGATTATACCCCATAGATGCTCCATAGATTGTGCCCCCATAGATTATACCCCCATAGAGGCTCATAGATTGTTCCCCATAGATTATGCCCTATAGATGCTCCATAGATTGTGCCCCATAGATTATGCCCCTAGATGCTCCATAGTATAGGTCCCTTATGCTGCCGAAGCTGCTACATCCAAAAAAAAAAAAAAAACATACTCACCATTGGTCGCTGGGGCCAGGTGCCGGTGTCCTGAGCAGGCGGGGACACCGGCGTGCTATGGGGACAGGTGCCAGTGTCACCGCTCGCTCAGGGCCCCGGCACCTGAGATATTTACCTGTCACCCGTTCCACCGCTGAGCGCCGCTGTCTTCTGGGTCCTCCCGCAGTGAATGCTCAGGCAGAGGGCGCGGCACGCACAAACTACGTCATCGCGCCCTCTGCCTGAACATTCACAGCTAGAGAGGATGCGAGGACACAGCAGCAAGCAGAGGTGGAACAGGACAGGTGAATATCCCTTATACTCACCCTCACACCGGCGCGGTCTCTGCAGCCATTGCTCTTCTCCCGCGGTCTCCAGCACCAGTGTTAAGCGGTCACGTGGTACCGCTCATTAAAGTCATGAATATGTGAATATTCATGACTTTAATGAGCGGTACCACCTGATCGCTGAACACAGGTGCTGGAGACCGTGGGAGAAGAGCAGGGGGGCTGCAGAGACCGTGCCAGGAGGAGGTGAGTATATAGCACAGCTGCGCTCCGCCTCCCCCGCCGACCTCCTGGTATATGACTCAAGTATAAGCCGAGAGGGGGACTTTCAGTCCTAAAAAATGGGCTGAAAATCTCGGCTTATACTCGAGTATATATGGTACTTAATTTTCTGAAATAATTTCAAGGATGTCAACACTATCAGCCATGACTTTGTATGTATATATACAGTACAGACCAAAGGTTTGGACACACCTTCTCATTTAAAGATTTTTCTGTATTTCATGACTATGAAAATTGTAAATTCACACTGAAGGCATCAAAACTATGAATTAACACATGTGGAATTTTATACTTAACAAAAAAGTGTGTAACAACTGAAATTATGTATTATATTCTAGGTCCTTCAAAGTAGCCACCTTTTGCTTTGATGACTGCTTTGCACACTCTTGGCATTCTCTTGATGAGCTTCAAGAAGTAGTCACCGGAAATGGTTTTCACTTCATGGGTGTGCCCTGTCAGGTTTAATAAGTGGGATTTCTGGCCTTATAAATGGGGTTGGGACCATCAGTTGTGTTGTGCAGAAGTCTGGTGGATACACAGCTGAATTGGGAATTGGGAAAAATTGGGAACCTTTGAAAGTGTCCCCAAGTGCAGTTGCAAAAACCATCAAGCACTACAAAGAAACTGGCTCACATGAGGACCGCCCAGGAAAGGAAGACCAAGAGTCACTTCTGCTTCTGAGGATAAGTTTATCCGAGTCACCAGTCTCAGAAATTGCAGGTTACAGCAGCTCAGATTAGAGACCAGGTCAATGCCACACAGAGTTCTAGCAGCAGACACATCTCTACAACTACTGTTAAGAGGAGACTTTGTGCAGCAGGCCTTCATGGTAAAATAGCTGCTAGGAAACCACTGCTAAGGACAGGCATCAAGCAGAAGAGACTTGTTTGGGCTAAAGAACACAAGAAATGGACATTAGACCAGTGGAAATCTGTGCTTTGGTCTGATGAGTCCAAATTTGAGATCTTTGGTTCCAACCACCGTGTCTTTGTGCGACGCAGAAAAGGTGAACGGATGGACTCTACATGCCTGGTTACCACCGTAAAGCATGGATGAAGAGGTGTGATGGTGTGGGGGTGCTTTGCTGGTGACACTGTTGGGGATTTATTCAAAATTGAAGGCATATTGAACCAGCATGTCTACCACAGCATCTTGCAGCGGCATGCTATTCTATCTGGTTTGTGTTTAGTTGGACCATCATTTATTTTTCAACAGGACAATGACCCCAAACACACCTCCAGCCTGTGTAAGGGCTATTTGACCAAGAAGGAGAGTGAGGGGGTGCTACGCTAGATGACCTAACCTACACAGTCACCAGAACTGAACACAATAGTGATGGTTTAGGTTGAGCTGGACCGCAGACTGAAGGCAAAAGGGCCAACAAGTGCTAAGTATCTCTGGGAACTCCTTCAAGATTGTTGGAAGATCATTCCCTGTGACTACCTCTTTAAACTCATCAAGAGAATGAAGAACCTAGAATATAAGACATATTTCCAGTTGTTTCACACTTTTTTGTTAAGTATATAATTCCACATGTGTTAATTCATAGTTTTGAAGCCTTCAGTGTGAATGTACAATTTTCATAGTCATGAAATACAGAAAAATCTTTAAATGAGAAGGTGTGTCCAAACTTTTGGTCTGTACTGTATATATATATATATATATATATATATATATATATATTGTATATATGTGTTTTGATGGATAAGTGACAGTGTCATTAAAAAAAAATCATTGGTTTGCTACTTTTGGTAGCACAGCTATGTTTACACTAAGTATGCTTACAGTACACTTAGACTGCAATTCATCCAGACGTGCAAAATTAGAGTTATTTTGATTTCCATTAGGTTGGCATACATTGGCTTTTCTTTCAGCTGTAGAGAGAAAACCATAATTAATTATGTTTTTCTCATGTAGAGGTGTTCTGCAAAAAAAATATTCTACTTGATATATTAATTTTTAATAAAGGAACCTATAGGCCAAATATTCAGCTGTATGGTCAACTACATGTTAACCGATGAAAATTTATGAGTTGGTCCACATATGAGTTTGCAAAGACAGTTTAGAACATGATTGCTGAGTCATTAGCTGCAGACAGATTGTTTCACTCCATTAATAGGCAGCCAGCTATCAAAGACAGCTAGTTTCGCCATAGAGAATGCAGAGTCAGTTTTACTGTCTCTACTTCAGTTATCGCTATATACACTTGTAATATGTAATATGCAGGTGCTGGGATGCAGTAACACAAATGCTGCAGAACAGGGATTAACTACATTTAATTATTTAACAGCAATTAACTCCTTGTAGGGAGATAGCAAAGGAAAAGGTGTACAAAAAGAGAACTAAACTGAATAACGGTTGTTTAACTAGACAGTCTTTTGATAACAGTTTCACTTATCGTGGTTCCACAGCCCGTCACTCTCTGAAATTCCTGTGGGTAGTAGATTGCCAGCGACGGTCTTCAGGCGTCCCCACCCAACACACGGTCCTGCTTCTGGCGGCAGTGGGCGGTCTCCGATTTTGCCTGCTGAGCCCCTAGTCCATTTAACTGTGGCGCGAAAGGGTAGAGCTCTCCGCAAGGTTCCACTCGGCAGGTGTGTCTCTGAGCAGCTGCCATCACCAAAATGTCTGCTCTGCACGGCTCTGCTCGGTGTGCGCTCCTCTGTGTGCCAGCCAACACCTGGACATCCGAGCTGCGATGCTCTGCCTGGCGTGCGTTACCCTGCGCGCCTGCCGATATCAGTAAGCCTCTCACGTAGCTTCCCCATCTCTGCACACTGCGGCCTAATGTACCCCGCACTGCGGCTGCGATTCGCACCTGCTCAGCGTTCTGGCGGGAAAACCTCTCTCTTTCCTGCGCTGCCCCTTTTTGCCTACTCGCCCTGGCCACGCCCCTTCACCCAGGTTACCGGCTCACTCTGGCTGCAATTGCATTCCGTCCATCAACAGGAGGTGTGGCGCCAGCAGTTCCGGACCCAGCACTTCAGCTGTCCTGGCAGCCCGGTCCTCCCTTCTACACACTGTTCTGAATGAGTGATGTGTGTATATTTCAGGAAGTGATAATAGTGCTACAGTCCCATGAATGATCGAAAATTGCCAGGAATTTACTGGGACATATCATACATATATCAGTCCTTTAAAGAAACATCTCATGCCTCATCAGGGCCAGAAGCCACTGCTTAGTGTGAGAGGACTGAAGATGCAGCATTCGACAGTGGTGATAAGTACTGTATATACGCCGAGGACCAGCCAGGGAATGGAGTAAAGCAGGGGGGTTGGAGCGGTGAGTGATGAAGTGAATATAAGTATTTTTTTGTTTTATTCACCTTTTAATAGTCCTTTATAGCTTAACCAGCGAGCCGCCATCTTGTTGATTCCATGTGGAAGTGAAAAATCTGCATTTTGGTGAAAATGAATTTTTGTAATACATGAGTAGAATTTAATTCCACTTGAATATATTCTCATCTCTAGAATCCATACCAAACAATGATAGTCACAATGTCCATTGGAACACTAATATCACAGTGCCCTAGTGCTCCTATGGCCAGCCACAATACTTCCTGTAAGTCACAGTGTCCTTAGTTACAGCAACAGTACCTATAGTGACAGTCAAAGTGGCCCCAGTCATCCACTTTGCCCAAAGTCAGCCATTGGCTAAAATAATCCACATACATATAGAAGATGTAGTGTAAGATTTGTTGATGGACAACTACCGGACTCCCTATAGAAGTTACATACCGTATAAGAGGTAATCCCTGTTGTGGTAATTACTGCATGCCCAAAGAGTTACCGTATTATTAGTCCTCATCATACTGTCAGATTGACTTAAAATTAAAGAAGTTGTCAACTACTTGGTCTACCCCTTCTCAATCACCATATTGATCAAGTGAAATATACACAGCCTCTACTCCCCTGTGGTGCCGGTGCTGTTACAACAAGGCCAGTGCTGAGTCTCCACGGACTTTCTTGACGCTGTTATGTCACATGAGCCCTGCGGCCAGTCAGCAGCCACAAATGGTCCGCTTCATCTCACTCCAAAGATGACATCTGGAAAAAGTTTGAACTACTGCCTGCAATACTCATGTGACATAATAACGTCATGCTAACCACAGGGGACCTGGCGCTGACATAGCTGGCATGGCACTGGTGGTAAGTACATGCTGTTATTATTTTACATGGGGGAATATGGTGAGAAGGGATGTCTGAGTAGTGGAGAACCCTTTTAAAGGGAACGTGTGACCAGAAAATATGCTATTAACCTGCAGATATGGGGTTAATCTGCAGGTTAATATTGTTATTAACCTGCCCGGCACCTAGCCGAAAGCTGTGGGGTCCTCGACCCTTACTAACAGCCGACATTAATGCTGAGCCTACTGTTAGTCAGGACTGGTGGCTCGGTTACAATGCGAGTGAAGGGCAGGTTAATAACGCTATTAACCTGCAGGTTAACACCATATTTGCAGGTTAATAGCGTTTTTTTCTGGTGACTAGAGTTGAGCGATACTTTCCGATATCCTAAAGTATCGGAATCGGAATGGTATCGCCGATATCACTAAAATATCGGCGATACCCGATACCGATACCGGAAGTCCCATGTAAGTCTATGGGAACAAAATATCGCAACTAAAAAAACCCCATTCTTTCCTTGTAAACACTAAATATACACACATAGAATACATATATATATATATATACATGTCATTGTGACATATATATATACATATATGTATAGTTTATACACTTCTACATAGTAAAATATTCTCTGATTCAATTGCCGGGTAAAGCCGGCTTCAGTGAAAAGACAGAAGCACCCGACATGAAATGACGCTTGGTGTACATAGGGTTAACCATGTCTTTTCATGTCCTTTGCTATCTGATTTGCACAAACAATTAAATCAGACTATGTGTGCAAAATTTCACACCTGTAGGGGTTAATTAAAGGTGTAAATTCGTTGTAAAAAAAACGGACTTTTTTGCTACGAATTTACACCTTTAATTAACCCCTACAGGTGTGAAATTTTGCACACATAGTCTGATTTAATTGTTTGTGCAAATTAGATAGCAAAGGACATGAAAAGACATGGTTAACCCTATGTACACCAAGTGTCATTTCATGTCGGGTTCTGCATTTTCACAAAAGCCGGCAATTGAATTAGCGGCTATTATACTATGTAGAAGTGTATGAACTACAAATATAAATATATATATATGTGTCACAAATTCAATGACATGTATATATATATATGAGGTGTAAAATTGCTGAAAAAAAATGCGTGGGCTCCAGCCCTATTTTCGCAACCAGACAGACAAAGCCAGTGAGTGGGGGCAGATAATAATAGCCCAGAGAGGGACCATTATTTTTGCCCCCCCCCGGCTACTAACATCTGCCCCAGACACCCCAGGAAAGACAAATCTATAATTAGATTCGCCCTTTCTGGCACTTTGCCCGTCTATTCCCATTGCCCTGTAGCGGTGGCGAATGGGTTAATATGGGGTTAAAGCCACCTTGCTATTGAAAGGTGACCTTAAGCCAGGTTAATAATTGAGAGCTGTCAATTAGACAACTATCAATTATTAATCCTATTGCATGAAATAAAAATAAAACACACACACTTTAATTAAAAATCATTTTAATGAAATAAAGACACATGTTTTTGACCATCTTTTATTTTACTGCAAAAACCATTTCCTGTAATAAAAATAAAATAAAAAAGCAAAATTATTCTTACCTATCCCATGCACAGTCAGGTCCCACGGTGTAATCCTTCAGAAAGGGTTAATGTTTACTGCAGGGACCGCAGCTAATGCTGCAGCCTCACAGTAAACCCCAAATGAATGAGTTCCTCTCCTGCCTGACAGGAGAGTAAAGGCTGGGTGTCACATAACGATACACCAGCGATCCCGACAACGATATGCACTTGTCAGGATCGCTGGTGTATCGCTACATGATCGCTGCTGAGCTGCCAAACAGGCAGCTCAGGCAGCGATCTGGGACAGCGACACTGCGGGTAACATCGCTTAAGGGCCCGTCTCACAGCGATATCGCTACCGAGATCGCTGCTGAGTCACTAGTTTTGTGACGCAGCAGCGAGCTCACCAGCGATATCGCTGTGTGTGACATTCAGCGACGATCAGCCCCCCTGCCGGGTATCGCTGATCATCGCAGAAATGTCAGGACCTTTTTTTGATCGCTGGTTTCCCTCTGACAGGCACGCATCGCTGCGTGTGACAGGCAGGAGACCAGCGATCCGCTGGTAACCAAGGTACACAGCGGGTTTCCAGGCACCGCGCAGCGCTTGGAAACCCGCTGTGTACCTTGGATACCAGCTCCCTGCATCAGGGCGCTGGTATCCAAGGTACACAGCGGGTTTCTAGGCACAGCCCCGCGCCTGGAAACCCGCTGTGTACCTTGGTTACCAGCGGATCGCTGGTCTCCCGCCTGTCACACGCAGCGATGTGTGCCTGTCAGCGGGAAACCAGCGATCAAAAAAAGGTCCTGACATTTCAGCGATGATCAGCGATACCCGGCAGGGGGGCTGATCGTCGCTGAATGTCACACACAGCGATATCGCTGGTGAGCTCGGTGCTGCGTCACAAAACTAGTGACTCAGCAGCGATCTCGGTAGCGATATCGCTATGTGAGACGGGCCCTTAAGTGGAAAGCTTAATTGATTGCTTTCCACTTTCACTTCAGGTCAGCCAGGGACACAATCAGTGACGTCAGAGGGAACTGATTAACAAAAATAGGGGTTCCCTTCGAAAAAAAAATGGCGTGGGGTCCCCCCTATTTTTGTTAACCAGCCAGATGAAGCAGACCGCTGAGGCCTGGATTTTCAGGCTGTTAAGGAGCCAAGATCCATGGACCTTGCCAGCCTGATAATACCAGGCCACAGCAGTCTGCATATCTTGGCTGATTAACAAAAATAGGGGATCCCCTCGAAAAAAATTGGCGTGGGGTCCCCCCTATTTTTGTTAACCAGCCAGATGAAGCAGACCACTGAGGCCTGGTTTTTCAGGCTGGTAAGGATCCAATATCCATGGACCTTGCCAGCCTGATAATACCAGGCCACAGCAGTCTGCTTAGCTTGGCTGGTTAACAAAAATAGGGGATCCCCTCGAAAAAAAAACGGCGTGGGGATCCCCCTATTTTTGTTAACCAGCCAAGTAAAATGCAGACTGCTGCGGCCTGGTATTAAAAGACTGTCAAGGCCATGGATTTTGGCCCTCAACAGCCTGATAATACCAGGCTACAGCAGCCCCACATTTGGCGCATCAAAAGATGTGCCAATTGTGGCACTTTACCCGGCTCTTCCCACTTGCCCTGTAGCGGTGGCAAGCGGGGTAATAAGGGGTTAATGTCACCGTTGATTGCACGGTGACAATAAGCCCGGTTAATAATGGAGAGGCGTCAATAAGACACCGATCCATTATTAATCCCAAAGTTATTAAATGTATAAAAAAAAGACAAAGCAAGAAAAAAGTCTTTTAATGAAATAAAAGAGACAACACAGTTTTCATTAATTTTATTACTCTCTCATTCCTGCGACGCCATCGATCTCCTGTAAAAAAAGAAAAAAAAAAACCAACAGTATACCACCTGTCCGACGCAGTCCATAGTAACGACAGTCCCACGACGATCCAGCTCTGCTACATCGGAATGACAGGCAGAGCCTGTCATCGCGACGCAGCACAGCTGATTACCTGCTTCCCCGGCGGTGACGTCATCGGACTGACTGCTTTACGGCCGGGATTACCCAGCAGTCACTGCAGTTATCGCGAGAAACTGCATGTGACCGCCGGGGAAAGAAGATTGCGGCCATGAAGCAGTCCAGGACGTGACCGCCGGAGATCTTCTGCCAGGTAAGTGCCGCTGACTCCTGACAGACCCGACCGACGGACACTGACAGTGACAGTGACAATCCCGATTCCGGTATCCGATAAGACGAAAATATCGGTACTCGGAATCGGAATTCCGATACAGCCAATATCGGCCGATACCCGATATTTGCAGTATCGGAATGCTCAACCCTACTGGTGACAGGTTCCCTTTAAATGATTTCCATTCTATAAAGAAAAGTTAGAGTTTACCCACTATACGATATATAAATTAGTTAATTTCTGATTTCATTTATCATAAATCACTTGAACAAAGATAATCCTGTACAATTCATGTGGGTAAAGGATGACTAGCAGGGAACAATAGTATGGGAAGAAAGAGAAGTAAAAACTATATAAAATGAATTATTTTTATAGGTTGTAGATATGTTTTTTTAATGTAACAGGAAAACAACAGCACTTAAGCCACCAAATACTTAAAAAAACAGATGTTATTCTACTGTGTCTAGCCACATAAACCACAAAACTAGAATAAAAAAAAATCTTGCACACTGCAAGTCAAAAATGCATCAGTTATACTTGATTGTTCTATTAGTTTGCTACTGTGACCATAATATGGTGCTTATGTACTAGAAGCTTGAAATTCATAGCCCTGCGAAAAGCCTCTAGGAAAGATTGAAGATCATTAACCAGTGGATCCCCTCTCTCCATAGCGGGTTTAGCCAGGCGAGGGCCTCTCCTCCCAGGTGTGACATGATGAAGCCCACCTTGGCTCGGTCCGAAGCAAACATATGCCCCAAGATTTCGAAGTGTAGAGTGCACTGATTGAGAAAACCCCGACACAAAGTAGGATCACCCAGGAAACGGGTAGGAGCCGCCAGGCGGGGACCTCTACTTGCCATGGGAACTGGTACCTGAGTATTGATAGAAGAGTCAGATGCAGACGAGAACCCCAAGGAATCCATGCGAGTAGACAAGCTGCGTAGATAAGTTGTGATCTTGTCCTGTTGAACTCCTAAACGGGCCACCTCCTGGCACAGATCCGTGGTCGGAGGTCTTTGGAATCCAGCGGGTTCCATGGCCGGAGCAATCTGTAACGTATGGAAGCGGAGGCAGAGATGGTGAAGTTCACATTCGTCTTTATTTTTTAATGTGGAACCTCGAGACCGCGGTCCGGGGGGCTCCGAAGGGGGCGTGACTAATGAGCCCCGGGTACCCGTAGTAAGGACCCTCGAACAGGACCAGAATGGAATACCCGGAGGACACAGGTGCTACCTCCAGTTAGACCCCGGACACGTGGCAGCTGTCCCAGAGGGACCAAAAGGATAAGAGGTATATACAGAGACCGTGGAGGGTTCTTGACAGAGATGAGTAAGGTCCTGGTCCAGAATGGATGGTGGCAGGTGGCTCCAGTGACCTTGTCACAGTCCACGGGTACGGATGGCTGATGGAGGAACGGGATGACACTTGCGCCAGTAATAACCGAGATAGTCCAGGTTAGCCAGATACGGGTTAGCAATGATCTGTGGAGACAAATAGTATAAGCGAAGCACAGAGACTGCAGACGCAGCGCAGACAGATCAGGAACAGAACCGGATGTAGCAATGATAGAACACGTTGCTCCGGCACTCCCCTTATGGTGGAGTGACCAGATATAGTACTGAGTGCGCTGCCATTGGTTAATTGGCTATTTAAAAAATGCACGCTCCCCCTTTAAGAGAGACGGTGGGCGCGGCCTCGCGTCCTAAGCAATCTATCTGGAGGCCTGCTAGCAGCGTGCCAGGAACTGAAGGAGGACACAGGACGCTGAGGAGCAGATGGGACAGGAGACCTCAGCCTGCGCGCAGACTGCTGCAGAGGGACAGCTAGAGGAGCAGGTGAGTGACCAGGACGGAGTGCAGAGCCAGCACGGGGACCGAGTGTAACAGGAGGTTCATTTGTACACATTTGGTTGCACTGCCCTTTCATACAGAAACTGTGGTTAGCATCCTTTGATCTCTGCAACAAGCTGTCTATAACCAAAATTACCCCACAATGTAGGTGACCTTGCTGTTCTTGTGTAGCTCCTCGATTTCTAGATTTAAGAAAGGTCTTCTTAGACATATTCTCCTTGCTACCAGGAACGTGATTACTAGATTTTGGAAACAGGAAAAGGTTCACTCGCGTTCTGATTTGGTGATGGCACTCAACAACATATATAGAATGGAACAGCTGATAGGACAACTGAATGGTACCACAGGAAAGGTACATAACACTTGGGCCCCCTGGGTTATGTGTAGAGAATCATCGGAATTGGACTCTTGGTTGATAGACCCATAGATGATGGGTCATATGAGTTTACCTACTGGATGGAGCCACATCTCCTACCCCACTCCTTAAAATCCTCCCCCCTCCCACTCCCACTTTTCTTTCTTTTTTTTTTTCTTTTCCCTTCTTTCCCCCTTGTTTTTTCTCTATCTTCTTTTCTTTTGTAGACCTAGAGTCTTAGTCTAAGTACCTTCTTCTTTAAAATTTATAAACAAAGTAATACTGATGTTAATTGCCTACATGAGCAAACACCTCAGGCGCTCATCCAACTTTTGTTTTATATGTATGACTTTCTGAGGAAAAGTTATAGTTGCAACTTGCTATATAATTTTTTTTTTGCATGTGATAGTAGAAGAGATATGTTCTTTTCTCTTCCTGTTATTAATGATTGATGTGTATAAATACCTAAATAAACTTGATTTACACAAAAAAATTAAATACCTCTCCTGGCTGGGCAATGCTCTACTCTGGACTCCTCAGCTTTGCCATCTTCCAGCTCTCTGCACTGTGACTGTTCAGGCAGAGGGCGCACAGACATGACGTCATCGCCCTCTCTGACCTGAATGCCACTGTCAGGAAATGCAGAAGACGTCACAGCGGTAGAGTAGGGAGAGGTAAGTATTGCAAGTGCTAGGGCCCTGAGGAAGCAGGGGGGGCCCACTCATGGGCACCGGCACTGGCACAGGGCCCCTCATAGTACGCCGGTGTCTCTGACGACGAGTGTGCCCCCCATCTGCTCAGGGCCCCGGCAATTGCCCGGGTGCGCCAGGTGGTGACGCAGGCCCTGGGGGTACAGCCCAGTTAGGGAGGTGGAAAAAGTGGCATATGTTGAGGTGTAGGGTGGACGTTCAGCAGCTGCAAATGGAGAAATTGGAGAAGTCGGAGGAAGAGGAGGACAAAGCAAGCCATTTTGCTGGCAACCTATGTGTCATCAGGGGAAGGTGGTACAAAATCCTTTGAAACCCTGGCATGGTTCATTTTAATGAAGGTGATATCACCAACATTTTGGGTTGACAGGCGGGTCCTTCTTTCTGTCAGGATTAATACAGCAGCACTGAAGACTCTTTTTGACAGCACGATACCAGCAGGGCAAGCGAGCTCCTGTAAGGCATATTGTGCCAATTCAGGCCAGGCGTCCAGTTTACAGGCCCAGTAGTCAAAGGGGAATGAACTGTGAGGGAGAACATCGATAGGGGAGGAGAGGTAATTTTGAACCATAGTTGACAACTGCTGTCTCCTGTCTGTTGCAATCGATTCAGTATTAACAGTCGTGTGAGCGGTACTCGAGAAATCAGACCACAACATGGTCATGAAACCCCTGTCTCCAATGCCACTTCGGCTGTGTGCACCATGAACACCTCTTCCATTTGGCCCAGTACGGCTCGTGGCAGAACCTGCTCCGCTGCTGTGTGCTGGGAATGCCTCTAACAAACGGTTTACCAGAGTTGCTTGTTTGTTCACCAAAATTAGCTCTAGGTTCTTCTGTGGCATAATTTGCCTTTATAGCGTGGATTGAGGATGCTGGCCAACCAGTAGTCGTCATCCTTCATAATTTTGGCAATGCAGGGGTCCATTTTTAGGATACGCACACATGTGGGCCAATGTTCCAGGTGTCAATGATGCACTGCCAGTGGTGGGTGGAGGAGCACTTTCTGCCAAATCCATATCCCTCCAGTCACGCACAAACCCTGTACCTGACTTTAGCAAGCCAACATTTTCTCATTCACCCTGAGAAGCATCCTCCTCCTCAAAACAATCATCCCCTCATCCTCCTCCTCTACATCCTCTTCCTCCACCTTGTCCAGGACAGTTCTCTGAGTAGAAAATGGCTGACTGTCATGAAGGCTTCCCTCCTCCTCCTCCTCTTCCTACTCCGCTGCAGACGCCTGATCCTTAATGTGCGTCAAAGTTTGCATGAGCAGACGCATAAGTGGGATGTTCATGCTTATGATGGTGTCGTCTGCACTTACCAGCCGTGTGCAGTCCTCAAAACACTGAAGGACTTTACAGAGGTCTTTTCAGCTTTGACCACTGCACACCCGACAACTCAATGTCTGCCCTCATACTGCCTGCCTGTGTATCCTCCCACAAATGAATTACAGCCTGCCTCTGTTCGTACAGCCTCTTAACCATGTGCATGGTGGAGTTCCACCTTGTTGCAACACCTATAATTAGGCGGTGCTTGGGGAGGTGGAGCGATCACTGCAGCCTCTGCATATGACTGGAGTCTACGGGCGAGCGATGGATGTGCGAGCACAGTCTTCACACCTTATGGAGCAGGGCTGGTAACTCCAGATAATTATTTATGAAGCACTGCACCACCAGGTTTAAGGTGTGAGCCAGGCAAGGTATGTGTCTGAGTTTTGCCAGGACTATGGCCACCACAAAATTATGGCCGTTATCACTGACTACCTTGCCTGGCTCAAGATGTAGACTGCCCAGCCATGACTCAGTTTCTCGCTGCAAGTAGTCAGCCAGTACCTCCGCGGTGTGTCTGTTGCCGCCCAAAGACATAGGCCGGCGTCACACACAACTACAAAAAATCGGTCCGTTTTAGTCGGTCGATTGTCGGATCAAAATGCAAACATCACACATCCTTCTGGCATCCGATTTTCCTTCAAAGATGCGATTTAGTCGCATGTGTGTGTACCTTGTAACATCCGATTTTCATCCGACTTGCGAGAATTTCTCGCAGGCTTGCAAAACTGACATATAATGGATCCAAAAGAATAGTATTTCAATCACAAAAGAAAGAATAGATATATACACATAGAACATATATATATATATATATATACATGTCATTGTGACTTATTATATATATATATCTATTTATAGTTCCTAGACTTCTACATACTGTAATAGCCGCTAATTCAATTGCCGGCTTTTGTGAAATCACAGAAGCCGACATGAAATGATACATTGTTTCCACACAGTTAACCATGTCATTTCCTGTATTTTGATATTTGTTTAGAACTTACAATTACATGAGTGTATTTGTGCAAAATTTCAGACATGTAGGGGTTAATTAAAGATGTAAATTCGTTGAAAAAAATGCGTGGGCTCCCGCTGTATTTTCTCCACCACAGACAAAGCAAGCGAGTGGGGGCAGATAATAACAGCCTAGGGAGGGTACATTTTTTTTGTGCCCCCCCTGGCTACTAACATCTGCCCCCAGACACCCCAGAAAGGGCAAATCTATAATTAATTCGCCCTTTCTGGCACTTTGCCCGTCTATTCCCATTGCCCTGTAGCGGTGGCGAATGGGTTAATAATGTCACCTTAATGTCACCTTAGTATTGAAAGGTGACCTTAAGGCAGGTTAATAATTGAGAGCTATCAATTAGACAACTATCAATTATTAATCCTATTGTATGATAGAAAAATCAAACACACACAGTTTAATAAAAAAGAAGTTTAATGAAATAATCACAGTTTTTGACCATATTTTATTTTCCTGCTAAAACCATTTCCTGTAATAAAAATAAAATAAAAAAGCAAAATGATTCTTACCAATCCGATGTACAGTCAGGTCCCATGGTGTAATCCATCAGAAAGGGTTAACAGGTTACAGGTCGCAGAGAGCTAATAATGCTGTCTCAGACCTGTATTCCCCTGAATGAATCAGTTACTCTCCCAGCGAAAGGAGAGGAATAGATTCATGAATGGAGCTTAATTGATTTATTGCCACTTTCACTTCAGTGACCTGACCTAATGTGAAAGTGGATACAATCAATTAAGCTTCATTCATGAATCACATCCTCACATCCTCTCCTGTCGGCAGGAGATAAGCTCATTCATTCAGGAGCTATCAGATGAGCACGCAGGATTACTTGCGCTGCTTATCTGATTGCTAGTTAACCCTTTGTGAAGGATTACATCGTAGGACGGGACAGATTGCCAGATAGGTAAGAATAATGTTGTTTTATTATTTTATATTTATTTTAGAAGAACAAGGGCTTCGAACGGATTAAGAGTGAAATAAAAGATGGTCAAAAATATGTGTTTTTATTTCATTAAAATTATTTATTCTTAAAGTGTGTGTGTTTTTTTATTTACTTCAATAGGATTAATAATTAATAGTTGTCTAATTGACAGCTCTCAATTATTAACCTGCCTTAAGGTCACCTTTCAATACTAAGGTGACATTAACGCCTTATTAACCCATTCGCCACCACTACAGGGCAATGGGAATAGACGGGCAAAGTGCCAGAAAGGGCGAATCTAATTATAGATTTGCCCTTTCTGGGTTGTCTGGGGGCAGATGTTAGTAGCAAGGGGGGGCACAAAAAAATGTACCCTCCCTAGGCTGTTATTATCTGCCCCCACTCGCTTGCTTTGTCTGTCTGGTGGAGAAAATACAGCGGGAGCCCACACATTTTTTTTCAACGAAATTACACCTTTAATTAACCCCTACATGTCTGAAATTTTGCACAAATACACTCATGTAATTGTAAGTTCTAAACAAATATCAAAATACAGGAAATGACATGGTTAACTGTGTGGAAACAATGTATCATTTCATGTCGGCTTCTGTGATTTCACAAAAGCCGGCAATTGAATTAGCGGCTATTACAGTATGTAGAAGTCTAGGAACTATAAATATATATATATATATACATGTCACAATTACATATAATATATATATATATATATATATATATATGTATTCTATGTGTGTATATCTATTCTTTCTATTCTTTATTAAAGCTGTCAGTGTGATTTTACAGTATAGCCGGGATGAATTGCCGGCTTTTCTAAAGGACACCAATGCGATTTAATCGCAAGTCACACATGCGGTCCGTTTGTAATCAGATTTTTCATCGCTCCCATAGACTTGCATTGGCGATAGTCGACCCACAATCGGTGACAATCGCAGCATGCTGCGATTGCACACGGACGTTTAAAACGGACCACAAAAAATCTGATACTAGGAGCTGCTCCATAGATTAAAATAGGGCAGACTGCAATACGATTTTTCATCGTATTGCAGTCGTCCGATTCTGTCGCCAGTGTGACGCCGGCCATAATCTTAAAACAGCCTGCTGACGCTTACCACTAGCTGTTCGATAGTGGACACCTCGTGTGCAACACTGGCAGCTTTGGATGGAGTGCGACTGCACTCTGTCGACGAGCTTTCGCTTCTAGAGGAGGAGAAGGGTCAAATGCCTACAGCCAACTGTTGCCTATACCGTGGGCTGATGGCCTAGATTCAGTCTTTGGTTGCAAAAACATTGTGATTCCCTGACTGCTTTGGCCTTGCAACGACACCTCAACTTTTCTTGCTGGTGGTGTGCTAACCGGTGGGCTTACAGTGGGGGAAGCGATGTAGCGTTGCTGGCTACCTTCAGTCGGAGCAGGTGCACATGTGCTACCTGAGGTTTTGTAGTCCGTCCATGCTTGCAAGTGCATGGTGTTTAAATGTCTAAGCATTCAACTGGTATTCAAATTTCGGACATTTTTCCCTCCTTCCGCACTTCTTACAGATAACCTTTGCCTCATTAATAGGATTTTGGTCAAAAAAGTGCCACACTGCACTATTCCTACTATGGTAAAACTTTTCAGGGCTTGCACGCTGTGCTAATTTGACCATCTGGCCAAGCTGTCCTGCAACTCTTTTTGTTGTTTCAGCACGTTTTTGGACTGCTATGGGTCTGCCAGATAACCGCAGCTGTGATGTCGATGCCTGCTGCGGATCCTCCTCCTCTTCTGAGCTATTGCAATCGGCACCCTCTTCCCTCAATGGAAGACAATCCTGGGTCAACAACTGGGTCATCCATCACCTCCTGTTCAATTTCATCTGCACATTCCTCTGTGTCACCGTGTAAAGTGGTATAGTAGACGATGACGCAGGCTCAACACCTCCTGCCTTAGGTGCTATTGTGCTTTTGGCACTACCAACAGATGCACCACCACCACCATCAGTACCAGCTACCCCCCCGCCCATGTCCGCGGCCTCTTCCACCATACTTCCTCATGTTTGTGAAAATGTACCAAAAAGACCAGCATATATATGGTACTGTATCAGAAGCGTGCAGCTGTATACGGTGAAGGGGAAAATTTAAATCTCCGTATATATTTCCGAAGTCAAACACAAACGCTCTCCCAGTATGGATTTGACCGTAATAAAAAAGGCAGAAAAAAGGTACTGTATCAGAAGATACCAGGTGTATATAGTATAGGGGAAAATTTAAATCTCCGTATATATTTCTGGAGTCACACACAAACACTCTCTAAGTATGGATTTGACCGTAATAAAAAAGGCAGAAAAAGGTACTGTATCAGAAGATACCAGGTGTATATAGTATTGGGTAAAATTTAAATCTCTGTATATATTTCAGGAAGTCAAACACAAACGCTCTCCCAGTATGGATTTGACCGTAATAAAAAAGGCAGAAAAAAGGTACTGTATCAGAAGATATCAGGTGTATATAGCATAGGGTAAAATTTAATTCTCCGTATATATTTCCAGAGTTACACACAGGCGCTCTCTCAGTATGGATTTGACCGTAATAAAAAAGGCAGAAAAAAGGTACTGTATCAGAAGATACCAGGTGTATATAGTATAGGGTAAAATTTAAATCTCCGTATATATTTCCAGAGTCACACGCAAACGCTCTCTCAGTATGGATTTGACCGTAATAAAAAAGGCAGAAAAAAGGTACTGTATCAGAAGATACCAGGTGTATATAGTATAGGGTAAAATTTAAATCTCCGTACATATTTCCGGAGTAACACACTCAGTATGAATTAGACCAGAATATATAAAGCAGAAAAAGGTTACTGTATCAGAAGCGTACAGCTGTATACAGTGTTGGGGTAATTTTAAATCTCCGTATATATTTCCGGAGTAACACACAGACGCTCACTCAGTATGGATTAGACAAGAATATAAAAAGCAGAAAAAGGGTAATGTATCAGAAGCGTACAGCTGTATACAGCTTGGGGTAATTTTAAATCTCCGTATATATTTCCGGAGTAACACACAGACGCTCACTCAGTAAGGATTAGACCAGAATATAAAAAGCTGAAAAAGGGTACTGTATCAGAAGCGTACAGCTTTAAACAGTGTTGGGGTAATTTTAAATCTCCCTATATATTTCCGGAGTAACACACAGATGCTCACTCAGTATGGATTAGACCAGAATATAAAAAGCTGAAAAAGGGTATTGTATCAGAAGTGTACAGCTGTATACAGTGTTGGGGTAATTTTAAATCTCTGTTTATATTTCTGGAGTAACACAAAGATGCTCACTCAGTATGGATTTGACCAGAATATTAAAAGCAGAAAAAGGGTACTGTATCAGAAGCAAAAAGCTGTATACAGTGTAGGGGAAATTTTAAATCTCCATACATATTTCCGGAGTCACACACAGATAGTAGCATATATTTGTCCGTGATACCAGCCGGTACACGGTAGTGTGTGAGGAGCGTACACCTCTATACGGTGTGGGAAAAAATGAATGCTCGGTAACTGTGCAGAAAAAAAGAATAAAAGTATTAGTGCTGTGTAAAAAGCAGTCTGCACAGCAGTGAACACACAGCAATACAGCTAGCTGGCAGCCTAATAACCAGCGCTGCTGCACACAAGAAAATCCTCCCCTGTCACTGCACACTACCACAACCTGTCTCCTCCATACATCTGTGACATGGTCTCCAAGGTCCGACTGGGTCCCGGCTTCCACTATGCTAACCCAGTGTGCCTTCAGTGAGATGTGCCATTCCTGCCACAAGCACTTTTCCTCGTATCCGTGGTTAGGTGGACTTTCCCCAGTAATAGCATTTTTGAGGGCATGGGTAATGTTGTGGGACACATGCTTGTGTAATGCCGGGACAGCACACAGGGAGAAATAGTGGAGGCGAGTACGTTAGGACGGCTGCCGCCATCAGGTTGCGGAAAACGTCCGTCTCCACGAGTCTAAAAGGCAACATTTTGAGTGCAAGCAGATGAGAAATGTGTGAATTTAGTACTTTTGCCTGTGGGGCGTTGGCTGCATATTTCTGCTTGCATTACAATGACTGGGGTATGAACAACTGAGGGCTGTGCTGAGACTAGGACGTGGACTTGCTTGATGATGGTGCTAATTCAGTGTGGGTAATGACAGGTGCAGGGCAGGAGACATCTTTGCATGCACTGTGGACAGGGGATTGGCTTGCACGCACAACTGTGGAACAAGCAGTGGTGTCACCCGCATACGCTGTTCCAGGACCATGGGGCTCGGCCCACGGGGCTCGACCCACAAATTCGGGTGCTTTGCTGTCATGTGCCTGATCATGCTGGTGGTGATCAGGCTGGTAGTTTTGCTACCTCTGCTGATGCGGGCATGGCAGGTGGTGCAAATGGCCTGTTTGGGGTTATCGGCAGAGTCTTTAAAAAACAACCCGTCTCGGGAAGACCTTATAGTTGTACTGCCAACTTCAGTCATGTTGGTGTTACGAGGAACGGTTGCCCACCTTCTGTCTGCGCCCACCATACTGCTTCTTCATGCCTGTTGTGGTGCTACGCCTCGCTCCCCCTGTCATGCTGCTGTCCTCGCTCTGCATGTCCCCTGCCAGGTTGGGTCAGTTACTCTATCATCCACTGATCCACAAATCATCCGTCTGATCCACACATCTTTCAAAGTACAGATCTCGAAGTACAATACATTGAATTATACTAGAATTGGACTGGAATTGACTGTAAGGTAATGGGATAGAACACCACTATAATGTTTCAGTTTATTTTCACTTTCACTCGCATACTACTTTCTTTCTTCCTATCTCCTGTAATCCTCCACATAGTAAGGAAGTTGTAATGTATGTAGTACAGTTCATATAGCGTCTTGTGCGTAAGTCCATGCAAACGTGGGTCTTTTAAAGAGCAGGGTTCAGAGTCCACAAGTGCTTCAGAGTTCCTCAGTAGGAATAGCTGGAGTACAAGGTCCAAGGCTTACAGGAGTCATCAAGTCACGGGTAGTCTCACTGTCAGGGCTAGATGTCATGAAGCAACTTTGATAATGCTCAGCGTTGGCTGACACCTGTTTAAAAATGAAATCCCCAAGGAACCGAGACTCAGAGGCGTGGATCTGAAGACAGCCAGGTTACTGGGAATGTAGCTCAAGACACAACAACTGAACAATCTTTAGACATTGAGCAGACTAGCAGCAGAGAAGACGTCAGAAAGTAATAATGGCTGATCGGATACGACGAGATTTCTAGGAATATAATTACATAGAAAAACCTTTACAATCTACTCCCCCTTAAGGACAACCTCCGGATGACCTCAGACCAGGCTTGTGTGGGTGTTACCTCTGAGAAACATAAACTCAGCTAATGGAAGTAGATCCACCCAATCATCCTGTAGATGGCAGATAAAGCAGCGGAGATACTGCTCCAGGGTTTGATTGGTTCGTTCGGTCTGTCCATTAGTCTGGGGATGAAAAGCAGAAGAAAGGTTTACTTTAATGTCCAATGCTGCACAGAAATTTTGCCAAAACCTAGAAGTGAATTGCACCCCTCGATCCGAAATAACCTCATCCGGTACTCCATGTAAGCGAAACACATCTTTAATCATCAAATCTGATGTCTGTTTTGCAGTGGGTAAGCCGACACAAGGGATAAAATGAGCTGCCTTTGTTAGACGGTCAACCACCACTAAAATGGTGTTCTTTCCCTGAGAGGTTGGTAACTCCACAATGAAGTCCATAGAAATGGATCCCCACGGGCGGGACGGGGTGGGAAGAGGCTGTAACAGACCAGTTGGTGAGGAGCGAGGTGTTTTGCATCTTGCACAGACCTCACATGAAGTGACATAATTCAAAACATCCTTCCTGCAAGTGGGCCACCAAAAGAAACGAGAAAGAAATTCCTGTGTCTTTAGAATTCCTCTATGCCCAGCTATCTTGGAATCGTGAATGAGTTGCAATACTCTCAATCTGACTGTTTCAGGAATATACAGGCGTTGTCCCTGAATCCACACACCATTCTTAAAGACAAGACTTACGTCCCTTGGGGGTTGTGCCAAAAAGGAATCCGCATGGTATGCTTCCTTGATGTCCTTAAGTAGGTCTTGATTATGAATTACTCCTAGGAATCTAGAGTCAGGAAGAATAGTCTTAGGAGGAGTAATTGGACGTGTCTCTGCTGAGTAAATCCTAGAGAGTGCATCAGCCTTTCCATTGCGCGATCCTGGTCTATAAGAAATGATAAAATTAAATTGGTTTAAGAAAAGATTCCAGCGAGCCTGGCGAGGAGTCAGGCACTTAGCCGACCTGATAAACTCAAGGTTACGATGGTCTGTCAGGACGACTATTTGCTGTGCAGCTCCCTGAAGAAGGTGTCTCCATTCTTTGAAGGCGGCAATAATGGCCAACAACTCTCTATTGCCCACATCGTAGTTCCTCTCAGCCGAAGACAACTGCTGGGAAAAGAAGGCACAGGGATGCAAGACATTCTTCTCACCTGTTCTCTGAGAGAGTATAGCTCCAACGGCACAGTCTGAAGCATCCACCTCTATTATGAAGGCAAGCTCGGGGTTGGGATGTACTAGGATAGGTGCAGTGGTAAATTTATCTTTTAGACGGGAAAATGCTTCCTGGGCTTGGGGAGTCCAGGAGAACCTAGACTCTTTCCGGGTAAGTTGAGTGATAGGTGACACTACCTCAGAGAAATTTCTAATGAAACGTCTATAGAAGTTGGCAAACCCGATGAAGCGCTGTACCTCCTTCACATTTCTAGGACTTGGCCAATCCTTGATGGCTTGGGTTTTGCTTCCATCCATACTAATTCCTTGTGTAGACAGTACATACCCCAGAAATTGAATTTCGGTCCTATGGAATTCACACTTTTCAAGTTTGATGTAAAGATGATTTTGTCTTAGACGTTCCAAGACCATTCTCACATGTCCATGATGTTCCTCTGTGGAGTTAGAAAAAATTAGAATATCATCCAAATAAATTACCAAGAATGTATCTAGGAGATCCCTGAAGATGTCATTCACCAAGTGTTGGAAAGTGGCTGGGGCGGTACTCAGACCAAAAGGCATAACTAAATATTCAAAGTGTCCATAGCGTGACCTGAATGCAGTCTTCCATTCATCCCCAGGTCTAATACGGACTAAGTTATAGGCCCCACGAAGATCTAGTTTAGAAAAAATTTTGGCATGTCGCACTCACTCCAATAACTCAGGGATTAAAGGCAATGGATAACGGTTTCTAATAGTAACCTTATTGAGTTCCCTATAGTCTACGCATGGTCTCAGAGATTCATCTTTCTTCTTTACAAAGAAGATGGGTGCACCTGCAGGAGATGAAGAGGGGCGTATGAAGCCCTTGGCTAGATTTTCGTCTATGTAATCCTTTAAAGCCTTTAGCTCGGGCCCCGCCAGGGGGTAGATCTTACCAAAAGGTATCTCTGCTCCAGGCAATAATTCAATTGGACAATCATATGGACGGTGAGGAGGAAGCTGGTCAGCGTTCTTCTTGTCACATAAATCCACATAGTCCTGGTATACAGCTGGTAGTTCAGGGACTGACATGTTCCTTTAGGAACAGAGCAAGCTGAAACTTTTGGACTCATCTGTTTCTCTGGAAAGTGTAATTCCTTGGTCTCCCAGTTAATGGTAGGATTCTGAGCCTGCAGCCATGGTAGCCCTAGAATAATGGGAAAGTGGGGAGAAGAGATAAGCATAAAGGATAGTTTCTCTTGATGATCTTTACCCATAAGAACCTTCAAAGGCTCTGTTTCCTGATCCACTGGTCCAGAGGTCAGCAGGGAGCCATCCACAGTTTCCATCTGTACTGGAGTAGCCTTCTTCACTGAACGTATTCCCTGTTTCAGAGCAAAGGAGACATCCATAAAATTTCCACTTGCCCCTGAGTCGATCATAGCAGAGCTAGACACCCAAGCTGAGTCAACCCAGAGTTTGATGGAAAGAAAGCAATGAGAATTGTTTTTCTTACAACTCAGCTGGGACACCGCTGAGGAAACTTGAAAAATGGCAGCGTTTACACAGTCAACGTCCTCAGAGGTAACGGAGTTTAAGTCCGAGAAATCAAGATCTGTTGCTGCAGATCTCTCTGGAGCCTGAGGCTCGGACCTGACAGATCCCCTCTCGCAACACTCACAATGAATGAGTGCTGCAGTAGTCTTACGAGAACGGCTGGGGCAGTTTATAATGAAGTGCCCTGACTTACCACAATAGAAACATAGATTCTCCTTAAAACGATGTTCCTTGCGTGCATCACTAGCCCATCGTTGTAAAGAGTCTACCTGCATGGGTTCAGGTTCAGGTTCCCGTGTAATCCTACTCAAAGGTTCCTTAGCTGGAGAGGAAGGTAGGAAAAGGTTAGTACGATTGCTTTCGAACCATCTCTCTTGCCTGCGTTCAGTCAGACGAGTATCAATACGGATGCAGTAGTTAATAAAGTCACCTAACGCAGTGGGAGGGTCGGCACGAGCAAGTTCATCCTTAATCAGTGGAGATAACCCCTTTCGAAAAATAGATTTTTTGGCGGAACTGTCCCAGGTGGTATCAAGGGCCCATCTCCTGAAATCCAAGGCATATTCAGCTACCGAGTGCTTACCTTGGCGCAAAGCTAACATGGCTGCTTCAGCTGTTGCACCTCGATTGGGGTCATCAAACACCTGCCCCATGGCTGAAATAAAATCATCAAGGTGATTCAAACAATCATCCTCAGTCTCAATCAGAGGGTTTGCCCACATCAAAGCCTTGTTGGTAAGCAACATAATTATAGTAAGCACCTTAGATCGTTCAGTGGGAAATTGTGAAGCATGTGCAGAAAAAAAAAGATTGCATTGATTAATAAATCCCCTGAATTTCTCACGTTCACCGCCAAAACGAAAAGGGGGCAACTTGGGAATCCCAGCACTCGGGGCTACGGCAGGAGCCTGGACTCGCCCCTCTAGAACCTCAATCCTGGCTCGCAAATCCTGGGTAGTCTGTCCAACCACTTGCAAATTGTGATTATTGAGGTCCTGTAGATTTGTAAAACGGGTCTTTATATTCTGCAAATCTGCAAGGATATTATCAGTCACTCCGCAAAGTTCCTTTATGCGGGCCTCCATTTTCCAGATCTTTTAAGACAGGATTACTGGAAGAAGAGGAGAGGAGAAAAAAAAAAAAACAATAGTGTTCACCTGTGGCAACACTGCAGAGAGAAAAAAAAATTAAGGGAACTGCTCACCTGGAATGGTTGTGAGAAGTCACAACCACTATCATCACAGAAAGTTTCAACCAGACATCTGATATCCAGAGTTACAGCAGACAAAAAAAGAGAAAAGAAAAAAAAAACAATAGTGTTTACCTGTGATAACACTGCAGAAAGAAAAAACTTAAGGGAATTGCTCACCTGGAATGGTTGTGAGAAGTCACAACCACTGTCATCACAGAAAGCACAACCGGACGTCCGATATCCACAGTTACAGCAGACACAGCCTTCCAGACCCAGCAGACACTAACGTTTTGGCTTCAGAATCTTGTAATGTATGTAGTACAGTTCATATAGCGTCTTGTGCGTAAGTCCATGCAAACGTGGGTCTTTTAAAGAGCAGGGTTCAGAGTCCACAAGTGCTTCAGAGTTCCTCAGTAGGAATAGCTGGAGTACAAGGTCCAAGGCTTACAGGAGTCAAGTCACAGGTTCACTGCAGGCTAGATTCTGAAGCACTGATTGCTCAGCTGTGGCTGCTTAAGAAGCAAAGGAGAGAATCAGGGCGGGAACATGCAAGCTGGAAACTCCATTTTGACTGAGGGCAAGATAGCTACAGAAAGACAGAAAGTAAAATGGCTGACGAACACTGAGTTTCAGGAATATATACATAGAACCTTACAGAAGTAGTCATTTCTCCCTCCATCCTCCCAAGCCATCTCACCTGCTCCTCAGAACTGTTCCTCCACATTCAATCCTTTTTCTCCAGACACACACGGCCACATCATATCCTATCCTGCTCCCCCTTCTAGCACGCTGTCTGCTACTTCTCATTGCTGGCGACGTAGTCCCAAATCCTGGCCCTCTTCAACACATCTCCACACTCATTTCTAACACCCTGCCACGATCCTCTACAAGTTTTCACAATGATGATAACCTCATACCCATTCATCCAGCCCCCACTCTCCCGATACACCTACCTGGAGCACTATGGAATGCACGCTCTGTCTGCAACAAACTGTCGTACTGTATATCCATGACCTCTTTATCACCAACAAACTCTCCTTCCTTTACATCACTGAAATCTGGCTTACCCCCTCTGACTCAGCCTTTCCAGCTGTACTTTCATATGGCGGATTCAATCTCTCTCACACAACTCACCCCAGCAACAAACATTGAGGAGGAGTTGGCTTGCTCCTGTCCGATACCTGCTCCTTTTCCCCAATTCCGCTACCACCCTCCGCTAGGATTCCCTCGCTTGAGGTGCACCCCGTCCGCATCTATTCCCCCTCCAACCTCCAACTGGCTGTCATCTACCGCCTCCCAGAACTAGCCTTTGCCTTTCTCAACCGCTTCACCACCTGGCTACTTCATTTCCTTTCTGCTGACATCCCCTCTATCATCATGGGTGACTTCAACATTTCCATTCACACTTCCCCCTCAGCTGCCTCTAAACTTTTATAACTGACTGCCTCCTTGGCCTCACTCAATGGTCCACCGCAGCCACTCACAAAGATGGTCACACGCTGGACCGTATCTTCACCTAGCTCTGTTCCCTTACTAATCTCACTAACTCACCCCTCCCCCTGTCTGACCACAATCTACTGACATTCTTTTCCCTCTCCTCTCCTAGTGGCAAGCCCCACTCCACAAACTCACCCACCCTCTCAGAAATCTCAAACACCTCACTTTAAACTCACTCTCTGAGTCCCTTCTCCCTCTTACAGACATAGCTTCCTTACATGACACAGGTGCTGCTGCCAATTTATATAACACAACAATAACAGCAGCACTCGATTCGGCCACCTCCCTCATGCCCAGCAAAACTCGTACAATCAACAGTCAAACCTGGCTGACCAACCTGACCAAAGAACTGAGATGTAATTCCAGGTCACTGAGCGAGATGGAAGAGATCATGTTTTGCTGAGCACTTTATCGCATCCAAGCAGTCCCTCGCCAGCTTCAAGTCCATGCTCACTCCCACAAAACAACTTACTTCTCATCTCTCGTACCCTCCCTGTCTCACAACCCTAAACAGCTTTTCAAAACTTTCAATTCTCTACATCGCCCCCCAGCACCTCCTCCCTCTCCTCTCATTTCTGCTGAAGACTATGCCTTTTTCTTTAAGCAGAAGATCGATAACATCAGAGAAAGCTTTGGCCCGCAGCCCCCAATGACCCTCCTCTTGACTGCTGAGCCCTGTTCTTCCAAAATCAGCTTCTCCACTATGACAGAAGATCAGCTCTCCACCCTTCTGTCAAGATCACATCTCATCACATGCACGCTTGACCCGTTTCTGTCCCACCTCATCCCTAACCTCACCACAGTCTTCATCCCAACCCTACCACATCTCTTCAACCTTTCACAAGCAAATGGTGTCTTCCCCTCATCCTTCAAACATGCCTCAATCACACCCATCCTCAAAAAGACCTCCCTCGACTCATCCTCTGTGTCTAGTTATAAACCGATATCACTTCTCCACCATTACAGAAGATCGACTCTCCACTCTACTCTCAAGATCACATCTCACTACCTGTGCACTTGACTCGATCCCATCCCACTTCATCCCAAACCTTACCACAGTCTTCATCCCAACCCTAACCCATCTCTTCAACCTATCATTAACAACTGGTGTTTTCCCCTCAAGGTTTTAATATGCCTCAATCACACCTATCCTTAAAAAGCACTCTCTTGACCCATCCTCTGTATCTAGCTATCGCCCTATATCACTTCTCCCCTATGCCTCAAAACTACTGGAACAACATGTCCATCTTGAACTGTCCTCCCACCTTTCCTCCTGCTCCCTCTTTGACCGGTTACAATATGGCTTCCGACCGCATCACTCAACTGAAACTGCCCTAACTAAAGTCACCAATGACCTACTAATCGCCAAGTGCAAGCGACACTACTCTATCCTCCTCCTGAACTTGTCTTCTGCCTTTGACACTGTGGGCCATTCCCTCTTGCTGCAGATTCTCTCATCTCTTGGCATCACAGACTTTACCCTATCCTGGATCTCTAACAGACCGGACATTCAGTGTCTCCTTCTCCCACACCACCTCCTCACCTCAACCCCTGTCTGTCGGTGTTCCCCAAGGCTCAGTTCTAGGACCTCTACTCTTCTCCATCTATACCTTCGGCCTGGGACAGCTTATAGAATCCCACGGTTAGCAATATTTTCTCTACACCAATGACACACAAATCTACCTATCTGGACCTGACATCACCTCCTTACAGACCAAAATCCCACAATGTCTGACCACTATTTCATCCTTCTTTTCTGCTCGCTTTCTAAAACTGAACATGGATAAAACAGAATTCATCATCTTTCCCCCATCTCACTCTACCCCTCCACTAGACCTATCCATCAACTTCAATGGCTGCTCACTTTCCCCAGTCCCGCATTCTCGGTGCCTCAGGGTGATCCTCGACTCTGTCCTCTTTCAAGCCACATATCCAAGCCCCTGCCTCCTCCTGCTGACTCCAACTCAAAAACATTTCCCGGATCCGTACATTCCTTGACCAAGAAACTGCAAAAACGCTTGTGCACTCCCTCATCGTCTCCCGCCTCAACTATTGCAACCTCCTACTCTCTGGCCTCCCCTCTAACACTCTTGCACCACTCAATCTATCCTAATCTCTGCTGCCCAACTAATCCACCTGTCTCCCCGTTATTCACCAGCCTCTCCTCTCTGCCAGGCCCTTCACTGGCTTCCTATTGCCCAGAGGCTACAGTTCAAAACCCTAACTATGACATACAAAGCCATCCACAACCTGTCTCCTCCATGGTCTCCCGATACTTACCTACACGCAACCTTCGATCCTATCAAAATCTCCTTCTCTACTCCCCTCTTATCTCTTCTTCCCACAACCACATACAAGACTTCTCCTGTGCTTCCCCCATACTCTGGAACTCTCTACCCCAACACATCAGACTTTCGCCTACCACGGAAACCTTCAAAAGGAATCTGAAGACCCACCTCTTCCGACAAGCCTACAACCTGCAGTGATCCTCAGTCTACTGAACAGCTGCATGACCAGCTCTACCCTCCCCTAGTGTATCTTCACCCATCCTCTGTAGACTGTAAGACCTTGCGGGCAAGGTCCTCTCTTCTTCTGTACTTGCGTGTGCCTTGTTTTGCTCATGTTTATTGTACTTGTCTACTTATTCCCCTTTTTCACATGTAAAGCACCATGGAATAAATGGCGCTATAAATATGAATAATAAAAATAATATCATCCACCACCTTCGTCTTCCACTTCCGCACTCTGTTCCTTCTCATGACTTCTGGCAATTATGTCTCATCATCGTCCACTTCTTGCGACACGTTCCCACCGTCGCCTTCATGTGACCGTGGCTGCTCAAATATTTGGGCATCGCTACATGTGATCTCATCTTGCCCCATTTCAAGTGGACTGGGCGAGATGCCTGAATCTATAAATGGAAACATGAACAGCTCTTCGGAGTGTCCAAGTGTGGAATCAGTTGTCTCCAGGCATTCGGCATCATGGGAGGAAGGAGGATCAGGGAGAGGAATATGCGGTCCAGACTCAAGGCTACTCAGACTTAACCACGTGGAAGACAGGGTGGTGGTGGTGGTGTTGGCAAAGTGACTGGAAGCATTATCAGCTATCCAACCAACAACCTTTTGACACTGCTCTGGGTTCAATTGTGGTGTGCTGCTGCGGTCCACTAGTAATTGGGACAGGAAGGTCGAGCGAGAAGATGTGGGTGTTTGTTGTGGCACAATTTCAGCTTTCCCATGGCCTTGGCCTCAGCCTCTACATGCACCATCACGTTCACTTCACCATCTCTTGCCACGCGCCTTGCCCATTTTAAATGGACTACAATATTTTCCACGTTCACTACAAAATGGCTGAATTTGGAACAAACTTATATGTGAGCTGTGTGCGGGAAAACCACAGTGTTATATTTTGGTAGCTGAGGAGAGTAAGCAAAAATGGCAGTACACCAGAGAGGCTGGAACCTATTGGATTGCAGTAACCTGAACTAACCACACAACTAGAGGTAGCCATGGAGCGTTCCTACGTTGATCCCAGATGCCTCGTCACAGTCTGAGAGATAGCTACACCCAAAGGCAGAAAGATGAAAGCTATCTGCCCCAGAGCAGATCCCCAAAGAAATAAGGAAGCCCCCAAACATGTAATGGCGGTTAGACAAGAAGAAACCGGACACAGACAGAAAATAGAATGAGCAAACGCTGGGGCCCAATCTGTCTAGACAGAAAAGTACAGGAAAGGATACTCACTGCAATCCAAAAAAAACCCTAAAAATACCAACTCTACTGATTGCAAAAACACCTGAGATCACACGACCTCTACCACCTAAATCAGTTCTCTGGTGTAACAAAACTAAGCAAATGAACAAACAACAGTGGCTCCAAATAAACTGAGAGGAGCACAAGCCCCCCCGGAGGGAACCTGGCTGACTTCCACAGAAGTGCAGGGAACAATGCAAAAAGCAAGCACAAAAATAAAAGCAGAAAATATCTTATCTGATAGCAGAAGATGCAGGCAAGACTCAGCAAGCTTCCAAATGAACCAGGAACCACAATTGAGACAAGAACAATTGATCACCGGCAACCATCATGGGAGGGAACTCCCTTATATCAGACCAATCCGTGATCCCAGATTGCCACTCCTCGCTGAAAGGTTCAGTACTGTCAGTAACCACCAGAGGGAGCCTCTGCTCAGAAACAATTTTCAGCACATTCATAACACACAGTTTAAAATATCTGGCCTGTAGGCAACAATTTTTTTGTCAGCAAACTGGTGTCAATAATAGGGTAAGACTCAGCAAAAACAGTTGAATGGAGGCCTCAAATGCCACAATTTGTAGCCCACAGATAGATGAGGCGTGTGACGGAGATACCACACTTTAATATGTGGCCTGTATTTTAATTTTTTTACAGGAAAATAGTGTCAAGAACTAGGGTAACATACAGCAAAACAGTTGAATGGAGGCCTGAAATGCCACAATTTTTAGCTCACAGATACATGAGGCGTGTGTTGGAGATACCACACTTTTAAAATATGTGGCCTGTATTTTTATTTTTTATAGCAAAATTGTGTTAATTGTAGTAACACACAGCAAAAACAGTTGAATGGAGGCCTCAAATGGCACAATTTGTAGTCCACAGATAGATGAGGAGTCTGATGGAGATAGTCCACTTTCAAATATTTGAGGGATTGGTTTGTGTTTAAATTTGGGGCAGACCTTGCATTAAATGCATAGCCTGCAAACAGTATGGGAGTACCAAATTTCTAATAATGGGAACTTTGGCTTCATGTAGCCATCCAGAACATCGGTTCAAAGGGTTATTGGGGTGCGTGTAACTTTGTGACAAGGCTGGCCTTGCATTCAATGCATAGGCAAACAGTGTGGCAGTACCAAATAAAAAATAATGGGAACTTTGGTTTCATTGTAGCTAATCAGGACGATGGTTCAAAGGGTTATTGGGGTGCATGTAACTTTGTGGCAAGGCAGGCCTTGCATTCAATGCATAGACAAACAGTATGGGAGTACCAAATTACTAATAATGGGAACAATGCTTTCAGGTGGTCATCCAGGACGTCTGTTCAAAGGGTTATTGAGGTGCGTCCAAATTTGGGGCAGGCCTTACATTCAATGCATAGGCATTGACAGTATAGGAGACACACTGTTTAATAACGGGAACAACATGGCATAGCCAGCTGATGGCCCTTTAAGAAAATGAATGGATCGCCCGCCAGGGCAGTGGGTTACTCGGTACTGGGACGGTGTCTTAAAGGCATGTGTCATGGCAGCAGTGACCCAGTCCATAGCCCTGAGAGTCCATGTAACATAGGAGTTGATGAGGAATAAAGTCTATGTATAGATAAGTTCATGACGCCACATGCGGTTTCTGGTCAGTGGTGACAAGCGCTGCAGTGCAGATCCTCTGGGACTGGTGGTGTAATGCAGCAGAGTTGGAATAGCTCTCCACAGGCAGAGCTTGTTGTCCGGGGCAGATGTATGTTGTAGAGGATAATGGTGTTGGTGGATGTAGCAGTGCTGAGTGAGTGCCGCAGGAAGAACTTGAGAAGACACAGTCAGATGCATTTTCCAAAGCTTTACTCAGTTTTCTGGTGCGCACTGATGCCCGTTTGGTGCCATGTCCTCCAGGTGAGGGATCCAGCCAACTTCCAGGCAGATGGAGATCACCTTTCCAAAACTCCCTGTCAGTATATGCCTTCCCTGGCCGTCTCACTGTGCTGATTTCCACTCCTCTTCCTTCCCAGCACCACACAATCAGTGTCCCAGGTGGGCAGCTGCGAATCCTGTTGGATAACGTGCCCAAAGCATTTCCTTGATTCCTTTTAGCTGCCTTTCCACAGAAGATAATTGTGGTTGTTGGTTGTGACCCCTAAAGTTGCCACAGCTGTATGCTTGCTAGCTGAGTCCTGTTGTACGCTCCACTAGTCTAGGGGCTGAGACCCTTCTGCGACCGGAATTTTCCCCAGCTGAGGCTGTCAGCCTGGAACGAGCCCCACGGGTAACACTTGTCTTGCCCGTGCCTCTGAGAAATCCCTCCCTCCTTCAGGGAGCTTTCTTCAGTCTTTCTATCGGTTCAGCAGCTCCGCCAGACTAGGAGATTGCTGCATGGTTCTATCTCTTCCTTCCTTCCCCTATGGGAAGGTTGACTATGCATGTCTTTCCCTTCTTCTCCTATGGGAAGACTCTCCCTTACTTCCTTCTATTCTCCCGCTCTAACCCTCAAGCTCCACCCACCTTCCAACACCCTTTCCTAGCCAGCAGGAGTGAGACAGGAACTTGTTGTGAGTGGGCTTGGGATGAGTTCTGAGCAGAGGCTCCCTCTGGTGGTTACAAGCGGTGCTGGTCTGTCCAGTGAAGATTGTGAAGATTGTGAGGATTGGGAATCAGGTGTTACTGACTGGTCTTATATAAGGGAGTCACCTTCCCATCAGGGTTGCCGGTGATCAATTGTTCTGGTCTGAATCCTTGATTCCTGTTTCCTTTGTAGCCTGCTGTGTCGTGTCTGCATCTCCTGCTAACAGATAAGACATTTTCTTCTTTTTGTTTTTGTGCTTGATTTTTGCATTTTGTCCTGCACTTCTGTGGGGGCCTTCAGGGTCCCCTCCGGGGGCTTTTGCACTCTCAGTTTAGTTCAGCCACTGATGTTTGTACCTTTGCTTTTTCCAGTTTTTTCAGTGGCTGCTGTTTTGATTTTGTTACACCAGAGAACTAATTTAGGTGGTAGAGGTCGTGTGATCTCAGGTGTTTTTGAAATTAGTAGAGTTGGTGCTTTTCAGGGTTTTCTGGGATTGCAGTAAGTACCCTTCCTATCCTTTTCTATTTAGTTAGTTTGGGCCCCAACGTTTGCTCATACTATTTTCTGTCTGTGTCTGTATTTCTTCTTGTCTAACCGCCATTACATGTTTGGGGGCTTTCTATTATCTTTGGGGTTCTGCTCCGGGCAGATAGCTTTCCTATTTCTATCTTTAGGTGTAGTTAGTTTCTCAGGCTGTGACGAGGCGTCTAGGACCAACGTAGGAACGCTCCACGGCTGCCTCTAGTTGTTGTGGTTAGTCAGGGTACTGCAATCTCATAGATTCCAACTGCTCTGGTGTATTGCCTTTTTTGCCTGCACTCCTCAGCTACCGAAACATAACAGTATCACCTGCCTAAAATTTAAAATTGTATGGTACTCACAGAAGGGAAAAAATTTGTGAAAGAAAAAACGATTGTCAGAGTTGTCAGAGATATTTTTCTATTTGTTGCCTTTTTTTTTTTTTCCCTCTGTATCTCTGGGTGCTGGGGAGGATTTTTTCTCTCAATGGAGTTTGCACAGTTGTCTGGCCGTGTGGATCAGCTTGCCACTGAGGTTCAGAGTATTGCTGCATATCTTGCTAGGTTGCCTGTTGTGGAACCTAGGATTCCCATGCCAGATTTGTTTTTAGGGGATCGAGCTAAGTTTCAGAATTTCAAAAATAATTGTAAATTGTTTTTTGCCTTAAAATCTAAGTCCTCAGGGAACGCAGCGCAGCAGGTTCAAATTGTCATCTCTCTCCTGCGCGGCGATCCTCAGGATTGGGCTTTTTCCCTGACACCTGGGGATCCTGTTTTGAGTGATGTTGATGCATTTTTTCAGGCTTTGGGGTTATTGTACGATGAGCCTAATGTCACTGATCAAGCTGAAAAAGCCTTGTTGGCATTAAATCAGGGGCTTGATGACGCTGAGTTATACTGTCAGAGAATCCGTAGGTGGGCAGTCCTGACCAAGTGGAATGACGACGCTTTGGCGGCCCTTTTTCGGAAGGGTCTGTCAGATAATGTAAAGGATGTTATGGTGGGATTCCCTGTCCCCTCTGGTCTCAATGATTCTATGTCATTAGCGATTCAAATTGACAGACGTTTGCGTGAGCGGAGAAGTATGCGTGGAATAGTGTTGCCTTGTGAACCTGCTTCTGAATCCATGCAGTGTGATAGAGTGGTGTCTGGGGCACAGCGTCATGAGTTTCGAAAGTGCAATGGGTTATGTTTCTACTGTGGTGATGCCTCTCATGCTATTTCAGTCTGCCCTAAGCGGGGAAGACGTTTTGCACGCTCAGCTGTCTTGGGTAGTGTTCAGACTAAGTTTTTATTAACTGTCACTCTGATATGCTCTCTGTCCTCATTTTCTGCTCAGGCTTTCGTTGATTCTGGAGCAGCTATTAAGCTGATGGATTATGATTTTGCTAAACGTTGTGGGTTTCCCTTGATACCCTACAGAAGTCTATTCCCCTACTGGGGATCGATTCTACCCCTTTGGCTGAGAATAAACCTCAGTTCTCTACTCAGGTGATAATGAGGGTTGAACCTGATCATCAAGAGTGCTGCAAATTTTTGGTTCTGTATAATCTGCATGATATTATCGTACTGGGTTTCCCTTGGTTACAGTCTCATAATCCTGTTTTGGATTGGAAATCTGTGTCTGTAACCAGTTGGGGCTGCCAATGTGTTAATACCAACACTCCTGTTTTTTCTGCCTCCCCCCAGGCTCAGGATGTTCCTGACTTTTTGATTGATTTTTCTGATGTATTTAGCGAAAGTAAATCTGCATCCTTGCCTCCCCATAGGAGCTATGACTGCGCTATTGAATTAGTGCCTGGTAGTAAATTCCCTAAAGGTCGCCTTTTTAACTTGTCTGTACCTGAACATGACGCTATGCGGTCTTATATCAAGGAGTCATTGGAGAAGGGTCATATCAGACCATCCTCTTCACCCTTAGGTGCCGGTTTTTTCTTTGTGGCCAAAAAGGATGGTTCATTAAGGCCGTGTATTGATTATCGTCTTTTGAACAATATTACTGTGAAATATCAATACCCGTTACCCTTGATTTCTGACCTGTTTTCCAGGGTGAAATACGCTACTTGGTTTACCAAGCTTGACATCAGGGGGGCATATAACCTTATTCGCATTAAGCACGGGGATGAATGGAAGACGGCATTCAATACCCCAGAGGGGCATTTTGAGTACCTTGTGATGCCCTTTGGGCTCACTAATGCTCCTTCTGTCTTCCAGTCCTTCATGAATGACATTTTCAGGGATTTTGTGGATAAATTTCTAATTGTTTATTTGGATGATATCTTGATTTTTTCTAATGACTGGGACTCTCATGTGAAACATGTTCGAACTGTATTCCAGATTTTGAGAGAGAATGCTCTGTATGTGAAGGGATCAAAGTGTCTTTTTGGCGTACAGAGGATCTCATTTCTGGGATTCATTTTGTCCCCATCTGTTATTGAAATGGACCCGGTCAAGGTTCAGGCCATCTGTGATTGGGTCCAACCTACTTCATTAAAGGCTCTTCAAAGATTTTTGGGTTTTGCCAATTTTTATCGTAAATTTATTGGTAATTTCTCGGTTATTGTTAAACCATTGACTGATTTGACCAAAAGGGTTCTGATGTGGTGAATTGGCCTCCTGAGGCAGTCTCTGCATTTCAGGAACTTAAGCAGAGATTCACTTCTGCTCCTGTTCTACGGCAGCCTGATGTTTCTCTGCCATTTCAGGTGGAGGTTGATGCCTGTGAAATTGGGGCAGGTGCCGTTTTGTCCCAAAAAGATCCAGAGACCTCTAAAAGTAACCCTTGTGCCTTTTTCTCTCGAAAATTTTCTCCTACTGAACGTAATTATGACGTGGGTAATCGGGAGTTATTGGCCATGAAGTGGGCTTTTGAAGAGTGGAGACATTGGCTGGAGGGAGCCAAACATCAGGTGGTGGTCCTTACTGACCATAAGAATCTGGTTTATCTGGAATCTGCCAAGCGACTCAATCCTAGACAGGCCAGGTGGGCCTTGTTTTTCACACGTTTTAATTTTGTGGTTTCCTTTCTTCCTGGCACTAAGAATGTTAAGGCGGATGCCCTCTCGAGGAGCTTCCTTGCGGACTCTCCTGAGTTATCTGATCCTTCTGTTATTTTGAAAGAGGGTGTAGTTCTTTCCGCCATCTCACCTAATTTGAGACTTGCTTTGGAGGGGTGTCAGGAGGATAGGCCCGAGCGCTGCCCTGTTGGAAAATTGTTTGTCCCGGACCAGTGGAAAAAGAGTGTGATGTCTGAGATTCATTGTTCCGCGTTGGCTGGGCATCCCGGAATTTTTGGTACCAGAGACTTGGTTAGTCGGTCCTTTTGGTGGCCTACCTTGTCTCGTGATGTCAGGGAATTTGTGCAGTCCTGCGGGACTTGCTCTCGCTCCAGGCCTTGCTCTCGCTCTAGTGGTTTGTTGATGCCATTGCCTGTGCCCAAGAGACCATGGACCCATATCTCTATGGATTTCATTTCCGACCTTCCTGTTTCTCAGAGAATGACCGCCATCTGGGTGATTTGTGATAGGTTTTCTAAGATGATACATCTTGTGCCATTACCTAAGTTGCCTTCTTCCTCTGAATTGGTGCCGTTGTTCCTTCAGCACGTGGTTCGTTTACACGGCATTCCTGAGAACATAGTGTCTGACAGAGGAGTCCAGTTTGTTTCCAGATTTTGGAGGACTTTTTGTTCTAAACTGGGTGTTCAATTGTCTTTCTCCTTGGCATTTCATCCTCAGACCAATGGTCAAACTGAGAGAACAAACCAGACATTGGAGACTTATCTAAGATGCTTTGTGTCTGCTGATCAGGATGACTGGGTCTCTTTTTTGCCTTTGGCTGAGTTTGCTCTTAATAATAGGGCTAGCTCTGCCACTTTGATGTCTCCGTTTTTCTGTAATTCTGGGTTTCACCCTCGATTTTCTTCAGGACAGACGGAGGCTTCTGTCTGTCCAGGTGTTGACTCTGTTGTGGAGCGTATGCAACAGATTTGGGACCAGGTACTGGAGAGGTTGTCCCTCTCTCAGGAGAGGGCCCAGAGGTTTGCTAACCGGCATAGGACTGATGGTCCTCTGTTTAAAGTGGGTGACTTGGTCTGGTTGTCCTCAAAAAATATTCCTATGAGAGTAGCATCTCCTAAATTTAAGCCTAGGTTCATTGGACCTTATAAGATCATAGAGATTCTTAATCCTGTTTCTTTTCGTTTGCTTCTTCCAGGGACATTTAAGATCCATAACTAGTGTTGAGCGATACTGCTCGATATCTAAAAATATCGTATCGGAATGGTATCGCCGATATCACTAAATATCGTCGATATCCGATTCCGATACCGGAAGTCCCATGTAAGTCTATGGGAACAAAATATCGCAACAAAAAAAACCCTTTCTTTCGTTGTAAACACAAAATATACACACATAGAATACATATATATATATATATACATGTCATTGTGACATATATATATATACATATATTTATAGTTTATACACTTCTACATAGTAAAATAGACTCTGATTCAATTGCCGGGTAAAGCCGTGACATACCCCATAGAAGTCGACGGGCTCGGTGCCGAGTACCCCCAAAACCTCTGGCTCTGTGCGACTCAACTTGGGCGTCACGAACAGGATTCTGTAGCTCGCTATAAGCGAGTCCTGTGTGCCTGAATTGAACTGGTTTTGTGCTTGAGAATTGCTAAAATCATCAGAGAATGTATTTGCCATTTTTCCGCCATATCTGCGTCACGACGAGGCACTGGTGAAGAAGAAGGGCGTGCTCTTCGTGGGTGTACACTCACTGAGTGGCGCGAAAACGATGGCCGACCACTCTAAATGGTACTGCAATGTAAGATCGTGCCCCACAGCTCTTCAGTTCCGCCTCCTCATCCTCCTCAGTGTGCGGAAACTAACACGAAGGTCCCGCCTCCCTACAAAAGAGGGGCCCTCTCCAGATGCTAATGACACATGTGACTTGGCAGAGATGGCTAATGGACACGAGCAGAAGTGTGAAGGGATGGAGCAGTCAGAGCTCTCCCCCCACGGAAGCGACCCGATCGCCACGGAACCACCGTTGGGCACCCGGCCTGGAAACCCTCCTACGCTGCAAGAAGCGGAGGATACCCTAAGAGGCCTGGCCCGGCACCGGGAGGAGGTCGCCAGGATGGAAGCCAGCTGGCGTGCCCTAAAACTAAACTTGGAGCGGCGCCAATCCCTCTTACCTGAAGTGTCTGTACCGGAAGGTGAGGCACCCGTTCTAGTAGAGGAGTCCATGCGGGCATCCCAGCCCTTGCAATGTGATCCGGTTGACGTTGTCGCAGTGGAGGCACCCGTTCGTGCAAAAAACTCTGCACCGGCAGCACCCAGATCCCGCTGTCTGCCCCCATCGCTGAGACAGAAGAAGCAACACCCGTCCTCATGGAGGAGGCCGCGCAGGCACCAGACGTCTACCTGTCTGTACCGGAGCCCCGACTGTCATCTGTTCCAGAGCCGGCTGCTTCCTCCACAGGTGAGCGCCGCCAGGACTGTCGGGCGTCAGGAGAGCTGCCGCAAACCGGACATCGTAAGCTGCAGTTTGATGGTGGAGACATGGAGATGCTGGTGGAGGAGAATTACAACCGGCGTCAGGAGGAAGAGTGGAGACGTTGGGAGCGGGAAGCAGAGCGACAAAGGGAGCAGCGAGAATCCCAAAAGCTTCAGCAACGTAACCTGGAGAAGGACCGGGCAGATAAGGACCGGATGAGAAAAGATAAAGGAACCCTGTGGGAGCCGCGGCGTAAGGGTGCAGTACGGAGCTTTAAATTGAAAGGTGGTTGGGGCTTCATCCAGGAGCCTGGACTTTATTTAGAAGTGTTTGTGACCCGGCGGGATGTGGAGACTCACCTCCCAGAAGGACACCCGGGGAGGGACCTGTTGCCAGGAGACTTGGTGACTTACACCCGACACTGGGTTACAATGGATGGTACGCCCTAAATGTTACCAGGTGCGACCCCTACTCCCCAGAGTGTCAGGAACCTGTGAGACCCTCGGAGCCTTCAGCCTCCCACATCCAGGCCTCTGCACAAGTGCCCACCCCACGCCGTAAATCTCCCCAGCCTCCCTCAGTGGTCTCCTCAGCAGCCCCAGCTATGGACATGATAACTATAGCTGGCCCGTACCCGGCGCCTGTTAGGCCCCCTGGGGTTCGTTCAGTCCGGGACATAGGGCTCCAGACCCGGAGGGAGATGAAAGAGGTGGCCACACAGACACAGATAGTGGGTCACGACTTGACTGTACAGGCCACACGACGTCATCAGGTCCTGGTGGTCCTTGGTGTCTCGGATGTTTGGCAAGCATCAGAAGAGTACCAGGTGGTACCTGGAACACCCCTGCCAAAGAATTATAAATAACCCGGACAGGGTCCCTGTATGTAAATAGTTAAATTGTTGATGTACCCGGACGGGTGAATGTTCATAAAAAAGTTTTTTAATTTAATAAAAAACACAACACAGTTTTCATTACTTTTATTACAGTCTCATCCTGCGACGCCATCGATCTCCTGTAAAAAAATGAAAAAAAAAAACAGCAGTATACCACCTGTCCGACGCAGTCCATAGTAACGAGTGTCCCACGACGATCCAGCTCTGCTACATCAGAATGACAGGCAGAGCCTGTCATCCCGGCGCAGCACAGCTGATTACCTGCTTCCCCGGCGGTGACGTCATCGGACTGGTTTACGGCCGGGATTACCCTGCAGTCACTGCAGTTATCGCGAAAAACTGCATGTGACCGCCAGGGAGAAGATAATGGCGGCCATCAAGCAGTCCAGGACGTGACCGCCGGAGATCTTCTGCCAGGTAAGTGCCGCTGACTCCTGACAGACCCGACCGACGGACACTCACAGTGACAGTGACAAATCCGATTCCGGTATCCGATATGACGAAAATATCGGTACTCGGAATCGAAAGCCCGATACAGCTAATATCGGCCGATACCCGATATTTGCAGTATCGTATCGCTCAACACTATCCATAACGTGTTCCACAAGTCCTTGTTGAAGAGGTTTGTTGAGCCAGTGGTTCCTGCTGCTGTGCCTCCTGACCCTGTTTTGGTTGAGGGCAATCTGGAGTATGTGGTTGAGAGAATATTGGATTCTCGTTTTTCTAGACGGAAACTCCAATATTTGGTTAAGTGGAGAGGTTATGGTCAGGAAGACAATTCTTGGGTGTTTGCTTCGGACATCCATGCTAGGAGACTTATCCGTGCGTACCATAGAACTCATCCTGACCGACCTGGTTGCTCAAATGAGGGTTCGGTGACCCCTCCTCAAGGGGGGGGTACTGTTGTGAGTGGGCTTGGGATGAGTTCTGAGCAGAGGCTCCCTCTGGTGGTTACAAGCGGTGCTGGTCTGTCCAGTGAAGATTGTGAAGATTGTGAGGATTGGGAATCAGGTGTTACTGACTGGTCTTATAAAGGGAGTCACCTTCCCATCAGGGTTGCCGGTGATCAATTGTTCTGGTCTGAATCCTTGATTCCTGTTTCCTTTGTAGCCTGCTGTGTCTTGTCTGCATCTCCTGCTAACAGATAAGACATTTTCTTCTTTTTGTTTTTGTGCTTGATTTTTGCATTTTGTCCTGCACTTCTGTGGGGGCCTTCAGGGTCCCCTCCGGGGGCTTTTGACCTCTCAGTTTAGTTCAGTCACTGATGTTTGTACCTTTGCTTTTTCCAGTTTTTTCAGTGGCTGCTGTTTTGATTTTGTTACACCAGAGAACTAATTTAGGTGGTAGAGGTCGTGTGATCTCAGGTGTTTTTGAAATTTAGTAGAGTTGGTGCTTTTCAGGGTTTTCTGGGATTGCAGTAAGTACCCTTCCTATCCTTTTCTATTTAGTTAGTTTGGGCCCCAACGTTTGCTCATACTATTTTCTGTCTGTGTCTGTATTTCTTCTTGTCTAACCGCCATTACATGTTTGGGGGCTTTCTATTATCTTTGGGGTTCTGCTCCGGGGCATATAGCTTTCCTATTTCTATCTTTAGGTGTAGTTAGTTTCTCAGGCTGTGACGAGGCGTCTAGGACCAACGTAGGAACGCTCCACGACTGCCTCTAGTTGTTGTGGTTAGTCAGGGTACTGCAATCTCATAGATTCCAACTGCTCTGGTGTATTGCCTTTTTTGCCTGCACTCCTCAGCTACCGAAACATAACAGGAACTGCTGCTAGAACGTGAGATGGATGTAGTGTTGTGTCAGAGCCAGGTTGGGTATCTCCATCTTACCTGAAAGGTGGGATATCACACCTCTGGTTGAGATGCAGTACCTCTGTGGCGACTGGACCCTCAGGGGTGCCACATTAATGCCGCCTGATACCCCTATAAAAATAGGCTTTGTGACTTTCAGAGTCCCGCCTTCATAAATTTAACAGAATGTGTCTGATGATGTGTCACACACCACATGACCAGCTAAGGTTGTTAAATGTTAAAATTACATTTCCCAGTGAATGCATTTGTATTGGTTGAAAGCAATGCTAAGATTGAAAAACGCATCAAAAATGCTACATGTAAACATAGCCCAAGTGGTGGAGGTACATTTTTTTGGGGGGTTGTTTACAACATGTTCCAAATTATTATGCAAATTGGTTTTAAGTGTCATACCGTTTTTTTTTTGTAAATGAAACCCATTGATGTTATTGTGTCTCAGGGTTCTTTGGATCACTGAAATCAATCTCAGATACCTGTGATAATTAGTTTGCCATGTGAGCCCAATAAAAGGAAAACTGGATGTTCCACACTATTAAGCAGGCCAGAGTTTTCAAGTAACATGGGAAAGAAAAAGGATCTCTCTGCTGCTGAAAAGCATGAAATAGTGCAATGCCTTGGTCAAGGGATGAAAACATTAGATATTTCCCGAAAACTTAAGCATGATCATCATACTGTTAAGAGATTTATGGCTGATTCTGAGCACAGACGTGTTAGTGCTGATAAAGGTTTCTGCCAGGAAAGTTCATCGGATTAAGAGAGCAGCTGCTAAAAAGCCATTACAAACCAGCAAACAGATATTTGATGCTGCTGGTGTCTCAGGAGTCCCTCAAACCTCAAGGTGGAGGATCCTTCAAAGGCTTGCTGTGGTGCATAAACCTACTATTCGGCCACCCCTAAACAGTACTCACAAGCAGAAATGGTTGCAGTGGGCCCAGACATACATGAAGACTAATTTTCAAACAGTCTTGTTTACTGATGAGTGTCGAGCAACCCTGGATGGTCCAGATGGATGGAGTAGTGGATGGTGGGTGGATGGCCACCATGTCTCAACAAGGCTGAGACGTCAGCAAGGAGGTGGAGGAGTCATGTTTTTGGGCCGGAATCATGGGAAACAGCTGGTAGGGCCCATTAAGGTTCCTGAAGGTGTGAAAATGACCTCTGCAAAGTATATAGAGTTTCTGACTGACAACTTTCTTCTATGGTATTGAGTCGCACGTAGCCAGGGCCTGTGGGGTACTCAGCACCGAGCCCGTTCACTTCACTGGGGAATGTCACGGGTAGCACAGCTTGGTCCGTTGCCCTGGGTGCTCACTAAAAGGGGGATATTTACAGGGGATTGTAGGTTTGTAGAAATGTTCGTGATGCCACCTGTGGTTCCTGGTCAGTATGACCAGCGCTGCAGGGTAGATCCTCTGAGGGGTTGTTACTGGGCAGCAAGGTGTTAAGTCTCCCACAGGCGAGACTAATCCCTCAGGGTATATGGCGGTGTAATATAGGGGTGCAGGAGCAATAAGGCAGACACATACAAGAAAGTCTCTTTCTGTACCTTTACTGATGGTGAAGTTGTAGGCACGACCCGGGAAGCTGTCAGGGTGGAGGATGCACATCCAGTAATCCCACTGAGTAGGTGTAGGGCCTCCTTACTCCTTTAATGTGTGTGAGTTTCTGACTTGCATAAAACAAAGCCTAACTCCGTCTTCTCAGCTACGCCCGGCTGACCTTGTGGTGAGGCCTTCTTGTGGACAGAACTAAGTCTCTATATGGCTGATTAGGCCAGACTCCCATTCTTCCTGACCCCAGTTACGTATCAGCACTGTTGGGCCCCTGCGACCTGTAGTCCAGCAGGGTCTCCGGTGTCTCCTACCAGTCGTGCAGATGCTGGCAAGCGCGGACCCAGTGTCCGGTGGTGCAGAGTGGAGGTAAGCTATCAATGCTGGTTAACCTCTGTCACTCTCTCTCTTCTTTTTTCCACCTGTGTTATGTTTCGGTAGCTGAGGAGTGCAGGTAAAAAAAGGCAATACACCAGAGCAGTTGGAATCTATGAGATTGCAGTACCCTGACTAACCACCACAACTAGAGGCAGCCGTGGAGCGTTCCTACGTTGGTCCTAGACGCCTCGTCACAGCCTGAGAAACTAACTACACCTAAAGATAGATATAGGAAAGCTATCTGCCCCGGAGCAGAACCCCAAAGATAATAGAAAGCCCCCAAACATGTAATGGCGGTTAGACAAGATGAAATACTGACACAGACAGAAAATAGAATGAGCAAACGCTGGGGCCCAAACTATCTAAATAGAAAAGGATAGGAAGGGTACTTACTGCAATCCCAGAAAACCCTGAAAAGCACCAACTCTACTAATTTCAAAATCACCTGAGATCACACGACCTCTACCACCTAAATTAGTTCTCTGGTGTAACAAAATCAAAACAGCAGCCACTGAAAAAACTGGAAAAAGCAAAAGAACAAAACTCAGTGGCTGAACTAAACCGAGAGGGCAGAAGCCCCCGGAGGGGACCCAGAAGGCCCCCAAAGAAGTGCAGGACAAAATGCAAAAATAAAGCACAAACACAAACAAAGAAAAGGTCTTATCTGTTAGCAGGAGATGCAGACACGACACAGCAGGCTACAAGGGAAACTGGAATGAAGGATTCAGACCAGAACAATTGATCACCGGCAACCCTGATGGGAAAATGACTCCCTTATATAAGACCAGTCAGTAACACCTGATTCCCAGTCCTCACAATCTTCACTAGCACCGCTTGTAACCACCAGAGGGAGCCTCTGCTCAGAACTCATCTGAAACCCATTCACAACACACCTGCCTTTCGTCCTACTCTCACCACTATCATAAGCACAAGCTAGCAGCAGATGTCAGCTTTCTTTATCTTCACCGCTCTCCAAGCGTCGGCAGGCTTACTCACTAAAACGCTCACTGGAGGTCTCTCAGTAAACTCAATTTTGACCAGGCTAAGTGGTAATCTTTCACACTACTACTGGACTCCACTCCTAAACTGAGTGTTTGCTGAAGTCTTCAGGCTTTCTCTTTCTGGCTAGTCTTTCCCTCTCAGCTCGTCTGAGGTAACTGCCATTCTGACTGGAATCTCTCATAGTCTGCTCTAATCTCCTCTGCTGAGGTAAAACTGACACTCTGAGGTAAAACCAATGACTAGCTCTCAGCTAGACTGCCTTCATCTCCCTGCTGTCGTCTCCAAGGGCTCCCTCTTGTGGCACCAGGAAAATGTGGAGTGTTATGTGCTTGTGGGTTGTTGTGGGTTTACCTTTCGTGCATCTTCCAGGGTAACATGTGGCTCCAGTCACAGCTGGGCTACACATCCCCCTAGTTAATATCAGCACTACCGGGCTGAAAAAGAAAACAATTTTTTTTATAACATGAACAAATAACATAATTATAACTCTTCCCTTGCAGGAGGTAAGGACACTTTGAACGTTTCATAATACAAGTAACATATATACAAATATTTACACAAATCTTATTTACATTTTTACACTTGGATATTGGTTCACTGGCTTAATTTGCTAGGCCTACTTTTGATACCTAACAGGTAACCTGCCTTTTGTCGTGCGTACTGACCTACGTGGTGTTGCGTCAGGTATAGTAGCATCTGGCCTATCTGTCCTGCGTGCCGGCAAACTGTAATACTGCCTTAACCTCTCTAGGGATCTGGCAAGCATACTTGTGGCTGGGCGATGCGGTTCTATTTCACTAGGGTATTCTTCTGGTAGTTCCACGTCTTGAGGTTCCACTTCTCGAGACTCTACTTCTGGAGATGCTACAGGAGCAGGTTCCTCTTGAACTATTTCTTCTGCTGCGGCAACTGGCTCAACTGGACGTTGAAGCGCTTCTTGTGGTTGGTAAAATTGAAGTACTGGAATAATCACAGCATCCCCGATACAAGGCCAATCTGCAGGAAAATCTCCTAGGTCCGTGTGTATGACTTCACCTGGTTTCTCTTTTTCCATAACAGGTTCTTCTTCGTGAAGTTTTAACATGTCTGGACACAGTTTTAGGTGGTCTCTTGATACAGTGGTGGTCGTCTTTCCTCCATCTTTGCTAATGGTACAGGTTTTCCTGTTGTCAAACTTGGAATTTTGTACGACATATGGCTCTTTTTTCCCACTGATCGTCTAGTTTGTGCATTCTTCTTTTCTTTTTAGCACAATCTCTCCAGGTGCAAAAGGATCAGCTGGCGCACTTTTGTTGTAGTTCTCCTCTTGCTTTTCCCTTACTTTATTGAGACTATCTTCCACGCAGGCTTGTACTCTCCTGTACTGTTCCTGTCGATTCGTGTCCCAATCTTCAGTAGTAACATCAGCTTCTGGTTCTACAACACCAAGTTCCAAATCCATGGGCAGCTTTTCTGGTCTTGCTCGCATAAGGTAGGCTGGGTGCAATTGGTGGAACTCACAGGTATGTGATTGTACAGATCTACCAGGTCAGGTAGTAGGTCTGGCCACCGATTCCTCTCCTCCAGTGGTACCGTCTTCAGCAGATCAATGACAAATGTGATTCATCTTTTCACAGAGACCATTGTTTGGGGGTGATACGGTGTGGTTCTTATCTTCTTGCATCCGTACAAATGACAGAATTCCTTAAACAACTCGGCTTCAAAGGCAGGACCCTGATCAGTTAACACTTACTCTGGATATCCATGGGGTCTGCAGAAATACGCTTGAAACGTCTTTGCTGCTGTTTCAGCTGTCAGATCTTTGACAGGGGTGACCACCAGGAACCTGGAATAGTGATCCACCATGGTCAGGGCATATGAGTATCCCGACCGGCTGGGTGACAACTTTACATGGTCCAAGGCCACGATCTCCAAGGACGAGTTGTCTTGATGGTTGCAGGGTGCTTTCTGGCTGCTGTAGTCTTTTCTTCGGAGGCTACAGGCCACACAGTTTTTACACTATTTCTCGATGGAACTGCGCATTCCCACCCAGTAGAAACGACACTTCAGCAGGGTTTCCAGCTTCTTCCAGCCAAAGTGCCCCGCTCGATCGTGGTAGGCTTCCAACACCATCTGGATGTCCGTTCTGGGGACTACTATCTGCCATGCCATCTCATGGGTTTTTGGGTTGACGTACCTTCGGCACAGCTTCTCACGGTAGATAAACAGCCGGCTTCTCTCATTCCACAGCTGCTTTGCTTGCTGAGACGCTTCCTTCTCCAAGGAGGATCCTTCCTGAGTTATCAGCTCCTTGATGCGGCTGACAACCGGGTCACTGTTCTGGTCTCCTTCCAGCTGTGGTGAGGTAAAGGGTTTAAACGTCTTACCACGCTACCTCCTGTAGACTCGTTGCTCGTGGATCATCCCATTTCTGTGGAATGCAGGTAGCTCAATCTCTTCTAGGTCATCCAATTCATCTTCTGTGTCGGACTCATGCGGCATTCAGGACAAGGCATCAGCGTTGGCATTCTTACGGCCCGCCCTGTACTTGATTGTAAATTGATAGTTCGATAGCCGAGCCATCCAACGCTGCTCCATGGCTCCCAGCTTAGCTGTTTCGAGATGTGTCAAGGGGTTATTGTCTGTGTAAGCAGTGAACTTGCTGGAGGCTAGGTAATGCTTGAATCTTTCTGTAATGGCCCAGACCAGCGCCAGAACTCCAACTTGAAGCTGCTATAGTTCTCTGGTTCCTCTCGTCGGCCGGAGCTTCCTGCTAGCATATGCGATGACTTTCTCGAGGCCATTTTGCTTCTGACTGAGGACAGCTCCCAATACTTCGTTGCTGGCATCAGTGTACAGCAGGAACGGCTGGTAGGGTTGAGCATTCCGATACTGCAAATATCGGGTATCGGCCGATATTGGCTGTATCGGAATTCCGATTCCGAGTTCCGATATTTTCGTCTTATCGGATACCGGAATCGGGATTGTCACTGTCAGTGTCCGTCGGTCGGGTCTGTCAGGAGTCAGCGGCACTACCTGTCAGAAGATCTCCGGCGGTCACGTCCTGGACTGCTTGATGGCCGCAATCTTCTTTCCCCGGCGGTCACATGCAGTTTCTCGCGATAACTGCAGTGACTGCTGGGTAATCCCGGCCGTAAAGCAGTCAGTCCGATGACGTCACCGCTGGGGAAGCAGGTAATCAGCTGTGCTGCGTCGCGATGACAGGCTCTGCCTGTCATAGCGATGTAGCAGAGTTGGATCGTCGTGGGACTGTCGTTATGGACTGCGTCGGACAGGTGGTATACTGTTGGTTGTTTTTTTCTTTTTTTACAGGAGATCGATGGCGTCGCAGGAATGAGAGTACAATAAAATTAATGAAAACTGTGTTGTCTCTTTTATTTCATTAAAATACTTTTTTCTTGCTTTGTCTTTTTTTTATGCATTTAATAACTTTGGGATTAATAATGGATCGGTGTCTTATTGACACCTCTCCATTATTAACCGGCTTATTGTCACCGTGCAATCAACGGTGACATTAACCCCTTATTACCCCGCTTGCCACCGCTACAGGCAAGTGGGAAGAGCCGGGTAAAGTGCCACAATTGGCACATCTTTTGATGCGCCAAATGTGGGCTGCTGTAGCCTGGTATTATCAGGCTGTTGAGGGCCAAAATCCATGGGCCTTGACAGTCTTTTAATACCAGGCCGCAGCAGTCTGCATTTTACTTGGCTGGTTAACAAAAATAGGGGGGACCCCATGCCAATTTTTTTCGAGGGATCCCCTATTTTTGTTAATCAGCCAAGATATGCAGACTGCTGTGGCCTGGTATTATCAGGCTGGCAAGGTCCATGGATCTTGGCTCCTTAACAGCCTGAAAATCCAGGCCTCAGCGGTCTGCTTCATCTGGCTGGTTAACAAAAATAGGGGGACCCCACGCCAATTTTTTTCGAGGGATCCCCTATTTTTGTTAATCAGCCAAGATATGCAGACTGCTGTGGCCTGGTATTATCAGGCTGGCAAGGTCCATGGATCTTGGCTCCTTAACAGCCTGAAAATCCAGGCCTCAGCGGTCTGCTTCATCTGGCTGGTTAACAAAAATAGGGGGACCCCACGCCAATTTTTTTTCGAGGGATCCCCTATTTTTGTTAATCAGCCAAGATATGCAGACTGCTGTGGCCTAGTATTATCAGGCTGGCAAGGTCCATGGATCTTGGCTCCTTAACAGCCTGAAAATCCAGGCCTCAGCGGTCTGCTTCATCTGGCTGGTTTAACAAAAATAGGGGGACCCCACGCCATTTTTTTTTCGAAGGGAACCCCTATTTTTGTTAATCAGTTCCCTCTGATGTCACTGATTGTGTCCCTGGCTGACCTGAAGTGAAAGTGGAAAGCAATCAATTAAGCTTTCCACTTAAGGGCCCGTCTCACAATAGCGATATCGCTACCGAGATCGCTACTGAGTCACTAGTTTTGTGACGCAGCAGCGAGCTCACCAGCGATATCGCTGTGTGTGACATTCAGCGACGATCAGCCCCCCTGCCGGGTATCGCTGATCGTCGCTGAAATGTCAGGACCTTTTTTTGATCGCTGGTTTCCCGCTGACAGGCACGCATCGCTGTTGTGACAGGCGGAGACCAGCGATCCGCTGGTAACCAAGGTACACAGCGGGTTTCCAGGCGCGGGGCTGTGCCTAGAAACCCGCTGTGTACCTTGATCCTATCTCCCTGCTGCAGGGCTCCTGTGGACCAAAGGTAACATGGGGTTTAAATGTGCTGTGGGTGTGTGGTTAAACCTTCGCATTGTACCATTGGTACCAGCATCGCTGGTACATCCCCCTGTTAATATCAGCATCTCGCTGAAAAAGAAACCACTTTTATAACAAAAAAGTACTAATTATAACTCTTCCCTTGCAGGAGTAGGCACTTGGTCATATCAAGTACTAATTCAAATACACAATCGATAATTTACATTTGGTGAGGTTCACGCTAGCTAGCGCCTACTTTTGATACCTACAGGACTCTGCGTGCGATGACCTATGTGTGCGGTCCATAAGTAGATTCCGATCTGTCTGCGTGCCGCAAACGCTGCCTAACTCCTGGATTGGCAAGCTCATGGCTGGGCGATCGGTTACTTTTCACCAGGATCTCTGAGTCCAGTTGAGTCATATCGAGATTATTCGGGATCGCTGGAGACGTTCTCTGAACCATTTCTCTCCAACTGGCTCATGGAGTGAACCTTCTTGTGGTTTAATTGAAGTACTGGCCAAGCATCCCGCGGCCCTGCAGGTAAAATCTCCTAGGTCCGTGTGATTACTCACCTGGTTCCTAACGTGCATTGGAAGTAAGCTAAATTTTAGTGTTTTATACATGTGGTGTCTTTTCATCTTTCAAGGTACATGGTTTTTGCTGTCAAAACTGAGATTTGCACAAAACATATGGCTCTTTTTTCATAATCGCTATTTGTAATTACTTCTTTTTTTTTTTAAATTTCCATGCAAAGGATTAAGTGGCCATTTTGGTATTTTTTGTCTTTACTTATGAGACTCTCCAACTTTATTCCTGTAGTCCTTGAGGTCCCTTTCATAGACAAGCTGGCTTCTAAACCCAAGTTAAACCCATGCACCGCTGCATGCATAAGGATAGCGGGTGCAATGTGCCAAGGAATGTGGTCGAATCTACAGTCAGTAGTAGGTTGCACTTTCTCCTGTGGTACCGTCTGGTGACAGGTTTATTAGTAGACCATTGGTTGGGGGGATACGATGTGGTTCATCTCTTGCATCGTAAATACAGCCCCCACTCGCTAAGGAGCCCTTGTCGTTCACTATTGGAACCATGGGGTCTGAGAAATCCTGAACGTCATTTGCTGCTGTTTCAGCCAATCTTTGACAACCTCAAACCTAATAGTGATCACATGGTCGGCATATGAATATCATGTGACAACTTTACATGGTCAAGCAGATCTAAGACATTGTCGATGGTTGCAGGTGCATCTCTGCTTAGTCTTTTCTCGAGGCTACGCTAACATTTTCCCATTTTGTGGAACTGCGCAACCCACCATAGAAACGACACTTGGTCAAGGGTTTCCAGCTTCTTCAGCCAAAGTGCCCTCATCTGTAGTTCACAAACCATTGAATGTCCTTTGGGACTACTATTGCAGCACTCATGGTATTGGGTTACATTGACAAGGTTAAATCGTAGATAAAAAGTCCGGGTTCTCTATTCAACGAATTGTAGCACCTTTTTAAGACCCCTACAGTTATACTTTGATGCGGCACAAGTACTGTTCTGGTACTTCAGTTGGTGATAAAGGTTAAGTCAACGACATCTGTAAAGACATGGTTAACCCATCGTGAATCAGTGCTCATTCTTCTGGTGCTTCTAATTCATCTTCCTGTGTCGGACTCATGACGGCAATTGAAAGCATAGAGATATTTTACGCTGTAATGATTTAAATTGATAGTTCGATAGCCACCATCACAACGCTGTCATGCCCACTTATGTTTCGAGATGTGTCAATATTGTTGTTTAAAGTGAATGTGGGGTGGGTTGCGATCTTTTGTTGCCCATAGACAGCAGGAACTCCACGGTATCGGTTCGTGTCGCCGATCTTCTGTGATATGCGATGACATTTTCGGCCATTCGACTTTAGATAGGACAGCTAATGGGCTCATCATGTACACAGAACGGCTGGCTGTAGTCAGGGTAGGCTAAGATCTCATCGCCTGTCAGGATCTCCTTCATCTCCTTGAATGCCTCAGCTTGTTCTTTACCCCAGTGGAATGGAAGATTTTTGCTCTTGAGGGATTGTCCTACCAGGAGATCCTGCAGAGGCGCTGCTTTCTTGGTGTAGTCCTTTACAAACCTCCGGTAGTAACCTGTCAGTCCCAGGAACTGGCGCACCTCCTTGAGATTCCTTGGTTCTGGCCATTTCTGGATGGCGGTGACCTTCTCGGGGTCTGGCGCTACTCCTTCTGAGCTGACAATATGTCCCAAGTACTGTACCTTTTGTTTGAGCAGATGGCACTTTGAAGGCTTCAGTTTCATCCCGTACTTGGACAGTGACTCGAATACCTCTGCCAGGTGCTTCAGATGATCCTCATACGTCTTGGAGTACACAATTACGTCATCCAGGTACAGCAACACGGTTTCAAAGTTGAGATGTCCCAGGCAACTCTCCATCACTCTCTGGAATGTTCCCGGGGCACTGCTGAGTCCAAACGGCATCCTGTCAAACTCACAGAGTCCCATCGGGGTGGTGAAAGCCGTCTTCTCCCGATCCTCCTCAGTCACAGCAACTTGCCAGTACCCACTAGTGAGGTCAAGGGTGGAAAAGTAGTTAGCAGTTTTTAAGGCAGCTAAGGATTCCTCTATGCGTGGTAAAGGGTATGCATCTTTATGTGTAATGCGATTCACTTGTCTGTAATCTACACACATTCTCATGCTTCCATCCTTTTTCCTAACTAGGACTAGAGGTGCTGCCAAGGGACTACAACTATCCCTTATCACCCCTGCTTCCTTCATGTCACGCGATATCTCCTTAGCTTTCTGGTAGTGTGCTGGAGGTATAGGCCTGTACCGCTCTTTGATGGGAGGATGGCTGCCTGTAGGGATATGATGTTGTACTCCCTTAATTGTCCCAAAGTCAAGTGGGTGTTTGCTAAATACCTGTGTGTACTCCTGTACCACTCGTAGTACTCCCTGTTTCTGGTGGGCTGGAGTGGTGTCTGTCCCGACATGGAGCTGCTGACACCAATCCTCCACCTGGGTTGCTGGGTCGTTATCCTCCGCTGGCTGGCGGGAGGCTAAGGACTCCGTGGTGAGAATGGAGTTGCTATCTACAGTATGTAATTTAGCAACAGTAGCATAACGTGGTAAATTCACTTCATCTTCTCCCCAGTTGAGAAGACGTACTGGTACTCTCCCATTCCATACTTCCACTACCCCTCTAGCAGTCAAGAGTGTATGTCTGTGCTCTGAACAATGGGGCTCTACTACTGCTTGGTAGTTCTGTCCTCTCAGACCTATTGCTGCTCTACACCATATAAGCATTTCACTCATTGGGGTATCACAATGGGATTCGGGTTTGTTACCCGTACATTACCAATTTCACCATCTGTCAGTTTCGCTTGCTGCTGGCACATCAGGGCCCGGATCTCCCTCTGGATCACTCCCTTTTGTTTTGGCCTGGCAACTTCGGCGAGCTGTTGGAGCAAAAACACAACTTCTCCCAGACAGTTACTGATAATGTTTGTACCTAAAACCACATTTAAGCCATTTTCCTCATTTACAGTTTTTACTACTAAGAGTCCCTGGTCCTTCAGCTCCACTCTGCCCACCTTTACGTCCACGTTTTTGGCTCTGAGTATATCAACAGGGAGACCATTAGAGGCATACACAGCAAAGTCAGGGCTCGGGGGCTGGAGACTGTCCATGGACCAAAACTTATTATACAGGACATCAGGTATGATGGTCACCTGAGATCCAGTGTCCAGCAGGGCAGGGATTGCGATCCCGTCCATGATGATGGACAGGTAGGGTCTTCCTCCCACAAACCTGCGGTTCCAGTCTGAGGGGCCTGAAGAGTCTATTCCTGGGTGTTGGCCCTCGGACCCAGGATCTGCTCGTTTAAAGGACACTGTCTGGCTAGATGACCTTCTCTGTTGCAACGGTAGCAGATGATCTCTCGGCGAGGATGGTGTTGATCAGGGGTCGCTCCTGGGGGTGGCGTTGTCCTCCTCCGATGGGGCGACGTCCTCCTTCTCCTCCGGTTCATCCAAGGGACATCCTCTGGGCAGTCAGCTAGCAGGATCTTTCCTCCTTCCTCCTTCCGCAGTTGCAGGGCACTCATTACAGCAGCCAGGTTTTTAGTCAGCTGGTGCACCTCTGAGCGCAGACAGTCCAGCTCAGTAGGGGGTGCCACCTGCGTTTTGGCTTCCGCCACCAGCGGGGAAAAGGTGGATGCTGCTGGCTTTAGAGTGGCTTCACCCGGGTGACACTCGGTTGCCACCTCGGCTTCTCCAGGGGTCGCAGTCCTTTTATAGCCATATCCTTTAGGGCATCAAAGGTAGCGTCAGGATGATCCAAGGACCACCAGTGCACAGTTCTGCTTTCAGCTTGGGACCTCAGTCCCCGTACAAATTGTTCCTTCAACATTTTGCTTTCATTAATGGCACTTATAGGGTTGACCTGTTTGAGAGCTCGCAGGGCCCCCTGTAGTCGGCAGGCGTAGTCCCTAATACTGTCATCTGGTCTCTGGGAGCATTGGTAAAACCTCATCCGGAGATCTGTTTCAGTGCGGTCCTCAAAAATAGTCTGTAGCTTTAAGAAAATTGAAAGCACGGATTCCTGGTCTGCAGCTGTCCAAGTCTCTACTTCCCTCTCTGCAGCACCAGTCAGTTGTCCCAATACCACTGCAGCTCTTTGTTTCTCTGTCATAGGGTACATGTCCATTATGCTGCATATTTTACGCTTAAACCCTGACAGGGTGTCTGGCTTACCGCTATACTGAGGGAGCCACTTTGCTCCAGGCAGGTATGGCAGCGTCAGCGGTACTATCGGGGCCACAGGACCAGGTGAGGGGCCAGCGTTTCCATCCTGCGCGGCAGCGCCGGCGGGTAAGTTTTTGGAGCGGTCGCCCTCAGCCACGCTGTCAGCTTGAGGTTGCGACATATCTGCGCCCCCCTAGTTAAGCGTGGCCTACCTTCTCCTGAAGGCTGCAGCTCTGCGGGGTACAGCGATGTAGAAGGACCTGCGTCGCCGGCGCTCTGACGTCAGAGCGATTACTGAAGCTCTCCACAGGACCTGCCGCTGCGTCAGCATTGGGGGCGTGTCCGGGACTCCGCGCGCTTTCTGCAGGTACGCCCCTTCTCTTTGCGCTGTAGCGCTGTACTTTGGCGGCAATGGCGGACAATTGGCGCCAAAAATCACAACAACAGTAACACAGTCTCTTGGCACAAAAACAGTCCACTTCAGGCACACAGGACTCACATATAGCGAGCTTCGGATCCTGTTCGTGACGCCAAAGATGAATCACACGTAGCCAGGGCCTGTGGGGTACTTGGCACCGAGCCCGTTCACTTCACTGGGGAATATCACGGGTAGCACAGCTCGGTCCGTTGCCCTGGGTGCTCACTAAAAGGGGGATATTTACAGGGGATTGTAGGTTTGTAGAAATGCTCGTGACGCCACCTGTGGTTCCTGGTCAGGATGACCAGCGCTGCAGGGTAGATCCTCTGAGGGGTTGTTACTGGGCAGCAAGGTGTTAAGTCTCCCACAGGCGAGACTGATCCCTCAGGGTATATGGTGGTGTAATATAGGGGTGCAGGAGCAATAAGGCAGACACACACAAGAAAGTCTCTTTCTGTACCTTTACTGATGGTGAAGTTGTAAGCACGGCCCGGGAAGCTATCAGGGTGGAGGATGCACGTCCAGTAATCCCACTGAGTAGGTGTAGGGCCTCCTTACTCCTTTAATGTGTGTGAGTTTCTGACTTGCATAAAACAAAGCCTAACTCCGTCTTCTCAGCTACGCCCGGCTGACCTTGTGGTGAGGCCTTCTTGTGGACAGAACTAAGTCTCTATATGGCTGATCAGGCCAGACTCCCATTCTTCCTGACCCCGGTTACGTATCAGCACTGTTGGGCCCCTGCGACCTGTAGTCCAGCAGGGTCTCCGGTGTCTCCTACCAGTCGTGCAGATGCTGGCAAGCGCGGACCCGGTGTCCGGTGGTGCAGAGTGGAGGTAAGCTATGGTTAACCTCTGTCACTCTCTCTCTTCTTTCTTCCACCTGCCTTTCGTCCTACTCTCACCACTATCATAAGCACAAGCTAGCAGCAGATGTCAGCTTTCTTTATCTTCACCGCTCTCCAAGCGTCGGCACGCTTACTCACTAAAACGCTCACTGAAGGTCTCTCAGTAAACTCAATTTTGACCAGGCTAAGTGGTAATCTTTCCCACTACTACTGGACTCCACTCCTAAACTGAGTGTTTGCTGAAGTCTTCAGGCTTTCTCTTTCTGGCTAGTCTTTCCCTCTCAGCTCGTCTGAGGTAACTGCCATTCTGACTGGAATCTCTCACAGTCTGCTCTAATCTCCTCTGCTGAGGTAAAACTGACACTCTGAGGTAAAACCAACGACTAGCTAACTCTCAGCTAGACTGCCTTCATCTCCCTGCTGCCGTCTCCAAGGGCTCCCTCTGGTGGCACCAGGAAAATGTGGAGTGTTGTGTGCTTATGGGTTGTTGTGGGTTTACCTTTCGTGCATCTTCCAGGGTAACATGTGGCTCCAGTCACAGCTGGGCTACACATCATAAAAAGCAGAAACGTGACTTAAGGAGCAAAATCATCTTCATGCATGACAATGCACCATCTCATGCTGCAAGAATACCTCTGAGTCATTGGCTGCTATGGGTATAAAAGGAGATAAACTCATGGTGTGGCCACCATCTTCCCCTGACCTCAACCCTATAGAGAATCTTTGGAGTATCATCAAGCAAAAGATCTATGAGGGTGGGAGGCAATTCACATCAAAACAGCAGCTCTGGGAGGCTATTCTGACTTCATGCAAAGAAATACAAGCAGAAACTCTCCAAAAACTCACAAGCTCAATGGATGCAAGAATTGTGAAGGTGATATCAAAGAAGGGTTCCTATGTTAACATGTAACTTGGCCTGTTAGGATGTTTTGGCGTTAAATAGCTTTTTTGTTCAGTGAATGTGACCTCCTAATGTTGCAAATTCCACAAATGAGCATTTTCAGTTCTTTAAAACATATCAAATGTTTAGAAATTCTACTATGCCTAATAATTTGGAACAGTGCATTTTGAGTTTTTATTCATTTTCGCGATTATACTGTTATCATTGGGAGGTTTCTTCAATAAAATTCGATGTATACTCTAACAGATGATGACTTTTATTAGACTGACTGTCATTTGCACCGACCACTTAGGAAAATCAGAGAAAAATATCATTTGCACAATAATTTGAAACATGGTGTATTTTGCCTTACATACAAATCATTATTCTGGAAAGGATGTTCCTTAACATATTTCCCAGGAAAATCCATTTTGGTTTTGTTTTTGAATGTCTTAGTGTGCGCCTGTAAAAGTGGCATAACACTCTGACAAAAATGTTCACAACAGTGACTTAGGAGTCAGAAATGCTTCCAGGGGTCTTCCCTATGATGTTCCCATGTCATTTGTGCACTGTTCCCATAGATTTCCAACGTTTTGTTACCCTAAAAAGACCTCCGGAGGGGTCGTGGCAAAAAAGCTCTGGTTTCCCATAGACTTACATTGGACTTGTTGCTCGGGTTGAGCACCCAGGCATTCCAATTTGCTTGACCCAAGCAACGAGCACCCGAGCATTTTAGTAGCAGCTACTAGACAGCCTGAATACATGTGGGGATTGCCTGTTTGTTAGGAAATCCCCACATGTATTCAGGCTGTCTAACAGTAGCAAATCATGCAGCTGCAGTGACAAACTAAATCTCAGAGCACTTCCAAATACTCGGAGACCACCCAAGCATGCTCGGGAAAACCCGAGCAACAAGCATACTCGCTCATCACTAATGTCCTATTTTGATCTAAGTCTCGGATCAAACTTGCCAATACGAGTGTATGGGACTATGAAATAATTGGACAGTACTCAGATCGGTGTGCTCTCCATTTTTCACTGACTGATAGGAGAACCTTGAGAAACCATCAGTTCATTGTGTATCTTAGAGCTGATCATAGTTCCATCAGGTTTTTTTTTAACTCTGATGATAAAACTGATGCACTGACCAAACTCTGATTAGAAACAATTATGAAAACTGGATCGTTTTTCCTGTATGAGAAAATGCTCTGACATCTGAATAAGCCCATAAAGGGAGCCTGTCACCAGAAAAAAACACTATTAACCAGCAGATATGAGGTTAATCTGCAGGTTAATAGCGTTATTAACCTGCCTGGGGCCACACTTAGCCGAACACTGTAGGGAGTAAATTAACTTTATTTCCCCACCGCAGCATTCGGCTTCCAGCCATAGGGGCAGCGCTGTCACGGGTTCAGTCATCGTTCTGAGTATACAGAGTGGCAGTTTTAATTGCTGCCCGGCGCTGTCTAACAGCCGTCCCTAATGCAGAACCAGTGTCAGTTAGGGCCTGAGGCACAGTTACAGCCGTCGCTCTGTATACTCAGAGCGATGACTGAACCCACACCAGCGCCACCCAAGTGACTGAAACCGAAAGCTGCCAAGGGGAATAAAGTTAATTTTCTCCTGACAGCGTTCACCTAAATGAGGGCAACTGGCAGATTAATAATGCTATTAACCTGCAGATTAACCCCATATTTGTAGGTTAATATAATTTTTTCTGGTCTTGCTCTCAGCTCCTCCTTCCCATGTTTTCCTCTAAATACGTACTTACCCTCCCAAGCAGGGAGATTAATCTCTTGTAAATCATAAGTTCATAGTGATGGCAGTAACATTTTGCTTTTTTTCTGAATTGAATCTTACTAATTGGGCAGCATGATGGCTCAGTGGTTAGCACTGCTACTTTGTAGCACTGAGGCTCTGGGTTCAAATCCCAGCAAGAACAGCATCCGCAAGGAGTTTGTAGGTTCTCCCTGTGTTTGTGTGGATTTTCTCTGGGTACTCTTATTTCCTCTCATGCTCAAAAACCTTGCTGAAAGGGAATTTTAGATTGTGAGCCCTAATGGGGACAGTGATGACAAAGTCTGTAAAGTGCTGTGCAATATGATGACACATATTTAAGCAAACATAATAAAATAAATAAAAAATCTTTGTGCGCTCTTTTGGCAATTACAAATTAAAATTGCTCCAGTTTGGAGCTTTTCTATAAGACATATGTCTGTAGAACACAGAGAAAGACATAAGTATAAGCAATACATTTAGAAACTAATATTTAAAAATGTCACTTATGGTGGAAATCCCCCATAACCTTAGTTTTAATGTAATACCTGCTTTCACAAGTACATTTATTACTATACACTTTTCATTAAAACTTATATTCAGCAATTAATTTGTTCTCAGAGTAATATCAGAAATGATTGTCACATGTCTGTGTGAAGTTATGAAAAAAAGTTTGTTCATATGCTAAAAATATTCAGCTACCGATACTGCATATCCTGTTTGGTATGTGACGCCTGTGCAAGCTTTACTGAGCAAGAAGTCAATCAAGGCAGAATGGACTAACTACAGTGAGGACACTAACTAGTCACTATCGTTCACATAATTCCTTCTAGTAAAAAATTAGCAATTTCAGTAGAGGCATGTCTACTAGATATGATCAAACCCATTTGATTCAAATTGAAGTAGGGTAATTTTTTCTTAAATTCTCAGGCCCAGGAGAATTAGAACAATTTGTCATTCGGTTCTCGCAAATGACCAAAAATAAAATGCTCGCCACCATTTCACACATTGTAGAAGTTTGCATCAGTCATAAAAGTATGACATGACCTCAGCTGCAACCATACAGACTTCCCCATAATGCCTTGCAGCTATCACATCACATGGAACAGCAAAATCAAACATAAGGGACTGGGACTATATTAGCCAGTATAAAAGTCTAAGGGCTCAGTCACACTGCCGTATGAATCAGACGAGTGCAATGCGAGAAAACATTGCATTGCACTATGACCAATGTTAGTAAATGAGTCAGTGCTCTTCTTTGAGTTTTTTTTCAGATTGGATTGGACTGATAATTGTATGCGAGAATAGGATTGCACTCACCAATGCAATGAGTTCAAGAAAAAAATCAAACAGCACACGGACCATGTCCATGCTATCCTATTTTAACCTGACATTTCATCAGCCAAGTAGAGTATATTCACAGCCCGAACTTTCAGAATAGAATAGAAAGAAATATGTCTACTATGTATACTGTATAATCAGTGCTTTGCATGTGTAGTTTTCTGTACTTATAGCTAGCTAATAATTAAATAAATAAATAAATGAAAAAATGTCGTGGGGTCCCCTTTATTTTTAATAACCAGCTGAGTGAAAGCAGACGCTGTGAGCTGGTGTTATTATTCTGGGAAAGAACCAATATCCATCGAGCTTCCCAACTTATTAATAACAGCTCACAGCTTTCTGCGTAGCCTTTGATGGTTATTAAGAAGGGGTTACCCCACAAAAAAATGATGTGGGGTCCCCCCTACTAATAACATCATCTCTCAGCCACCCCCAAAATGGCACATCTATTAGATGTACCTATTCTGGTGCTTAGCCTCTGCTCTTCCTGCTTGCTCTGGTGCGGTGTCAATTGGGGTAATGGTTTTGGGTTGATGTCAACTGTGTAATGTCCGCTGACATCAAACCCAGGGGTTAGTAATGTAGAGGCATCTATCAGACACCACATTACTTACCCCGTAGTCAAAAGAAATAAACACACACATACAAAAGTCCTTTAGTTGTTAAAAGCACTCCCCAACAATTACCCTCTTTTACCCATTTATTAGCAAAAAATAAATCCATAATATGGATGTCCCACGATGATTCCTGACTCTGCTACATCCGGAGACTTTGATGAGCGGTGACATCAGTAACATGACCGCTCACCACAGACATCGGAACACACTGAAAGTAGCGTGAGAACCAGCGTCAGTGACAAATGGGCACGTGATTAAGGTTACCACAGTCCAAAGCTGGCTGCTCTCACAGAGGTTACTATATTAATTAATTAATAAGTTCTTAGAACAACGCTCCATAGGTTGCAGTAGAGAATCGCTGGATGTCTTGGGAACCACAATTGATTACGATGAAGCTGCGGGGATTCATTTTTAATAATAAATGGATGAACCTGGGAATGTGTTGGGGAGTCTTTATTTAAATAAACTTTTTTTCTTGTGTGTGTGACTTGTTATAGACAACTCTCCATTACTAACCCCTAGGTTTGATGCCAGCTGACATTACACAGATGACATCAACCCCAAAAAAAGCTATTACCCTGATTGCACCCACACCAGGCAATCAGGAAGAGCCGAGGATAAGCACCAAGTCTTAGGCTGGGTAGGGGCCAATGTCCATGGACCTTCCCAGTCTATTAATTTCAGCCCCCAACTGTCTACTTTGCCTTAGCCTATTGTTAAAAATATTTTTTGGGGGGTCCCCCAATTTTAATAATCAGCAAAGGCAAAGAAGATAGTTGGCACCTCATATTAATAGCCTGGGAAAGTCCATGGATGTTGACCCCTTTCCAGCATAATAAGACCAGCTCACAGCTATCTGCTTTCCCTTAGCTGGTCACTAAAATAGGGGGCCCCACATCACTTTTTTTCAGTTATTTATTTATTAACTAGTACACTAAGCTACACACGCAGGGTACTGCTCCACTCCTCCACTTGGACCTCCGCCTCTTGGTTCAAGATTATTATTTTTTTAATTTTTTTATTGTATGTTATTTTAAGTAATTTTCCTATCCACATTTGTTTGCAGGGCAATTGTCCTGCTCTTATCCTCATTTTGCTTCGTTTTGCAGCCTCCCAGCCCTTTCTAAGAATATTTTACAGCCATCTTACAACACCAGAGATCAGGTCACATTTGGCTTCTATAGGGTCAAGTACCGAAACCAAACTTTGGACTAAAGTTTGGCCAAACCCAACAAACCCGAACATTCACAGGTCAGCTCATCGTTACTTGTCAGAGCTCACAGCTCAGCAATAGAAACAGGAAGAACTATAAGTGTAGTAGTCTGGGAATAATGTAAAAATTCAATTGATAGGCGAGAGACATAAGAGAGATGGCTTTAGCAGTGTGACTATTCAGTGATTTGATGTACCTGGTATCTGTTCAGCTGCATTTCAATATATTTTTGTCATTCTTAAAAAGATCCTGTTACATCATTTTGCACTACTAAACTGCCTCCATTGCCATACAGGTCCTGTAATGTGCATCCCTAACATGTTTCTGTAAAACAAAGGATCCAGTATTTAAGTAAAATAAACACAGCACTTCTGAAGAAGCTACAATGCGAAACACATGTCAAGGGAGCTCAGGTGTTGCTGCATGGGTAATGTGATTAAGTCCTCTATTTATTTATTCACTTTCTTATCACACTTATGCTCTCACATTAGTCTGTTGGCTTTAGGTATACCATCTTCTCACCTCTTATGTTGTGAATATTGATCTGCAGTGTGGAACTGGAGAACAAAGGGCCCACCATGGAACTGAATTCTCAGGGCCCAATATCTATTTACAATAGAAATAAGGAAGGTTAAAGTCTAAAGGCACTGTCACACTTAGCGATCGCACTAGCGATCATGACAACAACACGACCTGGCGAGATCGCTAGTGCGATCGCTATGTGATCGCTAGTTAGCTTCCAAACACAAAGATCTCATCAGAGATCAGCGATCTGTATAACGACCTCTGCGGTCGTTGGGAAAACCTAGTCCCACCTGCGACGCTGGTGAAGTCGTTCATAAAGGGTGTCACACTCAGCGATTCAGGCTCACCAGCGGGACACCAACGACCAAAATACGGCTCAGAACGTTCATAAGCGATCAGCGACATCGCAGCAGGGGCCACATCGCCGCTACATGTCACACATAGCTAAGTCGCTAACAAGATCGCTACTGCGTCATAAAGTCGGTGACGCAGTAGCGATCTCGCTTAGTGTGACAGTACCTTAACCTAAAAATGAGGACAGCTCTGTGTACATTAAGATAAAGCATGTGAAACTAAATATCAGAGATCTTTTATTTTTCTTATCACTATATGGACTACATTAGATTTCATGGACTACGATGGACCAATATGGGATCTAGTTTTGTAATAGAATGATCAAAAAGGATTGTGTAGTTTACTAGTTTTGTTTGTTTGCTTTTCAATAAAGTATTTTTGTTTTTTGTAACACTTTCTTATAGCATTAGTAATGGAGGTATTTGAGAAAGACCTTTAAACTATCATCACTGGGGCTTAGTGTCAACCAGTGGTGTTCTGTTGCCTCAAAACTTGATACCCCCTCACTATTAATTCACTGCCTAATGCACAAAAGGAATTGGGAAGGAGTTAGTTACCCCAGAAACAGACCATCCTATGTGATAGTTTGTGTCTGGGAAGACTTCAAGGTATTATTTTTAGACTAGGAAGTAACCAAAATCTAAGGAACTTCCCATCCCGAGAGCATAAATTTTTTTGGTGTTGGCTTTATATTGACTGGTCATTAAAAAAAATGAGTAAATAAGTAAATTAGGTTGTTTCACATGTCAACATATTTTTCCTATGTTAGGCTTCCTTCACACGTCCTGATGATTCCTTTACTGGAAAAAAACAGTACTGGTGAGATCCATGGTCTGTGTCTGTGTGCCATCCCTATGTACATATGTGACATCCATGTATCCGTTTGCTGTCCGTGTGTCACATCCATGTGCCATTCATGTGCCCGTGTGACACATGCCGGTTACTGGTGCTTGGTAAAAGCAGTACAGCCAGCTATTCCCAGGCGCCGGGTGCTGAAGGCAGCTTTCATCATTGTCACCTGGTCTCCCTGAGATTAGAGCAACCAGGTAACAATGATGAAAGTTCTATTCAGCACCCACTGGGTACATTGTGTATAAAATTAAGAATTAAATTTAAAAAAATGGTGTGGGCTCCTGTATAATTTTCATAAGCAGAGGGAAAGCCCACGGCGGGGGGCTGATGTTAAAAATCTGGCAAAAGGTACAATATCCCGAAAGGTTCACAGGCTATTCATAACATCTCATAGCTGTTTGCTTAGTCTTTACTGGTTCGTTTACAGAAAATCCCAGAAAAAAATAACGTAGGACCCTTTTTTAAATTCAAACCAGCAAAGGCTAAACAGACAGCTGTGGGTTCATATTAATAGATTGGGAAGGGACCAAGGATATTGCTTCCCTTAGGCCTCTTTCACACTTCCGTTGTGTGACGTCCGCCCAAGCGTTAAAATGGCGGATCCGTCAGAAAAGGTAAAAAACGGATGCAAAACTGGTCCGTTTTCTGAGAGAGAGAGAGAGAGAGAGAGAGGATTCCGTCAAAAACGGATGCCAGCGGATCCGCCGCCCTTAGGCGGCCATTATACAAAATGGCGGATGCGGCAGATCCGCCGTTGTCCGCCATTTTGGCGGACAAAAAAAACGTTGCATTGGACGTTTTTTTGTAATGACGGATGCCAATTTTTTGGCGGATCCGTCAAAAAAGGGACCTAACGGACGACCATCCGTCAAAATCCGTCACTAATGCAAGTCAATGGGAAAAAAACAGATCCACCAAAAAAAATTGGCGGATCCGTTTTTTTCACATTTTTATGGATTTTGACTGACGTCGCACGACTGAAGTGTGAAAGAGGCCTTACCAGGATACCAACATCAGCCCTCAGCTGCCCCATAATGGCGCATCAATTAAATGCGCCAAATCTGGCACTTAGTCTCTCTCTTCACATTTGCCCTGGTGCTGTGGCAAGTACAGTAATACATTTGGGGTTGATATATGCTGGCATCAAACCTATGGGTTAGTAATGGAGAGAGACTTCTATAAGAGGCCCCAATTACTAACCCCATAGTAAGTTTTAAAATAAACAAGCAGCGAGAACAAAATAATTTATTTGAAATAAATACTCCCTGACCCTCTTTTTCCCAGGTATTACTGTAAAAATGCAAATCATAAAAAAAATATTTCTCACCTGTCCAACAAGAAGAAATTCCATTTGTGCCACGCCGTAATCCATTTTATCTACATCTGGATGTCTTGATAAATCATGGCATGATGCGACCAAGCACCCTGACATCCATTAGACACTGAGCTGAGCTTGGGGCACAGCTTCAGTGATGAGTGGTAACGTCATAGAGGTTACTGCCAACTGTTCCCATGCTCAGTTCACTGTGAGTTGGCGGATGAACTGAAGAAAATTCTCATTGTGCTAGTGGTGACGCCATGAAGGCTATCCAAGTTCATCGACCACTGGTGCTGAATACAACTCCCATCATAGTCGCCTGGTCGCACTGATCTCAGGGAGACCAGATGACAATGATAAGAGCTGCCTTCAGCACCCGGCGCCTGGGATCAGTGCAAACTGTACCGCTTTTTCCCCCCAGGTGCTGATACGTGTCACACGGATGACACATGGATGTTATCACTGTGTCATCCGTGTGCACGTGTGCCGCAAGCATTTTGTCTGTGCTGCGCAAAAAAGGACATGTCTGTGGATTTTTCACACGAACACACGGTCAGTGAAAGCCTGCTTCTTTAGCAATGACCTTTTGTGGCTTACCCTCCTTGTGGAGTGTGTCAAAGACTGCCTTCTGGACATCTGTCAAGCCAGCAGTCTTCCCCATGAATGTGGAGCCTACTGAAACAGACTAAGGGACCTTTTTAAATGCTTAGGAATCCTTTGCAGATGTTTTTTTTAATTATTCTTATTTACTGAGATAATAACTTTTGGGTTTTCATTGGCTGTAAGCCATAATCATCAACATTGACAGAAATAAAACACTTGAAATAGATCATTCTGTTTGTAATGAGGCTATATGATAGATGAGTTTCACTTTTCGTATTGAAGAACTGAAATAAATTAACTTTTCAATGATATTCTAATATTGCGAGAAGCACCTGTATATCGGTAGTGTATTTATTGTGATTCAGAGTATACCTCCTTGTGATTTAAACTTTTCTTAGTAGTTGCCCCACATTTTATTACCTGTTGTGTCACTGATGTCACTAAAGCTGCGCAGACTCCCCACTTGACCCGCGGTGAACTGACAGCATGGGAAAAAGTTCAGAAACTTTCCCATGCTAATCAATTCATCTCCGGTCAGCCGGGGCGCCTGCGCAGACATGATTTCATTCATTCTGCAGTGGTTTACAGCCGGACCGGTAGCATTAGCACCGGTCCCTGTTGTAAACTAGTTAACCCCTTGTGATGGATTGCAGCGGGGAACCTGACTGAACGGTGGAGAGGTATGGATATAGTTGGGGATTCAGTTGGATTGGCAGCATAATAAATTTGGTCAAAAACTGTGTAATTATTTCATTAAAATAATTTTTAATTAATGTGTGTGTCTTTTTTTAACCCTTTACTACTATAGGATTAATAATGGATAGTTGTCTTTTTGACACCTCTCCATTATTAACCCGGATTAATGTCACCTTTCAATAGCAAGGTGACATTAACCCCTTATTAACCCATGAGCCACCGCTAAAGGCAATGGGAATAGAGAGGCTAAGTCCCAGAAAAGGCGCATCTTATAGATGTGCCTTTTCTGGGGTGGCTGGGGCCAGATGCTTGTAGCCAGGGGGGGCCACAAACCATGGTCCCTCTCTAGGCTATTATTATCTTTCCTCACTCACTGGCTTTCCTTCTCTGGCGGAGAAAATACCGCAGGAACCCACACATTTTTTGTCAACGAATTTACCCGTTAATTTAACACCTTTATGTCCCAAATTTTTCACACATAAACTAATCTAATTATTAGTCAAAACATATATAAAACTAAATGAAATGAAATGGTTTACTGTATGTAAACCGTGTGTCATTTCATGTCGGGTTCTGTAATTATTTTACAGAAGATGGCAATTGATTTAGCGGCTATTATGCTATGTAGAACTCTATGAACTATAAATATATATATATGTGTGTGTGTCTCAATCACATGTATATATATGTATTCTGTCACGTCGCCGTTGGATTCAGTGGCTGGTGTTCCTGCCTCGACCGCTGGGAGGCGCCGGATTCCTTCGACTGGTGGTGCCGGTGATAGGAGAACGGTATCCTCATATGGTTCCGCTCCTTTGACGCCGGTCTCTGTCGCTGCGCATCGCCATGTTTCGCCTGTGGGTAATGTTGGTGACAGAGAGGGGATCCCTGCGCAGGCGTCTGGTGGGCGTAGGCTTCGTTCTTCTGTCAGAGGTGAAGTGGTTGGTGTCAGTCATGCATCACCATCTGGCCTGGTTCTGGGGGCGGTCCAGATGAGGTCATCAGACTTTGAGCCTGTGAGAGGTAGCCATGCCCTTCAAATGCCTTGGAGCCTGGCTTGCAGGCCGCCAGATATAGTCTTGGTTTCCCCAGTGTGCTAGTTTGTTTTTCTATTGTATCTCTGACCTTTGCCTGAATTTCTGACTCTTCTACTGCCTGCCGATTTTGTACCTTTGCCGCTCTCCTGGTTTTGACCCTTGGACTTCTGACTTCGCATTTGGTCTCACTTTTTATTCCCTTCCTAGCGTCCTTCCTACTCCGGTCCACTGCTCTCATAGGCAACTACCCTCTGGGCTTCGCTGTAATTCCAGATCCCTGTATAGGGGTAAAGGGTCTCGGGGTTTCTCGGGGTACTGTCTTACCTGCAGTTCAGACCTGCAGTGAGCGGATGTCACATTTTCTATGTGCATATATCTATATATCTATGTGTTTATGTTATGTTCTGCTACAAGCACTAAGGAAAGAAAGGGATATCTGTCCCTACGATAGAACTAAGCTAGATCCCTATGATGTAACGGGGAACCTGATCCTGCAATCAGACCCGCTAAAGTCCTCAGCTAGTCTGTACGAAGACCTATAGATGCGAGGGAGGGATCCCTACAAGAACTAGGGACTGGGAGAAAGATGGACACCTCCTAACAGAAGTTGTAGCAGTAAAAGAAAAACAAACAACATAGAACATAGAGGTCCGAAGACCAAGCAAAACTAATTGAGTAAGGTAACAAAGCACCAGGCTAGCTTAAGAGTAGAAATTACAATGAAGTCCAGCAAGGCCAGAAGGGCGGAGCAGGATTAAATAGGCAAAAAAGGTCATGTAACCATCAAGATAGAAAAAAACCTAACAGGAGAGTTCTAACAGTACCCCCCCTTCTAAAAGGATCCTCCGGATCCCCTAGGCCCAGGCTTACCCGGAAACCTCCTGTGAAACGCTCTGACCAGTCTGGACGCAGAAACATCATCCGCCCTCACCCATGAGTTATCCTCGAGGTCCAAAATCCTTCCAAGCAACGAGATACTGCAAACTCCTTCTAGACCGTCTAGAATTTAGGATGCGGGAAATTTCATATTCCCCATCCTCCACCACCGGAGGAACAGTGGCCGAGGCGTCTCCATCCGACACATCAGCTCTTTTCAGCAAAGAAACATGAAACACCGGATTAATCTTCCAGGAGGTAGGAACCTCCAACCTAACAGCCGATTGGTTAACAACCTGAAGCACTTTAAAGGGCCCTACAAACTTGGGACCCAATTTTTTAGAAGGAATCCTCAACCTCAGATTCTTAGAGGACAACCAAACCATGTCACCAATAGCAAACAAAATCTCTTGCCGTTTCTTATCAAAGTACCTTTTAGATTTTCTGTTAGCCTCCTGAAGATTACCACGTATATCCGTCCAAACTTTCTCCAAATCACTGGAAAAATTCTCCTCTTCAGGCACGGCCGATACCAATTTGGAGAATGACCCAAACGACAGATGTCTCCCAGTACAACAAAAAAAAGGCGAACAACCAGCAGAAGAGGATGTATGTTTGTTAAGAGCAAATTCAGCAAGTGGCAGAAACTCAGACCACCCCTCTTGATTGTCTGCCACAAAACAACGCAAGAACTGCTCAACATCCTGGTTTTTCCTTTCTGTCTGGCCATTAGACTCAGGATGATATCCGGATGAAAACGACAAATGAACTCCCAACCTGTCACAAAAGGCGCGCCAAAAACGAGCCACGAACTGAGGTCCCCTATCAGAAACAATGTCAGTAGGAACACCATGTAGTCTGACAATTTCCTTGACAAAGGCCTTAGCGAGAGTCTTAGCGCAGGACAGTTTGATGAAAGGAACCAAGTGACACATCTTGCTAAAACGGTCCACGACCACCCAGATGACAGTGAAACCCTCAGAGGGGGGAAGGTCAGTAATACAGTCCATAGCCAAATGTGTCCAAGGTGCACTAAGGATCTCCAGAGGGCAAAGCAACCCCGCAGCAGGAGTATGTGAAGACTTAGATCTAGCACACACAGTGCATTGACGCACCCACTTAATGACTTCCTTCTGCCATCCAGGCCACCAAAAACTGCGACCCACAAGTCTCTTGGTCTCAGAGATTCCAGGATGACCTGCCAACTGAGACTCATGACACTCAACAAACAAATCTCTCCTAAAGGTCCCAGGCACAAACAACCTCCCATGGGGAGTGTTAGATGGGGCATTCTCCTGTGCTTTAAGAATCTCCTCTTCCAACACAGAGTCCAAAGCAGCAATCACAACCCCTTCTTGTAAAATGTTCTCCTCCTCCTCAGCACCAACCATGGGAGAAAAGCTGCGAGACAAAGCATCGGCTTTAACATTCTTAGTACCTGGGATGTAAGTAACGGAAAAATTAAACCGCGAGAGAAAACAGTGCCCACCTAGCCAGACGGGCATTCAAGCGCTTGGCAGCATCAAGATAGATCAGATTTTTATGATCAGTGAAAACCTGAACGGGAAATTCAGCACCTTCCAAGAGATGACGCCAGTGTTCAAATGCGAGTTTAATAGCCAACAATTTCCTATTACCAATATCATAATTCAGTTCAGTCTCAGAAAATTTTTTGAAAAAAAGGCACAGGGATGTGCTCCATCCGTGTTTTCTTGAGACAACACCGCGCCGACCCCCACAGAAGAATCATCAACCTCAACCAAAAACGGTTTAGTCACATCAGGCTGCATAAGGATGGGAGCAGAACTGAACCTCTCCTTTAAAAACACAAAAGCTTCAATGGCCTCAGTAGTCCACTGAACCGCATTAGCACCTTTCCTGGTGAGATCGGTCAGTCGTTTGACAATAATAGAAAAATTTTTAATGAATTTTCTATAATAATTGACGAAACCCAAAAACCTCTGTAACGATTTCAAACCAATAGGCCTAGCCCATTCCTGCACAGCTTGAACTTTCACCGGGTCCTTCTCAAAAACTTCGCTGGAGATAATGTAGCCCAAAAAACTAATTCTCTGTACAGCGAACTCACATTTCTCCAGCTTAGCAAAAAGCGAATTGTCACTCAATAACTGTAATACCTCACGAACGCTCCGCCAATGAGACTCCAGATCCGGCGAATAAATCAAAATGTCATCCAAATACACAACCACATTTTTGCCGATCAAAGGTCTAAGGATGTCATTAATAAGATTCTGAAAAAATGCAGGAGCATTGGTAAGGCCAAAAGGCATAACCAGATTCTCAAAATGACCCACAGGAGTGTTTAAAGCAGTCTTCCATTCGTCACCCTCCTTCATGCGCAACAAATTGTATGCCCCCCGAAGATCAATTTTAGAGAACCACTTGGCCCCCGCTAACTGGTTAAACAAATCAGGAATCAATGGCAGTGGGTAATGATTGCGTACAGTAATTTTATTAATATCACGAAAGTCCAGACAAGGACGTAAACCGCCGTACTTTTTTTTAACAAAAAAAAATCCAACAGCCACAGGAGACTTGGAAGGCCTAATGTGACCGGCGGTCTGTATGTATTCCTCCAAAGCCTTTCTCTCAGGAATAGTAAGATTAAATAAACGACTTTTAGGAAGAGTCGCTCCAGGGACAAATTCAATAGTACAATCATAGTCTCTATGGGGAGGTAAAATCTGCGATTCCTTCTCAGAAAAAACTTTCCAAAAATTCTGAATAGATACAGGTAGTTCCCCTCTATCCACAGCAGCAATACGCCCGTTACAACACTTGTCATAACACTTAGGGCTCCAAAACTTAATTTCTTTGGTAGACCAATCCAGAACAGGATTGTGCAATTTTAACCAGGGTAACCCCAAAATCACCGGAGAAGGCAAATTATTCAATACTACCAAATCCAAGTTCTCTTGGTGAACACCATTAATAGTGAGGGGAAATTCACAGACCTTGTAAGTAACATTCTTCAAGGGAGAGCCATCAACAGAAACCACAGCAATAGGGGATGACAAAGGTTTGGGTTTTAATTTAAGTTTTTCCAAGAATTCCCCATCAATCACATTCAGTGTTGAACCACAATCGACAAATACCCGAAAATCCATTAATTCTTCCTGAGCAGCAGTAGAGGCAGAAAGAAAGACACCCTTAGTGTTTAAACAGGCTATACGGGCGAAAATGACCTCTTTTTTATTTTTCTTTGTTCATACGAAGCACGCTGTTCTTAATGAAATGGTCAGATTTGCCGCAATAAAAGCACAAACCTTCAGAAAACCTGCGGTGTTTTTCCTGAGAGTGGGGTGCCATCGCTCCAATCTCCATCGGCTCTCCAATGTCAGTACAGACCCTCTCAAGACTTGGAGCTGACATGGCAGAGGATTTACTCTCATTAACCCTTGCCCGCAGTCTCCTATCCACCCGTATAGCTAATTGCATAGCCTCCTGCAAGTTACCAGGTATGGGATAAGCAATCAGCAAATCTTTAACTCTTTCACCTAGCCCTGCCAGAAACAAACTTTTCAAAGCTGAATCGTTCCACCCCACCTGAGTAGACCACCGTCGGAAGTGAGTACAATATTTTTCACAATTACCTGATCCCTGCTTCAAACGTCTCAATTCTGTCTCAGCTGATGAGACACGATCAGGATCATCATACAATAACCCCAAAGCAGAAAAAAAACTATCCACTGATCTAAAGCATGGATACCTAGGTTGCAGAGAAAAGGCCCATTCCTGAGGTTCTTTGCGCAAAAGTGACATTATGAACCCTATGCGCTGTGATTCATCACCAGAGGATCTGGGTCTCAAACGAAAATACAACAAGCAAGCATTTTTAAAAGAAAAAAAATCTTGTTGTTCACCAAAAAATAAATCAGGCAAACGTACCTTTGACTTCACGAAATGTGCTCCAGAACAGCTACTCACGTGTTGCTGGAGCTCGGACACCTCCAGAGAGAGTCCCTGCAGGCGTTGAGCCAACTCCTGAACCGACACCATAATGGAAACTGGAAATCTTTCCTTAGAGATATTTTTTGGGCTGGACTTACTGTTATGTTCTGCTACAAGCACTAAGTAAAGAAAGGGATATCTGTCCCTACGATAGAACTAAGCTAGATCCCTACGATGTAACGGGGAACCTGATCCTGCGATCAGACCCGCTAAAGTCCTCAGCTAGTCTGTACGAAGACCTATAGATGCGAGGGAGGGATCCCTACAAGAACTAGAGACTGGGAGAAAGATGGACACCTCCTAACAGAAGTTTTAGCAGTAAAAGAAAAACAAACAACATAGAACATAGAGGTCCGAAGACCAAGCAAAACTAATTGAGTAAGGTAACAAAGCACCTGGCTAGCTTAAGAGTAGAAATTACAATGAAGTCCAGCAAGGCCAGAAGGGCGGAGCAGGATTAAATAGGCAAAAAAGGTCATGTGACCAGCAAGATAGAAAAAACCTAACAGGAGAGTTCTAACAGTTTATGTATATCTATTCTTTCGTTTGTGTTTTAAAACCTGTCATTGGGATTCATTATATGTCCATTTTGCAAGCCGTCGATAAAAACTCGCCATACGGATGCACTGTTCATGAAACATTTTTGCGATTGTGGTACGTGAAAAACGGACCGTATTTTTTATATATGTTAGGATTTAAACTGTAAAGCGCTGCGGAATATGATGGTGTTATATAAATAAAGATTATTATTATTATTATTGGCTGCAGGGCTTCATTTTATAATTAAAGGGTGCGTCCAGGTTTGTGATGAAAGTCTGCAGTCACTATAAGTGGCTGCAGGCTTCTGAATTCTCACAGTTCATGCACTGCACACTTTTAGGATTCTCCATTGCACTAGACGTGTGTGGCACCCCAGGAGTCCAGATGCCACAATGGCATTGCCTCCCTCACAAGGGGTGATGTCATGCCTGGAAGCAAGGAGGGGTCCCCTTACCAGAAAACACCGGCATCCAGCACTTTTCCTGACTCCAGACCAGAAGGGGGAGCTCTAACACCCGGTTTCAGGGGAGCTTCCCTATAAGTTCTGGCCTGGAGGCGGGGTGAGAGTTAGTCTGGGAGAAAGAGAGAAGAGGAGAGAAGTGTAGGAGAACCTGGGGAGTGGCACTGTAACCAAGCTCACCCCAGAGTTGAGCGCTGGTAAGCGGACACCGGAGTCCGTGGTTGTACGGGTAATGAATTCCCGGCAGCTAAATCTGGAGGGGAGGGGACGGCAGGTCTACTGTCCCCATCTAGCACCCGGTGGCACAGGAGCATATGAGAGCCCGGAGCTGCCACGTGGGCGATACCATTAATAGGCTCGAGCTGCCTGCCATACGGGCAAGGACTTAAGGATGAGAAAGAAAAGAGGCCAGAGCATAGCTGTAGGCAGCAAGGACCTAAGAGGACAGCGCAATAGGAAGGCCTCCAAACTCACCTGGCTGAGTGGATTCTAAATTGCTTCCAGGCTGCCCGGATCTCCATTACCATCTGTTATCAGTGCCCGGTCTGCACCTTGAACCATCAAGTAAAGGTAAAGGAAATTATAGCCCTTGTGTTGTCCAGTCATTCCTCACACCCTCACTTATGCACCCCAATGTCCACGATCCTTTATAAAAACTGTACCAGTAGCCCTGGGGCTCGCTCCACCTGTGGGGAGCAGAATCATCCCAGCTGTGTCACAATCGGCCCCAGTGGTCTCCTCTAGCAGCGTAGGCCATCCATTGCAGAACACCACAGGTGGCGTCACCTAGCGGGCATTGCACGTGCCTGGCCCCGCTCAATTCTTTTTCATTGAGTGAGGCCACGCATATCAAGTCAGCATGTGACCACATGTATGTAAATAGCCGGCACCAGAGAATCCTGACAGTGTGCAATGTTCACTGTGTGAATTCAGAAGTCTGCAATCGCATAGAATAACTACAGACTCATCACAGACCTGGACAACCCCACTAATATTCCTAAAATAAAATAAAAATATGAGAATTAATATCACAAAAAACATTTACTTCCAGGAACCTGATAAATGATGTTGTCTCTGGAGTCGTTCTCTTTCTTTTCTTCTTCATTTTGTCCAGACTCCATGAGTTTTTTCATCCACTGCTGTCTCTGCAGACTTTTATCTTCTCCGGTCTCCTGCATAACATCCCCACATGACGCCTTTAAAGATAGCAGTGTAATTATAATGCTCATAAATAAAAATATCTACCCTACGCTGAGCCCCTGAATAAATAATTGCCCGTCACTATAAGCCCTGCACAAAATATGACCCCAAAGTCCAACTCTTATGGTACATACCCTCCACTCCACACTTTACACCTCTTTCCATAGTGGGCCACCTCTTCACACTTTTCTCTCACACTGAGTCACCTCTATAGGGCCCAGTCTCTAAACTGTGCCCCCTTACCACACTCCCCCTCCTTGATATACTGTTGCCTCCTGACTGCTACACCTCCCACACTACTCAATCTCTATTCTGAGCACACTCACACTTTTTTACAATCATACTGTCTACTCGCACATTTCCTCCTCCCTCCTCATACATTTACCTTATCACTTTCCATACTGCCTCCTCACACATCCTTCTGACTTCCCATATTGTGTCCACACCCATCCCATCACCTTCATTCCCCATACTGTGTTCCTCATATATTTTTCCCTCACTCCACACCCATGCCACCACCCACCATACGGAGTCTGCACCCTTCCCCCCATACATGCCCCACATCTCATACCTTGCTCCTCATATTGTGTCTGCAAATTTTTCCCCATCCCCATATTGTGTCTGCACCTGTCCCTTCCTTGCTCCCCAAATTTGTGTCCTCAAATCATCCCCATTACACAAAATCTCACCAGCCCTGTTATACTAAATACCCCATCACAGTAAATCTCCTTCTGCTCCGTTACAGTAACCTTATAAAAATTAACTTTTTTTTGTATCAATAAAAACAAATAGAAAAACAAGTAGGGTCATCAGAAAAAATGTGTAATATCAGGTTGGTATCCAAATACTTGTGTAAACAAATTGGAAAAAGGCTAGGGTTGTAGACTTTTCTTAACCCTAGCTGTCCCTTCCTGACAGCGGAGGTTGACACTCTGGGATACAATATGGCGCCCGGCTCCACTTAAGTTATTCCTACCTGACCTTAAAAAGGAGTCCATAAAAAGCCACCACAACCACCTAATAAAGTGCTTAAGTGCTAAAGTATCAAAGTAAGACCTAGCAGGTACTCTGAGCAAGAAGTAAAGGGGTTTGGATACCTCTATACACTTACTTGCAGCTCTCATATTATAGCGCACAGAGTGTTGCTGTAAGAAACGGTGTGTGGATGTGTAGCTAAATCTTGCAACTAATTATTGTTAATAGATTGGGACAATAGATCCCCTAAATTATGGACTATAATTATTGCAATGTTCAGTGACCATATAGGGGTAGTCCCAATGATATAAGACATTATTATGATAAAGACTTCAAAAGTCATGTAGACATCAATTGTCAACAAACTGATGAACGGCAAAAGAAAGCTAGTAAGTTTCACACAAACCGAACAGGTAACATAATAAAGAAAAAAACATAGTAATCATAGCATATACCAGATTAGGGTCTGAGTACAACCAAACTAATAGCAAAGCCACAAAAGAAGACTAAAGCCTTCAAAAATTCAAATTACGCAGCAAAAAAAAGGGAGCACTGCTTACCTGCCCAGATCTTAGAACAAATGCACTACAGGGTGCAGCCAGGCCATATAGCAAGATGTTGGGAACACAGGTGCAAAATACTAGATTAACAGCCACTCTCCAACTACCCATTCCTGAAGGGGGCGACTGCCCAATATACAATTGCACAATTAAAGCCCGCATAGGGCGCTGTTCACATAAGGGTACTGCATAGTGTCTGGTTCATAACCCATTAGTCACGCCCCTACTATTCGACTGGGCGGGCTGCCCAGTCGAATAGTAGGGGAACATGAGTGAGAAAAAGCGAGGTCATGGTGGAAAGGGGAATAGACGTGGTGTTCAAGGTGTACGCGGGGTAGGTGGTAATGTTACTGAAAGCTCTACTGGACAAATACAGCTCGTCCTATCCAAAGACAACTGACAACTTATGTTACTGGACGGGCTATTCGACTCCCTTTCTTTGGCAGCCACACAAAGGAACGCCTTGTAGATAATTTTTTGAAATGTGGAGACTGCAAGTTGGGTCACTATCTGGTGGGTTGCCTGTAGTCAAAGGGGACTCAGAGCACTATTATACTATTTCTACTCTGGTGAAATTTATGCCACTTTAATGGTGTGTCCCAATAATGTTTTGAAATGTGGAGCTTCCAAGTTGGGTCTCCATCTGATGGGTTGCTTGTATTGGAAGGGGTCTCAGAGCACCAGGCCTACACTTGTCACTCATCCACCTCTTACTGACCAATTTGTAATTTAGAAATTCTGGAACACGCCCTGTCCCATCCATCCATGCTGCACCATTATAAAATTTCTACTGTGGATCAATTGATGCCACTTTTCCTGGTGTCTGACCCTAATATTTGGAAATATCTTGACTACAAGTTGGGTTTCTGTAACAACCTTGCCGGCATTACTGCATGGCCTCCCATCCCCCACACACCAACTTTCTCACTGCTCCAGGCCATGCTGTGAATTCTGTCTGCTGCCGGTTCCATGCTATGTGCTTCTCGCTTTCTGCCTGCTCTCTGCATGCTTCTTGGCTGTGTGCATAGGGGGGCGGTGCCAGCACTCTCTGGCTCTTATGGAATCAGTGTGCACCAGACTAATGTTTCCCTGGCCAATTACCAAGGGACCTTTGGTATTTAAGGCGGCTCCACCCAGTGGTAACTGCCTGAGCAACGCTTTTACTCATTTAGTGTCTTGCTGCTGAGTTGCCAGGTCCTGTCCTGTGTTTTGCCTTCTCTGGAGGCTTGATTCCTAGCTTTGCCTTGTACCTGTCTGTCTGCCCTCCAGGAGGCTGTAAATCCTTGTCTCTGTGTCTTTGTTCCGGTGCCTTGTCTCGTTCCTTTCCCTGCCTGTACTCTGTCCTATACCTGTGTCTATTGTAGCCCCGGCAGCGGCCTGTCCTTACCTGCATTGCATACCCTTGTGTTTACTCCCTCTGTCTTGCCTATTGCTGCAGAACCTCTTGCTGCAGCTCCTCTCCGCATACCTTGCGATTCCACTCTGCTTCGCTCCTGTTGCTGCAGAACCTATTGCTGCAGCTCCTCTCCGCATACCTTGCAGTTCCACTTTGCTTCTCTCCTGCTGCTGCAGAACCTCTTGCTGCAGCTTCACTCCGCATACCTTGCTGTTATGTTATGGTAGCTGAGGAGACAAGAGCAAAAAAACGCATAGGCAGCCCAACACCAGAGAGGTTGGAAATAATAGGTTGCAGACCCCTAAACTAACTGCACAACTAGAAGCAGCAGTGGTAGCGTACCTATGGTGGTCCTAGACGCCTCGGCACAGCCGGAGAGATAGCTATCCCTGAAGATGGAAAGAGGAAAGCTAACTGCCCCGGAGAAGACCCCAAAAGAAAAGGAAGCCCCCAAACATATAATGGCAGTTAGACAAGATGAAAACACGAACACAGACAGAAAATAGATTGAGCAAACGCTGGGGCCCAAAACTGTCTAGATAGGACAGCACAGGAGAGAATACTGTCTGCAACCCAGATAAACCCTAGGAAAAACTCCAACACTTCTGAATCTAAAAATACTGAGACCACACGGTCTCGACAACCTATATCAGATCTCTGGTGTGGACAAGTAACTACCCAGCCATAAAATATCACAAGAACTGAGCAAATGAGCAAATACAAAAAGCGAACGGAGACCAGCCCAAGCCCCCCAAAGGGGACCCGGCTGAAGACAAAAATCAATGCAGCAAAAAGCAAGGAATTCAAACCACAGTAAAAAAAACTAAAAGAGACTTATCTGAATGCAAGCAGGAGACAGCAGAAAAGCAAGCTGAAATCCAACCTAGACCAGGAAGAACAATTGATCACCGGCGAGGATCATGGGAGGTCAGCTCACTTATATCAGGCTAGTCAGTACCACCTGACAACCACTCGTCAGCTGCAGGTGTAGGACTCTTGGTGTTCCACATAGGTTCAATACCCTCAGCAACCACCTTGAGGTTCCGCTTTGCCCTGCTCCTGATGCTGAACCAATTTCTGCCTCTGCTCCGCACTCCTGCGGTTTTGCTCCATTCTGATTTGTTCTGCTGCTGCTGAACCTCTTGCTACCAGTACCGGCATCTCCAGTGTGAACAGGTCCAAACCTGTTCCTTCATACACCACTCCTTCCTGCCAGCACCAGTACCTGCATCTCCATTCTGAACAGGTTCAAACCTGTTCCTTCATGCACCACTCCTTCCTGCCAGTACCAGTACCTGCATAATCAGTGTGAACAGGTCCAAACCTGTTCCTTCATACAGCACTCCTTTCTGCGAGTACCTGAATCTCGTGTGTGAACAGGTCTCTACCTATTCCATACACCACTCCTTTCTGCTCGTGTCCCTGTGTGTTCAGCCATGCCTGCCTGCCAGTGTCTCAGCCGTGCCCGCCTGCCAGTGTCTCAGCCATGCTCACCTGCCAGTGTCTCAGCCGTGCCTGCCAGTGTCTGCCAGTGTCACAGCCATTCCTGCCAGTGTCTCAGCCATGACCGCCTGCCAGAGTACCAGCCGTGCCTGTCGTGCTCACCTGCCTGTATGTCAGTCACACCAGTCCTAGTGTCTTGTTCCCCAGTGGGATCAGCAGCCACAGCTAGACACCACCCTGGAGTGGCACCTGGCAGTTACCTGCCGCACAAGTCTGACCTCAGCATCAGAGGCTCCAGAGAAGACCAAGGTAGCTACATTAGTTACGCCCCTTCCAGGGAAGTCTGGTTTGTGGCACAGTGGGTCCACAACCCCTCGCTCGCGCCAATCTGCCAAGGCACGAGCGTGACAGTTTCCTTCATGCATGTTGCTTGAATTTGGCAGGGCTCCCAGCATATCAGGTCTACACTGGTCCCTTACCCACCTCTTAATTTCAACTTCATTTCAAAGCTGTAAATGCTGGCCCAGACCCTGTCTCATGCATGGCTCATGACTGATTGCTGCGCCATTATAAAATTTCCACTGTGGGTCAATTAATGCCACTTTTCCTGGTGTCTGACCGTAATTTTGGGAAATGTTTGGACTCCAAGTTGGGTCTTTTTCCTGTGTGCTACCGGAATTTGGCAGGGCTCTCAGAGGAACAGGCCTATACCCAGGGCCGGCTCCAGGTTTTTATGGGCCCCTGGCGAAAGAGTCTCAGTGGGCCCCTTTAACACAGTCCACGATTCATGATGCACAGATACGGCAGAGAAATATAGGCATAGTACAATGCCAAACACTTCTCTTCTTCCATTACATGAGTGATATCTATTGTAAATTCTACAATAGCTCAGAAACTGCCAAATCCTCACAGCGCACAGTACAGACTGGACAGTACAGTCCTCCATACAGTATTATGGGCCAAATATAATGCTCCATAAAGAATATTGGACCCCAAATAATGCTCCATACAGGATACTGGTCCCATATAATGCTCCATACAAAAATATGGAGCTCTCCTCTGCACTGTGCTGCGTTCTGCACTGTTACTGCTCAGGAAAGGGCACTGTGGAAAGACTCCCATTATCATTATCATTGACTCCCCATCATCATCATCATTGCCTTCCCATCATCATCATTGCCTCCCCATTATCATCATTGACTCCCCATTATTATCATTGCCTCCCCATCATCATCATCATTGTCTCCCCATTATCATCATTGTCTCCCCATCATCATTGCCTCCCCATCATCATCATTGCCTCCCCATCATCATCGCCTCCCCATCATCATCGCCTCCCCATCATCATCATTGCCTCGTCACCACCATCACTGCCTCCCCCCACCACCATCACACATACAGCACCACACACAGACAGCACCGCAGCACTCTCTCACATACACAAAGCACCGCACTACATACAAACACGCAGGCAGACACACACACACAAACACACACACACTGACACACACACACACCTGTCCGGCGTTCGCACCGCAAGCAGTCCAGGCTCACCGGTGCCCGCGCTTACTCTCTGCCACAGCCGGCCACTGAATGATGACGTCATCCAGCGGCGCTGCTGTGAGAGGAAGCGCGGGCGCCCTGCAGGTGCACCCTGGATCCGGAGCTGAGGAGGCACGGGGAGAGATAAGTATTGTGCCGGCTGCTGCTGATGGGGCCCTGAGAAAGGGGGGCGACGGCGAGGTGCCCGACGGCGAGTGGGCCCCCCCGCCTGCTCAGAGCCCCGGCACTTGCCCGGGTACGCTGGCCGCTGACGTCGGCACTGCCTATACCTGTCACTCATCCACCTGTTACTGATCAATGTTTGAGCTAGCAATACAGGTCCAAGCCTTGTCCCAGGCCCTGTCTAATGCATTCATGCTGTACAATTGATGCCACTTTTCCTGGTGTCTACCCCTAATTTGAACTGTTTTGGCAGCTTTTGGGCACCCTGAAGGTGTTAATACTAGTGTTGAGCGATAGTGCTCGATATCTAAAAATATCGTATCGAAATTGTATCGCCGATAGCACTAAATATCGTCGATATCCGATTTCGATACCGGAAGTCCAATGTAAGTCTATGGGAACAAAATATCGCAACTAAAAAAAACCTTTATTTCCTTGTAAACACTAAATATACACACATAGAATACATATATATATATATATTATATATATATACATGTCATTGTGACATATATATATACATATATTTATAGTTTATACACTTCTACATAGTAAAATAGACTCTGATTCAATTGCCGGGTAAAGCCGTGACATACCCCATAGAAGTCGACGGGCTCGGTGCCGAGTACCCCCAAAACCTCTGGCTCTGTGCCACTCAACTTGGGCGTCACGAACAGGATTCTGTAGCTCGCTATAAGCGAGTCCTGTGTGCCTGAATTGAACTGGTTTTGTGCTTGAGAATTGCTAAAATCATCAGAGAATGTATTTGCCATTTTTCCGCCATATCTGCGTCACGACGAGGCACTGGTGAAGAAGAAGGGCGTGCTCTTCGTGGGTGTACACTCACTCAGTGGCGTGAAAACGATGGCCGACCACTCTAAATGGTACTGCAATGTAAGATCGTGCCCCACAGTTCTTGAGTTCCGCCTCCTCATCCTCCTCAGTGTGCGGAAACTAACACGAAGGTCCCGCCTCACTACAAAAGAGGGGCCCTTTCCAGATGCTAATGACACATGTGACTTGGCAGAGATGGCTAATGGACACGAGCAGAAGTGTGAAGGGATGGAGCAGTCAGAGCTCTCCCCCCACGGAAGCGACCCGATCGCCACGGAACCACCGTTGGGCACCCGGCCTGGAAACCCTCCTACGCTGCAAGAAGCGGAGGATACCCTAAGAGGCCTGGCCCGGCACCGGGAGGAGGTCGCCAGGATGGAAGCCAGCTGGCGTGCCCTAAAACTAAACTTGGAGTGGCGCCAATCCCTCTTACCTGAAGTGTCTGTACCGGAAGGTGAGGCACCCGTTCTAGTAGAGGAGTCCGTGCGGGCATCCCAGCCCTTGCAATGTGATCCGGTTGACGTTGTCGCAGTGGAGGCACCCGTTCGTGCAAAAAACTCTGCACCGGCAGCACCCCAGATCCCGCTGTCTGCCCCGTCGCTGAGACAGAAGAAGCGACACCCGTCCTCATGGAGGAGGCCGCGCAGGCACCAGAGCACTACCTGCCTGTACCGGAGCCCCGACTGTCATCTGTTCCAGAGCCGGCTGCTTCCTCCGCAGGTGAGCGCCGCCAGGACTGGGGGGCGCCAGGAGAGCTGCCGCAAACTGGACACTGTAAGCTGCAGTTTGATGGTGGAGACATGGAGATGCTGGTGGAGAATTTCAACCGGCGTCAGGAGGAAGAGTGGAGACGTTGGGAGAGAGAAGCCGAGCGACAAAGGGAGCAGCGAGAATCCCAAAACTTCGCCAACGTCATCTGGAGAAGGACCGGGCAGATAAGGACCGGATGAGAAAAGATAAAGGAACCCTGAGGGAGCCGCGGCGTAAGGGTGCAGTACGGAGCTTTAAATTGAAAGGTGGTTGGGGCTTCATCCAGGAGCCTGGACTTTATTTAGAAGTTTTTGTAACCCGGCGGGACGTGGAGGCTCACCTCCCAGAAGGACACCCGGGGAGGGACCTGTTGCCAGGAGACTTGGTGACTTACACCCGACACTGGGGTTACAATGGATGGTACGCCCTAAATGTTACCAGGTGCGACCCCTACTCCCAGAGTGTCAGGAACCTGTGAGACCCTCGGAGCCTTCAGCCTCCCACATCCAGGCCTCTGCAAAAGTGCCCACCCCACGCCGTAAATCTCCCCATCCTCCCTCAGTGGTCTCCTCAGCAGACCCACCCATGGACATGATCCAGTTACGTGGCCCGTACCCGGCGCCTGTTAGGCCCCTGGGGTTCATACAGTCCGTGACATAGGGCTCCAGACCCGGAGGGAGATGAAAGAGGTGGCCACACAGACCCAGATAGCGGGTCACGACTTGACTGTACAGGCCACACGACGTCATCAGGTCCTGGTGGTCCTTGGTGCCTCGGATGTTTGGCAAGCATCAGAAGAGTACCAGGTGGTACCTGGAACACCCCTGCCAAAGAATTAAAAATAACCCGGACAGGGTCCCTGTATGTAAATAGTTAAATTGTTTATGTACCCGGACGGGTTAATGTTCATAAAAAAGTTTTTTAATTTAATAAAAAAAAAAAAACACAGTTTTCATTACTTTTATTACAGTCTCATCCTGAGACGCCATCGATCTCCTGTAAAAAAAATGAAAAAAAAAAAAAAAGTATACCACCTGACCGACGCAGTCCATAGTAACGAGTGTCCCATGACGATCCAGCTCTGCTACATCAGAATGACAGTCAGAGCCTGTCATCCCGGCGCAGCACAGCTGATTACCTGCTTACCCGGCGGTGACGTCATCGGACTGACTGCTTTACGGCCGGGATTACCCAGCAGTCACTGCAGTTATCGCGAGAAACTGCATGTGACCGCCGGGGAAAGATGATGGCGGCCATGAAGCAGTCCAGGCCGTGACCGCCGGAGATCTTCTGCCAGGTAAGTGCCGCTGACTCCTGACAGACCCGACCGACGGACACTCACAGTGACAGTGACAAATCCGATTCCAGTATTCGATAAGACGAAAATATCGAAACGAATTATCGAAAGGCCGATAGAGCTAATATCGGCCGATAGCCGATATTTACATTATCGTATCGCTCAACACTAGTTAATACAGTTAAAAGGATTTGTAGACATAACGTATCAGAAAATATAGTTAATATGTGGTGGTAACCACTCAGGAATTTTGTTCAGATTAATGCCACCACTTTAGTATAGTAAACATCCGAAACACAGTGTAAAAAAAACCACCAAAATATAATAAAAATTCCAATATTTATTAGTATCAAAAAGTACATACAGAATATATGACACATAATCACCTATAAGGCATAGATAAGGGAAGAGACAAACAACCAAATGTGGTATCCTGGTCCTAGATAGAATAACCTCTGTAATACGAGGTGGGGGGTAGTGCTAACAGTTATATAATAATGAATAGCTCTGCTAATACTTATATAGTCTAAAGTGCATATGCATAAATGTATATGAGAAACCGTGCTTCCACAGACTCAAATGGATAAGCCCTCAGTCAAAAAGACTCACAATCATGTGCTATCAAACGGTGATGTCACCAGGCTATCCCAAGTAAAGACTAGTATTGCAAGACAAATATCATTGCATAGAAAAATAGCATCCACTCTCACCCATAGTGCCTCGCTAGGATTCCACGGACACGTAGCCCGATTGCGCGTTTACCACTTTAGTATAGTAGAAAAAATACATTGAAATAATTTCATAATTAAGCAAAAATCTTTATTACATAAGTCACACAGTGAAAACGACAGTACAAAAATGCCCCCCAATGAAGCTACACGCGAATCGTGCGATGGGATGTTCTGTTGTTTAATCTTTATTTTCAGTTTTGAGTTAATGATATGCCTGTGTTCCATGGCATGCCTGTGGGAAGGGTATTTATGTGGTGCTCTGATCCGTCAGTGACCTGCCCACTAGTTTACATAATGATTATGAATTGTATGTTGTATATGTTTAAAAACAAATCCCCTTCTGCACGCAGGCGGCGGCGTCTGCGCTGCACCATGATTACCTGTGTAATGTGCAGTTAATTATTCTTTTTGATGGTATCCATATTCCTAAAAAAAAAAACAGTTTGAAAATGGCGTCGGACAAGCCTGCGCAGTAGAAGCTATCCGATAGCGTCATCTTGGAAGAGGCAATTTTTTTTCTCTACCAAGATGTGTGCACAATCCTGCTGACAGGTTCCCTTTAAAGGGTTCACTCATCTCTACCCAGCAGTCGTCCAAGAGCCATAACTTTTTTATTTTTCTATCCTCATAGCTGTATGAGGGCTTATTTTTTTTGCGGTACGAGTTGTACTTTTGAATGACACCATTCCCTTTATCATGTAATGCACTGGAAAGTGTGAAAAAATTCGAAGTGCGTTAAAATTGCAAAATAAAGTACAATTCCACAATTGCTTTCTGGGTTTTTTATTTACCATGTTCACTATAAGGGAAAAATGATCTGGCAGTATGATTTTCCAGGTAAGTACTAGCATGCAGGTAGCAAACATATATAGCTTTTTTAAGTAGTGAAAAAATTTTTGGAAATTTGTAAGAATTTTTTTTTGCTTATGTCACTGTGTGAGGGTTTTTTTTTGCTCCCTGAGCTGACATTTTTATTGATACCATTTCAAGGTAGATACGATGTTTTCATCGCCTCTTATTGCAATTTAACCCATTTACCCCAAAGGGTGGTTTGCATGTTAATGACCAGGCCAATTTTTACAATTCTTACCCCTGTCCCTTTATGAGGTAATAACTCTGTAATGCTTCCATGGATCCTGGTGATTCTGACATTGTTTTCTCATAACATATTGTACTTCATGATAGTGGTAAAATTTCTTTGATATGACTTGTGTTTATTTGTGAAAAAAATGGAAATTTGGTGAAAATTTTGCAATTTTCCAAACTTTTAATTTTTATGCCCTTAAATCACAGAGATATGTCACATAAAATACTTTATAAGCAACATTTCCCACATGTTTTCTTTACATCAGCACAATTTTGGAACCAAATTTTTTTTCTTGTTAGGAAGTTATTAGGGTTAAAATGAAACAGCGATTTCTCATTTTTACAACACCATGTTTTTTTAAGGACCACATCACATTTGAAGTCACTTTGAGGAGTCTATATGATAGAAAATGCCCAAAAGTGACAACATTCTATAGACTGCACCCCTGAAGGTGCTCAAAACCACATTCAAGAAGTCTATTAACTTTTCAGGTGCTTCACAGGAATTTTTGGAATGTTTAAAAAAATGAACATTTAACCTTTTTCGCAAAAAATTTACTTCAGATCCAATTTGTTTTATTTTACCAAGGGTAACAGGAGAAATTGGACCCCAAAAGATGCTGTACAATTTGACCTGAGTACGCTGATACCCCATATATGCAGATAAATCACTGTTTGGGCGCACAGCAGATCTCGGAAGGGAAGGAGCACAGTTTGTCTTTTCAAAGCAAAATAGGCTGGAATTGAGGTCCGACACCATGTAGCATTTGGAGAGCCCCTGATGTGCCTAAACAGTGGAAACCCCTCACAAGTGACACCATTTTGGAAAGTAGACCCCCTAAGGAACTTATCTAGATGTGTGTGCTGAGCACTTTGAAGCCCCAAGTGCTTCACAGAAGTTTATAACGTAGAGCCGTAAAAATAAAAAATCATATTTTTTTCCACAAAAATGATATTTTTGCCCCCAATTTTTTATTTTACCAAAGGTAAAGGAGAAATTGGACCCCAAAAGTTGTTGTGCAATTTGTCCTGAGTATGCTGATACCCAATATGTGGGGATAAAACACTGTTTGGGCGCATGGCAGAGCTCAGAAGGGAAGGAGCACCGTTTGATTTTTTTCAATGCAGAATTGGCTGTAATTGAGATCAGACACCATGTAGCGTTTGGAGAGCCCCTGATGTGCCTAAATAGTGGAAACCCCCCTATTCTAACTCCAACCCTAACCCCAACACACCCCTAATCCTAATGCCAACCCTAACTATAACCCTAACCACAAACCTAACCCTAACACACCCCTAACCCTAATCCCAACCCTAACCCTAATCCCAACCATAACCGTTTTCTAAATCCTAACCCTAACTGTAGCCTCAACCCTAACCCTAACTTTAGCCCCAACCTTTACCCAAATTTTAGCCCCAACCCTAACCCTAACTTTAGCCCCAACCCTAACTTTAGCCCCAAGCATATCCCTAACTTTAGCCCAATAAACTTTAGCCCAACTCTAACCCTAATGGGAAAATGGAAATACATTTTTTATTTCATTACCTTTCCCTAAGTAAAGGGGTGATTAAGGGGGGTTTGATTTTTTTTTAATTTCATTCTAAGTTTTTCACTTTGTCCCACTATTGGACAATCATTTTTTGCAGACTGATCGCTTCTATAGCATGCAGATGAAGCAGCATCTACATGCTATAGAAGTTGTCAGTGCTGCATGTTGTACACACTGACCTGAGAGACTTCCTGTTCATGCACTGCACATAACAGGAAGTTTTTCAGCTCTGGAGACCCCGATGTTCTCATGATGACGTCGGGTCTCTATGGCAGCGATCGGGACCCTGCATCATGCCGTGGGGTCTCCAATCCAAAGGCAAGGGACTGTCAGCCCTCTGCCTGCTTCCCAAAATGCTGCGATCTTGTTTGTTCGCAGTGTTCTGGGCGTTAAAGTGCCGGAAGCAGTCTGTGACCGCTCCTGGCACTTATGCCAGGTGTCAGCTGTTTGAATCAGCTGACACTTGGCTGTGATCGGCCAGCGCTCCCCCAGAGAGCGCGGCCGATCGCTATGATGTACTATCTCGTCCATGGTCAGACAGGTGCAGGGCACATGGACGGGATAGTACGTCTAATGTCAGGGAGGGGTTAATGCAATGTTGTGGAGGCCTGGCGTTTTGATTAATTTATTTTTAATGAGTTAAAAGGGAGGTGATTTCAACATTTGTGGGGTTTTTTTTTCAAATTTTTAATTTTTTCTTTACATTTGACTGAATTTAATAGTCCCCTTTAGAGACTTGAAACTGTGATCATTCATGTGTTATACATAGCAGTGCTTCAAGACTGCTATGCGTATTAGAAATCGCAATCTCCTATGAATGCCGATCACAGGCTGGTGTTCACAGGAGGATTGTAAATGACAGGCACCAGCAGAACCCCAGCTGTCATGACAATGCATAGGCGCCCCGAGATCACGTGACAGGGGCCTCTCATAGGGACGATGAATGACTCGCTTCCCTCCGGCATGTGCTAAATTCCGCTTTCAATGATTGACAGCTGGATTTAACTGGTTAACATCCCCAGGCACATGATGACTGATTAAATCTGCAATCATTTGTGTGCACGCTGAACCCACATCAAATGCAGGTACACAAGCCTTGACGTAAATAAATGTCAATTGTCATGAAGGGGTTACATACATAGTTATTAAGGTTGAAGGAAGACTTTAAGTCCATCTAGTTCAACCACATATCCACTGCCCTAACATGTTGATCCAGAGGAAGGCAAAAAAAACCCAAGTGGCAAACAGTAAGTTTCACATTGGGGAAAAAAATTCCTTCCCGACTCCACATACGGCAATCAGACTAGCTCCCTGAATCAACGCAATATCTAGGAAACTAGTGAATATAGCCTGTAATATTATACTTTTCAAGAAAGGCATCCAGTCCCTTCTTAAATTTTAGTAGGGAATGACTCATTACAACATTATGCGGCAGAGAGTTCCATAGTCTCACTGCTCTTACAGTAAAGAATCTGCGTCTGTGATTATGACTAAACCTTCTTTTCTCCAGACGTAGAGGATGTCCCTTTGACCCCGTCACAGGTTTAAGAGTAAAAAGATCATTAGAAAGGTCTTTGTACTGTCCCCTCATATATTTATACATTGTAATAAGATCACCCTAAGCCTTCGTTTTTCCAAACTAAATAACCCCAAGTGTCTTGGTATTGCAGACCCCCCAGTTCTCTAATACCTTGGTCGCTCTTCTCTGCACCCGCTCCAGTTCAGCTATGTCTTATACATCGGAGACCAGAACTGTACACAGTATTCTAAGTGTGGTCGTACCAGTGACTTGTATATAGGTAAAAATATGTTCTCCTCATGAGCATCTATGCCTCTTTTAATGCATCCCATTATTTTATATGCCTTTGCAGCAGCTGCCTGACACTGACTACTAAATGTGAGTTTGTCGTCCACCCATACACCCAGGTCTTTTTCAGTGACAGTTTTGCCCAGTGTTTTACAATTAAGCATATGATTATACATCTTGTTTGTTCTACCCAAGTGCATGACCTTACATTTATCCCCATTAAAGCTCATTTGCCATTTATCAGCCCAAGCTTCTAGTTTACATAAATCCTCCTGTAATATAAAATTGTCCTCCTCTGTATTGATTACCCTACAGAGTTTAGTGTCATCTGCAAATATTGAAATACTACTCTGTATGCCCCCTACAAGGTCATTAACCCCTTCTCGACCCATGACGCCTACGTTGGCGTCATGAAAACCTGTGCCATCCCGACCCATGACCAACGTAGGCGTCATGCTATAAATCATGTTCCTGAGGGCCGGGTGACCGGGGTCACTGAAAGGTCACCCGGCCCGCAGGCCAGGACCCTTTGCGCATCACCACAGTGGGGGTGGCTTAACCCCCACGTGGTTACGATCACTCTGATTGGCTGTTAAAAGTGAAACAGCCAATCAGAGCGATTTGTAATATTTCACCACTGAAACTGGTGAAATATTCCAATCCAGCCATGGCCGATGCTGCAATAGCATCTGCCATGGCTGGAGACCGCAATCTGACCCCCCCACATCGAGTCACGGTGGTGATCGGCCGCTGCCACCGAAAGATGGCAGTGATCGGTCACCGCCGTCACTATCTGCTCCCCTGCTCCTGCGATCCGCTGCCCCACCTTCCGATCCCCCCCCTCACCATCCGACCCCCCCTACTCACCTCTCCCGGTCCACCGACGTCCCTGGATCCGTCCCGGCGGCTGCCCGGGATTCTTCATGGGCGCCGCCATCTTGGAAAATGCAGTGCGCCCTCCAGTGTACAAAAATTTATTTTGATCATTATGATAAACTGTCACAGTGATCAAAATAAAAAAAAGTAAATGAACCCCCCCCCCTGTCATAGGTAGGGACAAATAATAAAATAAAGAATTTTTTTTTTTCCTAGCGGATTTTGCTGCTGATCCGCAGCTGATTTTGCTGCGATCCGCGGCGGATATTGCTGCGGATCCGCGGCGGATATTGCTGCTGATCCGCGGCGGATATTTTCTGCTGATCCGCGGCGGATTTTGCTGCTGATCCGCGGCGATTTTGCTGCTGATCCGCGGCGGATTTTGCTGCTGATCAGCGGCTGATTTTGCTGCTGATCCGCGGCTGATTTTGCTGCTGATCCGCGGCGGATTTTGCTGCTGATCCGCGGCTGATTTTGCTGCTGATCCGCGGCTGATTTTACTTCGGATCCGCGGCTGATTTTGCTGTGGATCCGCGGCCGATATTGCTGCGGATCCGCGGCGGATATTGCTGCTGATCCGCGGCGGATTTTGCTGCTGATCCGCGGCTGATATTGCTGCGGATCCTGCTGCTGATCCGCGGCGGATATTGCTGCTGATCCGCAGCGGAGATTTTGCTGCGGATCCGCAGCAGATTTGGCGCTGCGGATCCACAGCAGATCCAGAAACCATGTACAGTACAATGCAAATAAATGGTTAAAAAAAACGCTGTGCACATGCGGATTTGCTGCTGTTTTAAATCCGCAGCATGTCAATTCTTTGTGCGGATTCCGCAGCAATTTTACACCTATTCCATTAAAGGTGTAAAACCGTAGGGAAAAACCGCAGCAAATCCGCGCTAAATTCGCAGGTAAAACGCAGGTCATTTTACCTGCGGATTTAAGAAAAATCCGCAAGTGAATCCGCAACGTGTGCACGGGGCCTCAGGGTTAGGCTGGGTTCATATTGCATTACGGCAGTCCGTTAGATGGACTGTGTTTCACCGCGGTATAACGCAGTCCGTTAACCTGCCATTCACCCCATTTGTGTGCGCATCGCAACGCATGCCGTAAAGCGGCATGCGTTCGAGACGTGCCGTCATTCAGTGATGGAGCCTCGGACATGGGCTGCAGTGTCTGGGCTCCGTCACCCTCCGTCACCGCTAGCACAGATGAATCATCTGCTGATTCATCTGCGCTAGCGGGTATAGCACAACGCAATCGCGTTATGCTATACCGTTACCTGCCGGTCAACGCTAAATGTTGAACTGGCTGGTAAAACGCAATATGAACCCAGCCTTAGGGTTAGAACTAGGGTTAGGGTTAGCATTAGGGTTAGAATTAGGGTTAAGGTAAGAATTAGGGCTAGGGTTGGAATTTGGGTTAGGGTTGGAATTAGGGTTAGGGTTGGAATTAGGGTTAGGGTTGGAATTAGGGTTAGGCTTGTGGTTAGGTTTATGGTTAGAGTTGGGATTAGGGTTAGGGTGTGTTGGGGTTAGGGTTATGGTTAGGGTTTGTATTAGGGTTAGGTGTGTGTAGGGGTTTGGGTTGGGGTTAGGGTTGTGTTGGGGTTAGGGTTGGAGTTAGAATTGAGGGGTTTCCACTATTTAGGCACATCAGGGGGTCTCCATACGGACATGGCGCCACCATTGATTCCTGCAAATTTTGCGTTCAAAAAGTCAAACAGTGCTCCCTTTATTCCAAGCCCCGACGTATGCCCAAACAGTGGTTTATCCCCACATATGGGGTATCAGCGCACTCGGGAAAAACTGCAGAACAACTTTGGGGGTTCTAATTTCTCCTGTTAACATTGGGAAAAAAAATTGGGGACTAAAAAATTATTTTTGTGGAAAAAAAATGATTTTATATTTTCACGGCTCTGCGTTATAAACTTCTGTGAAGGACTTGGAGATTCAAAGTGCTTACCACACATCTATAGGAGTTCCGTGGGGGATCTAGTTTCCAAAATGGGGTCACTTGTGGGGAGTTTCTACTGTTTAGGCACATCAGGGACTCTGCAAACGTAACATGACGCCCGAAGACCATTCCATCAAGTGGGCATTTCAAAACATCACTACTTCCCATCCGAGCCTCGACGTGTGCCCATACAGTAGTTTTCTCCCACATATGGGATATCAGCATACTCAAGACAAATTGGACAACAACTTTTGGGGTCTAATTTCTCATGTTACCCTTGGGAAAATAAAAAAATTGGGGCTAAAAGATCCTGATTGTAGAAAAAATATGATTTTTTTTATTTTCATGCCCGGGCGTTATAAACTTCTGTGTAGCCCTTGGGGATTCAAAGTGCTCACCACACATCTAGATAAGTTCTTTGCGGGGTCTAGTTTCCAAAATGGGGTCACTTGTGGGGAGTTTCTACTTTTTAGGCACATCAGGGGCTCTGCAAACGTAACAAGATGCCCGCAGACCATTCCATCAAGTCGGCATTTCAAAGCGTCTGTCATGTATAGTGTACAGTTCCTATAGCGTCTTGTGCTTGGGTGCGAGGAAAACACAGGAGACATAGGTTGAAATGAAATGACTTGTATTACTTCATACAAGCATGCTGAAAAGTTCACAAGTTTGCAGGAACAGCGACAGGAGACACAGCAGGCCAGAGTAACTTCAAGCACTACAATAACTCTCCAAAGCAGGTTCAGGATCTCTTCTCTGTACCGTAATTCCTCTGCAAACATGGATTCACCAAACAGCAGGTTTCCAGAGTCCAAAAGTGTTCCAAGGTTCCTCAGTAGGGAATAGCTGGAGTACAAGTCCAAGGCTTCCAGGAGTCAGATCACAGACTGACTGAGGCTTGATTCAGGAGCACTGATTGTTCAGCTGAGGCTGCTTAAGAAGCAAGAGGGAAGAATCAGGGCGGGAACATGAAAACTGGAAACTCCATATTAACTGAGGGCAAGAGCTGCAGAAAGACAGAAAGCAAAATGGCCGACGGAAAACTGAGTTTCAAGGAACATGTCAACAGAGACAAAGAACCTTACATTACTCCCCCCTTAGGGACAACCTCTGGATGACCTCAGACCAGACTTGTCAGGGTACCTCTGATGAAACTGGCGGAGCAGGCGAGGAGCATTTACATTATTGACTGGTTCCCATGAGTTGTCCTCCACTGGGTAGCCCTGCCATTTAATCAAATATTGCAACTGATTTCTGTACAACCTGGAATCTAGAATCCTTTCCACCATAAATTCTTCCTGACCATCGACCAGCACTGAGGGCAAGGAGAAGAACGTCCAGGAAACGTATTGGGTGTTGCAGTCTTTAGTAGGGATACATGAAAGACAGGGTGGATTCTCATAGTTCTGGGCAGTTGAAGACGACAAGCAACAGCACTTATAATCTTATTGATCTTATAAGGTCCAATGTACTTATGTCCCAATTTAGATGATGGAATCTTTAATTTAAGATTTCTGGTTGACGCCAGACCAAATCTCCTACCTTGAAAGCTGGTGCAGGTTTACGAAATTTATCTGCTGCTTTCTTGTACCTTTCCTGAGCCAATTCTAGATTTTCCTTTAGAAGATCCATATTCTTTTGTAAAGAAGTGATTCTTTCAGCCACTGCCGGCAAGGGCGTATCTATGGGAAATCGAGGAAGAATGTTAGGATGATAACCTAGATTGGAGTAAAAAGGAGACTGCTTAGTGGAGGCGCTCTGAGAGTTGTTATAAGAGAACTCAGCCAGTGGAAGTAGATCCACCCAATCATCCTGTAGGTGGCAGATAAAACAGCGGAGATACTGCTCCAGGGTCTGATTGGTTCGTTCTGTCTGTCCATTAGTCTGGGGATGAAAAGCAGAAGAAAGGTTTACTTTAATGTCCAATGCTGCACAGAAATTTTGCCAAAACCTTGAAGTGAATTGCACCCCTCGATCCGAAATGACCTCATTCGGTACTCCATGTAAGCGAAACACATTCTTAATCATCAAGTCTGATGTCTGTTTTGCAGTGGGTAAGCCGACACAAGGGATAAAATGAGCTGCCTTTGTTAGACGGTCAACCACCACTAGAATGGTGTTCTTCCCTTGAGAGGTTGGTAACTCCACAATGAAGTCCATAGAAATGGATCCCCACGGGCGGGACGGGGTGGGAAGAGGTTGCAACAGACCAGATGGTGAGGAGCGAGGTGTTTTGCATCTTGCACAGACTTCACATGAAGTGACATAGTTTAAAACATCTTTCCTGTAAGTGGGCCACCAAAAGAAATGAGAAAGAAATTCTTGTGTCTTTAGAATTCCCCTATGCCCGGCTATCTTGGAATCGTGGATGAGTTGCAATACTCTCAATCTGACTGTTTCAGGTATATACAGACGTTGTCCCTGAATCCACACACCATTCTTAAAGACAAGACTTACGTCCCTTGGGGGTTGAGCCAACAAAGAATCCGCATGGTATGCTTCCTTGATGTCCTTAAGTAGGTCTTGATTATGAATCACTCCCAGGAATCTAGAGTCAGGAAGAATAGTCTTAGGAGGAGTAAGTGGACGTGTCTCTGCTGAATGAATCCTAGAGAGTGCATCAGCCTTTCCATTGCGCGATCCTGGTCTATAAGAAATTACAAAATTAAATTGGTTTAGGAAAAGATTCCAGCGAGCCTGGCGAGGAGTCAGGCACTTAGCCGACCTGATAAATTCAAGGTTACGATGGTCTGTCAGGACGACTATTTGCTGTGCAGCTCCCTGAAGAAGGTGTCTCCATTCCTTGAAGGCGGCAATAATGGCCAACAATTCTCTATTGCCCACATCGTAGTTCCTCTCAGCCGAAGACAACTGCTGGGAAAAGAAGGCACAGGGATGCAAGACATTCTTCTCACCTGTTCTCTGAGAGAGTATAGCTCCAACGGCACAGTCTGAAGCATCCACCTCTATTATGAAGGCAAGCTCGGGGTTGGGATGTACTAAGATAGGTGCGGTGGTAAATTTATCCTTTAAACAGGAAAATGCTTCCTGAGCTTGCGGGGTCCAGGAGAACCTAGACTGTTTCCGGGTAAGTTGGGTGATAGGTGACACTACCTCAAGAAAATTCTTAATGAAACGTCTATAGAAGTTGGCAAACCCGATGAAACGCTGCACCTCCTTCACATTTCTAGGAATTGGCCAATCCTTGATGGCTTGGGTCTTGCTTCCATCCATACTAATCCCTTGCGTAGATAGTACATACCCCAGAAATTGAATTTCGGTCCTATGGAATTCACATTTTTCAAGCTTGATGTAGAGATGGTTTTGTCTTAGGCGTTCTAAGACCATTCTCACATGTCCATGATGTTCCTCTGTGGAGTTAGAAAAAATTAGAATATCATCCAGATAAATCACCACAAATGTATCTAGGAGATCCCTGAAGATATCATTCACGAAGTGTTGGAAAGTGGCTGGGGCGGTACTCAGACCAAAAGGCATAACTAGATATTCAAAGTGTCCATAGCGTGACCTGAAAGCAGTCTTCCATTCATCCCCAGGTCTAATACGGACCAAGTTATAGGCCCCACGGAGATCCAGTTTAGAGAAAATTTTGGCATGCCGCACTCTCTCCAACAACTCAGGGATTAAAGGCAATGGATAACGGTTTCTAATAGTAACCTTATTGAGTTCCCTATAGTCTATGCAGGGTCTCAGAGATCCATCTTTCTTCTTCACAAAGAAGATGGTGCACCTGCGGGAGATGAACAGGGGCGTATGAAGCCCTTGGCTAAATTTTCGTCTATATAATCCTTCAAAGCTTTTAGCTCGGGCCCCGCTAGGGGGTAGATCTTACCAAAAGGTATCTCGGCTCCGGGCAATAATTCAATTGGACAATCATATGGACGGTGAGGAGGAAGCTGATCAGCGTTCTTCTTGTCACATAAATCCACATAGTCCTGGTATACAGCTGGTAGTTCAGGGACTGACATGGTTCCTTTAGGAACAGAGCAAGCTGAAACTCCTTGACTCATCTGTTTCTCCGGAAAGTGTAATTCCTTGGTCTCCCAGTTAATCGTAGGATTCTGCGCCTGCAGCCATGGTAGCCCTAGAATGATGGGAAAGTGGGGAGAAGAGATAAGCAAAAAAGACATTTTCTCCTGATGATCTTTACCCATAAGGACCCTCAAAGGCTCTGTTTCTTGATCCACTGGTCCAGAAGTCAGTAGAGAGCCATCCACAGTCTCCATCTGTACTGGAGTAGCCTTCTTCACTGAACGTATCCCCTGTTTCAGAGCAAAGGAGATATCCATAAAATTTCCACTTGCTCCTAAGTCGATCATAGCAGAGCTAGACACCCAGACTGAGTCAACCAGAGTTTGATGGAAAGGAAGCAATGAGAATTGTTTCTTTTACAACTCAGCTGGGACACCGCTGAGGAAACTTGAAAAATTGCAGCGTTTATACCGTCATCGTCCCCAGAACTAACAGAGTTTAAGTCCGAGAAATCAAGATCTCTTGCAGCAGATCTCTCTGGAGCCTGAGGCTCGGACATGACAGAGTTCCTCTCACAACACTCACAGTGAATGACTGCTGCAGTAGTCTTACGAGAACGGCTGGGGCAGTTTATAATGAAGTGCCCTGACTTACCACAGTAGAAACATAGATTTTCCTTTATACGATGTTCTTTGCGTGCATCACTAACCCGTCTTTGTAAAGAGTCCACCTGCATGGGTTCAGGTTCTGGTTCCCTTGTGATCCTACTCAAAGGTTCCATTGCTGAGGAGGGAGGTAGTAAAAGGTTAGTGCGATTATTTTCGAACCATCTCTCTTGTCTGCGTTCAGTCAGACGAGCATCAATACGGATACAATAGTTAATAAAGTCACCTAACGCAGTGGGAGGGTCGGCACGAGCAAGTTCATCCTTAATCAGTGGAGACAACCCTTTCCGAAAAATAGATTTTTTAGCGGAAGTGTCCCAAGTGGTATCAAGAGCCCATCTCCTGAAATCCAGGGCATATTCGGCTACTGAACGCTTACCTTGGCGCAAAGTTAACATGGCTGCTTCAGCTGTTGCACCTCGATTGGGGTCATCAAACACCTGCCCCATGGCTGAAATAAAAGCATCAAGGTGATTCAAACAATCATCCTCAGTCTCAATCAGAGGGTTTGCCCACATCAAAGCCTTATTGGTAAGCAACATGATTATAGTAAGCACTTTGGATCGTTCAGTGGGAAATTGTGAAGCATGTGCAGAGAAAAATAAATTGCATTGATTAATAAATCCCCTGAATTTCTCACGTTCACCGCCAAAATGAAAAGGAGGTAATTTGGGGATCCCAGAACTTGGGGTTATGGCAGGAGCCTGGGCTCGTTCCTCTAGAGCCTCAATCCTGGCTCGCAATTCCTGGGTAGTCTGTCCAAACACTTGCAAATTATGATTTGTGAGGTCCTGTAGGCTTGCAAAACGGGTTTTTAAAGTCTGTACATCTGAAAGGATTGTATCAGTCACTCCGCAAAGTTCCTTTATGCGGGCCTCCATCTTCCAGATCTTTTAAGGCAGAGGTGCTGGAAGGAGAAGAGGAAAGGAAAAAAAAAAAAAAAAACAATAGTGTTTACCTGTGGTAACACTCCAGAGTAAAATTTTAAGGGAATGCGCTCACCTGGAATGGTTGTGAGAAGTCACAACCACTGTCATCACATAAGGTATTTAAACGGACATCTGATATCCACAGTCACAGCAGACACGGCTTTCCCAGACCCAGCAGACACTAAACATTGTCTCCTGAATCTTGTCATGTATAGTGTACAGTTCCTATAGCGTCTTGTGCTTGGGTGCGAGGAAAACACAGGAGACATAGGTTGAAATGAAATGACTTGTATTACTTCATACAAGCATGCTGAAAAGTTCACACAGTTTGCAGGAACAGCGACAGGAGACACAGCAGGCCAGAGTAACTTCAAGCACTACAATAACTCTCCAAAGCAGGTTCAGGATCTCTTCTCTGTACCGTAATTCCTCTGCAAACATGGATTCACCAAACAGCAGGTTTCCAGAGTCCAAAAGTGTTCCAAGGTTCCTCAGTAGGGAATAGCTGGAGTACAAGTCCAAGGCTTCCAGGAGTCAGATCACAGACTGACTGAGGCTTGATTCAGGAGCACTGATTGTTCAGCTGAGGCTGCTTAAGAAGCAAGAGGGAAGAATCAGGGCGGGAACATGAAAACTGGAAACTCCATATTAACTGAGGGCAAGAGCTGCAGAAAGACAGAATGCAAAATGGCCGACGGAAAACTGAGTTTCAAGGAACATGTCAACAGAGACAAAGAACCTTACAGCGTCACTACATCCCTTCCGAGCCCTGAGGTGTGCCCAAACAATGGTTCCCCCCCACATATGGGGTACTAGCATACTCAGGACAAACTGGACAACAACTTTTGGGGTCCAATTTCTCCTGTAACCATTGTGAAAATAAAAAATAGTGGGCTAAAAAATCATTTTTTGAGAAAAAAAAATGATTTTTTATTTTCACGGCTCTGCGTTATAAACTTCTGTGAAGCACCTGGGGGTTCAAAGTGCTCACTATGCATCTAGATAAGTTCCTTAGGGCGTCTAGTTTCCAAAATGAGGTCACTTGTGGGGGAGCTCCAATGTTTAGGCACACAGGAACTCTCCAAATGCGACATGGCAACCGCTAAATATTCCAGCATATTTTCCATTCAAAAAGTCAAATGGCGCTCCTTCCCTTCTGAGCCCTGCCGTGCGCCAAAACAGTGGTTTATGACCACATATGAGGTATCTTTGTACTCAGGACAAATTACCAAACAAATTTTAGGATCCAATTTATACTGTTACCCATGTGAAAATGAAAAAAACTGAGGCTAAAAGAAAATTTTTGTGAAAAAAAGTACTTTTTTTTTTACAGATCAATTTGTGAAGCACCTGGGGGTTCCAACTGCTCACTATGCATCTAGATAAGTTCTTTAGGGGGTCTAGTTTCCAAAATGGGGTCACTTGTGGGGAGCTCCAATGTTTAGGCACACAGGAACTCTCCAAATGCGACATGGCAACCGCTAAATATTCCAGCATATTTTCTATTCAAAAAGTCAAATGGCGCTCCTTCCCTTCTGAGCCCTGCCGTGCGCCCAAACAGTGGTTTATAACCACATATGAGGTATCTGTGTACTCAGGAGAAATTGCCCAACAAATTTTAGGATCCAATTTATACTGTTGCCTATGTGAAAATGAAAAAAACTGAGGCTAAAAGAAAATTTTTGTGATAAAAAAGTACTTTCTTTTTTTTACGGATCAACTTGTGAAGCACCTGGGGGTTCAAGTTCATATGCATCTTAGATAAGTTCCTTAGGGGGTCTAGTTTCCAAAATGGGGTCACTTGTGGGGGAGCTCCAATGTTTAGGCACACAGGGACTCTCCAAATGCGACATGGCAACCGCTAAATATTCCAGCATATTTTCCATTCAAAAAGTCAAATGGTGCTCCTTCCCTTCTGAGCCCTGCCGTGCGCCCAAACAGTGGTTTATGACCACATATGAGGTATCTGTGAACTCAGGAGAAATTGCCCAACAAATTTTAGGATCCAATTTATACTGTTGCCCATGTGAAAATAAAAAAACTGAGGCTAAAAGAAAATTTTTGAGAAAAAAAAGTACTTTCTTTTTTTTACGGATCAATTTGTGAAGCACCTGGGGGTTCAAAGTGCTCACTATGCATCTAGATAAGTTCCTTAGGGGGTCTAGTTTCCAAAATGGGGTCACTTGTGGGGGAGTTCCAATGTTTAGGCACACAGGAACTCTCCAAATGCGACATGGCAACCGCTAAATATTCCAGCATATTTTCTATTCAAAAAGTCAAATGGCGCTCCTTCCCTTCTGAGCCCTGCCGTGCGCCCAAACAGTGGTTTATAACCACATATGAGGTATCTGTGTACTCAGGAGAAATTGCCCAACAAATTTTAGGATCCAATTTATACTGTTGCCTATGTGAAAATGAAAAAAACTGAGGCTAAAAGAAAATTTTTGTGAAAAAAAAGTACTTTCTTTTTTTTACGGATCAACTTGTGAAGCACCTGGGGGTTCAAAGTGCTCACTATGCATCTAGATAAGTTCCTTAGGGGGTCTAGTTTCCAAAATGGGGTCACTTGTGGGGGAGCTCCAATGTTTAGGCACACAGGGACTCTCCAAATGCGACATGGCAACCGCTAAATATTCCAGCATATTTTCCATTCAAAAAGTCAAATGGTGCTCCTTCCCTTCTGAGCCCTGCCGTGCGCCCAAACAGTGGTTTATGACCACATATGAGGTATCTGTGAACTCAGGAGAAATTGCCCAACAAATTTTAGGATCCAATTTATACTGTTGCCCATGTGAAAATAAAAAAACTGAGGCTAAAAGAAAATTTTTGAGAAAAAAAAGTACTTTTTCTTTTTTTACGGATCAATTTGTGAAGCACCTGGGGGTTCAAAGTGCTCACTATGCATCTAGATAAGTTCCTTAGGGGGTCTAGTTTCCAAAATGGGGTCACTTGTGGGGGAGTTCCAATGTTTAGGCACACAGGAACTCTCCAAATGCGACATGGCAACCGCTAAATATTCCAGCATATTTTCTATTCAAAAAGTCAAATGGCGCTCCTTCCCTTCTGAGCCCTGCCGTGCGCCCAAACAGTGGTTTATAACCACATATGAGGTATCTGTGTACTCAGGAGAAATTGCCCAACAAATTTTAGGATCCAATTTATACTGTTGCCTATGTGAAAATGAAAAAAACTGAGGCTAAAAGAAAATTTTTGTGAAAAAAAAGTACTTTCTTTTTTTTACGGATCAATTTGTGAAGCACCTGGGGGTTCAAAGTGCTCACTATGCATCTAGATAAGTTCCTTAGGGGTCTAGTTTCCAAAATGGGGTCACTTGTGGGGGAGCTCTAATGTTTAGGCACACAGGGACTCTCCAAATGCGACATGGCAACCGCTAAATATTCCAGCATATTTTCCATTCAAAAAGTCAAATGGCGCTCCTTCCCTTCTGAGCCCTGCCGTGCGCCCAAACAGTGGTTTATGACCACATATGAGGTATCTGTGTACTCAGGAGAAATTGCCCAACACATTTTAGGATAAAATTTATACTGTTGCCCATGTGAAAATGTAAAAACTGAGGCTAAAAGTAAATTTTTATGAAAAAAAAGTACTTTCTTTTTTTTACAGATCAATTTGTGAAGTACATGGGGGTTCAAAGTGATCACTATGCATCTAGATAAGTTCCTTAGGGGGTCTAGTTTCCAAAATGGGGTCACTTGTGGGGGAGCTCCAATGTTTAGGCGCACAGGGACTCTCCAAATGCAACATGGCAACCGCTAAATATTCCAGCATATTTTCCATTCAAAAAGTCAAATGGCGCTTCTTCCCTTCTGAGCCCTGCAGTGCGCCCAAACAGTGGTTTATGACCACATTTGAGGTATCTTTGTACTCAGGAGAAATTGCCCAACAAATTTTAGGATCCATTTTATCCTGTTGCCCTTGTAAAAATGAAAAAATTGATGCTAAAAGAAAATTTTTGTTGGAAAAATTAAAATGTCCATTTTTTCCTTCCACGTTGCTTTAGTTCCTGTGAAGCACCTGAAGGGTTAATAATCTTCTTGAATGCAGTTTTGAGTAGCTTGAGGGGTGCAGTTTTTATAAAGGTGTCACTTTTGGGTATTTTTTGCATATAGACCCCTCAAAGTGACTTCAAATGTGAGGTGGTCCCTAAAAAAATGGTTTTGTAAATTTTGCTGTAAAAATGAGAAATCGCTGGTCAACTTTTAACCCTTATAACTTCCTAACAAAAAAAAATGTTGGTCCAAAATTATGCTGATGTAAAGTAGACATGTGGGAAATGTTATTTATTAACTATTTTGTGTCACATAACTCTCTGGTTTAACAGAATAAAAATTAAAAATTTGAAAATTACAAAATTTTCTAAATTTTCTCCAAATTTCCATTTTTTTCACAAATAAACGCAAAAATTATCGACCTAAATTTGCCACTAACATGAAGCCCAATATGTCTCGAAAAAATAATCTCAGAATCGCTAGGATCCGTTGAAGCGTTCCTGAGTTATTACCTCATAAAGAGACACTGGTCAGAATTGCAAAAAATGGCAAGGTCTTTAAGGTCAAAATAGGCTGGGTCATGAAGGGGTTAATAAATATGTTAAAGAGAAGCGGCCCCAATACTGACCCGTGTGGTACCCCACTGCTAACCGTGACCCAGTCCGAGTGTGCTCCATTAATAACCACCCTTTATTTCCTATCCATGAGCCAGTTCTTAACCCATTTACATATATTTTCCCCTATCCTCATTGTTCTCATTTTATGTATCAACTTTTTGTGTGGCACCGTATCAAAAGCTTTTGAGAAGTCCATGTCCACTGCATTCCCTTGGTCCAGTCCATAACTTACCCCTTCATAAAAGCTTATCAGATTAGTCTGACAAGAACGGTCCATCATAAACCCATGTTGATATTGGGTCATGAGCCTATTGTGCCTCAGATACTCCAATATATTATCCCTTAAAAAACCCTCCAGGATTTTACCCACAGTAGATGTTAAGCTCACTTGCCTATAATTTCCAGGTTCGGTTTTTGCCCCCTTTTTGAATATTGGCACCACATTTGCTATACGCCAGTCCTGTGGTACAGACCCTATTATTAAGGAATCTTTAAAAATTAAAAATAATGGTCTATCTATGACTGTACTTAATTCCTGCAGTACTCGGGGGTGTATCCCATCCGGGCCCAGGGATGTGTCAATATTAGTTGAAAAAAACCTAGTTCCATCAATTTCAACCTTTCTCCACCAATTATTCATTTTGTCACTAATTTAACAATAACCCACAATGTTATTTACATTGAGAAAAGCATCCATCTCTTTTATAAAAGCAGTTATAGTGTCGGCCATTACTGCCTCTTGTGGTAGGGAATTCCACAGTCTGACTGATCTAATTGTAAAGAACCCTTTCCTGTTTAGCTGTTGAAATTGCCTTTCTTCCACCCATAATGAGTGCCCTCTGGACCTTAGTATGGTTCTTTGGAAGGAATAAGTCATGAGCCAGTCCTTAGTACTGACCACACATATATTAATACATGTAAATGAAATCTCCTCTGAGGCGTCTTTTTCCTAAGCTAAACAAACCCAACTTTTCCAACCTCTCATTCATATGAGAGGCCTTCCATCCCTTGTAATAATCTAGTTGCCCGCCTTTGAACTGACTCTAACTCTGAATATCCTTTTTAAAATGTGGAACCCAAAACTGGATCCCATATTCTATATGTGATTTATAAAGGATTGCTGGATTTTCTCTCTTTTTATACACCCTAAGTTCTTGTTTGCTTTTGCTGCTGCTTGACATTAAGTACTGCTGCTCAGCTTACTTGTAACCAGAATACCTAAGTCGTTATCCTGTTTTGTAGTCCCAAATATACTCCCATTTAATGTATATGCAGCAGTAGGATGACTTCATCCTAGATTCATTACTTTACATTTATCAATATTAAATCTAATTTGCCAAGTGTTGGCCCATTGTGCCATCTTATCTAGAGCGTTTTGCAATATTGTAATGTCAAGGTCTGATTTTAATATCCTACATGGGTTGGTGTCATCAGCAAAGACTGGCACTTTACTTTTTAATCCCATCCATAAGGTCATTAATAAAGAAAAAAAAATCGGTCCCAGTGCAGATCACTGTGGTCCTCACTGCTGACTATATCCCATTTAGAGAATGTACCATTTCTGACTATTATTTATTTCCTGTCTTTTAGCCAATTCTTTACCCATTTGCATATAGTTTCCCCTAGTCCCTGCTTCTGTAGCTTCAGTATTAGGCTGTTACGTGGTACAGTATCAAATACCTTTTCAAAGTCCAGATAAATCACATCAGCTACGTTACCAACATTCAGATTTGCACTTATCTCCTCATAGAAACCCAAAATGCTAGTTAGACATAACGTATACTTCATGAATCCATGCTGGTTATCAGTTATTATATTATTCTCTGGAATATATTTCTGCAGTTTATCTCTTATAATTCCCTCAAAAACTTTGCACACTAGTGATGTCAGGCTTACCGGACAGTAGTTGCCTGGATCCACCTTCTTACCTTTTTAAATTGTTAGTACCAGATGAGCCATCTGTAAGGAGGTGACAGAGGCCGTCATGTGTCTCCCCCTCTTTGGACACTGTTCACATGGATTACATGCGGTGCCTTGTGGCTTACCAATGCCAATGTGTTCTTGCAATGTTGCTGTATTGTGTATGTACTTGATGTGGGCTGTTTATAAGATTACGGACAGTGTAGGGTACTAGTGGGATAAGAATAATGGGGCACATTGGAGGTAGGGAATAAGAGTCTTAGAGTAGATATAGTTGGCATAGGGGTTTTCCAGACTGGGAGGAGATACAGAGTAGCATAGTGTAGAGCAGCAGGGTATAGTGCTAGGACCACCTGGTTATAAGACAGTTGAGATGCAGCAGTGAACAGGGACAGTGTGACAGCCATGGGGATAAGGTTGCTTCAGCAAGAAGGGGCCCCAGGCTGAGTGGCGTACAGGCGGTCACAAGCTTAAACGGAACCTATCTACGACCTGGACTAGGCGAAGCTGAGACGGCAAGCCTTATATCTTCTCCTTTTGAAACCGGACAAGGAGAATGGAAGGAAGTTTGGGCTTAAAGGCACAGACGGGACAGGGATTGTCCAGGAAGAGCAGTAATTGCCAGGATGGGACAGGGATTGTCCAGAAAGAGCAGTGATTGCCAGGCAGGACAGGAATTGTCCAGGAAGAGCAGTGATTGCCAGAATGGGACAGGGATTGTCCAGGAAGAGCAATGATTGCCAGGACGGGACAGGGATTGTCAAGGAAGAGCAGAGATTGCTAGGAAGACAGGGAAAGTTTTAGGAATGTCACTCTGTCACACTGTGCCGCATCTGTAATAAATAGAAAATGAACTCGGCACTCAACTTTAGTATAGTGAGAATAAAGATTTTTATTCACAGTAGTAACACGAAACGTTTCGGTCCTATATCATGGACCTTCATCAGTCACAGATACTACTGGGAAGGGGGTTGATCCACATAGGGAAGAAAGAAAGGGCTGGATATAGCCTGTGTTGGTGGGGTGAGATGAGGAAGAGGACAATGCCTCTATTGCACTAGTAACCTGTTGTGAAGGAGTCCGGTAGTGAGGATAGGTCTCTGCATTGGACGCGGTGTCCACCGCTAGTCTGAGTGCATGGAATCTTTATTCTCACTATACTAAAGTTGAGTGCCGAGTTCATTTTCTATTAGATACGGTTTGGGAACCTACTCTGGCACCTTCTTGGTTGTGCACACGGTTATTTTTTCATATTGCATCTGTAATAAAAACCCTGCAGTGCGCAGACGCTGGGCCTCTTTCACCTTTACCGGCGCCTGCACACTGCAGTACTTTGCTCTGCCCTCAACAGGGCAGAGAATTACACATGCGCAGAAGGGCAATGCCGGGAGCGAGGAAGCAAGCAGGAGGGCGGTGTTGCAAGAACGAACCTGCGACACCTATAGGACCGAACTGCAGCAGACCGCCCCCCGGGTGAGTATAATAAAACTCATTTTTCTTATCTTGCAGGTCGGACCGGGGGCTTATCTACAGCATTGTAAAATGCTGTAGATAAGCCCTGAAAGGTGGTGGCCGCATCTTATAGCGACCAAAACAGGTGACTGGTGCACTTTAATTTGTTGAAATCAACTTTCCTAAAGTTTCAGGTTTTTGATTTCACCTTTTGAATGTTTGATTGAAAACTACATTGAAACTTACCATATTATGGTCACTGCATCCCATAAACTGACCTCTAGATCTGAAATTGTATCTGGTCTATTTGACAGGACCAGATGCAGCAATTATCTCCCCTGGTCGGTTCATCTACCAGCTGAGAGAGGTAATTGTTTTGAATTGCAGATGAGAACTTGCAGGTTTTAGCCCAACCAGAACATTCTATGTTCCATTGAATGTCTAGATAGTTAAAATCCCCCATAAAAAGGATTCTAGTATTCTTTGCTGCCTTTTAAATTTGTTGCAGCATTTCCTACTCTAACCGTTCTGTTATATTAGGAGGCTTGTAGCAAACTCCAGTTAGCAGCATTCCATTATTGCTATCCCTTTGTATATTTACCCACACTGCCTCTACATTGTCACAGCTCCCCCTAATGTCGTCATTGAGCACAGGTCTTAAGTAGGATTTAACAAAAATTCACGCCATTCCACCTTTTCTGTCTTTAATGTCCTTTCTAAACGTAGTGTAACTTTCTACGTTTGTCACCCAGTCATGGCTTTCGTCCAGCCAGGTTTCCGTAATGCCCACCACATTATAACTGTGGCCGACATAAGAGTTTACAATTCAATCATCTTGTTTGCAAGATGTCTTGCTGTCATGGAAATATATATGTATTCCATATATTCAATGTATATGTATATGTATTACAGTCATAGATCTCACTTGCTAAAAATCCTGTGCTCACACATATCTATGCAAGAGCTGATGGTAGCTATGCGACCCTGGCCTACATAAATCAGGCTATTGCAAAAGATAGTTCATAGGGACTTTTTTTACCAAGGACACAAACAAGAACAGAACGTCCGGATAGATATCTATTATTTTCTTTACTAGTCATGCAGAAAGCTGGGAGAAAGAACAATAAACAATAAATCTGCTACTTCAGCCCTTTTATCATAATTATCATACTTATACTAAAACAGCCAATAACCTAGCAGCTTTTAATTGTATGCTAATTGACTAACCAGCCCCCTTTTGTAAACGTATAAAACCTTGAATGAATAATAAACTGTTGGTCTTGACGAACTGTTATACTGACACTTCCGTTGTGGACAGTCTTCATTTCGTCTGAGCGCTCAAAGAAAAGACATTTAATATAAAATTGGGAACAGCAGCAGCAAACACTGCAGGATAGATTTATCCTAATTAAATTTCCATAACAGCTGGCGCCTGCATGCGGGGCAGTGGACGAAACGCACGGGGACCTGCTGACCGGAGAGACAGAGGTGTTGGCCGTGGCCTTGGCTCACGGGACGGAGACTGCGCAGCTCCATAAGTAAGGTAAGAAAATCTTGTCATCTTACCTGAAAGTCCCTTGTGTCCAGACCAGGTCTTACACCTCTTGCCGGTCAGGTGTGGTCACCACTGCATTACCAGGTAGTGTAAAAAGTCCACACCCTTATCCAAAACCCTGGGATATAAGGTGTTTGCTGCTGTGCTGTGTATGTGTTTCATGTTTTGTGTGAACCGGGAGAAAATTGGAACGGTGACTGTGTTTTGCTTGCTGATTTCTGGGAGCTGTATAGCAGGAAAACCATATTGTTGGATAAGTTCCCACAGATTCCTTCACACATCGGAGGGAGACAATCCTAGTATTCCAGGTGGGAGGGGTGGGGGCTTTGTTTGGATAAATTCTCACAGATTCCTTCACACATCGGAGGGAGACACTCCCAGTATTCCAGGTGTGAAGGGTGGGGATTTTGAACAGGCTATTACAGATTCCTGTGGCCGGCGTACCAGGCAGGGCGAACGGTTTACAGGGTAATAGACTTGGAGCATTGTCGTGCTCAGTGCAATTGGTGAGTTATCAGTTACCAGAGCAGCTTGTATGTGTCACAGATCATCAAAAGAGGGATTCATATTCTCCCGGGTGTCTGTTTCATTTGTACGTGTTCCTGTCTGTATCAGGTACTGTCGCTTTAAATCTCATTCAGAGCAAAATGCGCTCTGTCACTATCTCATTCACTGCTGGCTGCCGCAGCGAGAAAGCCCCTTTGACCCCCCTCCTCTGCTAATCAAGTTGTCACATCTGTTTCTTGGTTTTGATTTTTTTGAGCTAGTCTTTGGCTACAGGCTGTAGCGTGAAAATTCTCAGGCATTCAGACTGAACTATATTCATTTTTTTTTTCTCTATTCTGAGGGATAACCTTTTTTTTTTTTGATACGTGATTTCAGTGCCTGTAGACACAGCAAGCAGAGATATAAGGGAGGGGGGAAGTGCTAGCAACAGCGAGATGATATTCTGGAGGGCGGGAGGATAAAGCCTACGCTACCAGACAAAAGTCTCATAGTATTTTTTTTCTTTTTGTTTTTATCATTTTACAATCAGTTTTTCCACCTCTTTTCTATTTTTAATTAGCTGTTTTAGTAACAAGGGTTTTTTCTTCTTGTCAACCTTGTTGTTTTTCAAAGTTTTACTATTAATACGTTTTTTTTCCCTTCTCTTTTTTTGATCAGTTTTTCTTTTTGCTTTTGGAGTTTTTATTTTGGTCAATCTTTTCCTAGAATTTTTACTAAACTGTGTAGGGTTTTCTTTTTTTCTTTTTAAATCTAACTCTTGTTTTTAAAGTTTTTCTTTTAAGTACATTTTTAAATAATTTTGGAGAGGTTTTTCTAATCAACTTATTTTAGAGTTTTATTCTCCAACCAGCAAGATCTACTAGCGTGCTTTAGACCAAGGACAGGAAAACATAGATAAAGAAATTGCAGGCTGAGGGAGAACACACTATAAACAATTGCGCAGCGGCTTCACTCACCCCTCCCATCAGGCATTCAGCGAAGACAAGAATTTCAGTGTCCTTGCACACAGAACCAGAATGCAGCAGTTCTCAGATTTTTAATCACCTTTGTTGAATAGGTTTTTGGAATAGACACAGTACGTGAGAATCAAAGGGCTAGGCATGTGAAAAGAAGGTCAGAGTACGTGAGAATCCAATGGACGGGCAGACTTTACGCTGCACAATGAAATGTTTTTTTTGTTTTGTTTTTGTTGAAAGGCACAGGAAAGTTTATTTTTAGATTGCCGTCTGCTATAAAAGAGCAGTGGTAGTCTTGCATCGTGTAGAAGGTACAGCAAGTTATTTGAACGGAACAGGAAGTGATTTTTATGTGAATAAGATTGAAAAGATGTTAAATCGTCTGTGAGAAAATGATCACGGATATGTCACAAGAGCAGGATTTAGAGCCTCACACATCACATGTCCATCATGTGGAGACACGGGACAGGTGTAGGCTGCTCTCATTGAATATGGAGCCTTGTACAGGGAAAAACGCTCCCCGCCTCTCTCCACAGGGAGAAGGCATTTTTGTTTCAACGGTCCTCTCTCAAGCATCACAGGGGGGACACCCTCTCCTCTTTCTTCTCTCAGTCCCTTGCTCCTTCCTCTTCAGACTTCTCTCCTCTTTCCTCGCTGCCTTTTCTCTCTATCCTTCTTTCCCTATCATTCCTTCTTTCCCTCCCTTACATATCTGACACATCCATTTTCTTCCTCTTCCTCTTCTTCTATCTCTTCCTCTCCATCTCTCAAACCTTCTTCTTTTTCTTATTCTATCTCTCCTCCTCCATCTTTCTCCTCTCTCTCTCCTCCATCTTTCCCTCCCTTCCCCCTTTCACTCTTTTCTGTCTCCCTTACTTCTCACTCCTCTCTCTCCCCTCCATTTTTCTCTCCCTCCCCTCCTTCTCTCTCCTCTCTCTCCCCTCCATCTTTCTCCACTTCTCCCCCTCCATCTCTATCTCTCTCCTCCTCTACACCTCACTCCTCCCTCATCACACCCCACTCTTTGTCCCTCAGTGCCTACAGCACGAGGCACCATGTCTATCCCAAGCACAGTACAAACATTGCCAGTCATTATATCAGAAGAAGAAAGTGCAAATCTCCCTACACAATACGCTGCAGGTAGCCCCCAGACACAACAGCTAGCAGAGCCCACAGTCAGGGCTTCACAGGGGGGAGGTGTAGCTACAGACACAAATGAGGAACCTCAGCAAGGAAGAGGGAAATCCCCATGCAGCAAGACAACTTTTAAGCCCAAATTTCAGCCAGTGTATGCACCAAGCACACCATGTCACTTCTCATCTGATGAAGATGTAACGTCACACATGCTGCCCAATACTAGGGAAGAAAACACACAAGCACCAATAGGGCAGGGACAGGTAGAGGTACCATCCTATGAGCCCTTCATCCCAAGCCAGGTGATCAGTATGCTGCCAGACCCAGGGATACACCCCATGCCATTTTGCCAAAAAATGCAGCAGATCCAGCGAACGTATGCAGCAGCCTGGATTGATCTATGGACCGTAATGGAAATAAAAGCAGGTGATGCATTCTGGCCAATTATGAGAGAACACTTCAAGCTTCCAGCAGAGTTAGATGCGTATGCCTGGGAGACAGGACCAAAGCTAATTGAGCAGCTCAGAGAATGGGCCAAAAGCTGACTGACAGAACAAACTCTCAGCCTACATGTCACGAGCCAAGACCAGACAGAGTCTGTAGAGGAGTTCCATGACAGAGTGATGCAAGTGTTTCAAGATTTGGGCCTCATTACCCATGATCAGACACACAGACGAATGTTGGCACAGGCTTTTGTGTATGGACTGAGAGAACCAATCAGGAAACCATTGGTAGTAGCCAGGCCTGAGTACACGTCAATAGCAATGGATACCCTGCTCGCAGTAGCAAAAAGGATTGAGTCCCGCCGGGACAGAAGGGATGTCCAGTGTTACAACTGTGGCGAGTTTGATCATTTCCGGAACCGATGCAGAACACCGACTTCGCCCAGAAGAAGAAGAAACACAGAAAACAGTGAAGAACCCATTGCATAGGACAGGAGCACGCCAAGTCCACAGGGAACCCCACCAGTGGGACCAATATCCTGAGAGTGGATGGCATAGTCAGATTTTTTTCTTGTGGAACTCCGCAACCTCACCTATCTATCAGAATCTTCTGCGTCCTGTATGGGAATTGATGGTCGAGTCAGATATTTCCAGATTATGAAGCCCCTGAGCGTGTGGACCCAGCCAGAACACTCCATCATGTCCAAGTTTGTTGTGTCAAAGACCTGCACCCTCAACCTATTGGGAGTGGACCTATTGCAGAAGCTGAAAGCGACCAGAGTGTTCCAGGAAGATGGGACCATGACACTTTCTTCACCCCTGACCCAAAAAGAAACAGGAACCTCAAACAACCACACTGCAGACCTATCACAGGAGGTGCTGGACATAGTACCAGAAAGCCACTCCATCACCCAGAGTCAAGATGTCTCTGACCAACTGAAGGTCTAAGTGAACTCGCCTAAGAAGACGGCCTGAGAATTTTGACATTGGCCAGGATATTCAACTCAAGAAGGACCCTACTCACTTCATGGAATGGCAACACCACATCCGGCTCCAACGCCAGAGGTTCATCTTTTGCAAGCACCAGGAGGTGCCCCCTGCAATCAACCAGTTCATCAAGGCCCTAGACCGGCAAAAGGCCACTCAGCTCTTCAAACTTGTGCACAAATACTGACCTGAGACCGAGCTGGAGAAAAAGAAACAACTGATGGCCCGTGCTGAGAAAAAAGCAGCCGGTTAAGGAGACGTCCCAACAAGAAGACCCCCTGTGACCAGAGCAGGTTCTAACACAGTGACTGCCTTTGTGGAGAACAAGAAAGCCAGCTGGTCGTCATCTCTCATGATGTGGATCCTAGTAGACGGCTTGTTTTCCCGCCAGCTCTGTGCCGGGAGATGGAAGTCCCCTGCCGCATAGTGAAGGACAAGGCCAAACTGGGCTGCCTCGCCCATCGGAATCAATACCAGCTTTCCACAGTGAAGAAAAAGACTGTAAACCCCACTGAGTTCAGAATGGTGCAAGACCTGGAGGCCGTGAAAGAGGCTACGGTATTTTGAAACCCCAACAGTGCTGAACCCGCACACTCTGCTCTCAGAAGTCCCAGTCACCGCAACGGTATTCACGGTGATCAACCTGGCCAGTGCCTTCTTCAGTGTTCCCCTCCACCTGTATGACCTGCCTGCCTTCACGCACCAGTGCAGTGCATATGGACAGTGTTGCCTCAAGGTGCTCAGAACAAGCCCTTCAAGTTTCACCAAAGACAATGTCCTCCATCCTCATCAACTGGATTGCAGAATATGCAAGAGTCACTCTTCTACAACACGTGGATGACCTTCTCTTTTGTGTGGTTGACATCGATACCTGCACAGTCCATTCCTTGTCTCTCCTACTCTACCTGGAGGAACAGCAACGCAAGGTCTGGAAGAAGCAAGTCCAGTGGTGTCAGAAGCAAGTTACATCCCTGGGACACTGTATTGCCCATCAGACGAAACACCTGTCAAATAACTGGAGGACCACTGTGGAGAAGATGTCTCCCCCAACAACTCTGAAAATGCTGCAGGCCTTCCTTGGTCTAGTGTCATATTGCAGAACCTGGATCCCTGATGCCTCAGTCCTAATGTAGCCTCTGTGCGCTTGCATCAACGCAACCCCGCTCCTTCTATCGGACGCAGCCTTCAACTCATTCAGGAAATTGGAAGAACTCCACAGTCTCAGCGCCAATACCAGGCCTACCTGACTATGAAGTCTTTCCGTCTACCTGATGGAAGAAAGAAGGTCATGCTACTGGACTCCTGACACGGATTCATGGGGGAAAACAGAGACTTTTAGGCTGCCTCTCAGCCCGCTTGGATCCAGTTGCAAGAGGAGCACCCTCCTGCCTGATGGCAGTAACTGCAGCACACACCTTCCTGGACAAGACTGCTGACATCACTCTTGGACAGCCACAGGAAACTCTCACTTCATCTCACACGACATCTTGGCAATCCTCAATCAAGCTCAACCAAATAAATCTCCCCACCGCCAGGCATCTTCACCTCTATCGCCTTTGTTCCAGACCTACAGTCCTCATCCCGGCCACTCTACTCCCACTCCCAAGGGGGGATACAATATGGACTTTTCAGAACAAAATTTAAAGAATTTATCCTCTACTTGGATGGCTCCATATTTGCAGATGATGAAGAAGTTTCCACACAGGAAGTGCATTGACCAGCAATCAAGAAATCCTGTGGTCCAGAAGTCTGTCACCTAGCCTGTCAGCCCAGGAAGCAGAACTGATAGCGCTGACGAAGGACTGCCAGATGGCAGAAGGCAAGACTGAAAACATCTACACCAACTACAGGTGCTCGCATGGCATAGCACACGACTTTGGGCCCATCTGGGCTGCAAGGGACTTCATCACAGCAAACGGGACAACCGTGAAGCATCATGGAGCCTTCAGGGACCTGCTGGGTGTACTCCAACTTCCAAAATGGTGGCAATTTGAAAAATCAAAAGCGCATGGAAAACTGAGAACAAAAGAGGTGTGAGGCAATAACATGGCGGACATGGCAGCCAAAGAAGCGGCCAAAGGAAGACAACATGGAGAAGTGGGAGAGGTCGTACAGCCGGACGGCTACTACATGATGACTGAAGACAAGAAATCTGACAAAAAGACGTCCTGGGATCTGCTCAAGAAGTTGCAAGACCAAGCTCCAAAAGGAGAAGAAGAGCTGAATGCGAAAAAAGCAACACGTGAAGAAGGAAGGCTATCTACAATGGACTCCAAACCCGGCCTACCACAAAGTAAGCACCCTATGGTGGTCCAATGGGCACATGGACCCACACACACAGATCAAAGACACAGATGAATGATCCGATTCGTGCTTACTGGTTCGCTTCAGGGATCTCTACCCTAACAGCCAAATTCACCAGCAGCTGTCTGACCTGCGGCAAATGCAAGCCTGGGAGTGTAGAAAAAAGTCCCCCTGACCTCATCCGGCAAGACCACTCTACCAGCTTCAGAGGATCCAGATAGACCACATCCAGATATCGCCAAGTGAAGGATTCAAATATGCCATTGTGGTCAAAGAAGTGTTTTCAAGATGGACAGCAGCCTTCCAAGTCAGCAAAGACTACTGCAAAGCAGCTACTTTTGGAAAATAGTGTGCAGATACGGGGTTCCAGAAGTGATAGAAAGTGATCAGGGACCCGCATTCACAGCAAATCTGACACAAGAGATCCGGTTAGCAGTAGGGTCAGATTTAGGCCTACACACTCCTTACCACCCCTAGAGCAGCGGGAAGGTAGAAAGACTGAACGGAACACTTAAGAATAGGATGCTGAAAATTGCCCAAGAGACACGCAAACCATGGCATGAGACACACTCCCAATTGCACTGTTTAGCGTAAGGCACACTCCCAGAGACCCAGAAAAGCTGTCACCATGCGAAAATTTTGTTTGGGTCTAGTCCCAAGTTAGGTGCATTCTTCCCTCAGCAGCAGAATATGCAAAATGATATCTTGTTTGCTTATGTAATTGAATTGGTCAAAAAACTAATGTCCATTCTCGAGTTTTTCTCTTCATTGCCAGATCCAGACTCAGTGTCCGGTACGCACTCCTTGAAAGCCAGGAGACTGGGTGTTGGTGAAAAAAAGTTGGAAATGAGAACACTCGATCCCAGATTTGATGGTCCTGTCCAAGAGCCCCAGATGACACCAACCTCTGTGAAACTAGAGGGAAAGCCTGCTTGGATCCACGTATCGCATTGCAAGGAAGCTCCCGTACCAGAAGAGACACCTAAGCCATGAAGGATGTCGTGGATGCTGACTGACCAGACAGATGACCTACCTGACGAAGAATACACACGTTTTTCTGAACATGCAGTTAAATAAAGAGACTATGATTGCAAACACATGAACCCCTGCTAGGGACAGATCTCCTGACCGCCCACTTGCGAAAAGTCTGCATAGATGAGGGGTACATGTGTTAGGCATGTGCCAGCCCATCGGCAGCACAAAAGAGTTGCAGCACTTTGGGACAGGAGCAGGTTTTTAGGGCAAGTGGTATCTAAGGGGGACTGTCATGGAAATATATATGTATTCCATATATTCAATGTATATGTATATGTATTACAGTCATAGATCTCACTTGCTAAAAATCCTGTGCTCACACATATCTATGCAAGAGCTGATGCTAGCTATACGACCCTGGCCTACATAAATCAGGCTATTGCAAAAGATAGTTCATAGGGACTTTTTTACCAAGGATTAGTGTTGAGCGATACTGCTCGATATCTAAAAATATCGGATCGGAATGGTATCGCCGATATCACTAAATATCGGCGATATCCGATTCCGATACCGGAAGTCCCATGTAAGTCTATGGGAACAAAATATCGCAACTAAAAAAAACCTTTATTTCCTTGTAAACACTAAATATACACACATAGAATACATATATATATATATATTATATATATAAATGTCATTGTGACATATATATATACATATATGTATAGTTTATACACTTCTACATAGTAAAATATCCTCTGATTCAATTGCCGGGTGAAGCCGGCTTTTGTGAAAAGACAGAAGCACCCGACATGAAATGACACTTGGTGTACATAGGGTTAACCATGTCTTTTCATGTCGTTTGCAATCTGATTTGCACAAACAATTACATCAGTCAAAATTTCACACCTGTAGGGGTTAATTAAAGGTGTAAATTCGTTGTAAAAAAACCGGACTTTTTTGCTACGAATTTACACCTTTAATTAACCCCTACAGGTGTGAAATTTTGCACACATAGACTGATGTAATTGTTTGTGCAAATCAGATAGCAAAGGACATGAAAAGACATGGTTAACCCTATGTACACCAAGTGTCATTTCATGTCGGGTTCTGCATTTTCACAAAAGCCGTCAATTGAATTAGCGGCTATTATACTATGTAGAAGTGTATGAACTATAAATATAAATATATGTGTCACAAATTCAATGACATGTATATATATATATATATATATATATATATATGAGGTGTAAAATTGTTTAAAAAAAATGCGTGGGCTCCCGCCCTATTTTCGCAACCAGACAGACAAAGCCAGCGAATGGGGGCAGATAATAATAGCCCAGAGAGGGACCATTATTTTTGGCCCCCCCTGGCTACTAACATCTGCCCCCAGACACCCCAGAAAAGACAAATCTATAATTAGATTTGCCCTTTCTGGCACTTTGCCCGTCTATTCCCATTGCCCTGTAGCGGTGGCGAATGGGTTAATATGGGGTTAAAGCCACATTGCAATTGAAAGGTGACCTTAAGCCAGGTTAATAATTGAGAGCTGTCAATTAGACAACTATCAATTATTAATCCTATTGCATGAAATAAAAATAAAACACACACACTTTAATTAAAAATCATTTTAATGAAATAAAGACACATGTTTTTGACCATCTTTTATTTGACTGCAAAAACCATTTCCTGTAATAAAAATAAAATAAAAAAGCAAAATTATTCTTACCTATCCCATGCACAGTCAGGTCCCACGGTGTAATCCTTCAGAAAGGGTTAATGTTTACTGCAGGGACCGCAGCTAATGCTGCAGTCTCACAGTAAACCCCCAAATGAATGAGTTCCTCTCCTGGCTGACAGGAGAGGAAGTGGAAAGCTTAATTGATTGCTTTCCACTTTCACTTCAGGTCAGCCAGGGACACAATCAGTGACGTCAGAGGGAACTGATTAACAAAAATAGGGGTTCCCTTCGAATAAAAATGGCGTCGGGTCCCCCCTATTTTTGTTAACCAGCCTGATGAAGCAGACCGCTGAGGCCTGGATTTTCAGGCTGTTAAGGAGCCAAGATCCATGGACCTTGCCAGCCTGATAATACCAGGCCACAGCAGTCTGCATATCTTGGCTGATTAACAAAAATAGGGGATCCCCTCGAAAAAAATTGGCGTGGGGTCCCCCCTATTTTTGTTAACCAGCCAGATGAAGCAGACCGCTGAGGCCTGGATTTTCAGGCTGTTAAGGAGCCAAGATCCATGGACCTTGCCAGCCTCATAATACCAGGCCACAGCAGTCTGCATATCTTGGCTGATTAACAAAAATAGGGGATCCCCTCGAAAAAAATTGGCGTGGGGTCCCCCCTATTTTTGTTAACCAGCCAGATGAAGCAGACCGCTGAGGCCTGGTTTTTCAGGCTGGTAAGGATCCAATATCCATGGACCTTGCAAGCCTGATAATACCAGGCCACAGCAGTCTGCTTAGCTTGGCTGGTTAACAAAAATAGGGGATCCCCTCGAAAAAAAAACGGCGTAGGGGTCCCCCTATTTTTGTTAACCAGCCAAGTAAAATGCAGACTGCTGCGGCCTGGTATTAAAAGACTGTCAAGGCCCATGGATTTTGGCCCTCAACAGCCTGATAATACCAGGCTACAGCAGCCCCACATTTGGCGCATCAAAAGATGTGCCAATTGTGGCACTTTACCCGGCTCTTCCCACTGCCCTGTAGCGGTGGCAAGTGGGGTAATAAGGGGTTAATGTCACCGTTGATTGCACGGTGACAATAAGCCGGTTAATAATGGAGAGGTGTCAATAAGACACCGATCCATTATTAATCCCAAAGTTATTAAATGTATAAAAAAAAGACAAAGCAAGAAAAAAGTCTTTTAATGAAATAAAAGAGACAACACAGTTTTCATTAATTTTATTATACACTCATTCCTGCGACGCCATCGATCTCCTGTAAAAAAAGAAAAAAAACAAACCAACAGTATACCACCTGTCCGACGCAGTCCATAGTAACGACAGTCCCACGACGATCCAGCTCTGCTACATCGCAATGACAGGCAGAGCCTGTCATCCCAACGCAGCACAGCTGATTACCTGCTTCCCCGGCGGTGACGTCATCGGACTGACTGCTTTATGGCCGGGATTACCCAGCAGTCACTTCAGTTATCGCGAGAATGCATTGACCGCCGGAAAGATGATGGGCCATGAAGCATCCAGCCCTGACCGCCGGGGAAAGATGATGGTGGCCATGAAGCAGTCCAGCCCGTGACCGCCGGGGAAAGATGATGGTGGCCATGAAGCAGTCCAGCCCGTGACCGCCGGAGATCTTCTGCCAGGTAAGTGCCGCTGACTCCTGACAGACCCGACCGACGGACACTCACAGTGACAGTGACAAATCCGATTCCGGTATCCGATATGACGAAAATATCGGTACTCGGAATCGAAAGCCCGATACAGCTAATATCGGCCGATACCCGATATTTGCAGTATCGTATCGCTCAACACTACCAAGGATACAAACAAGAACAGAACGTCCGGATAGATATCTATTATTTCCTTTACTAGTCACGCAGGAAAGCTGGGACAAAGAACAATAAACAATAAATCTGCTACTTCAGCCCTTTTATCATAATTATCATAACTTATACTAAAACAGCCAATAACCTAGCAGCTTTTAATTGTATGCTAATTGACTAACCAGCCCCTTTTTGTAAACGTATAAAACCTTGAATGAATAATAAACTGTTGGTCTTGACGAACTGTTATACTGAAGGGTATGCCACACTGAACAATATCGCTAACGGGATCGCTAAAAAACGTCACTATTTAGCGATCCCGTTAGCGATGTTGTTCAGTGCGGCATCTGCCAGCGACGAGCTTCCTGCTGTGATCTCGCTCGTCGCTGGAATCGTTCTGGACCCTATTTTCTCGTCGGCGCTCCCGCTGGGTAAGTATATATCGCTAGTGTGGCACCTTTTCTTAGCGATTTAGCGGTACTTTTGTACCGCTAAAGTCGTTAAGAAGATCGCTAACGGCGATAGCGTCGTTAACTATATCGCTAAATTGGCCGCACTTAGCGATATAGAAACAATCCCGCTAGCGATCGCATTAGTATGCGTCGTTATCGTGATCGCTAGCGGGATTGTTTAGTGTGGCAGTACCTTGACACTTCCGTTGTGGACAGTCCTCATTTCGTCTGAGCGCTCAAAGAAAAGACATTTAATATAAAATTGGGAACAGCAGCAGCAAACACTGCAGGATAGATTTATCCTAATTAAATTTCCATAACATTGCATTTGCCAGAAGACAATTAATACTTTTAGCACATTTATCACTCCTTCTCACCTTCCTATGTTCCTTGCATGTCCCAGTCCCCCTAAATCCTCATTGACCCCTACTGTCTCACTATCTGTCTTCTCTATCTTTCCTCTTTTTAGCACAACTACCCTCCCCCCCAGATCCTAGCTTAAAAGCTCATCCATCCGTCTGATAATTTTTTCCCCAAGAACAGCTGCACCCTCCCCATTCAGGTGCAGCCCGTACCTACCATAAAGCCTGTAGCTGAAAGAGGAGTTGATCCAGTTCTCCATGAACACAAACCATTCCTTCATGCACTAATTTTTAAGCCACTTATTTATCTTCCTAAGTTCCCGCTGTCTGTCTACTAATGCTCGTGGCACCAGTAGTATTTCTGAAAACACGACCTTAGAGGTCCTGGCCTTCAGCTTCTCTCCTAGTTCCCTGTAATCGTTTTTAAGGACCTCCCACCTTCCTCTAACTTTGTCATTGGTACAGATGTGTAACATGACCACTGGATTTTTCCAAGTCCCCCCCAGCAATCTGTCTATCTGATCCACAATATACAGAACCCAAGTACCTGGCAGACAACACACTGTTTGTCATTCACGGTCTCGGCGGCAGACGACCCTGTTTGTCCTCCTAATTATAGAGTCCCCTACCACCAACATCTGTTTGGCCTTTGCTGCACTCCTATCTCCCTCCTTCCTACAGCAGTCATTTTCCTTGTTCCTAGGAGCAGCGTCCTCCTGTAGTGATCTTAATCCTGGGCTGACATTCCTAATATCAGCCAAACAAAAGGTTTTGTCAGATCAGGACTAGGCTCCCTGGCACTTTTCTCCCTACCCCTTCTTCTAAATGTTACCCAGCTACCTACTTCTGGGTCCTGAGCAAGGATAAAATCATCTCTCTGGTGCCTTGAATACAATTTGTCAGTGTAATTTGTACAGTTTTATCTAGGCTTTAAATGATTAGATAGCATTTAAAATCATGTCAAGATGAATTGTCATTTGTAAAAATGAATGAAAACTACATTTTGTAAACAATCTTTTCATTAGAATTACTAATTTTATAATGCTTCAATTTACAAAGGACAATAAGAAATGTATTTAATTACAGCTTTTAAAAAATCTTAACAAAATGTCAATACTCAGTAGAAGTACCGTTCTAATTAATGCATTTAGATGACTCCTTATAAAATCATATTTTTCCTCTTTTAAACCCATCCAAACATTTTGAAGAGCACACAAGTTCTTGTAGATTCAGAAGATTGAATATATGCATTTATGTCTCAAAAGTGTTGGAACAAAAACAGTAATGAGGATTCTAGTTTTTTGTCAAGTATGAATAGTCTCTGAATATCCAAACTTCTCTTATGACATCCTGTTAGAATTTAACTTTCATTTCTGTAATCATTTGAGAATGGAGATTCACCATATACTGTAGCCTCTGTTAACTTACTCACAGGCTTTGTTAGACTGTGTGTGCATATATATTCTCCCATTGTAGCAAGCTCCAAAAGAATATTTAGAAACATGAGGTGAATTAAATTCAACAGAAACAACTTCAGCATTCCTCCATATAAAATTGTTTTTATATATAAATACAGTTGAGGGCTTGTACGCCTCTATGGTAGCACAATTGCAGTACTGCACACAATGAGAAATTGGTACTCAAAATGTATATTTACTAAATTCTGAATGCATATGATTGTGTAAAATATATGAAATAGATTTTTTCATCCTTAACATTTTTGCAACCAATCTACCATTTTTGAAGTTAGCCTTACAAGGGTGTTCGATACAAAGTTTTACTGCATTGCCAATATACAAAAAATGAACAACTCCACACATCAAATACTAGTGTAATGAGCTAACAAGAAGACTTAAAAAAAAAAAACCTGAATTGCTTACTATTGGCAAGTTGGCACTCCTTCCCACCAGCGAAACTTGTCTTAAGCCCCCATCTCACATAGCGAGATCGCTAGCGAGATCGCTGCTGAGTCACAAGTTTTGTGACGCAACAACCTCTCAGCAGCGATCTCGCTTTGTCTGACACGTACCAGCGATTAGGCCCCTGCTGTGAATCGCTGGTCGTGTCAGAAATGCCTGGACTTTTTTTTGATCGCTGGTCTCCCTCTGGCCAGCACGCATCGCTGCGTGTGGCAGGCAGACCAGCGATCAGCTGGTAACCAAGGTACACATCGGGTTTCCAGGCGCGGGGCTGTGCCTGGAAACACAATGTGTACATTGAATACCAGAGCGCTGCAGCAGGAGAGCTGGTAACCAAGGTACACATCGGGTTTCCAGGTGTACCTTGATTACCAGCTCTCTGCACCAGCGGGCTGGTATCCAACGTACACTGCAGGTTACTAAGCGACGTTACCCGCAGTGTCGCTGTCCTGATCGCTGCCTGAGCTGCCTGTTTGGCAGCTCATCAGCGATTTTGTAGCGACTCACCAGCGATCCTGACAAGTTCATATCGTTGTCGGGATCGCTGGTGCGTCGCTATGTGAGACGGGGCACTTAGCCTAAAGTAGTTAAGTAAGCATTAACTGGGAATATCTTAGCAATCACTGAGGTTCTGAAGGCTGGGTCCCCCAAGAAGAATATGTTGTCTCCCTTACTATCCAGTCAAGTACAGAGTGGGAAGGTATGCCAAGAGTATGTCGTGCTTAGTTGTTTTTTTAAGTTCTATTGTTAGCTCGTTACACCAGTGTTTGGAACAAGGGATTACTAATTTTATTCTTGTTGACACAGCTATAAAACTTTGCAGAGTTCTATCTGAATGGAGCCGATATTAGGCATACAAACCTCCTCTCAATTCATTTTCTATGGGACTGCTGGAAATAGCTGAGAGCTTACTTGGTTATCTTTGGAAGTTCTGTATAGAATTAATGGAGCGGAGATTCTCATACTCGACCTATATTCTGGTAAGATGGGTCTCTGCTAGTGTTGAGCGATATTGCTCGATATCTAAAAATATCGTATCGAAATTGTATCGCCGATAGCACTAAATATCGTCGATATCCGATTTCGATACCGGAAGTCCCATGTAAGTCTATGGGAACAAAATATCGAAATTAAAAAAAACCATTCTTGCCTTGTTGGTTAATTGTACATGAAGGAAAACAACAAAGACTAATGTAGAATGTATTGGGGGAGGTTGAGGAGACAATAAAGGCATACATGTTTAACCCAATGCATTGGAATAGCATTAATATATTTTTTTTGGAAATACGTTTGGATTGACTAACAAATTGACAATGTTGTTAACCTTTTTTCTATTTTGGCAAATATGTATGTTTCACAACTTCCATGCTCTTCACCTTTTTAACTTTTGCCAGTGCCACACTTTCTCCTTCATAATCTTCAGCAGCAGCATCATCTTTCTCATCAAATTATTCTTCATCTTCACCTTCTTAATCTTCTTCTTAAACTTCTTGCTATTCATGTTTTTGTTTACATTACTCATATTGTTATTATTAAACTAATTAATCTTCTTCATATTCAAATTCTTCATCTTCTTCCTCTTCATCTTCTTCATCATATTCTTATTTGTGACAGAGATTCCTGTACTTGTAATCTGTAAAAGTATGAATTGTTCATCCTTCCGTTCTTGCTGTCACAAAAGATTTAAATTACAACAGTATTTGTCCGTGTTCAGTTTAGCCTGCAGCAGCAGGCATTTTCCAGGGGCACCACGAGGAGGAACGGACTCACCCCCATACACTGCTTAGTCTTCTTCTGCTTATAATTTAGAGCATATATTTTGCTCTTCATTTTGGTCTTATACTTCATGTTCTTCTGCTTTTTGATCTTCTGCTTATTGTTCTTCTGTCTCTTGTTCTGTATCTTGTAGTTTGTCTTAACCTTCTTTGTCCTGTTGGTGATCTTCTTGGTAATCTTTTATTTTTTCTTTGTGATGGTGTTCAGGCTGGTTGGCTTCATGCTCGTCGTCCTTGTTGTCGTCATCTTCTTCTGGGTGGTCTTTAATGTCGTCTAATTTCCGAGAAACAGCTGACGTTACTGGAACCCTGACGGGTATCAGATGGTCAAGAGACAATGGAAGTAACAAGGACCAGCTGACTGTGCTGGACCCCGGACGGGTAGCAGAAGGAAAAGAGGCAATGTCACAACCGAGTACCAGCTGACGTTACTGTGACACGGTTACTAAGCAGGAGGTACCTGTGCTCCAAAGCACTACCAAGGACCAGCAGACGTTGCTGGTACTCGGATACGGAGATGGAGGCACCTAGGCCAAAGGCACTGGGGAGAACCACTTGACGGGACTGGACCCCGGACGGGTAGAAGAACGCACCCATGAAAATGTAAGTTGACAGGACGCAAGCCGTCCGCAGTTACAGAATCACACAGTCCTACAGTGGGTGCTTATCCTATTGTCACAATGGAAACCGCCTTTATTTACATATCCCACAGCACACATAGGAATCACCTAAACTGCAGGCACCATAGAGTCGGCTAACCCGAATGCAACACGACAGCACAACTTATTGGAGGATAATTGACGTTCACACTGCCAGGAAACAGCTGTCGTGCTGTAACCAGGCTGGCCAGGAGTCAGTACCCCTGCCAATTACTTACGAGCAACAAATGGCGGTGTTGTAGCCCAGGGAGTAGAGTTCAGGTGGTTGAAAGATGAACATAACCGAGAGACATGGAAAACGTTGCCAAACAGTTATTTAATCTGAAAACGGACAGGCAAATTCAGGTGAGATCCATGCCTTGTTCATTTTCAGAAAAGTAAGCCGGTCTACATTCTCTGAGGATAGTCGCATGCGACGGTCTGTTACTACACCACCTGCAGCACTAAAGACGCGCTCAGATAATACACTGGCAGCAGGGCAAACCAGCACCTCCAATGCATACTGGCTAAGCTCTGGCCATGTATCCAACTTAGAGACCCAAAATTTGAAAGGGGAAGAGGCATCTGGGAGTACACTTAGAGGGAAAGCCAAGTAGTCTGTCACCATCTTACGGAAACGTTTCTTCCTGGTGACTGGAGCCGTCTCGGATGGTGTAGACCTTGCTGGCGCTGTCACAAAACTTTGCCACATTTGTAACATACAGTTCTTGCCCTGTGCAGAGGCGCTGCTTCTGCTCCCTCTTGTTGTAGAGGTGTCTACACTGCCTCGACGCACAGAGCTGCTTTGTAAAGCAGTAGCAGCAGCAGCAGCAGCTCTCTCGGCTGGAATGTACAACAGTATGGATTGCACCAGTGTGTCTTGGTACTCCTGCATTTTACGGTCCCGGTTCACCGGTGTGATGAGGGTTTGTAAGTTGTCCCGGTAGCGAGGGTCTAGGAGGGTGTACACCCAATAATCTGACGTGCTGAGAATGTGGGCGATGCGGCGGTCGTTTCTTAGGCACTGAAGCATGAAATCAACCATGTGCTGCAGACTCCCAACTGGCCAACAAAGGCTGTCCTCTGGAAGAGGCGTCATCTCTGTCTCCTCTGCATCACCCCACCCTCGCTCTACATACTGACTACAGCGTTGTGTACCTTCCTCTGTAGGGATTTCTTCCTCCTCCATTGACTCCTCCTCCTCCTCATCCTCCTCACAAAGTGAGCCCTGCCCAGCCCTTTGTGAGGAACCACGTTGCGCTGACTGTCCTGAAGGTAATTGAATTTGTGACTCCTCATCCTCCACCTGTTTCAAAACCTCTTCCTTTAGTGCTTTCAGTGATTTCTGAAGCAGGCAGATAAGGGGGACAGTCATGCTGACTAGTGCATCATCTGCACTCGCCATCCGCGTTGAGACATCAAACGCACGCAAAACGTCTCAGATGTCCTTCATAGAGGCCCACTCAGTAGTGGTGAAGTGTGAACGGTGCAAATTGCGAGTTGATTGCGCCTGTTGCAGCTGATACTCCATTACTGCTGGCTGCTGCTCACACAACCGCTCCAACATATGTAACGTGGAATTCCACCTGGTGGGTACGTCACATATGATGCGATGTTCAGGAAGGCAAAATCTGACTTGCAGAGCTGCAATGCGCGATCTGGCCATGCTGGAACGTCGCAAGTGAGCGCACTCTAGGCGGACCTTGTGCAGCAGTGCATCAAGATCCGGATAGTCCCTCAAAAAACTCTGCACGACCAAGTTGAGCACATGTGCCAGACATGGTATGTGAGTGAGGTTGCCAAGGCCCAGAGCTGCCACCAGATTTCGGCCATTGTCACACACTACCAAGCCTGGCTGGAGATTAGCTGACAAAAACCACACGTCGCTCTCCTGCTTGATGGCATCCCAGAGCTCCTGCGCTGTGTGGCTTCGATTCCCCATGGGAATTAATTTCAGGACGGCCTGTTGACGTTTGGCCACGGCTGTGCTCATATCGGTCGCAACAGGTAAGCGTTCACGGGTCCATGTGGAGGTATACCGTGACGGCTCATGCAGCGATGATTCTGAGGAACTGGAGTAGGAGGAGGAATCAATGTGCACAGACTGGATTCCTGCAATCCTTGGAGTTGGCAGAACACGTACAGCGCCACTGGCAAGATCTGTACCCGGCTCCACAACATTGACCCAATGGGCAGTGAGGGAAAGGTATCGTCCCTGGCCATGGGTACTGGTCCACGCATCTGTGGTCAGGTGGACCTTGCTACTGACGGCGTTTAGTAGCGCATGTTTAATGTTTCCCTCGACATGTTTTTGCAGAGCAGGGACAGCTTGCCTGCTGAAATAAAATCGGCTTGGCACATTATATTGTGGGACTGCCAATGCCATAAAGTTCCTGAAACTGTCAGTCTCCACCAGCCTGAATGACAGCATTTCAAGGGACAGGAGTTTTGCAAGGCCAGCATTCAGAGCCTGTGCTCGTGGATGGTTTGCCGAGTATGGCCGTCTTTTATCCCATGCCTGTGTTACCGATGGCTGTTTTTTGTACTGGGAGTGTGATGATGACTGTGAACTTGCTGCAGTGGTGGAATAACAGTTTCTCTATGGACAACAGTGACCGAGGTTCTTCCATGGAGATCCTGTGAGGAAGCCAAAACAGGTGTGTGAGAGCTGGAGGTAGAGGCTCGAACATGACGTAAAGATGTAGGTGCTGCTGTAGGTTGGCCTACATCTCCAGTGTGTCTTTGGAACTCAGCTACGTGCTTTGTCCGTACATGTGTCCACATATTTGTGGTATTCAGGTTCCTGATATTTTTACCTCTTTTAACTTTTTGCTTACACAGCTTGCATTGAACATAGCAAATATTATCTACAAGTCTGTCAAAAAAGGACCACGCAGTGCAAGTAATCGGAGCGCCAATTTTGACATTTCTAAGAGAACTGCTCCCAACAGGTGCCAAACTGGAGGCTACAGGCAAGCGAGTCTGCAGCCTACCTCTCCCTCCTCTTTGTACCGTTGGGACAATCTCTTCCTCAGAGCTGCTCTCACCACCTTGCTGTTGTTCACGCCATGTTGGGTCTCGGACTTCATCATCTCCACTACCCTCTTCCAACACCTGCTGCTGTTGGATGGTCGGGGCAGCACCATGCTCCACAAAACCTGGCACCTGAGTCTCATCATCATCATAAGATGCGTTCTGCGGTGTGCTGTCCATCGGCACTGGCTCACCCGCCTCTTCAGATTGAGAGAGACACAGCTGTTGCGCATCACTGCATACTCCCTCTTCTTCAAATTGCAGAATGCTGCTTGCCTGTGCCCGTGTTTGCGAGCCAACAGATTCTGAGAACAGAAGCAGAGACTCAGCTGGCTCCTGTACAGAACTCTCTGACTGCCTTGGCAATTTGACAGGCGGTGAACAGACAGATGGTTGCTCAACAGTGTTGTGTTCCTGAGAGGAGGTGGAAGGAATTGAAGTCGATGCATTGGCTGCCATCCAACCAACAACGGCTTCAATTTGTTCTTCCCGCAGCAGGGGGGCACGCCGAGCTCCTACCAAAGTGCGCATAAAGGAACGCTCACGGGGATAAATGGTGGATGCTGTGTCACTGAGGGCGGCAGCAGACACAGAATCCCCACGTCCTCTCCCTGCTGAAACTCCACGGCCACGACCACGTGCCTTACTCACTGACTTCTTCATCTTGGTAGATTGATAAAGAAAGTCAGAAAAGTTATAAGGCCTAAGTGTGGTTATTACGCAGCGACTGAAGTGAACACTGAAACACAACTGTTCACAAATCACAATCTGTGAAAGGCTACTCCTTTGTCTACTTCTATAGTGTTTGCAACCAATGTATTGGATACGGATGGAAGCGCGTCACACTAATAGATTATATTTTAAATGGAATGGAGCAGAACCAATTGGAGATAAATGAAAAGGATGAGGCACTGAGACACGCTCAGCAGAGTACAAGCAGCAGTGCTTGAACAAGTAACTGGAGCGTGATGTGCACTCAAAAAATAAAAAACACAGACTGAAGTGAACACTGAAACACAACTGTCCACAATCTGTGAAAGGCTACTCCTTTGTCTACTTCTATAGTGTTTGAAACCAATGTATTGGATACGGATGGAAGCGCGTCACACTAATAGTTAAATTGCATGGAGCAGCAAGAATTACACTGAAGGAAAAAAAAAAGAGTCTGTGAGTGACAGGTGCAGATGCCTACAGACAGCGTTGCATGCAGAGCAAACTGCAGCGTCACCTGCACTCACACACACCTTGCAGAGCTGTTAAAACAACACTGCAGGCAAAAGGAAGCTTTACACAGCGGTTGGTGCTAGCCTGCCTACAGCACAGTACACTAAATCGCAATCTCTAACTGTCCCTCAGAGTCAGCACAGCAGCGTTCTGTCCCTTACTGAATTCACAGCACAGTGACGCTAAAATGGCGGCGGCGCCTTTTATAGTGCATTCTGACATCATTTCAGCAGCCAATCACAGCCATGCCATTAGTTAACATGACCGCAGCAGTACAGGATGTGCCCACACTTCTTAGGATTCCTTATTGGCTGAATAAAATCACATTGCCTCGCAAAGAATTATGGGAACTTCTGATTCCGGTATTCGATAAGACGAAAATATCGAAACGAATTATCGAAAGGCCGATAGAGCTAATATCGGCCGATAGCCGATATTTGCATTATCGTATCGCTCAACACTAGTCTCTGCAGAGCCCTATTTTCAGGTTTGCTGCTGGTGCAAGTGTTTAATATGTTATACCCTTTCCTATTGATTGGGAATACGTTGAAAGCTTTGTAAAAAACTCTTTTCGGGTCACACAAGACACAATCAGCGAGTCAGGTTGCCAAAAATCCAATTGTATTTCAATGGAATGCAATTTTAACATAGTAATATAATGTAAAACAAAGCAAATTCAAAGCTCAATTTACTTATATAAAAATGTACTTTACTGTTATGTTGAAGCATTTAGCAAAGCATTTTGTTACCTTTATTTGCAAACAGATGCAATGCACTTGTGACATTCTAGGACACTACCTATCCTTCAATGTCTCATGTAGGACACGAAAACCACAAATGGCTTGTTATGTACAGTGGAAGCACTAAAGCTAGGGGAACAACTGTATCAACTTTATATGAATTTATTATTGTGATATTATTGCTCTTATATTTTGCTTTTAAAGAGAATTTGTCAACATGTTTTTGTCTAATAATGAACATACAGGAATGTACTTGTTTAGACAATGCTTTAAATTGTTATTTTTATACATTGTTGTACAGAGCAAGGGCAAGATGAGGGGTACATGGAATGGGTGGTAGCTTTTTGAAGTTACTGATGGGGTGAAATTTACTATTTATTGCCACAAAACAGGCAGAGAGCAACACTGTTCTAGTTATGCTTAGCTATTTAGCAATTTAGATACAGAAAATTGCATCTGGTGACTCCAACAACATAACTCCCTGGGCACATACAACAATGTTCCTCATGTATCTAGACTCAGTTGTGCAACATTAAGGTCAGATACAGTGGTAAGAAATCGGAATTCATAAGCAAACTTAGGTAACAATTATTTTGGAGATGGGTTATAGCTGAAAGAATTTCCCATTGTGTTTCTACGGAGAGTTTGAGTCATATCCACATATGTATTGTGATTTGCATTTTGTTTTTCCTTCTGCTGAAAGAAAAAAAAAAGATATCAATATAGTGATAGCAACAAACTGATCAAGTTTTTCATTTTCACATTTCAAACATTTTCACAGCCTTTCTAAAACCAATGCTTATTTGCATACTACTTAGGACAATGTGTTCAGTGGAACTTCTGTAAAACAGTTTTACCAATTGCAAACTTTCTAGGAGGGAGCAAGGCTGCAATATTTATTGTCATCAAAAATACGTATAGAAAATCTCAGCCCTTGGGTGCAGTAAAAAAACAACTTGGTCTTTTTTCACCATCCCGATGTCAATTATTTCATACAGCACTGGCATCCAGATGACATCAAGGCTGCCAATCACTGAGCTGAGAGGCTCTGCCCTTGCAGATTGAATGCCTGTTCATTGAGTGGTAGCTGCCCTGTTGACATCTTGTCAGCGCTGCTGCCAATAACTGATACCGATACCAGCTGCAGAGACTCAGTGGTGGACCCGGGGAGAATGAGTAAAGCGTGTTTGTTTCTAACATTTTGCACTTGAGGACAGGGATTTTCTGAAAGAAGACAACACCTTTAAATAAATACTACTTTAACTTTAATAAGCTATCCTTAAAGAATCACTCCCAATAAAACTTTAATTCTTAAAACCTGTGTGTAGAATAGTGTGGGTAGATTATAACTTAGCAATCACCTCATTATCTGGTTTCCAACATTGTTCCGTTTCTCTTCTGACTTACTTGATTTTAATTCTAAAGGGTATGCCACACTAAACAGATCGCTAACGAGATCGCTAACGAGATCGCTAAAACGTCACTATTTAGCGATCTCGTTAGCGACCTCGTTGTGTGTGGCATGTAGCAACGATGTGGCCCCTGCTGTGATGTCGCTGATCGTTCACTAGAGTTCTGGACCGTTTTTTGATCGTTGGCGTCCCGCTGGTGAGCCTATATCGCTGTGTTTGGCACCTTTTGCGAACGACGAGCGACCTCGTTTGTGACGCATATGACAGCGGCGCAGGCGGATTAGGGTTTTTTAGCGTCACGGAGTGGATCGCAATATATGTAAGTTCTCTTTTGCGACACAGAGAGGATCGCAGAAGTTCAAAGCAGGCTAGCAGGACGCAGAGAGCAGGAGCGATGCTGGAAATTCCTATGAATCAGAAGCGCTCAGTACATGCTAATGACAGATCCTAACGACCGCCAAAGTCGTTAAAGAGATCGCTGACCGCTGATGTGTCGTTTATGAGATCTCCTGTTTGGCAGCTACTAGCGACCTAAAAGCGATCACACCAACGATCTCGTTAGCTTGCGTCATTATCGAGATCGCTAACGAGATCGCTAAGTGTGGCAGTACTTTAACTCAGAACAAGGCTCCCTAGACTAGCAAAATGTAAAAACAACTTCTGGTTCACACATAAAAATCTGGGTGATCCAATAAGTCAGAATTTAAGATATCTGAGTCAGCAGAGGACGAGGACTAGAGCAGCACTAGCTGGGCATACTCTTTAAAAAGAAATCCAAAATGAACTAGGAATAAAGTATCTTATTTATCATTAGATGGAATACCAGCATAGCATGTTTCTGAGTGTATACAGTCTTGTTTTTTACTTTTTAACAGTGAAATTTCCAAAGTTAATGGGAACTTATCATGTCAGGAATTTTTTTTTTCTCTGCAGATATAAGGTTACTCTGTTGGTAAATAGCAACAAGATCATGCCTTTCTGCCTTATTGGTAGCGTTCTTCAGGGAGAAAATTAACTTATATCCTACCTGTAAATGATTGCTTTCAGTCATAGGGGTGGGCATGTAATGGTTACAGTCATCGATTATTATATACTGAGCTGTTGCTGTAATCAATCTCTGGCACTTTGAATGGACCTGCTGTGCAGTGTGAGTGTGCAGCCTGTGTGGGCAGAGCAGATTGTCAAACAAAGTGCCAACAAGTGATTGTAGCAGTCTAACTGCTTTGAACAAGCTCCTATGACTGAAAGCTATCAGCAACCGGTAGGCTATAGGTTCATATTTTCCCAGTAGTCACACTTCTGTTATGTCCTCAATCCGATGTCCGTGTTTCAAGATACATATACTCTTTGTGATATTCTCAGTTAGAACATGTACCCATTTTCAGTGAAGGATGTGTGCTCCAATGCAAAATGTCCAGCATGGTATCCAACTACAGTGAAGGAAATAATTATTTGACCCCTTGCTGATTTTTTAAGATTGCCCACTGACAAGGGCAACAACAAAATCAAGAGTTTTGCCACCAAGCATTAAGTCTTGTTTGCCAGAGGGATCAAATACGTATTTCTCATTGCAAAATGCAAATAAATTTATATACTTTATACAATATCATTTTCTGGATTTTATTTTTGATATTCTATCTCTCAATGTTAAAATAAACCTACCATTAAAATTAGAGACTGTCCATGTCTATGTCAGTGGGCAAACTTACAAAATCAGCAAGGGAACAAAGAATTATTTCCTTCACTGTATATATCAACTTTTAGTAGTAGTAATCTTCTCATATGGGATAAAGGGACCTTTTGGACCTTCTCGGAGAGGTGTCTGCAACCTATGCAACCATTATAGATATGTCTTTACCAATTATAGTCTGTGGGCTGTTCACATGTCTATGGCTTTTTCATCCCAAGACTAGTGTTGAGCGATAGTGCTCGATATCTAAAAATATCGTATCGAAATTGTATCGCCGATAGCACTAAATATCGTCGATATCCGATTTCGATACCGGAAGTCCAATGTAAGTCTATGGGAACAAAATATCGCAACTAAAAAAAACCTTTATTTCCTTGTAAACACTAAATATACACACATAGAATACATATATATATATATATATATATAACATGTCATTGTGACATATATATATACATATATTTATAGTTTATACACTTCTACATAGTAAAATAGACTCTGATTCAATTGCCGGGTAAAGCCGTGACATACCCCATAGAAGTCGACGGGCTCGGTGCCGAGTACCCCAAAAACCTCTGGCTCTGTGCGACTCAACTTGGGCGTCACAACAGGATTCTGTAGCTCGCTATAAGCGAGTCCTGTGTGCCTGAATTGAACTGGTTTTGTGCTTGAGAATTGCTAAAATCATCAGAGAATGTATTTGCCATTTTTCCGCCATATCTGCGTCACGACGAGGCACTGGTGAAGAAGAAGGGCGTGCTCTTCATGGGTGTACACACTCACTCAGTGACGCGAAAACGATGGCTCTAAATGGTACTGCAATGTAAGATCGTGCCCCACAGCTCTTGAGTTCCGCCTCCTCATCCTCCTCAGTGTGGGAAACTAACACGAAGGTCCCGCCTCACTACAAAAGAGGGGCCCTCTCCAGATGCTAATGACACATGTGACTTGGCAGAGATGGCTAATGGACACGAGCAGAAGTGTGAAGGGATGGAGCAGTCAGAGCTCTCCCCCCATGGAAGCGACCCATCGCCACGGAACCACCGTTGGGCACCCGGCCTGGAAACCCTCCTACGCTGCAAGAAGTGGAGGATACCCTAAGAGGCCTGGCCCGGCACCGGGAGGAGGTCGCCAGGATGGAAGCCAGCTGGCGTGCCCTAAAACTAAACTTGGAGCGGCGCCAATCCCTCTTACCTGAAGCAAAAAACGCTTGCACCGGCAGCACCCCAGATCCCGCTGTCTGCCCCCGTCGCTGAGACAGAAGAAGCGACACCCGTCCTCATGGAGGAGGCCGCGCAGGCACCAGAGCACTACCTGCCTGTACCGGAGCCCCGACTGTCATCTGTTCCAGAGCCGGCTGCTTCCTCCGCAGGTGAGCGCCGCCAGGACTGGGGGGCGCCAGGAGAGCTGCCGCAAACCAGACACTGTAAGCTGCAGTTTGATGGTGGAGACATGGAGCTGCTGGTGGAGGAGAATTACAACCGGCGTCAGGAGGAAGAGTGGAGACGTTGGGAGAGAGAAGCAGAGCGACAAAGGGAGCAGCGAGAATCCCAAAAACTTCGCCAACGTCAGCTGGAGAAGGACCGGGCAGATAAGGACCGGATGAGAAAAGATAAAGGAACCCTGTGGGAGTCGCGGCGTAAGGGTGCAGTACGGAGCTTTAAATTGAAAGGTGGTTGGGGCTTCATCCAGGAGCCTGGACTTTATTTAGAAGTTTTTGTGAACCGGCGGGACGTGGAGGCTCACCTCCCAGAAGGACACCCGGGGAGGGACCTGTTGCCAGGAGACTTGGTGACTTACACCCGACACTGGGTTACAATGGATGGTACGCCCTAAATGTTACCAGGGTGACCCCTAATCCCCAGAGTGTCAGGAACCTGTGAGACCCTCGGAGCCTTCAGCCTCCCACATCCAGGCCTCTGCAAAAGTGCCCACCCCACGCCGTAAATCTCCCCAGCCTCCCTCAGTGGTCTCCTCAGCAGCCCCAGCTATGGACATGATAACTATAGCTGGCCCGTACCCGGGGCCTGTTAGGCCCCCTGGGGTTCGTACAGTCCGTGACATAGGGCTCCAGACCCGGAGGGAGATGAAAGAGGTGGCCACACAGACCCAGATAGCGGGTCACGACTTGACTGTACAGGCCACACGACGTCATCAGGTCCTGGTGGTCCTTGGTGCCTTGGATGTTTGGCAAGCATCAGAAGAGTACCAGGTGGTACCTGGAACACCCCTGCCAAAGAATTATAAATAACCCGGACAGGGTCACTGTATGTAAATAGTTAAATTGTTTATGTACCCGGACGGGTGAATGTTCATAAAAAAGTTTTTAATTTAATAAAAAAAAACAAAACACAGTTTTCATTACTTTTATTACAGTCTCATCCTGCGACGCCATCGATCTCCTGTAAAAAAATGAAAAAAAAAAAAAAAGTATA
>JARQOD010000003.1:191547014-191629900 GCA_033576555.1 Oophaga sylvatica | reverse complement strand
CCGCACCAATACGGAAAGAATGAGTCCCAAAACGAGAATCATCCAAACCCAACGCTCGAATGGACCTCTTGAAAATGGCGTTAAACTGATACCTAGACAGGCTACAGCAATCAGCATGGCACAACAATGAGCCCCCCAATCCGGGGCCCAACTCCCAAAAACGCTGCAAGCATAACACCGGACACATCGAATACTCCGGTACATTGCCCAACACAACCCGACGGCCCTTCCCCTCCTGATCCGTTTTAGACCTACGCAGCCAAAATTCAACTCCACCCGCCGTCAATAGCACGTCTTTAGCCAACAAACCGCCTACCACCTGCTTATTACACGAAACCAGCTCGCCCACCAGCAAGGCCCCAAAAAATGCCAACGAAAAGGCCAAACGGAATAATAGAACCTCAAAACGAGAGGAACACATCGTATCCAAAATAAAACCCAACCGTTCTAACAAAGCAAAGGATACCGGGCGCCTCGTGTCACCAAGCCCCTTTGTTCGACGAAAACCTTTCGCCGACTGCTGTACCAAAAAGGTCTTTGACAAATCACAAGTCCCAAGCAAACGGAAACCAAAAGATAATGCTGCCAAAACCCGCGATACTTTAGCACAAGACCATCCTTCCCTCGCTCCCTGCCCCAACCAAGCCAACAAGGCCCTTTGTTGATCCACCCCATGCCCCACGACTGGAACTGTCGCTAAAAACTCTTCCCAATTAAGCCACACTGCCTGATAAGCCGCCCAAGTTTTCGGAGCCAACGACGCCCTAATCAGTGACTCTGCAGACCGTAAACCACCTTCCACAGCTCCTCCGGGCAGGCTAAACCTTCGAACTCCGCTTCCGGGGCCAATGAGCGAAAACGATCCCACTGTAAACGAGAAAGAGAATCAGCTATATCATTCTTCACACCCGGAACGTGCATCGCCGTCACGTGCGCATTCAATGCCAAACATAGCAAAACCAAACGTTGCAAAACTCGAACGACAGGAGGAGAGGATGCAGTAAGCCCATTAACTGCACAAACGACTCCCATGTTATCACAATTGAACCGCACCCGACGATCCCGAAACTCCTGCCCCCATAAGTGCACTGCCACAAGGATCGGAAAAATCTCCAACAATGTTATGTTGCGTACCAAGCCTTCTGACACCCACTCCCCAGGCCAGCGAGACACACACCACTGTCCCCTGAAATAGGCTCCAAAACCAACACCGCCGGCTGCATCCGTAAACAACTCCAACACATCATTCCCAACAACCTCAGCCATGACCAATGAGCGCCCGTTATACCCTTCTAGAAAGGAATCCCAAACTGCCAAGTCCGCCTTAAGTTCCCCGGACAACCGTATGAAGTGATGAGGGGCTTTAATCTCTGCCGTAGCGCTTGCCAGCCTACGTGAAAAAACTCACCCCATCGGCATCACTCGACATGCAAAATTCAGCTTCCCTAGCAACGACTGCAAATCCCGCAACGACAACTTCTTCAAACGGCGCGCTCTTCCCACTTCAGCCCGTAAAGCCAACAACTTTTCCTCGGGCAATCTGAACTCCCATGCCACCGTATCGATGACTATCCCCAGAAAACACAAACAAGTAGATGGACCCTCAGTCTTACCAGGCGCCAAAGGAACCCCAAAACGCTCCGCCACCCACTCAACAGCTCTCAAAATCCCATGACAGCGCGAAGAGTTTGCCGGGCCCACGCACAAGAAATCATCCAAGTAATGAATAACTGATTCACAACCGGACACCTCTCACACCACCCACTCTAGAAAGGAACTAAAAGCTTCAAAATATGCGCATGATAAAGAACACCCCATGGGTAAGCACCTGTCAACAAAGAACCCGCCTTCCCAAAAACAACCCAGCAGCTTCAAGCTATCCGGATGCACCGGCAAAAGTCGAAAAGCAGATTCGATGTCGGTCTTAGCCATAAGGGCCCCTCGACCGCACTTCCTCACCCACCGCGCAGCCTCATCAAAAGAGGAATAAACCACCGAACAAATTTCAGGATCGATGCCATCGTTCACCGATCTCCCCTGCAGGTAAGAAAGATGCTGAATAAGCCGAAACTTGTTCGGCTCCTTCTTTGGAACAACGCCCAACGGGGAAACCACTAGATCAGAAAAAGGTGGTGACGAGAAAGGGCCCGCCATGCGACCCAACGAAACTTCCTTTGCTAATTTTTCACCCACCACCTCCTTATGCAATAGGGACGAACGCAAATTCCTAAGTACCCGCTGGATAGCAAACGGGGGATGTGGGATCACAAAACCATCCTTAAAACCATTATACAACAACGCCGCCTTCTCCTTGTCCCCATATCTATTTAGATAAGGGACCATCCTTTCCAGACTCACTGGAGTCTCTCCCTTGTGAATTACCACCCCCAGATTTTTGCTTCCCTTTTTTAAAACACTTAGACGCTCCATGTGAGGCGCCATTGCAGTTGGAGCAAATATGTTTGAATTTACACCCTGCCCCAAACTTATACTGGCCGTCATTAAACTGCCAGCATACCCCCAATTTGTTTCCACCTGCTTGCCCTTGACCACTTCCTCCCGCTGCCCCCTGCTTGCTACTCTGGCTGGCGCCCCTAGTTCCCCCATGAAAGGAATGCCCAAACTTATTCTGTGCTATGACTCTCATCCACAGACCAATATCCTTCTGATCCCAACGAATTGCCGGACGAACAGCCTTCCTTTGCCTAAACTGCTCGTCATACCGCAGCCAAGCCTGCCCCCCATACACCCTATATGCCTCCCCTATAGCATCAAAGTAACAAAATAAAGCCGAACAGTTGTCCGGAGCTTTTTCCCCGATAACACTTGCCAAAATGGCAAACGCTTGTTGCCAATTAACAAACGTCTGAGGAATTAAGCGTCACCTCCGTTTTTCTCCTCCTCCTTCTTACTATCCTCCTTTTTACTTTTGTCCAAATTAAATTTCTCCAAAGGCAATAAAGAGAATATTTCAACATACTCATCCTTCCAAATACGCTCTTTCACCTCCTTCTTCATATGCGTCCCCAAGGGGCCCTGAAAACAAACATACACCTCCCCGTGAGCCCTATCATCTAAACGCACCCGACACTCTTTTTCCTTCTCTGTCTGCACCGACACAGAGACAGGTTCGGCACTATGCCCCTCCTGCTCCATCCCGCTCGAAACCAGTTGCCCCCCAACCTGCGACCCAACCCAAGCCGTCACCGGAGACGGAGAACCAAAACCCTTCTCTAACCGTGACAACAAATTGCGCACATCGACCAACATTTCCTTAACCCCAGCTACCTCTGCAGCCCCCCCAACACTATTATCGACCCCCGACCGAACTACCCCAAACGGTGAAGAAGACAAAAACGAATGACAGACACTTGACACAGAATTATACTCACCGGGCTGCGAGGGTGCTGTGAGCCCTCCAGCCGGATAACCTGGCTCCAAAGATGCATCCCCACTGTCGCGATCCGACACAACGACTCCGCTGATTTGTTCATGACGTCCAGAAACCCCGTCGGGACCTCCAGGAGAAAAAGGCCCAGACCCCATTGGGGATTCAGCCTGCCGGTCCTCAAATAGCGATGACGACTGGGTCGCAGTAGCACACGATGATGCTTCAATGCCGCTCCCAGTAATGGCCCCCCGCTGCACCCCAGTGACACCCGAGTGGGATCCCCACCCGCTATCCACCGAGGTCAGCTGACTAAGCCCTGCCGTATAGCAGGCCGATGACAAACCCTCAGGGGCCTCAGCTCTAGAAACGGCAGCATAGGCAGGCCGCCCCACGTTCACCACACGGCGACGGCCCTCCGCCACATCTGGAACCCCACCCACTATGGGGGATAAAATCTGCTGCCCCGAACTGCCGACCGATGCCTCGGCCGCCGAAACTCTGGAGCTGTCGACAGAGGCAGGCCGCCTTGCAGGAACACTGCCCCTGCGGCCCCCCGACGAACCTGGAACCCCGCCGCTATCAAGGGGGGACAATTGCTGACCTGATGAGCCGGCCAATCCATTAGCCGCCGACGCACCTGCGTCGCTGCCTGAGGCAGGCCACACAGCAAGCCGATCGCAACTGCGACCTCCCGAGGACGCAGCTCTCAAAAGACGCCCTGCGCGTAACGGCTCCACCCCCTGACTAGAACGCGGCGGAGGAGAGGTTACCGCCACAGGGCCTCGCTGGCTGGGTGGATTCCTCCCAGGCTGGGGCCTGCTGGCACGAGCGCCGCTCGGCGCCCGGCCTGGAGGGGCCCGTGAGGGGCTCCTGCGCCGACGCGAGGCCCGAGGCGCCTGATCGGGCGAAAGCCGCTCTGGAGGCCTCACCTGTCTTGGACGCCTCTCCCGCTGCGCTGCCCCAGATGACTGACTGGGCATTCCCTGGACAAGGATCGCAACCTTGCGCTTCCAGCCATCCTGGCGGCTGCGACAAGGCCGCAGACCTGAGGCACTCCAGCGCCACATTCACTGACATGGTGAGCTGTACTACTGATGGGGCAAGGCAGGAACTGACACCTGGAGCCACCCCATCGCTGCCTTATAATCCCCCCACCACCCCCTCTCATTTAAATGTTCCTCCCTCTTTGTAAACCCCTCCAACCCCCGTCATGCCGGCCTCCGCCCACGCCTCTTTCTTGAGGGGAGGGAGGCTCTGCTCCGGCCATTACTGTGAACTTTTCTGTGGATGTTTGACTTTTCTTCTCTTTGAACGAAATTTTGTGTGTATATGCCAAGTTGGTTAAAAGGAAAATTTGCTTCTTTTTTTTACCGGGGGCCTAACTTTGGATTGGAGGGGCACAGAGAAAAAAATATAAGCTGTTCCTTATTCAGTGGAGCAGCAGCAATTGGAGGAGGTACTCATTTTAAATTAAAAAAAAATCACCTGAAAGTTTCTCATTAACATAACAAACAGCAGTACCAATCTGGAACAGTCCTCAATTGATTCTCTGGTAATAAGGCCGCAGTCAGACAACTGTATAAATAGGACTGAGATCGGACTGCAATGTGCAGACTGGCCAACGGGTTTCCCGACTCGACAGCTACACATAGAAATATATGAAGCTATCACGATCGGGTGGGGAGACCCCCCCTCCCAGTCCGTACATTGGATTCCAATCTCTGTCCGATTGATATGATCATCTGACTGCTCTCTAACAGAAATAAAAGGTTGCCCAATTGGACTGGTGTAAATTTACATAAAAAAGATCTTACAGGAAACAGAGGAGTTTCAGGATGTGCACAAGTTCTGGGGTATAACATTGATGGCCTCTTTGTGAGCAGTAAAGGTCTGTCCTAAAAACCAGAAACTAAAAAACAGAAATCGCAGTAGCGCCTTCATGGCAGCACCCTACACAGTGCCATCTTAGTCCAGGTGGATGTGATGCTGGCACTAATATCTGCCATGTATACACTCTCACTGGCTGTTTTTTTAACACCAACGCCAGCGCCAACACGCGATCTCACTCTTTATACAAACGCTTACTCACTGTAGTAAACCACCTAGGTCACATACTGCTTTCTATTTTTCCTGCTTTCAGAATGTACAAATAGACTTCACATATGTCGATGTCAGGAGAACATCGATATGGGAATAATTGATTTTTACTATAAATATTGTACAACATAATACAAAGAACAGGCACATCATTTATTTCTTCCAAGGACTTTGCAAAAGATCAGTGGACGCTGATTACATATGGAGAAAAGGCGATTCCAGAATCTAAATAGGAAAGGGTTCTTTCCAGTTACAGCCGTCAGACTGTGGAATGCCCGACCACTAGAAGTTGTAATGGCAAACACTATACCAGCATTTAAGAAAGTGTTTGATGCTTTTCTAATAAAAGTCATTGTGGGTTATAAATAATCTAGTAATGATAAATAATAATTCAGTAAAGTTGAACTTGATGGATCTATGTTTTTTCAACTTATATAACTTTCTTTACGGTAATTAACTTATTTTTTTTCCTTCCCTAGTTTAATTCCAGGAATAGTTGACACAATTAAAGGACACATACAAGCCATTCTAAGCGACAGGGTAAGTGCACATTACAGTCTGTTTTAATTTCTTGTAGCCACTTGTTTTTACTAAATTAAACCATATGCTGCTACATTTTTTAAATCTACTTTTTTATTGTAGTTTTTTCTTCTATTTTCTTGTACATGATTATGGTTACTGTCATCTTACCTGAACTGCTGTTAAAAGCATTCAGAGATATAATTTACAGCAGCCACATGGACCATAGGAAACAATACACTGAAGATGTCCACTGAGAGTTTTCTAAGCATGCTCTGTGCTCTGCGCAGAGGTCACTGTGCAGGGAAGGGGATAAGGTAAGGTTGGGTATGAAATACTTTCTGTGAATATGTGTTAACTTTCATTGAAAACCTGCTTATCATCATAATGAGATGACTACTGAGAAGCCATCTCTACAGAACAGGAAGAGTCTGCTAATTATTAGCCAAAAGGGAAAGATTGCAGGATTATTTTTTATAGAATGATAATAAAAATAAAAAAATCTGAAAAAATTCTTTAAAAACATGTTTAACATAAAAAAATGATTAAACAATAAGTCTTTTCTTCTTACACAATGGGGAAAATTCATTAAGACTGGTCTAGTCCACGTCCATGCTATGCTAGACTTACTGGAGTACAAAACGCTGAATTAATTAAGAGGCAAAAGCCATTCAATGAATTCTATACATCTTTTGAGTGGAATGAGCTTCCATGCGCTGCGCCAGAAACAATAGACTAGAATATTACTTTTGGCATACAAAATGCCGGCATTTTTAATGAATCGGACAGGTGGGAGAGGCCACATCCCATCCCGATTCCTTCCCAAGCTCCTACTCTGCGTTGCCCAAAAATGTTTTCTGGCATAAAAGCATTAATGAATCAGCCCCATTCTCTTTAACAAACTGCAAAGCAGAATATGTAGAGCTATGAAATTATATTCTAAATTTGTTTTTGTAACTAATCCAGCCATTTTACCTGTGACATGATAAACATATATTTCCTTTTATTTCTGCACAGCTTTGTTTATCTGTTTCAAATGTATTCCTGGGCTTGAATGCCGATCTTGGGCTGCTTGTAGGTGAGTAGCACAGTATGGGAGGGAACAGTAAAAAAAAGATTTTATTAAACCACCAATACAGTCATCCAAATACATTGATGAAAACTGCATCCCCACTTGGCTGGCTAATGCATTGCCCTTGTGTTCTTTCTCTTAAGGTGCTAAGACTATTGGCAATGACCTTGGCATGCAATACATGATGCCCACCCCACCGGTAGTGAACAATGACTACATGGACATGGATATGGATGTAAGTTGATGTGTTACTTCACAAGATACAATTTGATTTAAATTTTTTATTTAAAGTCGTTTCCTACTTGCTCTAATTGGCTAAAACCAACAAAATATAATATACGTCCTATTAAAAATCCCATGTAATTTCTGCCACCATTTTCCACCTGGTTTGGTTTCCATCAGCAGCACAATGAAGTGTTGTACAAGAACATGTCACCACAATAGCCGGTTATTATCCACAGTCTTGGCATCATCACGTATGGCACCTGACAATGCTGGGGTCATATATCCCACGCTTACAGTCCTGCTGATATAAACACATGGAATGGATGGCACTGATGGATGCATGTTTTTATGTATTAAGGTCATTCTAATTCAATAATATATTACCAAAATCATTATCAATTGAATATTGAGTCACCACAACAAAGCCATATGCTATTGTCGTAGTGTGATATGTCCATGCTCTATTTAACAAGGAAAAATGTCATAATATAAGTGAGCATATCTCCTTCCTACAGTATTGGCAATCTCACAATCATACATACATCACTAAACCTAGAATTGACCCAAGCAATAATCCCAAAATACACAGAATCCAGTTGACCACCTTATGACAGCCAGAATTTTTCTTCCTATGCCACTAGCCATGTTGGATTAGGGTCCTTTTTTTGGACCCACCATTAGAAATCACTAATATGTGCACATATTATCAATTATGGCCTAATTGGTTATCAGTAATTAAAACGGTAAAAAATGTACTTTAGTGGCAAGTGATTGACTCCAGAGTTAGCGCCCATTAGGGTTGTCTTCTGCTGAACCTTTACAGTACATTGCTCTGTCAGAACATAGGCCCAAATGGGAATCGTCTGGTAGGCCAATCCACCCATGGTCAATGCATTTAGTAATATAATATACGAGCTAACATTAGAAATAAAAATTAAGGTAAAGAAAAATATAAACATAATGTCCCTTTCTTCATTTGTGGATTGATTAGGTGGAATACACCGTACACGAGAAAGTTGTTGACCTCCCAACCGGAGAGAATGAATTCACACTGCCACCTGGAGCTGGAGACCAGAACTCAATGGTCAACATGGGCTTTTCACAAGACTTCTTCATGTCTCTGTTTACAGCGTTTCAGACCTCAGAAGGATTCAACTTCGAAAGCTCATCTGCCTCGTGAGTGCTGATAAAAATCTTTATATCAGTTACCTAAGTCTGTTTTGTGTATGGGGCAGACAGCTTGAAAATAATTTAAGCTTAGACCTGTATAATAACTCAGTCCCAACAAAAATGGTTGGGGTAAGGAGGAGATGGTCAAACATATAATTTAAAGAGCATGTACATGGCAAAAAAAGTTCTTTAGACTATTCATATTATTGACTTCCTCTACCTTTGTTCCTAAATTTTGATACTCTCACTTACAAGACTGCTAAAATATTTTCAGATGAATTTTCATATAGACTTATTTTTATAGTTACAAGTATGAACTGACTAGTCATGATCTAGTGAATAATGAACCCACGAGAGGGGGAAAGGAAAGCGGACCTGAGATGACCCCTTTGCATTTAGTCAGTGGTGGATCTTGTGTTACAAATTGCCTTTAGATTTGTAACAGGAATGTTACCTTTTATTGTATTTGCCCTATCATGATGACTGTATAAATCCCTGGCCAGATAGTGTAATGAGAAACAACATAAGAAAAAATATGAAAACTAGATTTTGTGTAAAAGAAATAAATAAAATAAATTATTATATATATATATATAATATATATATATATATATATATATATAATGTTTAATGTACATTTTGATTGATATAACGTCTTGTAAGTTACCTGTGCCTTGACCCAATAATCATTTTTGGTTAATTTTTCTGTAGGCGATTGTCGGTAGTTACCTGAAAACATCTGTCCTGGGATCTTATATCTCCGAGGTATGTATGTATGTATGCAGATATACATATATATTTATTATGAATATTCACTTTTTTACATTACCGTTAGCTTTCTGAATTCTCAACAACGTGATAGGATAGAATTATGTTTGCGTGAAGACAATTCGACCCTTCTAGAAGGTGATTTAAAATACAGACATTGTACACCAATGAGCATTGAGTAAGGCTATGTTCACATGTTTTTTTCTTATCCAATCAGTTTCAAATGAAACAAAACAGATGGCTATTTAACTGATCAGTTTTCTACAGACTTCAATGTTAAAAAACAGATCCAGTTGAAATCAGTTTCTTTTACATTGGGAGTACCCTGGGATGTGTGTACATTTAAAAAAAACCCTACGTAATGCTTAACCCCTTCTTGCCATGTCATATATTAGTGCTTAACACGTCAGGTGCCACTCTATGAAGTGGGCTCAGGAGTGGAGTCGGTACCATATTCTGGAGATTCTGTCTGTGCTACATAGATGGCGCCTTCCATTATAAGCATCAACTGTAGCTTGCTCCGATCACTGCTGTTTAACCATATAAATGCCATTGTGAATCACAGATATTGGTATTTAAATAGTACGATTCATGCATCAGCTCCCAATGGACCCCACAATGCAATGTCAGGGTACCAATGACTGACCATGAGAACTGGGGACCTGCTAAATGCCCCCATGGCCGTCTGAGGCTGTTGTTCATAGGAATATTATATTTTGACTAAAAACAAAGTAAAGTAAAAATAAAAAAATAAAAAACAAGAATATGTGCGTATATATATATATATATATATATATATATATATATGTATATATATCTATAATATAACGCTGGGAGCATCCCTCTGTCTGAAGCCTTTATAGACTGTGCAAGCGCAACACACCTGTGCAGTCTGGCTCCAGACAGAAGACGGCATCCAGCGGTGAGGATTGTGTATGGCGCCGGAGATTGCGGTACGCGTAGACACTGAATGCATACCGCGATCTCCGGCGCCATACTTACCTGACCAGGAGGAGCGTTGCCGCGATGCTTCTCTTCTCGCCGGCAACCAGGGAAGGAGTGTGCGTCGGTATTGCGCATGCGCATAGTGCAATCCGGCGTCATTTTACTGAAGACACATTTGCAGTGTGTCTTCAGCAATATGGTGCCGGACAGCATGGTATGGGCATGCGTTTACTCCGGCGCCACACTCCTCCCCCAGCCTCTGGCAGAACGGGACAGCGCTGGAGCACAGGTGAGTATGAATGTCTTTTTTCTATGTGAGCAGTTAAATAGGGGTGATGGGGACCATACATATCAGGATAGGGGGGTGAGAGGTAGCATGCATACGAGGATAGGGGGGAGGGGACCATGCATATCAGGATAGGGGGGTGAGAGGTAGCATGCATACCAGGATAGGGGGTGAGGGGACTATGCATATCAGGATGGAGGGTGAGAGGACCATGCATGCAAAGGATTGGGGGGTGAGGGGGCCATGCATACCAGGATTGGGGGGGTGAGAGGATCATGCATACCAGGATTGGGTGGGTGAGGGGACCATGCATTCCAAGATTGGGGGGTGAGGGGACCATGCATTCCAGGATTGGGGTTGAGAGGACCATGCATATCAGGATAGGGGGGTGAGGGGACCATGCATTCCAGAATTGGGAAGTGAGCGGACCATGCATTCCAGGATTGGGGGTGGGAGGACCATGCATACCAGGATTGGGGGGTGAGAGGACCATGCATACCAGGATAGGGGGTGAGAGGACCTTGCATGCCAGGATTGGGGGGTGAGAGGACCATACATATCAAGATTGGGGGTGAGGGGACCATGCATACCAGGATTGGGGGGTAAGTGAACCATGCACACCAGGATTGGGGGGTGAGGGGACCATGCATTCCAGGATTGAGGGGTGAGAGGACCATGCATTTCAGGATAGGGTTGTGAGGGAACCATGCATATCAGGATTGGGGGTGAGTGAACCATACATATCATTACTGGGGTGAGCGGACCATGCATACCAGGAAAGGGGGGTTAAGTGACCATGCATACCTGGATAGGAGACCATATACCAGTAAAAATACTTGCCACCCGGGTGTAGAACGAGTTCATAGCTAGCAATTATATATTATATATATATATATATATACATATATAACAGTGGGTTCGGAAAGTATTCAAACCCCTTTAAATTTTTCACTTTTGTTTCATTGCAGCCATTTGGTAAATGCAAAAAAGTTAATTTTTTTCTCATTAATATACACTCTGCCCCATCTTGACTGATAAAAAACAGAAATATAGACATTTTTGCAAATTTATTAAAAAAGAAAAACTGAAATATCACATGGTCATAAGTATTCAAACCCTTTGCTCAGACACTCATATTTACATCACATGCTGTCCATTTCCTTGTGATCCTCCTTGAGATGGTTCTGCTCCTTCACTGGAGTCCAGCTGTGTTTAATTAAGCTGATAGGGCATGATTAGTAAAGGTACACACATGTCTATATAAAACCTCACAGCTCACAGTGCATATCAGACCAAATGAGAATCATGAGGTCAAATGAACTGGACAAGGAGCTCAGAGACAGAATTGTGGCAAGGCACTTATCTGGCCAAGGTTACAAAAGAATTTCTGCAGTACTCAAGGTTCCTAAAGGGTATGCCACAGTAAACAACATCGCTAACGGGATCGCTAAAAAACGTCACTATTTAGCGATCCCGTTAGCGATGTTGTTGTGTGCGGCATCTACCAGCGACGAGGCCCCTGCTGTGATCTCGTTCATCACAGCGATCGTTCCGGACCCTATTTTCGTCACTGGCGCCCCGCTGGTAAGTATCTAATCGCTGAGTGTGGCACCTTTTTTAGCGATTTAGCGGTACTTTTGTACCGCTAAAGTCGTTAAGGAGATCGCTAACCGCGATAGCGTCCTAACGACATCGCTAAAATAGGTAGCTACTAGCGATATAGAAACAATCCCGCTAGCGATCTCATTAGTATGCGACGCTAACGAGATCGCTAGGGGATTGTGTAGTGTGGCAGTACCTTTAGAGCAGAGTGGCCTCCATAATCCTTAAATGGAAGAAGTTTGGGACCACCAGAAGTCTTCCTATATCTGTCCGTCCAGCCGATCTGAGCAATCATGGCAGAAGAGCCTTGGTGTGAGAGGTAAAGAAGAACTCCAAGATCACTGAGGCTGAGCACCACAGATGCAGTAGGGAGATGGGAGGAAGTTCCACAAAGTCAACTATGCACCCTCCACCAGTCGGACCTTTATGGCAGAGTGACCCGACGGAAGACTCTCTTCAGTGCAAGACAAATTATAGCCCACGTAGAGTTTGCTAAAAAACACATGAAGGACTCCCATACTATGAGAAATAAGATTCTCTGGTCTAATGAGATGAAGATAGAAATTTTTGGTGATAATTCTAAGCGGTATGTGTGGAGAAAACCAGGCACTGCTCATCACCCACCCAATACAATCCCAACAGTGAAACATGGTGGTGGCAGCTTCATGCTATGGGATGTTTTTCCAGCTGCAGGGACAGGATGTTTGGTTGCAATTGAAGGAAACATGAATGCGGCCAAGTGCAGAAATATCCTGGATGAAAACTTCTTCCAGAGTGCTCTGGACCTCAGACTTGGCCGAAGGTTCACCATCAAACAAGACAATGACCCTACGCACACAGCCAAAATAACAAAGGAGTGGCTTCAGAACAACTCTCTGACTATTCTTGACTGGCCCAGCCAGAGCCCTGACCTAAACCCAATTGAGCATCTCTGGAGAGACCTGAAAATGGCTGTCCACCAACATTCACCATCCAATCTGATGGAACTGGAGAGGATCTGCAAGGAAGAATGGCAGAGGATCCCAAATCCAGGTGTGAAAAACTTGCATCATTCCAAGAAGACTCATGGCTGTACTAGCTTAAAAGGGTGCTTCTACTCAATTGAGCAAAGAGTCTGAATACTTATGACCATATGATATTTCAGTTTTTCATTTTTAATAAATTTGCAAATATTTCTACATTTCTGGCTTTTATCAGTCAAGATGGGGTGCAGAGTGTACATTAATGAGAAAAAAAAAGAACTTTTTTGAATTTACCAAATGGCTGCAATGAAAAAAAGAGTGAAACATTTAAAGGGGTCTGAATACTTTCTGTAAACACTGTGTATATGTACATACATATATATTGTTTGGATGCACTGTAATCTGGGTTATTTATATGGAACAATGAAGGCTGTGAAACTAAAACCCAAAATTCAATAGAAGAATCACTGTTTTTTTTCATCATATTACCAAACTTGGATTTTTTTTCCCCCAACTTTTAGTTTTTTGTATTGGAATAAAACAGAAGTGTACAAACAAAAAAACACTTGGGCATAAAGGGGGTTAATTCCTCCTGTGATGAAATTTAAAATCTCACACTAGCTGCTGAATTTCTACCGGTATTGCAATTAATTGCTAGAACCAACAGAAAGACATCTTATTGTTCTCTTGGGATCTGTGTATCAAAAAGCGACTATCCGCAAGGACAACCACATTGACTTAGTAATGTTTATTTTTGTACATTTAAATTTTGAAGTTATATCTGTAATTTATATTACTGTTTATTCTTAGATCAGTTTGAAGTACCCACAATCTCTTCCTGTGAAGATAAATATTGTTCTTAGCCAAACACCTATAGTCACTTTCAAGTCCAACCAGTTATTAGTCCAGATTTCTCCACAAGTAGAGATGTTTGTCGTCCAGCCCAACTTACGTATTGAGAATCTGATGACTATCAATGTGGTGAGTATGAATGAGACCTGGAGAGCTGAATGTTCTGTTTTCTGAATGATTTTCACACTAACAATCACTGACCAATAGGGAATGAGTTAAGGAGAATCAAAAGTAAATAAAGTTTGTAACATTCTCAATAAAGGAGACGGAAAAAAATCTGGAGGTTTCTCTTGGTCTTAGTGGCTGCCAGGGGACTTTATATTACTACTAGCTTCGCCGGGTAATTAATAACTGCTGTTAGCTGTAACAAAATAGACTATGTTAACAAAAATTTATTCTGCACATAAAAATCACACACCAAAACGTGGGGGTTAAAATTTCCATTCAACACATAGCCTATGATGCTCCTGGGGTTGAGATGTGCGGGCATGCAAAATTTCATGCCCGTAAGTACAACGGTGCAGATTCCTATCCCGGGCCAAAATTATTTGCCGATTTGGAATGCGCGGGGTTAAAATTTCGACTCAAAACCTAGCCTATGATCCTCCGGGGTCGAGACGTGCGAGTGTGCAAAATTTCATGCCCGTAAATGCAGATTCCTATGCCGGACATACACACAAGCATTCAGCTTTCTCCCCATTATGTAGATAGGGCCAAAATTGTTTGCCGATTTGGAATGCGCGGGGTTAAAATTTCGACTCAAAACCTAGCCTATGATGCTCCCGGGGTCGAGACGTGCGAGTGTGCAAAATTTCATGCCCGTAAATGCAGATTCCTATGCCGGACATACACACAAGCATTCAGCTTTCTCCCATTATGTAGATAGGGCCAAAATTGTTTGGCGATTTGGAACGCGCGGGGTTAAAATTTCGATTCAAAACATAGCCTAGACGCTTTCGGGGTCGAGACGTGCGGGCGTGCAAAATTTCATGCCCGTAAGTGCGACGGTGCGGATTCCAATCCCGGACAAACATACCCACATACATACACACATACATACATTCAGCTTTATATATTAGATGGATGAAGCGACTTTAAGGGATAGACGACTGCTCATTCCTTTAAAATCAAAATTGAGGTTTCCCACAAACTGTAGTCCTTTTGAGAATCATTCTAATCCATGTATTACATAGATAATCTTTTGTTATCAATAGGTGAATAGTACTTGCGGCAGAGAAAAAAACAATTGCTGGTCTAGTATTCCAATAATAAAAAACAATAATAAAAAATTTAGCGTGTAATCTTCCAGTTGAATGGGGATTGTCCAAGCTGTGTCCTAATGAGATATACAGAATATGTGTCTATTTGCCCATCTATTTGCATACAGAGATTGAGCAGCCTACTATATATATATATAGATATACTATACACTATATATATGTATATATACTTTATACTATTCTATATATATATATATATATATTAGGTTGTTCAATTACTGTATACGAATACAGTGGGGAAATATACAGTGGGGAAAAAAAGTATTTAGTCAGCCACCAATTGCGCAAGTTCTCCCACTTAAAAAGATGAGAGAGGCCTGTAATTGACATCATAGGTAGACCACGACTATGAGAGTCAAAATGAGAAAACAAATCCAGAAAATCACCTTGTCTGATTTGGCAAGATTTATTTTTAAAATTATGGTGGAAAATAAGTATTTGGTCACCTAAAAACATGCAAGATTTCTGGCTCTCCAAAACCTGTAACTTCTTCTTTTAGAGGCTTCTCTGTCCTCCACTCATTACCTGCAGTAATGGCAGCTGTTTGAACTTGTTATGGGTAGCACGGTGGCTCAGGGGTTAGCACTGCAGCCTTACAGAGCTGGGGTCCTGGGTTCAAATCCCACCAAGGGCAACATCTGCAAGGAGTTTGCATGTTCTCCCCGTGTTTGCGTGGGTTTCCTCCTGGTTCTCCGGTTTCCTCCCACATTCCAAAGACATACTGATAGGGATTCTAGTTTGTGTGCCAATAATGTCTGTAAAGCACTGTGGAATTAATGGCTATATAAATGAGTAAAATAAATAAATTAAATAAAAAACACCTGTCCACAGCCTCGGACACCAGAAACAATGCAATAGGCAAGCAGCTTGGTGTGATGAAATCAACTGTGGGAGCAATAATAAGAAAATGGAAGACAACTGATAATCGCCCTCTAACTGGGGCTCCACGCAAGATTTCACCCCGTGGGGTCAAAATGATCACAAGAAAATCTCAGAAACACAGAGCAAAAATCCCAGAACCACACAGGGGGACCTAATGAATGACCTGCATAGACTGGGACCACCGTAACAAAGGCTACATCAGGCTACCAAGGATCTTGCTGTGCCAAATGTGTCCCCCTGCTTAAGTCAGTACATGTCCGGGCCCATCTGAAGTTTGCTAGAGAGCATTTGGATTATCCAGAAGAGTATTGGGATAATGTCATATGAAACTGTAGGAGAGAGAGCCCCCACTGTGTGACCTTGCCGGAACCAAGGGGGCTGTCACTTGACGCGGAGGCAGACCAGAGGCAGGAAGGAGGAACCTGACAGGGATTGCAAGACAAGGCCAGCGGACACGCGTGAGGAAGTATAGGGACTCACGTGAATCGGGGACAGGACGATCCCAAGCTGAGCAAAGAGGCAGGAGAACTCTGCCACCCGCTGCCGCCACTACCTGCTGCCTGTATGCCTCCACCCGCGACTGCCCCGTTCCAGCCTGGGGCCGCGGCTTATGTGCTGCCATTCTCAGCGGCCACTGCCCCGCTTCGCCGTGCTTTGGCCTGTGCACTGTCACCCGCAGCCACCGCTGCCCCGTTCCAGCCCACGGTTGCGGTCTGTGTGGTCTGTGTGGTGTCACCCGCGGCCGCCACTGCCCCGTTCCAGCCTGCGGCTGTGGCCTGCACGGCAGGATCCGCTGCTGTCGCCATCTTGCCTCCGAGAGGGGCGGTCTCAACGCCAGGGAACTTCTACAGAGCCTGTTGCTCCCCATCTGCACCTGGGTGTAGGAACCCCGAAGCCTACGACATCTCCTCGTCGGCTGGACCCAGCGGCTGAGACGCCGAATGGACACCTTCCGGACAACAGCTCTGCCGGACGTCAGAGAAGGATACGTGACACTCCATTAACTGTTAATTATAGTTCTAGGATTTTTAGATGGCCCTAACGCAGCCCTATAGTTGTTGGCACCTGCCCAATAGCCATTTGCTCAATTAATTGTGTATACTTTCCCTGCGAGGAGAATTACTGTCAGCTTACTAGTTATTCCTATAACCCCTATATAAAGGTTCAGTTTAAGCTTGCTCCGTCTCTGCCTTGTCACTGCATCCCGCGTACCTGCGAATACCACAAAACCAAAGTAGAACTGTTTGGTAGAAACAAAACTTGTCGTGTTTGGAGGAGACAGAATGCTGATTTGCATCCAAAGAACAGCATACTTACTGTAAAGCATGAGGGTGGCAACATCATGCTTTGGGGCTGTTTTCTCTGCTGTTTCTCTTTTCTTTCTTGTGAGATTTTGAGTGCAAACCTCCTTCCATCAGCAAGGGCATTGAAGATGAAACATTTTTCAGCATAATATGATCCCAAGGGAAGGGCAATGAAGGAGTGGCTTCGTAAGAAGCATATGAAGGTCTCCTGATCTCAACCCCATAGAAAACCTTTGGAGGGATTTGAAAATCCGTGTTACTCAGCGACAGGCTAGAGGAGATCTGTATGGAGGAATGGGCCAACATACCACCAACAGTGTATGCCAACCTTGTGAAGACCTACTGAAAACGTTTGACCTCTGTCATTGCCAACAAAGGATATACAACAAAATATTTCGATGGACTTTTGTTAATGACCAAATACTTATTTTCCACAATAATTTGAAAAATAAATCTTGCCAATTAGACAAGGTGATTTTCTGGATTTGTTTTCTCATTTTGACTCTCATAGTTGTGGTCTACATATGATGTCAATTACAGGTCTCTCATCTTTTTAAGTGGGAGAACATGCACAATTGATGACTGACTAAATACTTTTCCCCACTGTACAGTCATGGCCAAAAGTTTTGAGAATGACACAAATATTAATTTTTACAAAGTCTACTGCTTCACTTTTTCTAATGGCAATTTGCATATACTCCAGAATGTTATAAAGAGTGATCAGCTTAACAGCAATTACTTGCAAAGTCAATATTTGGCTAGAAAATGAACTTTATCCCCAAACACATTTCAACATCATTGAAGCCTTGCCTTAAAAGGATCAGCTAACCTCTTTTCAGTGATTGCTCCATTAACACAGGTGTGGGTGTTGATGATGACATGGCTGGAGATCAATCTGTCATGATTAAGTAAGAATGACACCACTGGACACTTTAAAAGGAGGCTGGTGCTTGGCATCATTGTTTCTCGTCTGTTAACCATAGTTATCTCTAAAGAAACACGTGCAGTCATCATTGCAATGCACAAAAATGGCCTAACAGGGAAGAGTATTGCAGCTAGAAAGATTGCACCTCAGTCAACAATCTATCGCAACATCAAGAACTTCAAGGAGAGAGGTTCCATTGTTGCCAAAAAGGCTTCAGGGTGCCCAAGAAAGACCAGCAAGCGCCAGGACCGTCTTTTAAAAGTGTTTCAGCTGCGGGATCAGGCTAGCAGCAGTGCAGAGCTTGCTCAGGAATGGCAGCAGGCAGGTGTGAGTGCATCTGCAAGCACTGTGAGGCGGAGACTCTTGGAGCAAGGCCTGGTCTCAAGGAGGGCAGCAAAGAAGCCACTTCTCTCCAGAAAAAACATCATGGACAGACTGATATTCTGCAAAAGGTACAGGCAGTGGACTGCTGAGGACTGGGGTAAAGTTATTTTCTCTGATGAATCCCCTTTTCGATTGTTTGGGACATCAGGAACGCCTCATTCGGAGAAGACAAGGTGAGCGCTACCACCAGTCTTGTCTCATGCCAACTGTTAAGCATCCTGAAACCATTCATGTGTGGGGTTGCTTCTCAGCCAAGGGAAATCGGCTCTCTCACAGTCTTGCCTAAAAACACAGCCATGAATAAAGAATGGTACCAGAATGTCCTCCAAGAGCAACTTCTCCCAACCCTCCAAGAGCAGTTTGGCGATCAACAATGCCTTTTCCAGCATGATGGAGCACCTTGCCATAAAGCAAAGGTGATAACTAAATGGCTCAGGGAACAAAACATAGAGATTTTGGCTTCATGGCCTGGAAACTCCCCAGATCTTAATCCCATTGAGAACTTGTGGTCAATCATCAGAGAAAGGGTGGACAAACAAAAAACTAAAAATTCTGACAAAATGAAAGCATTGATTGTGCAAGAATGGACTGCTATCAGTCAGGATTTGGTCCAGAAGTTGATTGAGCATGCCAGGGAGAATTGCAGAGGTCCTGAAGAAGAAGGGTCAACACTGCAAATATTGACTTGCTGCATTAACTCATTCTAACTGTCAATATAAGCTTTTGTTACTCATATGTTTGCAATTATTATATTTCTGTCTGTGATAAAAACATCTGTCAAACACACATAAAAACCAGAGGGCAGCAGATCATGTGAAAATATAATATTTGTGTCATTCTCAAAACTTTTTGCCATGACTGTATATACATTGATGATTTTTCAAGTTTTCTCACCTACAAAGAATGGAGAGGTCTGCAATTTTTATCGGAGGTACACTTCAATTTTGAGAGACAGAATCTTAAAAAAATCCAGAAAATCACATTTTTACATAATTAATTAGCATTTTATTACATGAAATAAGTATTTGATATAATAGAAAAGAACTTAATATTTGTTACAGAAATCTTTGTTTGCAATTGCAGAGGTCATACATTTCCTGTAATTCTTGACCAAGTTTGTACACACTCCAGATCTTTCAGGTTTCAGGGCTGTCATGGGCAACATTGAGCTTCAGCTCCCTCAAAAGATTTTCTATTGGATTCAGGGCTGGAGACTCCAGGATCTTGAAATACTTCTTACAGAGCCACTCCTTAGTTGCCCTGGATGTGTGTTTTGGGTTATGGTCATGCTGGAAGACCCAGGCACTACCCATCTTCACTGCTCTGAGGGAAGGAGGTTGTTGGCCAAAATCTCGCAATACAAGAACCCATCCATCATCAATCATCCCTTCAATACTGTACAGTCGTTCTGTCCACTTTACAGAAAATCACCCCCAAAGTATGATGTTTCCTCAACCATGCTTCATGGTTGGGGTGATGTTTTTGGGGTTGTACTCATCCTTCTTCTTACTTAAACATGACAAATGGAGTTTATACCAAAAAGTTCTTTCTATTTTGGTCTCATCTGACCACATAATCTTCTCCCTTACATCCTCTGAATCATTTAGTTGGTCATTGTGAACACTTTAATCAGGCCTGGACATATGCTGGCATGAGCAGGGGATCTTGCGTGCCCTGCAGGATTTTAATCCATGACGGCATAGTATGTTCTGCGCTGATTTCTGACCTTTCTCAGAATCATCCTTACCCCACAAGGTTAGACCTTGCATGGAGCCACAGACTGAGGAAGATTGATATTCATGTCTATTTTCTAATAACTCTGCCAACAGTTGTTGCCTTCTCACTAAGCTGCTTGCCTATTGTCTTGTAGCGCATCACAGCCTTGTGCAGGTCTACAATTTTGTCCCAGATGTTCAAAGACAGCTCTTTGGTATTGGTGGAGAGGTTGGAGTGTGATTGATATAGACAGGTGTCTTTTATACAGGTAATGAATTCAAACAGGTGCAGTTAATTCAGGTAATGAAGGAAGAGTACAAGGGCTTCTTAAGCCCTTACATACATTGGGCATAATAGTACGCCGATGTGGGACTCCCTCCCTTTGATGTGGGCTCCCGAACTGAGCCCACATCTTTTCCGGCACATGCCAGTTGTTTTGAACAGCTGACATGTGCCTCTAACAGCCGCGGGTGGAATCGCGATCCACCTGCGGCTATTAACTAGTTAAATGCTCTGACAGCAGCATTTAACATGCGCTTCCAGCAATCGTGCCAGAAATCCAGCCCATTGGTCACCCTGTCACATAATCGCGGGTCACCGATGGGTTGGCCTGACAACCAGAGGTGTCAAGCAGACCTCTATGGTTGTCACTGCTGGCTTGCTATGAGCACCGCCCAGTGGTCGGCGCTCAAAGCAAGTCAGCAATTCTGCTACATGCAGGCGATCTGATCATTGCCTGTATGTAGTAGAGCCGATCTGGTTATGGCAGCTTCTAGTCTTCCATGTAGACTATTGAAGCATGCCAAAAGTTAAAAAAATGTTTTTAAAAATATTTAAAAAAATAGTTCAAATCACCCCCCTTTCGCCCCATTCAAAATAAAACAATAAAAAAAATCAAACAGGCACATATTTGGTATTGCCAAGTTCAGAATCGCCCGATCTATCATTATAAAAAAACATTAACCCGATCATTAAACGACATAATGAGAAAAAAGTCAAAATACCAGAATTAGGTTTTTTTGTCGCTTCAACATTGCATTAAAATGCTATAACAGGCGATCAAAAGATTGTATCTGCACCAAAATGGTATCATTAAAAACGTCAGCTCGTACGCAAAAAATAATCTCTTACTCAACCCGAAATCATGAAAAATGGAGAAGTTACAGGTATTGGAAAATGGCGCAATTTTTTTTTTAACAAAGTTTGGAATTTTTTTGCACCACTTAAATATAAAAAAAACCTACACATGTTTGGTGTCTATGAACTCGTAATGACCTGGAGAATCATAATGGCATGTCAGTTTTAGCATTTAGTGAACATGGTAAAAAAATAAATAATCTGTGGGATTGCACTTTTTTGCAATTTCACAGCACTTGGATTTTTTTTCCCATTTTCGAGTACACAACATGGTAAAACCAATGGTGTTGTTCAAAAGTACATCTCGCCCCACAAAAAACAAGCCCTCACATGGCTTTTTTGACCAAAAAATAAAAAGTTATGGCTCTGGGAAGAAGGGGAGCAAAAAATGAAAATGCAAAACCAGAAATTCCTCTGGTCGTTAAGGGATTAAAGAAAAACTAACAGATCTGGGAGAGCTAGAATTCTTGCTGTTTGATAGGTGATCAGATACTTAATTCATGCAATAAAATTAAATTTAATTATGGAAAAATGATACAACGTGATTTTTCTGGTTTTTATTTTTAGATTTTATCTCTGGCAGTTGAAGTGTACTTACAATAAAAATTACAGACCTCTCTGTTCTTTGTAGGTGGAAAAACTTGCAAAATTAGCAGTTTATCAAGCACTTATTTTAATACTGTATATATTGTATATACACACAATATATACTGTATATTGAAGGTTTATTGAAGCCACCGCCTTAATAAATATACCTCTTTCAACTTCTTTAAAATTTTAGGGAGCTAATTTGCTTGCCAAGTTGGATGTTAAAGGAGGAAATCTCAAGACTTCATTGTCACTGCAAGGGTATGAAATGGTGTCACTTGTTTTCTTGTGTGGATGACTTCAGTTATTTCACTAATACAGTCATTTATCTATTTATTCTTCATAAATTCATTTTTATAGGCATTTCTGTGTTTTATTGCAGAGATCTTAATCTGGTAATGGCATCATCTTCTTTTGGAAAATGCAATGTAAGTCCATGGACTTGTCGACTTATTCTCCTGTGTATGTTCATGACTTGTATGATGATAGTGGTGTGAAGCGAGACTGAGGCAACAAAGTGGACAAATGAACAATGGAAGGGCTCGAGCAGATGAGCGCATGAATCGGACATGTGCTATCTAATTTTTTGATTGAATAGCACATTAACCCATGTTATACAATAATGCTGTTCTGACGACTGTCCATGAGAAAATAAACTCTCAGTATGCAGTGCTCCCTTCTGAGCCTCGAAAGAGACTTACCCATTCAAGTCTATGGGTGCTATATTTATGGATCCATTTCCACTATTGATCTGTGAAACTGTATGTGATAATCGATTTTTAATGTAGCGTTATGTAAATAGATAGCACAGGGATCACACTTAGATGTCACAATGATGTCACAGCGACATTTAAACTGGACACACGGATGAAAATTACCAGAGTTTTCTGTATGAAACTCGTACAATTTTTCATACTGGCTTTAAAGAGAATAGCATTTATACCTGTTGACCTCAGCCATTAAATGTTTGCTGATTGGTCGTATGCAAGCTGGTGACAGAGCATAATGTGCTACCAATAATGATGATTAAAATACCAGTGTGAATGAGCTAATTGATCAACAAACAAGCGTGTTTACAAAAGCCGATAATCTGCAATTGTGCACTCAAAGGGTGAGTTTCCACGGTCAGGAAACGCTGCGTGTTTGGCGCTGTGCGCTGGCGCAGCGCCAAACACGCAGCGTCCAGATGTTACAGCATAGTGGAGGGGATTTCAAGAAATCCCGTCTCCACTATGCGTAACAATACGCAGGTGGCAAACCTGCGTAAACGGACATGCGGCGCGTCTTTTCAGACCGCAGCATGTCCTCGCGTATTGCGGCGACGGTGCGTCGCCGCAACATAATTAACACAGGGCTATGTAGCCCTGCGCTCTTTCCGGAGGTGTTCCGGAGGTGTCCTGAACACCTCCGGAAAGATCGCGCGTCATAAAGGGGGCGGGGCTTAGACGGAGCGGAATTTCCGCTCCGTCAAAAGCGCTATGGTTCCGGACCGTGGAACCATAGCCAAATGCTCATTCTCGATTATTGGCTCATCTAAATGGGCCTTAATAGGCTGAAGTGATTATCTAAACTTTTTAAGAGGTTAAGCGCTTGTAAAAACTACCAATTTTGTATTTTATCTTATATTAATGTTATAGTATATCAGTGACTGACAGGCAAGTAGCACAGTACTTCCAAGCTCTTATCTAGAAGGTGTCACAGCACTGCATTGAAGCTGGCCAGGTAGCTGAATCTGGCCAGTGGCCACCTTTCGTGCAACTGCACTTCTATGTCACTGCAGAGGTAAAGTTACATCTGCTAACAGCATCAAAGAGAGCACAGTTCTGGCCAGTGGATCAGCTATGCTACTAGTCTGAACTGTCAATCATCAGGAGAGCACCTTTCCCAGCCAAACAGGAAGCCAGGAGGCAAGAAAACAGTGAAACTACTGAAGAATGAAAATGCAAGAAACCATTTCAACATAAGAAATGTAGGGTAGTTGAAGTTTATGATTCTCAAGTTCATAGTCTTTAGGACAATTTTCAGATAAAGGTATTGTCCACTACTCAGATAACCCAATAAAAAGTGAGAGCTCCGGATGCCTTCTCACTTCCTCTCGATGTCAATTATGTCCGAAGGAGGGGAGAGTGAAGCCAGCATTGATTGGCTGCAGGGCTTGCATGACTTAATATCATGAGAGCCAAGGGAGAGCCAGTGCTGACACTGCTGGAAGGGAGTATAAGTGTTCTTATTTTACTGGAGGGAAACATAAGGATTCAGAAGAGGTTGTTTGAGTAGTGGACATCCTCTTTAATCACGCAGAACAGCATTCTCATTGTTTCAGTAGTGACAGTTGGATTCTGAACACCCAAATACACAGCTATCAAAACGTTTGACAGGTCAAAAGTTTTATGAAGCTGAAATTACACTTTTAGTGATGTAATGCAGCGGTATTCACGCAGTGTGGTAAAGAGGCAGTGACCCAGGTTAGTCCAACTTAAAAGTCTTTATTTTGGCAACTTACAACAAAAAGGCAAACTTTATCCTCAGGATAACAGCCAGATTGTCCATCAGTCCATAACACTCCACTACCATATTACTCGAGTGTGTGTCAGTGGCTTTGCTTCTCTGCTTCTGGTCTCTGATCAGACTCACACAGACCTGTCCTGCACAGAGTTTCCTACTCTGCTGCTTGAAAACCAAAAACTGCCCTACCCAAAGCTACATTGAAAGTTTAAATGGGAATTATGGACATTGGCCACTCCAAAAACATGGAGTGGAGGGAGAGACCCATCCCACTACCAATCCTAAAGGTCTCTCAAAAAATAAAAGCCCATGTCAGGCTTTCCTAAATATGACCTAGTCAAATTGCTTGACCAAATCCACACTTTTATTTTACATTGCAACCACAGCTGTAGCTATTAATACAATGCACTCCAGTGGGTTCAATATGCTTCTACGCACATTCTGGGGGATACATAAAGGCCCTCGCATATACAGTACAGACCAAAAGTTTGGACACACCTTCTCATTCAAAGATTTTTCTGTATTTTCATGACTGAAAATTGTACATTCACACTGAAGGCATCAAAACTATGAATTAACACATGTGAAATTATATATTACACTTTACAAAAAAGTGTGAAACAACTGAAAATATGTCTTATATTCTAGGTTCTTCAAATAGCCACCTTTTGCTTTGATTACTGCTTTGCACGCAGAAAAGGTGAACGGCTGGACTCTACATGCGTAGTTCCCACCGTGAAGCATGGAGGAGGTGGTGTGTTGGTGTGGGGGTGCTTTTCTGGTGACACTGTTGGGAATTTATTCAAAATTGAAGCGGTGAGCGGTCCAGCTCACCCCAAACCATCTCGATTGGGTTCAGGTTTGATGACTGTGGAGGCCAGTTCATCTGGCGTAGCACCCCAACACTCTCCTTCTTGGTCAAATAGCCCTTACACAGCCTGGAGGTGTGTTTGGGGTCATTGTCCTGTTGAAAAATAAATGATGGTCCAACTAAACGCAAACCGGATGGAATAGCATGCCGCTGCAAGATGCTGTGGTAGCCATGCTGGTTCAGTATGCCTTCAATTTTGAATAAATCCAAAACAGTGTCACCAGCAAAGCACTCCCACACATCACACCACCTCCTCCATGCTTCACGGTGGGAACCAGGTATGTAGAGTCCATCCGTTCACCTTTTCTGTGTGCAAAGCAGTAATTAAAGCAAAAGGTGGCTACTTTGAAGAACCTAGAATATAAGACATATTTTCTGTTGTTTCACACTTTTTTGTTAAGTGTAATGTATAATTCCACATGTGTTAATTCATAGTTTTGATGCCTTCAGTGTGATTCTACAATTTTCATAGTCATGAAAATACAGAAAAATCATTGAATGAGAAGGTGTGTCCAAATTTTTGGTCTGTACTGTAGTTCTCAATGTATTACAGTGGGTTTATCCATTTTTGGTTTGTTATGGAAAGTGCTTGAAGAAAAAGTGAGCAAGATACAGGAAACCTTGAATATTCTATTCTATTTCTAATATATCTTTGTGCTTCTACCATAGCCGTCACTGCTGGCTGGGTACATGCGTACAGTGTTTGAGAAGGCCTACCTACTTCAGATTAATAGTAAGTGATGTTTCATCAACAGCTGTGACTTTCCGTTATGGTGTCAGTAACAAGAGATGTCAAGTCCACTCCTTCTAGAGAGTAGAAATGGGCATATTGACTACTCCTTGTTAAAGAAAAATGGATTCATAAGGGTATTCTCAAAATTCTATTTGATTAAATCAATGTTATGTATGGCTGAAAAAAAATGTTCTTAAATTAAAATGTACAGTAATGATAAAGGAAATAGGTGGATAATTATAATTTTAAAAACTTTTGCAACATTGCTAAGTGCACAATAGCTTCCCACTTCATTAAGCTGATAATCTTTACCTACATCTGGGCAATAAAAATGAAAAAAGCATATACAAAATGGGAGGAATAGGGCTAAGTAACAGCACATGTGAAAAAGACTTGGGTATACTAATAGATCTCAGACTGAACATGAGTCAACAGTGTGATGCAGCAGCAAAAAAGGCAAATACAATTCTGGGATGTATCAACAGAAGCATACAGTCTAGATCACGTGAGGTAATTATTGCCCTCTACTCCTCTCTGGTCAGACCTCATCTGGAATAGTGTGTCTAGTTTTGGACACCACATTTTAAAAAAGACATCAACAAACTGGAGCAAGTTCAGAGAAGAGCCACCAGAATGGTGACCGGTCTGCAAACCATGTCCTATGAGGAACGGTTGCAGGATTAGGGAATGTTTAGCTTGCAAAAAAGAAGACTGAGAGGAGACTTAATAGCTGTCTACAAATATCTCAAGGGCTGTCACATTGTAGAAGGATCATCCTTATTCTCATTTGCACAAGGAAAGACAGAAGCAATGGGATGAAACTGAATGGGAGGAGACACAGATTAGATAATAGAAAAAACTTTTTGACAGTTAGGGTGATCAAGGAGTGGAACAGGTTGCCACGAGAGGTGGTGAGTTCTCCTTCAATGGAAGTCTTCAAACAGAGGCTGGACAGACATCTGTCTGGGATGATTTAGAGAATCCTGCTTTGAGCAGGGGTTGGACCAGATGGCCCAGGAGGTCCCATCCAACTCTACTATTCTATGATTCTATGATTCTACTCTATTTTTTTCAATTTGCAATAAAAGATTAAAAATAAATTTACTTCATTTTGCAGAGGACCTGAGTGTTGGAGTAGCTCTGCCATCACTACCTAATGTGCAGGTTATCCATGAAGTTGTGGAGGTCAAGGAAGTAAGTATTATAGTTTATTCAGAGACATTTACCCATTATTCCTTATTATATGTGTGTTACTGGGTTGTGTTTGTCTAGCTTTGCATGAGCTAATGTTCTGGCCATGTCTGTAAAAAAAAAAGAGGGTATGCAATAATACTGCCAGATTGTACACTAGTCCTGCTCTAGTCCTCCTACTTGTGAAAGGAACCTGGTCACTGAAATGTACGAAATGCCAGAATAGACAGGCACACAATCTTGTTGATACAAGTCGTTAGGTGTCAGTATTAATTAGAGATCCAAATTGTCTGCACATATACACAATAATACATGTGGTAAATCAAGAAAAGCACCTAAAGTCTATGGCCAAGTCAGGTACTGATTACACAATTTGGAAAATAACTTGCATAGATTTATTAGTACTAGAATAATTATGTTTTTATTGCATTCTTTAACTATTTCCATTATTTTCCTTTCTCACAGGATTATGCTGTTATGTCATGTGATCTTCAATATGTGAAGTAATCCATACAAATCATCGACTGTGAAGAAAACATTTCACATGTATATCAATGAAAGTGACAGTAGATATCCTGCAAAAAATGTCCCACCCTAATAAACGTTGTGCTGTATGACTTTTGCTGTATTATAATCTTACACTTATTTCTGAATCACTGATAATTTAAATAGAACCTGTCAGCACAATTTTGTAATGTAAAAGTAAAGACTTGGCAGTAGAGATGAGCGACTTTGCCTTTTTCAGGGTCGAGTCGGGTTTCATGAAACCCGACTTTCTCAAAAGTCGAGTCGAACGAAGTCGGCCGACTATCGGGAAAAGTCGTTCGTCCAATTGAAACACGAAACCCAATGTAAGTCAATGGGGAAGCAAAGTCGGCAGGGAGTGAGGACAGTAAACACACCTACAGTGCCCATTTGAATGGCAACGACATCAATTCTTATTACTTAAGCTTGTCAACCTTAATTTACTTTATAATAATAGTTACGCATTGAAAACTGGGGGTTATTTGGCTAAACTTGTGGGGGGGGTAGGGATGGCTCCCGGTTTTCGTGTGCCCCGGGCCAAAGAGTCTCAGTGGGTCCCTTTAAAACATACCACAATCCATGATGCTCCGATACGGCAGAGAAATATAGGTATAGTACAATGAAAAATACTTCACTTCTTACATGACTGATATCTATGTTAAAATCTACAATAGCTCAAAAACCAGACAGTATATTCCTCTATACAGTATTATGGCCACCACATAGTGCGCCATACAGAATAATGAGCCCCATATATTGCTCCATACATAATTGGTCCCATATAATGTTCCATACAGTATATGATGAGCTCCACATACTGCTCCAGTGTATGATAGTCCCCATATAATGTGCCATAAAGTATAGAATGGTCCCCATAAAGTAGAATGAGTCCCACATATTGCTCCGTACAGTATAATGAGTCGCATATAAAGCTCCATACATTATATGATGGGCCCCATATATTGCTCCATACAGAATGGGCTCCATATAATGCTCCATACAGAATAGGCCTCATATGTTCCCCATATGATGCTCCATCCTATATGATGCCCCATAAATAATGAACCCCATATGATTCTCCAGTATATGATGGGCCCCATGGATAATGCTCCAGTGTCTTATGGGCCAAAAGAATGCTCCATATATAATGGGCCCCATTTATAATGCTCCATTGTATAATGGTCCCCGTAAATGCTGCTCCAGTGTCTGTTTTCCCCCTTTTAGAATGCTCCAGTATATGATGGGCCCCATGGATGCTGTTCCAGTGTCTGATCTGCCCCATTTAGAATGCTCCAGTATATGATGGGCCCCATGGATGCTGCTCTAGTGTCTGATCTGCCCCATTTAGAATGCTCCAGTATATGATCGGCCCCATGGATGATGCTCCAGTGTATGATGGGCCAATAAAATGCTCCATATATAATGGGCCCCATTTATAATGCTCCAGTGTATAATGGGCCCCGTAAATGCTGCTCCAGTGTCTGTTTTCCCCCTTTTAGAATGCTCTAGTATATAATGGGCCCCATGGATGCTGTTTCAGTGTCTGATCTGCCCCATTTAGAATGCTCCAGTATATGATGGGCCCCATGGATGCTGCTCCAGTGTCTGATCTGCCCCATTTAGAATGCTCCAGTATATGATGAGCCCCATGGATGATGCTCCAGTGTATGATGGGCCAATATAATGCTCCATATTTAATAGGCCCCATTTATAATGATCCAGTGTATAATGGTCCCCATAAATGCTGCTCCAGTGTCTGTTTTCCCCCTTTTAGAATGCTCTAGTATATAATGGGCCACATGGATGCTGCTCCAGTGTCTGATCTGCCCCATTTAGAATGCTCCAGTATATGATGGGACCCATGGATGATGCTCCAGTGTATGATGGGCCAATATAATGGTCTATATATAATGGGCCCCATTTATAATGATCCAGTGTATAATGGTCCTCGTAAATGCTGCTCCAGTGTCTGTTTTCCCCCTTTTAGAATGCTCCAATATATGATGGGCCCCATGGATGCTGCTCCAGTGTCTGATCTGCCCCATTTAGAATGCTCCAGTATATGATGGGCCCCATGGATGATGCTCCAGTGTCTTTTTGGCCAAAATCATGCTCCATATATAGTGGGCCCCATTAATAATGATCCAGTGTACAGTCATGGCCAAAAGTTTTGAGAATGACACAAATATTAATTTTTACAAAGTCTACTGCTTCACTTGTTCTAATGGCAATTTGCATATACTCCAGAATGTTATAAAGAGTGATCAGCTTAACAGCAATTACTTGCAAAGTCAATATTTGGCTAGAAAATTAACTTTATCCCCCAAAACACATTTCAACATCATTGCAGCCCTGCCTTAAAAGGACCAGCTAACCTCTTTTCAGTGATTGCTCCATTAACACAGGTGTGGGTGTTGATGAGGATATGGCTGGAGATCAATCTGTTATGATTAAGTAAGATTGACACCACTGGACACTGTAAGCTTTTCAGGGGATATAGCTCCGGGATCGCCGTCTCGGGTAGACGGAGTGGCATAAACACAGTTCACTCACAGACAGCAATTCTGGTACAACTGGCCGCAACCAGCTTTATTGTAAGTCCACAGCAAACAAACATGAGCAAAACCAACTCATAAACCAAAATCCTGAGCCTGTCCGGCTACTCACTACACACAGATAGTTTCCCTCACTATCAGGGCCCAGACTCTATCAGCCTGGCCCAAAACAACACATATATTCTATTTACCAGAGTGTGGTTTCCCGGAGACTCCTGCAGTGTCTGGAGTCATATCCAGACTGAGAGCTCAATGTCTGTGTTCTCAACCACCTACTTCTGGCTGCCCAATTAGAACCTGAGTGGCCTCAGGTTTAAGCTGCAAGCCTGTACTGAATGGAAGGTGTAGTGAACTTTCTCCACCACTAGGTTTACAAAGCCATACATTTCCCTTATGCCAGTCAGCTAAGTACCTATGCGAGATGTACACCCCATCCAATACACATCCCTTCACTGTCTCACATATCCCCCCCCTCTTCTCCAGACCGGAGGGCTGGTCATCAATCCTAAAGAGACAGTGAACTCTGGACAAAGCATCCGCACTACCCTGTAACCTCCCAGGCCTATGCTCTCTGCGGGCTTCGGGTATCCTGCACGGTTTCAGCTTGACCTTAGTGCCGGGCTCAGTCTCGGTATAGTGCCTCACCAGAGAAGTACGACCAGGCAAGTCAGAACACCTCTGCTGATTTTTCCTCAGAAACTCTCGTACTTCCTGTTTTTGGTGCACTGACAACGTGTCACCAACCATCACAGGAGGTATAAGGGGTTTTACACCTTTCTCTAACTTCCCCGAGGCCACCAATGACTCTCTATCATCCTGGGTCTTGTCCATCCCCAGGTGCCCACCAAGCACGTGGCTATGTGACAACCCCAGCACCATGCTTCTATATGGCTTAGGTACCAGGAGCTGACTCACGACCTCTCCCTGGACTTCAGTGACCTCATACAGTAGGTTATCGTTCATGGCAACATGAGGAAACCTTTCCTCAGAACAAAGGTCCTGGGGAACCTCATTTAGAACAGCTATATTTTCCTGGGTCGTTTTAATAGTGGGGTCTCGCAACTGCTCACTCCCAAAATTGTCACGGGACACAGGTAGGTCAGGGACATTCGGTTCCTGAGAACCACTATCCTCGTCTCCCAACATCACCTGAAAAGGAAATTCATCTTTATCACGGTCATCATCATTATCAGTATCATCATCATTATCATGATCATCATCATTATCATTATCAGTATCATCATCATTATCATCAGTATCATTATCATGATCACCATCATCATGGTCATCATCATTATCATTATCACGATCATCATCATTATCATTATCACGGTCATCACATAAGTTTAACGGCCCACTAGCATTGTGTTCCACCCCTCTGGACTGCGCAACCTCCGTAGGAGCTTCATCACACTGTCCAGTAGAATCATCTTTCCCCCAGAGATTGGGGACCAAGTCCACGGTAGTCTCTGGGTAGACTTTGGTGTCTCCATGGATGCACACCACACTCAGGTGTTTATCGGGGATGAAGTCCCCATCAATCAGACTGTCATGTATGAGAGTCACTCGACTTCCTGAGTCCAGGAGTTCAGACGGGAAGACCTTTCTAGGCCTGGGGTCTCCCGACAGGGAAGTATCACCCTTTTCCTCCCATATGTCCCCTTGGGCCTGTCCCCGTCTATCAGCATATCCCCTGTCCCCAACAGCTGGAACGCTCTTACCGGGAGAGTTCAGCATCCGGGAACTCTGAAGTGACGACCGCTCCGACGGCTGGTCATGGAGGGAGTCTTTGGTGGCGAAGTACCTCTCTATCAAACTGAAGAGTTGCTTGGCATCTGGGTGGTCTCCTTGTCCGACCCCGTGCTGTACCTCAGGAGGAAGTGCTGGGGTGTAGCGGTCCACTATCACCTTTTCGACCCTTTGGGCAGGGTTACCGACGTCAGGCTCCATCCACTTCTTTAGTGCTCGGGTGTAGCGATCCACTATCACCTCTTCGACCATCTGGGCATGGCTGCCGACGTCAGGCTCCAGCCACTTCTTTACTGCAGGCAACGCAGGTGCCCTTGCGACATCACTCTGGGACGAGGTGCTGAGATCCTGGCGTAGTGCTGCAACCTGCTCCCTTAACAATCGGTTAGTCTCCTGCTGTTGCACACTAACTTGCGCCATATGTTTAAGCAGCGCCTCCATACTGTCATCCATGCTGTCAGACTTCTCTGTCTCAACAACGGCAGTCTTTACTCAAGACATACACACTCCACAGTCTTTTCCACAGCAAGTTCAGCTTTGCTGTGCAGACACTTTTTTTTTTCTCTGTGCAAACTCTATTAGGGCTACTGTCTCTTTAAGACTGCTCCAACAGACTTTTCCTTTGCTGCTGCTTTAGCCACTGTGCTGCCCGCATTCTCCACCAATTGTAAGCTTTTCAGGGGATATAGCTCCGGGATCGCCGTCTCGGGTAGACGGAGTGGCATAAACACAATTCACTCACAGACAGCAATTCTGGTACAACTGGCCGCAACCAGCTTTATTGTAAGTCCACAGCAAACAAACATGAGCAAAACCAACTCATAAACCAAAATCCTGAGCCTGTCCGGCTACTCACTACACACAGATAGTTTCCCTCACTATCAGGGCCCAGACTCTATCAACCTGGCCCAAAACAACACATATATTCTATTTACCAGAGGGTGGTTTCCCGGAGACTCCTGCAGTGTCTGGAGTCACATCCAGACTGAGAGCTCAATGTCTGTGTTCTCAACCACCTACTTCTGGCTGCCCAATTAGAACCTGAGTGGCCTCAGGTTTAAGCTGCAAGCCTGTACTGAATGGAAGGTGTAGTGAACTTTCTCCACCACTAGGTTTACAAAGCCATACATTTCCCTTATGCCAGTCAGCTAAGTACCTATGCGAGATGTACACCCCATCCAATACACATCCCTTCACTGTCTCACAACACTTTAAAAGGAGGCTGGTGCTTGGCATCATTGTTTCTCTTCTGTTAACCATGGTTATCTCTAAAGAAACACGTGCAGTCATCATTGCAATGCACAAAAATGGCCTAACAGGAAAGAGTATCGCAGCTAGAAAGATTGCATCTCAGTCAACAATCTATCGCATCATCAAAAACTTCAAGGAGAGAGGTTCCATTGTTGCCAAAAAGGCTTCAGGGTGCCCAAGAAAGACCAGCAAGCGCCAGGACCGTCTATTAAAAGTGTTTCAGCTGCGGGATCGGGCTAACAGCAGTGCAGAGCTTGCTCAGGAATGGCAGCAGGCATGTGTGAGTGCATCTGCACGCACTGTGAGGCGGAGACTCTTGGAGCAAGGCCTGGTCTCAAGGAGGGCAGCAAAGAAGCCACTTCCCTCCAGAAAAAACATCATGGACAGACTGATATTCTGCAAAAGGTACAGGCAGTGGACTGCTGAGGACTGGGGTAAAGTTATTTTCTCTGATTAATCCCCTTTTCGATTGTTTGGGACATCAGGAAAACGCCTCATTCGGAGAAAACAAGGTGAGCGCTACCACCAGTCTTGTCTCATGCCAACTGTTAAGCATCCTGAAACCATTCATGTGTGGGGTTGCTTCTCAGCCAAGGGAATCGGCTCTCTCACAGTCTTGCCTAAAAACACAGCCATGAATAAAGAATGGTACCAGAATGTCCTCCAAGAGCAACTTCTCCCAACCCTCCAAGAGCAGTTTGGCGATCAACAATGCCTTTTCCAGCATGATGGAGCACCTTGCCATAAAACAAAGGTGATAACTAAATGGCTCAGGGAACAAAACATAGAGATTTTGGGTCCATGGCCTGGAAACTCCCCAGATCTTAATCCCATTGAGAACTTGTGGTCAATCATCAAGAGACGGGTGGACAAACAAAAACCTAAAAATTCTGACAAAATGAAAGCATTGATTGTGCAAGAATGGACTGGTATCAGACAGGATTTGGTCCAGAAGTTGATTGAGAGCATGCCAGGGAGAATTGCAGAGGTCCTGAAGAAGAAGGGTCAACACTGCAAATATTGACTTGCTGCATTAACTCATTCTAACTGTCAATATAAGCTTTTGTTACTCATATGTTTGCAATTATTATATTTCTGTCTGTGATAAAAACATCTGTCAAACACACATAAAAACCAGAGGGCAGCAGATCATGTGAAAATATAATATTTGTGTCATTCTCAAAACTTTTGGCCATGACTGTATAATGGGCCCTGTAGATGCTGCTCCAGTGTCTGATGTCCCCCATTTAGAATGCTCCAGTGAATGATGGGCCCTATCTATGATGCTCAAGTGTATGCTGGACTCCATATATAATTCTCCAGTGTATCATGCTCCCCATATATTGCTCCAAACATTAAAAAAATGAAATGCTTCTCCTCGCTGTGCACGTCTCTACTCTGGACTCCTTAGCATCGCCATCTTACAGCTCTCTGCACTTGGACTGTTTAGGCAGAGGGCGTACAGATGTGACGTCATCGCGCTCTCTAACCTGAATGTCACTGTCAGGAAATGCGGAACACGTCACAGTGGTGGAGCAGGGAGAGGTAAGTATTGCAAGAGCAGGGGCCCTGAGCAAGCAGAGGGGGCCGACTCATGGGCGACGGCACAGGCACAGGGACCCTCATAGTACGCCGGTGTGTCAGACAACGAGTGGGCTCCCCCACCGTCAGAGACACTTTTTCGTACTATAAGGGGCCCTGTGCCAGTGACGTCGCCCACAAGTCGCCCTCCCCACCTGCTCAGGGAACCGGCACTTGCCCGGGTGCGCCAGGTGCTGACACCGGCCCTGGGAGGGGTATGTGTAGGTTTTGTAGTCCGTCCACGCTTGCAAGTGCATGTTCATTAAATATCTAAGCATGGTATTCAAATTTCTGAGATTTTTCCCTCGGCTAAAGGTCCTTCCGCACTTCTTACAGATAACCTTTGCCTCATCAATAGGATTTCGGTCCAAAAAGTGCCAAACTGGACTCTTCCTACTATGGTATAAATTTTCAGGGCTTGCACGCTGTGCTAATTTGACCGTCTGGCCCTGCTGTCCTGCAACTCTTTTTGTTTTTTTAAGACGTTTTTGTACTGCTAGGGGCCTGACAGATAAACGCTGCTTCGATGTTGATGCCTTCTGCGGATCCTTCTCCTCTTCTGAGCTATTGCCAGCGGCACCCTCTTCCCCTAATGTATGCCAATCCGGGTCAACAACTGGGTCATCTATCACCTCCTCTTCAATTTCATCTGCACCTTCCCCTGTGTCACCGTGTAAGGTGGTATAGTATGCGGGAAGGGGCACCTGAGTTTCATCAGGGACAGATTCTGGTCAGTAGTAGTGTTGAGCATTCCGATACCGCAAGTATCGGGTATCGGCCGATATTCGCTGTATCGGAATTCCGATACTTAGTTCCGATATTTTTCATATATCGTATACCGGAATCGGAAGTTCCCATAATTCTTTGAGAGGCAATGTGATTTTAGTCAGCCAATGAGGAATCTTATGAAGTGTGGGCACATCCTGTAATGCTGCGGTCATCTTAACTAATGGCATGGCTGTGATTGGCTGCTGAAATGATGTCAGAATGCACTATAAAAGGCGCCGCCTCCATTTTAGCGTCACTGTGCTGTGAACTCAGTTAGGGACAGAACGCTGCTGTGCTGACTCTGAGGGACAGTTAGACATTGCGATTTTGTGTACTCTACTGTGCTTTAGGCAGGCTAGTTTACCAACCGCTGTGTAAAGCTTCCTTTTGCCAGTGTTGTTTTAACAGCTCTGTGCAAGGTGTGTGTGAGAGTGCAGGTGACGCTGCAGTTTGCTCTGCATCCACCGCTGTTTGTAGGCATCTGCACGTGTCACTCACTGACTCTTTTTTTTATTTGATTTTGTGGAATTGGTGCAGCTCCATTATATTTGCAAAAAATCTAATCTATTAGTGTGACGCGCTTCCATCCGTATACAATACATTGGTTGCAAACACTATAGAAGTAGACAAAGGGGCGTTTCACAGCTACTGAACAGTTGTGTTTCAGTGCTCACTGTAGTCTGTGAGCTTTTCATTTTTTGAGTGCAGATTACGCTCCAGTTAGTTCTTCAACCACTGCTGGTTGTAGTCTGCTGAGCGTGTGTCACTGCCTCATCCTTCACTAATTGGTGCTGCTCCATTATATTTGAAAAAAATCTAATCTATTAGTGTGACGCGCTTCCATCCGTATACAATACATTGGTTGCAAACACTATAGAAGTAGACAAAGGGGCCTTTGACAGCTACTGAACAGTTGTGTTTCAGTGTTCACTGTAGTCTGTGAGCTTTTCATTTTTTGAGTGCAGATCACGCTCCAGTTAGTTCTTCAACTACTGCTGGTTGTAGTCTGCTGAGCGTGTGTCACTGCCTCATCCTTCACATTTTTCTCTAATTGGTGCTGCTCCATTATATTTGAAAAAATCTAATCTATTAGTGTGACGCGCTTCCATCCGTATAAAATACAGTGGTTGCAAACACTATAGAAGTAAACAAAGGGGCCTTTCACAGCTACTGAACAGTTGTGTTTCAGTGTTCACTGTAGTCTGTGAACTTTTCATTTTTTGAGTGCAGATTACGCTCCAGTTAGTTCTTCAACCACTGCTGGTTGTAGTCTGCTGAGCGTGTGTCACTGCCTCATCCTTCACTAATTGGTGCTGCTCCATTATATTTGAAAAAAATCTAATCTATTAGTGTGACGCGCTTCCATCCGTATACAATACATTGGTTGCAAACACTATAGAAGTAGACAAAGGGGCCTTTCACAGCTACTGAACAGTTGTCTGCAGTGTTCACTGCAGTCTCTGAGGAATAACCACACTTAGGCCTTATAACTAGTGTTGAGCGATATTGCTCGATATCTAAAAATATCGTATAGAAATTGTATTGCCGATAGCACTAAATATCGTCGATATCCGATTTCGATACCGGAAGTCCAATGTAAGTCTATGGGAACAAAATATTGCAACTAAAAAAAACCTTTATTTCCTTGTAAACACTAAATATACACACATAGAATACATATATATATATATATATATATATATATATATATATATATATATTACATGTCATTGTGACATATATATATATACATATATGTATAGTTTATACACTTCTACATAGTAAAATATCCTCTGATTCAATTGCCGGGTAAAGCCGGCTTCTGTGAAAAGACAGAAGCACCCGACATGAAATGACACTTGGTGTACATAGGGTTAACCATGTCTTTTCATGTCGTTTGCAATCTGATTTGCACAAACAATTACATCAGTCTATGTGTGCAAAATTTCACACCTGTAGGGGTTAATTAAAGGTGTAAATTCGTTGTAAAAAAAAACGGACTTTTTTGCTACGAATTTACACCTTTAATTAACCCCTACAGGTGTGAAATTTTGCACACTTACACTCATGTAATTGTTTGTGCAAATCAGATATCAAACTACATGAAAAGACATGGTTAACTCTATGTAAACCAAGTGTCATTTCATGTCGGGTTCTGCATTTTCACAAAAGCCGGCAATTGAATTAGCGGCTATTATACTATGTAGAAGTGTATGAACTATAAATATAAATATATATATATGTGTCACAAATTCAATGACATGTATATATATATATGAGGTGTAAAATTGCTGAAAAAAAATGTGTGGGCTCCCGCCCTATTTTCGCAACCAGACAGACAAAGCCAGTGAGTGGGGGCAGATAATAATAGCCCAGAGAGGGACCATTATTTTTGGCCCCCCCCCCGGCTACTAACATCTGCCCCCAGACACCCCAGAAAGGGCAAATCTCTAATTAGATTTGCCCTTTCTGGCACTTTGCCCGTCTATTCCCATTGCCCTGTAGCGGTGGCGAATGGGTTAATAAGGGGTTAAAATGACCTTGCAATTGAAAGGTCACTTTAAGCCAGGTTAATAATTGAGAGCTGTCAATCAGACAACTATCAATTATTAATCCTATTGTATGAAAGAAAAATCAAACACACACACTTTAATAAAAAAGAAGTTTAATGAAATAATCACACAGTTTTTGACCATATTTTATTTACCTGCTAAAACCATTTCCTGTAATAAAAATAAAATAATAAAGCAAAATTATTCTTACCAATCCGATGTACAGTCAGGTCCCACGGTGTAATCCATCAGAAAGGGTTAATGTTTACTGCAGGGACCACAGCTAATGCTGCAGCCTCACAGTAAACCCCCAAATGAATGAGTTCCTCTCCTGGCTGACAGGAGAGGAAGTGGAAAGCTTAATTGATTGCTTTCCACTTTCACTTCAGGTCAGCCAGGGACACAATCAGTTACGTCAGAGGGAACTGGTTAACAAAAATAGGGGATCCCCTCGAAAAAAAATGGCGTCGGGTCCCCCTATTTTTGTTAACCAGCCAGATGAAGCAGACCGCTGAGGCCTGGATTTTCAGGCTGTTAAGGAGCCAAGATCCATGGACCTTGCCAGCCTGATAATACCAGGCCACAGCAGTCTGCATATCTTGGCTGATTAACAAAAATAGGGGATCCCCTCGAAAAAAATTGGCGTGGGGTCCCCCCTATTTTTGTTAACCAGCCAGATGAAGCAGACCGCTGAGGCCTGGTTTTTCAGGCTGGTAAGGATCCAATATCCATGGACCTTGCAAGCCTGATAATACCAGGCCACAGCAGTCTGCTTAGCTTGGCTGGTTAACAAAAATAGGGGATCCCCTCGAAAAAAAAAACGGCGTAGGGGTCCCCCTATTTTTGTTAACCAGCCAAGTAAAATGCAGACTGCTGCGGCCTGGTATTAAAAGACTGTCAAGGCCCATGGATTTTGGCCCTCAACAGCCTGATAATACCAGGCTACAGCAGCCCCACATTTGGCGCATCAAAAGATGTGCCAATTGTGGCACTTTACCCGGCTCTTCCCACTTGCCCTGTAGCGGTGGCAAGCGGGGTAATAAGGGGTTAATGTCACCGTTGATTGCACGGTGACAATAAGCCCGGTTAATAATGGAGAGGTGTCAATAAGACACCGATCTATTATTAATCCCAAAGTTATTAAATGCATAAAAAAAAGACAAAGCAAGAAAAAAGTCTTTTAATGAAATAAAAGAGACAACACAGTTTTCATTTCTTTTATACTCTCTCATTCCTGCGACGCCATCGATCTCCTGTAAAAAAAGAAAAAAAACAAACCAACAGTATACCACCTGTCCGACGCAGTCCATAGTAACGACAGTCCCACGACGATCCAGCTCTGCTACATCGCAATGACAGGCAGAGCCTGTCATCGCGACGCAGCACAGCTGATTACCTGCTTCCCCGGCGGTGACGTCATCGGACTGACTGCTTTACGGCCGGGATTACCCAGCAGTCACTGCAGTTATCGCGAGAAACTGCATGTGACCGCCGGGGAGAAGAGGATGGCGGCCATGAAGCAGTCCAGGACGTGACCGCCGGAGATCTTCTGCCAGGTAAGTGCCGCTGACTCCTGACAGACCCGACCGACGGACACTGACAGTGACAGACCCGACCGACGGACACAGACAGTGACAGTGACAAATCCGATTCCGGTATTCGATAAGACGAAAATATCGAAACGAATTATCGAAAGGCCGATAGAGCTAATATCGGCCGATAGCCGATATTTGCATTATCGTATCGCTCAACACTACTTATAACTTTTCTGACTTTCTTTATCAATCTACCAAGATGAAGAAGGCAGGGAGTAAGGCACGTTGTCGTGGCCGTGGAGTTGCAGCAGGGAGAGGACGTGGGGATTCTGTGCCTGCTGCTGCCGCACCCAGTGACACAGCATCCACCAGTTTTCCCCGTGAGCGTTCCTTTATGCGCACTTTTGTAGGAGCTCAGCGTACCCCCCTGCTGCGGGAAGAACAAATTGAAGCCATTGTTGTTTGGATGGCAGCCAATGCATCGACTTCAATTGCTTCCACCTCCTCTCAGGACCACAGCACTGTTGAACAACCATCTGTCTCTTCACCGCCTGCCAAATTGCCTAGGCAGTCAGAGAGTTCTGAACTGGAGCCAGCTGAGTCTCTGCTTCTGTTCTCAGAATCTGTTGGCTTGGAAACAGGGGCCCAGCCAAGCAGCATTCTGGAATGTGAAGGAGAGGCAGTATGCAGTTATGCGCAACAGCTGTGTCTCTCTGAATCTGAAGAGGCGGGTGAGCCAGTGCCGATGGTCAGCACACCGCAGAACGCATCTGATGATGATGAGACTCAGGTGCCATTTTCTGTTGAGCAAGGTGCTGGCCAGACCACCCAACAGCAGCAGGTGTTGGAAGAGGGTAGTGGAGATGATGAGGTCCAAGACCCAACATGGCGTGAGGAACAGGAAGGTGGTGGTAGCAGCTCTGAGGAAGAGATTGCCCCAACGGTCCAAACAGTAGGGAGAGGTAGGCTGCAGACTCGGTTGCCTGTACCCTCCAGTTTGGCACCCGTTCGTAGCAGTTCTCTTCCAACAGCCAAAACGGGCGCTCCCAGGACTTGCACTGCGTGGTCCTTTTTTGACACACTTGCAGATGATATTTGCTATGTCAAATGCAAGCTGTGTAATCAAAAAGTTAAAAGAGGTAAAAATACCAGTAACCTCAATACCACAAATATGTGGAAACATGTACGGACAAAGCACGTGGCTGAGTTACAAAGACACACTGGAGATGTAGGCCAACCTACAGCAGCACCTACATCTTCAGCTCGTGTTGGAGCCTCTTCCTCCAGCTCACACACAGCTGGTTCGGCTTCCTCACAGGATCGCCATGGAAGAACCTCTGTCACTGTTGTCCAGAGACCCAGTGTTATTCCACCCACAGCTGCAAGTTCCCTGTCATCCTCACACTCCCAGGCCACAAAACAGCCATCGGTAGCACAGGCATGGGATAAAAGACGGCCATACTCGGCAAACCATCCACGAGCACAGGCTCTGAATGCTGGCATTGCAAAACTCCTGTCCCTTGAAATGCTGTCATTCAGGCTGGTGGAGACTGACACTTTCCGTAACTTTATGGCATTGGCAGTCCCACAATACAATGTGCCCAGCCGATTTTATTTCAGCAGGCAAGCCGTCCCTGGTCTGCAAAAGCATGTCGAGGGAAAAATTAAACATGCGCTACTAAACGCCGTCAGTAGCAAGGTCCACCTGACCACCGATGCGTGGACCAGTACCCATGGCCAGGGACGATACCTTTCCCTCACTGCCCATTGGGTCAATGTTGTGGAGCCGGGTACAGATCTTGAGAGTGGCGCTGTACGTGTTCTGCCAACTCCAAGGATTGCAGGAATCAAGTCTGTCCACATTGACTCCTCCTCCTACTCCAGTTCCTCAGAATCATCGCTGCAGGAGCCGTCACGGTCTACCTCCACATGGACCCGTGAACGCTTACCTGATGCGACCGATATGAGCACAGCCGTGGCCAAACGTCAACAGGCCGTCCTAAAATTAATTTACATGGGGAATCGAAGCCACACAGCGCAGGAGCTCTGGAATGCCATCAAGCAGGAGAGCGACGTGTCGTTTTTGCCAGCGAATCTCCAGCCAGGCTTGGTAGTGTGTGACAATGGCCGAAATCTGGTGGCAGCTCTGGGCCTTGGCAACCTCACTCACATACCATGTCTGGCACATGTGCTCAACTTGGTCGTGCAGAGTTTTTTGAGGGACTATCCGGATCTTGATGCACTGCTGCACAAGGTCCGCCTAGAGTGCGCTCACTTGCGACGTTCCAGCATGGCCAGATCGCGTATTGCAGCTCTGCAACGCAGATTTCGCCTTCCTGAACATCGCATCATATGTGACGTACCCACCAGGTGGAATTCCACGTTACATGTGTTGGAGCGGTTGTGTGAGCAGCAGCCAGCAGTAATGGAGTATCAGCTGCATCAGGCGCAATCAACTCGCAATTTGCGTCGTTCACACTTCACCACTACTGAGTGGGCCTCTATGAAGGACATCTGCCACGTTTTGCGTGCGTTTGATGAGTCAGCGCGGATGGCGAGTGCAGATGATGCACTAGTCAGCCTGACTGTCCCCCTTATCTGCCTGCTTCAAAAAACACTGCAAGCAATAAGGGATGAGGTTTTGGAAGAGGTGGAGGATGAGGAGTCACAAATTCCATCACCTTCTGGACAGTCTGCGCAACGTGGTTCCTCACAAAGGGCTGGGCAGTGTTCACTTTGTGAGGAGGATGAGGAGGAGTCAATGGAGGAGGAAGACATCGCTCCAGAGGGAGGTACACAACGCTCTAGTCAGTATGTAGAGCGAGGGTGGGGTGATGCAGAGCAGGCAGAGATGACGCCTCTTGCAGGGGACAGCGTTTCTTGGCCAGTTGGGAGTCTGCAGCACATGGTTGATTTCATGCTGCAGTGCCTGAGAAACGACCGCCGCATCGCCCACATTCTCACCACGTCTGATTATTGGGTGTCCACCCTCCTAGACCCTCGCTACCGGGACAACTTACAAACCCTCATCACACCGTTGAACCGGGAGCGTAAAATGCGGGAGTACCAAGACACACTGGTGCAATCCATAATGTTCTCCATTCCAGCCGAGAGCACTGCTGCTGCTACTGCTTTACAAAGCAGCTCTGTGCGTCGAGGCAGTGGAGACAGCTCTGCAACAAGAGGGAGCACAAGCAGCGCCTCTGCACAGGGCAAGACCAGTATGTTCCAAATGTGGCGAAGTTTTGTGGCAGCGCCACCAATGTCTACACCATCCGAGACGGCTCCAGTCAGCAGGAGGCAACGTTTCCGTAAGATGGTGACAGACTACATGTCTTTCCCTCTCAGTGTACTTCCAGATGGCTCTTCCCCATTCAAGTTTTGGGTCTCTAAGCTGGATACATGGCCAGAGCTTAGCCAGTATGCATTGGAGGTGCTGGCTTGCCCTGCTGCCAGTGTATTATCGGATCGCGTTTTTAGTGCCGCAGGTGGTGTACTAACAGACCGTCGCATGAGACTATCCTCCGATAATGTAGACCGGCTTACTTTTCTGAAAATGAACAAGGCATGGATCTCGCCAGAATTTGTCTGTCCGTTTTCAGATTAAATAACTGGTTCGCAACGTTATCCATGTCTCCTGTTATGTTCATCTTTCTACCACCTGAACTCTACTCCCTGTGCTACAACACTGCCAGTTGCTGCTCAGAAGTGTCGTGTCCACAGACCAATACACAAGCTATAGTGTTAGTGGGGTTCAGTAACGCCAGCTGTTCCCCTACTGTGTGTCCGGCAACAAGTCTCCTGTTCCCTACACATGCACAGAAAAACCCATGTCGAACATGCTCCAAATAGGGAAGAGCCGTCACTCTGATTGTTATGCTTAAAACAGGAAATTGTGAAGTTTTCCAGGCCTAGAATGATAAATTTTTATGACAAATATGGACAAATAATAATTTGTCATCACAGCGCATATCTGCACATGTCTATTATAAATGGTAACAAAAAATAAAACATAGTCTTCACTTTTTGAAATTAATGCATAAAAGTACATTTCATACTTATCAATTAATGCTTTTTAAGGAACTTTATCTGTACCTGTAAGATAATGCAGTCAATGGATGTACGAATCATAAAATCCTCATCATCATCATCACGAGTTTTATTTATGACAGACATTATAAAATACACATACTGATGCCAACTGTAACTTCACACACCATATATGAAATGGCCAGCATCTAAACCTGGTAATAATGTGCAATAATAAATTATTACATCTAGAAAGTGCATCATGCATACTGACAATAGGTAGTACTAGTTATACCTGCAAGTGCTGTTGAAACAACCACAACAGATATAAATTAATAATGGTATATAGGTATCACAGTGCATAGTTACTCATGGACAATGTCGATGTAATACTGTACCTCAATAAAGTCAGCGTCAACCATTATGCTTGTTAGTCTTGTATATTGTTAAAGAGGGAACGGTCTTTTTTGGTTGGTCATAGGTGGAGTATTAGACAGTAAATGATTACTGCTGTCGTATTTTTGGCGTCCCTAGGGCGCAATAACGCTGCGTAACGTCACATTTTATAGAGTCATCTAATTGACACACGCTACCCTACCCTACGCGTGACAGTAGGAAGGTAGTGTTGACGGATAAAGCCTTGCGCAACCAGACATGCTTTTACCCTCTTCAACACTGTACAAGCAAAAAATGCATGATTGCAGCCGCAGACTTTATTGACGTACAGTATAACATCGCCATTACCCATCAGAGCGCTGTCCACTGTCTGATACAGACATAGAATATACCTTTGCTATCCGTAGCCTTTATTTCACCTACACTTGCAGGCACACACTTAAATTGTGACAATGCATTGTGTTTTTTTAAATGGTTATTTTTTATCGTACATTATTGTGTCATCACATTGATGAGTCCATGCTGGACATGTCATACATGGTGTACAAAGTAACTATTTTATTAACTTAAATAATTGAAATGTCTGTGACTGTCACATCTAAATTGCAATGATGATGATGATAAGTGACTATTACAAAATCCATTGTCTTCACTATGTTATGGTTTAACATAGCGTTCCTTAAGCATTATTCATAAATACAAAAATGGACTTTTATTGTTAAATTTACAACACTATATTTTGTAACCAATTTTTTGGGTGGTGTGTTGTTCCATTTCTTGTTGGCATGTGCATATATGCGTTTATATTTGCAGTGTCTTTATTTTTATTCTTGAAGTTATGAAACATGTGTATCTTTGTAAAGTGTTAGCCAGTAGATAGATAAATATTTAGACTTGAGAGTCCGCAGTGGTTGATACCTTTGAGTGGATAACTGAAAAGATGGTAACAAATTGCAAGCTTTCGAGGCTACTCACGTCTCTTCATCAGGCAAAGACTAAACCAAAAAATGAAGCATCACATATTTCTATACACAACAGGACACAGGAATAGTGCAATAGGTAAGACAAGTAAGTGACGTGTAGCAGAACTGTCATTATCACAGAGGGATGAACATAAATATTGGAACAGTTCCTAGATAACGATAGAAAGTTTTATTGCCCTCTGATTGGGGTCTGGTTTTGTGTTTTCATGCCCCTGGAAGGGCAGAGACGCAGATTCCTTAATTGATATAGAATGACATAAATCCGTGTGATCTATTCATTCCATCACTAACAGTGTCAAAGGTCATGATGAGCTTATATTCTGAAACCTTTGTATCTTTGTCATATTTGAAGTTATATTTTAATACCAGTAATTCCATATCCATCATGCTATGACCGGGCATACAAAAGTGTTTTGCCACAGGTAAATCCATTATTTTTTGTCTTATCGTGTGGCGCTGATAATTCATCCTTGTTCTAATTTTTTGGCCGGTCTCCCCTCACTTGTCCCTCCCTCACTTGTCTTACCTATTCCTGTGTCCTGTTGTGTGTAGAAATATGTGATTCTTCCTTTTTTTTTTTAGTCTTAGCCTGATGAAGAGACCTGAGTAGTCTCGAAAGCTTTGAATTTGTTAACATATTTTCAGTTAGCCATTAAACGGTATCAACCACAGAGGACTCTCAAGTATAAATATTTTTCTATTCTTGGAATTGAAATTCATCATTTTATTGTCCTAGTAAAACTACATTTATTCTTGTTTGAAGTACATACATTTGCAATGGCCACGTAACAAGGCAATAACTCAATATTTTGTGCCTACACCCTCCTTGACCCTGGGCTTCAACAGCGCCAGTTGCTGCTCAGAAGTGTTAGATGCACAGATGAAAACAATCGCTGATGTGTTTGTGGGGTTCAGTAACGCCTGCTGTTCCCCTGCTGTGTGTCTGGCAAAAATTACTGCTGCTAACTACAACTTCAACTTCAAACGTCTCATTCTAGGCCTCTGCCTACACCCTCCTTGACCCTGGGCTTCAACAGCGCCAGTTGCTGCTCAGAAGTGTTAGATGCACAGATGAAAACAATCGCTGATGTGTTTGTGGGGTTCAGTAACGCCTGCTGTTCCCCTGCTGTGTGTCTGGCAAAAATTACTGCTGCTAACTACAACTTCAACTTCAAACGTCTCATACTAGGCCTCTGCCTACACCCTCCTTGACCCTGGCTTCAACAGCGCCAGTTGCTGCTCAGAAGTGTTAGATGCACAGATGAAAACAATCGCTGATGTGTTTGTGGGGTTCAGTAACGCCTGCTGTTCCCCTGCTGTGTGTCTGGCAAAAATTACTGCTGCTAACTACAACTTCAACTTCAAACGTCTCATACTAGGCCTCTGCCTAAACCCTCCTTGACCCTGGGCTTCAACAGCGCCAGTTGCTGCTCAGAAGTGTTAGATGCACAGATGAAAACAATCGCTGATGTGTTTGTGGGGTTCAGTAACGCCTGCTGTTCCCCTGCTGTGTGTCCGGCAAAAATTACTGCTAGCTACCTAATCATGGTGAAAAAAACATGACATCTCAAAGTGTCTAGTGCTACACATAGATATGAGGCTACACCCTGATTTCTAAGCTGTAAACATTTGAAACGTCAACTTTCAAACCATAAAATGATTTGTCTTTGTCACAAATCTGTAACAAAATAATTGTGACATATTATTACAGATATGCACATGTCGAAAACAAATGCAAACACAAAAGCCTACTTATGCTATAGGATACTGATGGTCAACCTTGTCACTCCATAGCTTAGACAAATCCAACTCACATCATGATGACTCAACTACTGCAATGTTGGAAGTGCATAATGTGGGTTGAACTTTGACAACTGCTGCAGTGCGAAGGTTATACTTCAGTGTTCTTGCCTTTGAAATAAAAGCATACAAGTAAATATAATAATCCAATGTTGATTAAGGGACGTGATGTACACCTGTAATATTGTGCAAACAATGCATGTAGGAATAGTCCTCTTCAACATTACTTATATTTGTGTCATTTTAAAAAATACATATTTGATTAGAAAGTTAACAGCCCATATCATAAAGGTCCTTCATGTAAACATGATAATCGCTAACAAAAATCATGCATTACCTTGGTAAAGTCAATAGTGCATAGTCACAATAGCAAAATATATACCTGTAAGTGGTGCTGAAAGAACGACAACTGATAGAATACGTGAATGATATATATTTATCAGACTGAATAGCGACATCTGTACAATGTCGATATAATACTGTACCTTAACAAAACAGCTGTGTCACACCTCACACTCGTTTTTCTTGTAGCTTGTTATGTAATAGGGCACATGCGTGTATGTTTCATCATAGGTGCATGTTTACTGAGTAAAGCAGTCATGACAACGCCTTTGTGTTGTCGGTACGCTTGCGATGATGAACGATGCGCACCGTGAATGTTAGTCTGCGTCATAAGACGTACAGACGCTCCAATACCCAACGCGTCACAGCAGGAAGCCAGTCTGTGCGTCCAAACAAAGGCGCAACCATACATGCACGTAACCTTTTATAAAGCTAGTAAAAAAAAAGGATGTAGTAGTAACGCACACTTTATTGAGGTACAGTATTACATCGCCATTCACCATCTGTGGCTATGCAGTCTCATCTATATATACCTTATCTATCCATTGTCATGCTTGCAAGTCCACAGTCAGGCATAAATATCTGTTTTCACTCTGCACTATGCACTTTTTAAATTTTTGTTTTGTTAATATAAATGATTGGCACATATTATCAGTATTACATGATGGAAATTTTAGATATTTTTTAAACAATTTTAGTGATATTATTCACCAAATGTAAAGTTTTATGAATGTCAAAGAAAACTTGTAATGCTGATTATGTTTTTAAGTCAGCCATTCATTGTCTACACAATAAAAATGGTGTACATACTGTTACTTACCCATCATTAATGGATTCTGATGTGTACTTGTATGCTTTTATTTTAAACCGTATAGCAGATTATTTAACCTATTTTAATTGTGGTTTGCATTGCTTTTCAACATGTTAATGTATGCGTTTATGTTTGTAAATTATTAATTTACATATATTTTTTTAAGTTAAATCATCATCTTATGGTACTAAAGTTTATATTTCTCTTGTTTGGAGTATAGACATTTTTAATTGACACGTAACAAGGAAAATACTTGATATAGTATTTAAACATCCTCCTTGACCCTGGGCTACAACACTGCCAGTTGTAGCTCGGAAGTGCTGTTAGCACAGTCTACACTTGCTCCTGTGTTACTGGGGTTCAGTAATGTCAGCTGTTCCCCTGCTGTGATAACGGCAAAAAGTCCTGCTGCCTCCACCCTGTTCTCTTCTCATCCCTGGGCTACAACACTGCCAGTTGTAGCTCGGAAGTGCTGTTAGCACAGTCAACACTTGCTCCTGTGTTACTGGGGTTCAGTAATGTCAGCTGTTCCCCTGCTGTGTGAACGGCAAAAAGTCCTGCTGCCTCCACCCTGTTCTCTTCTCATCCCTGGGCTACAACACTGCCAGTTGTAGCTCGGAAGTGCTGTTAGCACAGTCAACACTTGCTCCTGTGTTACTGGGGTTCAGTAATGTCAGCTGTTCCCCTGCTGTGTGAACGGCAAAAAGTCCTGCTGCCTCCACCATGTTCTCTTCTCATCCCTGGGCTACAACACCGCCAGTTGTAGCTCGGAAGTGCTGTTAGCACAGTCAACACTTGCTCCTGTGTTTACTGGGGTTCAGTAATGTCAGCTGTTCCCCTGCTAGTGATAACGGCAAAAAGTCCTGCTGCCTCCACCCTGTTCTCTTCTCATCCCTGGGCTACAACACTGCCAGTTGTAGCTCGGAAGTGCTGTTAGCACAGTCAACACTTGCTCCTGTGTTACTGGGGTTCAGTAATGTCAGCTGTTCCCCTTCTGTGTGAACAGCAAAAGTCCTGCTGCCTCCACCCTGTTCTCTTCTCATCCCTGGGCTACAACACTGCCAGTTGTAGCTCGGAAGTGCTGTTAGCACAGTCAACACTTGCTCCTGTGTTACTGGGGTTCAGTAATGTCAGCTGTTCCCCTGCTGTGTGAACGGCAAAAAGTCCTGCTGCCTCCACCATGTTCTCTTCTCATCCCTGGGCTACAACACCGCCAGTTGTAGCTCGGAAGTGCTGTTAGCACAGTCAACACTTGCTCCTGTGTTACTGGGGTTCAGTAATGTCAGCTGTTCCCCTGCTGTGTGAACGGCAAAAAGTCCTGCTGCCTCCACCCTGTTCTCTTCTCATCCCTGGGCTACAACACCGCCAGTTGTAGCTCGGAAGTGCTGTTAGCACAGTCAACACTTGCTCCTGTGTTACTGGGGTTCAGTAATGTCAGCTGTTCCCCTGCTGTGTGAACGGCAAAAAGTCCTGCTGCCTCCACCATGTTCTCTTCTCATCCCTGGGCTACAACACCGCCAGTTGTAGCTCGGAAGTGCTGTTAGCACAGTCTACACTTGCTCCTGTGTTACTGGGGTTCAGTAATGTCAGCTGTTCCCCTGCTGTGATAACGGCAAAAAGTCCTGCTGCCTCCACCATGTTCTCTTCTCATCCCTGGGCTACAACACCGCCAGTTGTAGCTCGGAAGTGCTGTTAGCACAGTCAACACTTGCTCCTGTGTTACTGGGGTTCAGTAATGTCAGCTGTTCCCCTGCTGTGTGAACGGCAAAAAGTCCTGCTGCCTCCACCCTGTTCTCTTCTCATCCCTGGGCTACAACACCGCCAGTTGTAGCTCGGAAGTGCTGTTAGCACAGTCAACACTTGCTCCTGTGTTACTGGGGTTCAGTAATGTCAGCTGTTCCCCTGCTGTGTGAACGGCAAAAAGTCCTGCTGCCTCCACCCTGTTCTCTTCTCATTCCTGGGCTACAACACCGCCAGTTGTTGCTCGGAAGTGTCATTGGCACGGGTACTCACTCCTGCCCAGACTGGTTACAGCACGCCATCTGTTTCCTGTCAGTGTAAACGTCACTTAGCCTCCAATAAGTTGTCCTGTCGTGTTGCGGTCGGGTTAGCCGACTCTATGGTGCTTGGAGTTTAGGTGCTTCCTATGTGTGCTGCGGGATATGCAAAAAAGGCTGTTTCCGTTGTGACAATAGGACAATCACCCACTGTAGTACTGTGGGATTTGGTAACTGCGGCCGGCTCGCGGCCTGTCATCTTAAATTTCCATGGGTACCTTCTGCTACCCGTCCGGGTTCCAGTACCGTCAGCTGGTTCTCCGCAGTGCCTTTGGCCTAGGTGCCTCCATCTCGGTATCCGAGTTCCAGCAATGTCTGCTGGTCCTTGGTAGTGCTTTGGAGCACAGGTACCTCCTGCTTAGTAACCGTGTCCCAGTAACGTCAGCTGGTCCTCGGTTGTGCCATTGGCTCTTTTCCTTCTGCTGCCCCTCCGGGTTCCAGCACAGTCAGCTGGTCCTCGTTACTTGCATTGGCTCTTGTACCTTCTGCTACCCGTCCGGGTTCCAGTACCGTCAGCTGGTTCTCCGCAGTGCCTTTGGCCTAGGTGCCTCCATCTCGGTATCCGAGTTCCAGCAATGTCTGCTGGTCCTTGGTAGTGCTTTGGAGCACAGGTACCTCCTGCTTAGTAACCGTGTCCCAGTAACGTCAGCTGGTCCTCGGTTGTGCCATTGGCTCTTTTCCTTCTGCTGCCCCTCCGGGTTCCAGCACAGTCAGCTGGTCCTCGTTACTTGCATTGGCTCTTGTACCTTCTGCTACCCGTCCAGGTTCCAGTACCGTCAGCTGGTTCTCCGCAGTGCCTTTGGCCTAGGTGCCTCCATCTCGGTATCCGAGTTCCAGCAATGTCTGCTGGTCCTTGGTAGTGCTTTGGAGCACAGGTACCTCCTGCTTAGTAACCGTGTCCCAGTAACGTCAGCTGGTCCTCGGTTGTGCCATTGGCTCTTTTCCTTCTGCTGCCCCTCCGGGTTCCAGCACAGTCAGCTGGTCCTCGTTACTTGCATTGGCTCTTGTACCTTCTGCTACCCGTCCGGGTTCCAGTACCATCAGCTGGTTCTCCGCAGTGCCTTTGGCCTAGGTGCCTCCATCTCGGTATCCGAGTTCCAGCAATGTCTGCTGGTCCTTGGTAGTGCTTTGGAGCACAGGTACCTCCTGCTTAGTAACCGTGTCCCAGTAACGTCAGCTGGTCCTCGGTTGTGCCATTGGCTCTTTTCCTTCTGCTGCCCCTCCGGGTTCCAGCACAGTCAGCTGGTCCTCGTTACTTCCATTGTCTCTTGCTCCATCTTATACCCGTCAGGGTTCCAGTAACGTCAGCTGGTTCTCGGAAATTAGACGACCTTAAAGACCACCCAGAAGAAGATGACGACAACAAGGACGACGAGCATGAAGCCAACCAGCCTAAACACCATCACAAAGAAGAAATAAAAGATTACCAAACAGGACTAAGAAGGTTAAGACAAACTACAAGATACAGAACAAGAGACTTAAGAACAATAAGCAGAAGATCAAAAAGCATAAGAACATGAAGTATTAGACCAAAATGAAGAGCAAAATATATGCTCTAAATTATAAGCAGAAGAAGACTAAGCAGTGTATGGGGGTGAGTCCGTTCCTCCTCGTGGTGCCCCTGGAAAATGCCTGCTGCTGCTGCAGGCTAAACTGAACACGGACAAATACTGTTGTAATTTAAATGTTTTGTGACAGCAAGAACGGAAGGATGAAAAATTCATACTTTGACAGATTACAAGTACAGGATTCTCTGTCACAAATAAGAATATGATGAAGAAGATGAAGTACAATATGAATAAGAATAATAGTTTAATAAGAAGAATCTGAGTAATGTTAACAAAAAGATGAATAGCAAGAAGTTTAAGAAGAAGATAAAGAAGGTGAAGATGAAGAATAATTTGATGAAAAAGATGATGCTGCTGAAGATTATGAAGGAGAAAGTGTGTGAAAAGTTAAAAAGGTGAAGAGCATGGAAGTTGTGAAATATACATATTTGCCAAAATAGAAAAAACGTTAACAACATTGTCAATTTCTTCGTCAATCCGAACATCTTTAAAAAAAAAATATTTATGCTATTCCATTTGATTGGGTTAAACATCTATGCCTTTAATGTCTCCTCAACCTTCCACAATACATTGTACATTACTCTTTGTTGTTTTCCTTCATGTACAATTAACCAACAAGGCAAGAATGGGTTTTTTTTAATTCCGATATTTTGTTCCCATAGACTTACATGGGACTTCCGGTATCGGTATCGGGTATCGCCGATATTTTAATGGTATCGGCGATACCATTCCGATTCCGATACTTTTGGATATCGGAAAGTATCGCTCAACCCTAGTCAGTAGACTTCGAGGGAAATGTAGTGTTCTGGGTGAATGTACCAGCAGAATCAACTAGCAGTGTCTGTGCATCAGAGCACTCCATCTCTGATTCATGTTGGACTGGGAAATTCAGGATTTGACTTGATAATCCAGGCATGGCATGTAAAAAGAGCTCCATGGAGTAATCTGAAGTGTGGGCTGCTGCATCCTTCACTTTTGGTGGGGGTGAAGGACACAAGGAATGGTGTTGTTAGTGACCAGGAGCCTGCACTGACGACTCAGTGCTTGCATTTTTTGAAACTTAAGAAGAGGAGGCGATAGACCTGGAGGCTGTTTCGGCAATGTAAGCCAAAACCTGTTCCTGACGCTCCGGCTTTAAAAGCAGTTTACCTACTCCCAGTAAAGGGAGCCTTCCAGGCCTTCTTAAGCCAGACGATGATGCCGGCTCAACACCACCTGCCTTAGGTGCTATTGTGCTTATGGCACTTCCAGCAGATGCACCACCACCACTATCGGTACCAGCTGGCCCCCCACGCCCACGTCCGCAACCTGTTCCGCCATACTTCCTCATTCTTGCGAAAATGTACCCAAAATACCAGCAGATAAATGTTACTGTATCAGAAGCGTACAGCTGTATACAGTCTAGGGATAATTGTAGATCTCCGTATATATTTCAGGAGTCACACACAGATGCTTCTCAGGCTCAGTATGGATTACACCAGAATATAAAAAGTAGAAAAAGGGTAATGTATTAGAAGTGTACAGCTGTATACGGTATTGGGGTAATTGTAAATCTCCGTATATTTTGCCAGAGTCAGACACAGGCTCTCACAGGCTCAGTATGGATCACACCAGAATATAAAAAGTATAAAAAGGGTAATGTATCAGAAGTGTACAGCTGTATACAGTGTTGGGGTAATTTTTAAATCTCCGTATATATTTCCGGAGTAACAGACAGACTCTCACAGGCTCAGTATGGATGACACCAGAATATACAGTAAAAAGCAGATCCGCAAGAAATAATCACACATGTGGGCCAATTTTCCATGTGTCAATTATGTACTTAGAGTGGTGGGGGGAGGAGGACTCTCTGCCAAAAAGGGTAATGTATCACAAGCGTACAGCTGTATACAATCTAGGGGTAATTGTAAATCTACGTATATATTTTCGGAGTAACAGACAGACGCTCAGATACCAGATATATAGAGTATTGTGAAAATATTCTTAATCTCCGTATACATTTCAGGAGGCAGACATAGACGCTCTCAAGCTCAGTATTGATTATGCAAGAATATAAAAAGATGAAAAATGGGGTACTGTATCACCAGATACCAGGTATATATAGTATAGTGAAATTATTGGAAATCTCCGTATATATTTCAGGAGTCAGACACAGACGCTCTCAGGCTAAGTATGGATTACACCAGAATATAAAAAGTAGAAAAAAGTTAATGTATTAGATGCGTACAGCTGTATACAGTGTTGGGGTAATTTTTAAATCTCTGTATATATTTCCGGAGTAACAGACAGACGCTCACAGACTTAGTATGGATTAGACCACAATTAAAAAGCTGAAAAATGGGTAATCACTAGATACCAGGTATATATAGTATAGTGAAAATATTGTAAATCTCCGTATATATTTCAGGAGTCAGACAATGATGCTCACAGGCTCAGTATGGATTACACAAGAATATAAAAAGAAGATCTGCAAGAAATAAACACACATGGGGGCCAATGTTCCAGGTATCAATGATGCACTTAGAGTGTTGGGGGGAGGAGGACTCTTTGCCAAAAAGGGTACTGTATCACAAGCGTACAGCTGTATACAGTCTAGGGGTAATTGTAAATCTACGTATATATTTCCGGAGTAATAGACAGATGCTCACAGGCTCAGTATGGATTAGACCAGAATATAAAAAGTAGAAAAAGGGTAATGTATTAGAAGCGTACAGCTGTATACAGTGTTGGGGTAATTTTTAAATCTCCGCATATATTTCAGGAGGCAGACACAGATGCTCTCAGGCTCAGTATGGATTACACAAGAATATAAAAAGATGAAAAAGGGGTACTGTATCACCAGATACCAGGTATATAGAGTATAGTGAAATTGTTGGAAATTTCGTATATATTTCAGGAGTCAGATACAGACGCTCTCAGGCTCAGTATGGATTACACCAGAATATAAAAGTAGAAAAAGGGTAATGTATTAGAAGCGTACAGCTGTATACAGTGTTGGGGAAATTTTTAAATCTCCGTATATATTTCCGGAGTAACAGACAGACGCTCACAGGCTCAGTATGGATTAGACCACAATATAAAAAGCTGAAAAAGGGTACTATATCACCAGATACCAGGTATATATAGTAAGTGAAAATATTGTAAATCTCCGTATATATTTCAGGAGTCAGACAATGACGCTCAAAGGCTCAGTATGGATTACACAAGAATATTAAAAAAAGATCCGCAAGAAATAATCACACATGTGGGCCAATGTTCCAGATGTCAATGATGCACTTAGAGTGGTGAGGGGAGGAGGACTTTCTGCCAAAAAGGGTACTGTATCACAAGCGTACAGCTATATACAGTCTAGGGGTTTTTGTAAGTCTCCGTATATATTTCCAGAGTAATAGACAGACTCTCACAGGCTCATGTTATGTTTCGGTAGCTGAGGAGGACAGGAACAACAGCAGGGCAGCCGAACACCTGAGATGTTGGTAACTGATGGGTTGCAGATTCCTAAACTAACGACACAACTGGATGTAGCCGTGGAGCGTTCTTACGTTGATCCTAGACGACTGGTCACAGCCTGAGAAATAACTACACCTAAAGGCAGAAAGATGAAAGCTATCAGCACCGGAGCAGATCCCCAAAGAAAATAGGAAGCCCCCAAACATATAATGGTGGTTAGACAAGATGAAAATACAAACATAGGCAGAAAATAGACTGAGCAAACGCTGGGGCCACAAGCTGACTAAATAGGATAGGACAGGAGAGATTACTTTGTGCAACCCAGAAAACCCTGCAAAAATCCAACAATTCTGATTACAAAAAAACTGAGATCACACGATCTCGCCACCCACTAAATCAGATCTCAGTGTGAACAAAAACCAAGCCGCAGCTGCTGAAAAAACAGGAAAAAGCAAATGAGCAAATAACAGTGGCTGCAGAAAAACTGTGAGGAGCTCAGGCCCCAGGAGGGGACCTGGCTGACCTCCACAAAAGTGCAGAAAACAATGCAAAAAGCAAGCACAAAAAGAAAAGCAAAAAATATCTTATCTGAAAGCAGGAGATGCAGGCAGGACTCCAGCAAACTTCCAAATGAACCAGGAACCACAATTGAGACAAGAACAATTGATCACCGGCAACCATCATGGGAGGGAACCTCCCTTATATCAGACCAGTCCGTGATTCCAGATTGCCACTCCTCGATGAAAATGTTCAGTACTGTCTGTAACCACCAGAGGGAGCCTCTGCTCATAAACCATCTCTAGCACATTCATAACAGGCTCAGTATGAATTAGACCAGAATATAAAAAGTAGAAAAAGGGTAATGTATTAGAAGCGTACAGCTGTATACACTGTTAGGGTAATTTTTAAAACTCCGTATATATTTCCGGCGTAACAGACAGATGCTCACAGGCTTAGTATGGATTAGACCACAATATAAAAAGCTGAAAAAGGGTACTGTATCACCAGATACCAGGTATATATAATATAGTGAAAATATTGTAAATCTCAGTATATATTTCAGGATTCAGACAATGACGCTCACAGGCTCAGTATGGATTACACAAGAATATAAAAAGAAGATCTGCAAGAAATAATCACACATGGGGGCCAATGTTCCAGGTGTCAATGATGCACTTAGAGTGTTGGGGGGAGGAGGACTCTCTGCCAAAAAGGGTACTGTATCACAAGCGTATAGCTGTATACAGTCTAGGGGTAATTGTAAATATACGTATATATTTCCGGAGTTACAGACAGACGCTCACAGGTTCAGTATGGATTAGACCAGAATATAAAAAGTAGAAAAAGGGTAATGTATTAGAAGTGTACAGCTGTGGGGTAATTTTTAAATCTCTGCATATATTTCAGGAGGCAGACACAGACGCTCTCAGGCTCAGTATGGAATTACACAAGAATATAAAAAGATGAAAAAGGGGTACTGTATCACCAGATACCAGGTATATAGAGTATAGTGAAATTGTTGGAAATTTCCGTATATATTTCAGGAGTCAGATACAGATGCTCTCACGCTCAGTATGGATTACACCAGAATATAAAAAGTAGAAAAAGGGTAATGTATTAGAAGCGTACAGCTGTATACAGTGTTGGGGAAATTTTTAAATCTCCGTATATATTTCCGGAGTAACAGGCTCAGTATGGATTAGACCACAATATAAAAAGCTGAAAAAGGGTACTATATCACCAGATACCAGGTATATATAGTAAGTGAAAATATTGTAAATCTCCGTATATATTTCAGGAGTCAGACAATGACGCTCAAAGGCTCAGTATGGATTATTTAAGAATATAAAAAAAAGATCCGCAAGAAATAATCACACATGGGGGCCAATGTTCCAGGTGTCAATGATGCACTTAGAGTGGTGAGGGGAGGAGGACTTTCTGCCAAAAAGGGTACTGTATCACAAGCGTACAGCTGTATACAGTCTAGGGGTAATTGTAAATCTCAGTATATATTTCCAGAGTAACAGACAGACTCTCACAGGCTCAGTATGGTATAGACCAGAATATAAAAAGTAGAAAAAGGGTAATGTATTAGAAGCGTACAGCTGTATACACTGTTAGGGTAATTTTTAAATCTCCGTATATATTTACGGAGTAACAAACAGATGCTCACAGGCTCAGTATGGATTAGACCAGAATATAAAAAGCTGAAACAGGGTACTGTGTTACCAGATACCAGGTGTATATAGTATAGTGAAAATATTGTAAATCTCCGTATATATTTCAGGAGTCAGACACAGATGCTCTCAGGCTCAGTGAGTCAGTATGGATTATACAAGAATATAAAAATCTGAAACAGGGTACTGTGTCACCAGATACCAGATGTATAGAGTATAGTGAAAATATTGTAAATCTCCGTATATAATAAAGGAGTGAGACAAAGATGCTCACAGGCTCAGTATCGATTAGACAAGAATATAAAAAGCAGATCCACAAGATATAATCACACATGTGGGCCAATGTTCCAGGTGTCAATGATGCACTTACAGTGGTGGGGGTAGGAGAACTTTCTGGCAAAAAGGGTGCTGTATCACAAGCGTACAGCTGTATACAGTCTAGGGGTAATGGTAAATCTCCGCATATTTTTCCAGAGTCAGACATAGACTCTCACAGGCTCAGTATAGATTACACCAGAATATAAAAAGTAGAAAAAGGCTAATGCATTAGAAGCGTACAGCTATATACAGTGTTGGGGTAATTTTAAATCCTCGTTTATATTTCAGTCTCAGTAAGCCAGTCTAGACTCTCCGCTACAGGAAACTAGAGGGATACAAGTACAGACTGAAAGTAGAGTGATTGCAGAAATTTGGGAATTCCTAATCACGGGAAAAATCACCCTGTCGAATTCGCAGAGGCGATGCTGACCCTCAATTACTTTGTCTGTGGAGACAGCGAAAACAGTTCTTTGTGAAGAAAGGGTTGATGTATCGCACCATTAGTCATCTCCATCAAATTGTGATCCCAAGGAGAAATGTAGACATGGTCCTCACTGCCTGTCATGACCAGTCTGGTCACTTTGGAGTGCAAAAGACAGAAACCAGAGGCCGTAGTCTATTCTATTGGATTGGCATGAGAGGAGACATTGAAAAATGGTGCTAGGAATGTCACACATCTGTGACTAGGAAAACTGTGAAAGCTGATCAGAAAGTACCACTGCATCCGATTGTGAGTAGACGTCCTTTAGAAATGGTAGCCATTGATCATCTGAAGGTAGAGCCCAGCAGGACAGGCCATAGCTGTGTCTTAACCATCATCGATTAGTTCAACAAATTTGTAATGGCCGTCCCTGTGAAGGATTTAACTGCCCAGACTCCACAGCGGTGGAACAGGGAGAGGTAAGTAATGCAAGTGCTGGGGCCCTGAGCAAGCAGAGGGGGCCCACTCATGGGCGCCGGTACCGTCGCCCGAGAGTGGGCCCCCCCACCTCCTCAGGGTACCTGTACTTGCCCGGGTGCGCAAGGTGGTGACCCCGGCCCTGGGGGGGGGACAGCCCAGTTAGGGAGGTGGAAAAACTGGCATATGTTGAGGGGTAGGCTGGACGTTCAGCAGCTGCAAATGGAGGAATTGGAGAAGTCCGAGGAAGAGGAGGACAAAGAGAGCCATTTTGCTGGCAACCTATGTGTCATCAGGGGAAGGTGGGACAAAATCCTTTGAAACCAAGCATAGTTCATTTTAATGAAGGTTAGGTCATCAACATTTTGTGTCGACAGACAGGTCCTTCTTTCTGTCAGGATTGATCTAGCAGCACTGAAGACTCTTTCTGATAGCACACTACCAGCAGGGCAAGCTTGCCCCTGTAAGGCATATTCTGCCAATTCAGGCCAGGTGTCGAGTTTACAAGCCCAGTAGTCAAAGGGGAATGACCTGTGAGGGAGAACATCGATAGGGGAGGAGAAGTAATTTTTAACCATAGTTGACAACTGCTGTCTCCTGTCTGTTGCAATCGATTCAGTATTACCTGTCGTGTGAGCGGCACTTGAGAAATCAGTCCACAACTTGGTCATGAAACCCCTGTCTCCAACGCCACTTCGGCTCTGTGCACCATGAACACATCTTCCGTTTGGCCAAGTACGGCTTGTAGTAGAACCTGCAATGCCTCTAACAAACGGTTTACCAGAGTTGCTTGTTTGTTCGTCAATATTAGCTCTAGGTTCTCCTGTGGCATGATGTTCTGTAATTTGCCTTTATAGCGTGGATCGAGGATGCTGGCCAACCAGTAGTCGTCATCCTTCATAATTTTAGCAATGCGGGGGTCCCTTTTTAGGATCCGCAAGACATAATCACACATGTGGGCCAATGTTGCAGGTGTCAAAGATGCACTGCCAGTGGTGGGTGGAGGAGCATTTTCTGCCAAATCTACATCCCTCCAGTCACGCACAAACCCTGTACCTGACCTTGGCAAGCCAACATTTTCTCTTGCCCTCTGAGAAGCATCCTCCTCCTCAAAATAATCATCCCTTCATCCTCCTCCTCTTTCTCTTCTTCCTCCACCTCATCTAGGACAGTTCCCTGAGCAGACAATGGCTGATTGTCATCAAGGCTTCCCTCCTCCTCTTCCTCCTCCGCTGCAGATGCCTGACCCTTAATGTGCATCAAAGTTTGCATGAGCAGATGCATAAGTGGGATGCTCATGCTTATGATGGCGTCGTATGCGCTTACCAGCCGTGCGCATTCCTCAAAACACTGAAGGACTTTACAGAGGTCTTTCAGCTTTGACCACAGCACACCTGACAACTCCATGTCAGCCCTCAAACTGCCTGCCCGTGTATTCTCCCATAAATGCATTACAGCCTGCCTCTGTTCACACACCCTCTCAACCATGTGCATGGTGGAGTTCCACCTTGTTGCAGCGTCTATAATTAGGCGGTGCTTGGGGAGGTGGAGCGATCGCTGCAGCCTCTACATACGACTGGAGTCTACTGGCGAGCGACGGATGTGCGAGCACAGTCTTCGTGTGTAGCCCTGGTATGTAAGGCACACATGATCTGGGAGGATGCGTGGAAAGGTAATGGTTTAATGCTTGATATCCATTCACTCACTCATCACACACTTAGACACACCCATAGGTTATATAAGGCAGTGACATACCACAGAGTCAGTAACTAAGTCAGTCGGGCAGTCACTAAGTCAGTAACTAAGAAGTTCAGTTCAGCCCAGGTGTCAGATCCTGTCAGCAGTGAAGCAGTTCAGAAAGTGGAGGCTAGTACGGATGAGATTGTATCCTAGCCTAGTCAGAGCTGTTCCTGACCCTGAAGCGAGAGACAATATTGAGGAGGAAGAGTTTGCAGCAGTACTTCAGTCGCCTGTCCCAAGGACAGTGAAGTTCAGATGATGTGTCCCTGAACTGGGAGAAAACTGGGAATCTGTGAGCGAGCTCTAAGAAAGGTCAGAAGAAAGGACTGTGACTATTTCGATGAGAGTGCTTATGTTAAGAGCGCGAGCAGGGCGAAGGGCGCAGTGGAAAGAATTATAGAAGTGCCTTGGACATTGCATTGTCAGCACTATTCACCGGTCACTGGGGACCGAAGTGTCGCTACAGCTTCAAGCGTAGTGATAGAACAACCAGAGGTTCGCTGGACTTCAAGTCTCAGGAACAAGCCCTTAGCGTCGGTACGTAACAGGGGTCAGAGAGAGTGGGAACTCTGAGTTCTGCAGGACAACAGTAAGCAACCAGCTCTCTCAAAGGAAGGCTCCGACCACCATGCTGACCGGGCAGTACAGCTACAGAATTAGCTGGAGTTTTTGAGGGAACTTAGCTTCATGCAAGTTGGACTCGTTACATTGAAAGTTAAGGAGGCCTCTAACCTGCTCAGCCGTTACCTTGAAACGCATCCTCCATCCACCCCAACAGCTTCCCGGGACCTGCCTTATCATCTTGGAAAGTAAAAGGTATGGAAAGAAGCTTTAATGTGTGAGACTGTGTCATTTAACTGCACACCTTCACTACATCATCATCACTATAGACCCTGAGGGAAGAGTCCCACCTGTAGGGGACCCGACATCTAGCTGCCACACCATCCCCTCAGAGATCTACTGCAGCGCTGGTCTTAGTGATCAGAAAACTACAGGTGGCGTCACAAACTGTTATCTACAAGTCCCCTGTAAATAATCCCCCCCCCAAACATACGCCTGACCGCCAGGGCCACAGACCGAGCCACCGCTACCTGTGACAACCCCATAGACTTCCATGGGCTCGGCTCTGAGTACCCATTGCTCTGTAATCCACAATTGTGGTGCGGGTCGACACAAAAATTTGGCGTCACGAACAGGATCCGAAACTTGCAGAATTGCGAGCCCTGTGTGCCTGTGGAGTGTTTTGGTGAAAAGGACTGTTTGCACTTTTGGCGCCAAATATCGCCATCTTTGTCGCCATGTTCGCGCCCTGAGGCGCTGGAGAAGAAGGTGGGCGTGGATTCGTGGGCGTGTGCCCCCCTAAGGCGCGAAGAAAATGCCTGCCCTCTCAAAGTGCTATTACAATATACGGTCCTGCCCTACTGCAAAAGAAATACGCCTCCTCTTCATTCCCAATCCAAGGAGGAGGAGACGCAAAGCCCGCCTCCACGGAGAGAACCAGTGTGTTCCTAAAAGTAACCAAGAGATGTTTTGGAACATGATGGAGGCAGGACGTGTGCAGCCGAGCGGGGAGGCGGTGGAAGGCAGGCCCCGTTCCCCAGCCAAGCTGCCACTGGAACCGGAGCCATCTGTGGTCCGGCACCTGCAGCAAACCTTGCTGGAGGTTGGAGAAGAAAACGCCAGGTTAAAGAAAATGATCCTGCAACAACCTGGCATGGAGGAGATTGAGAGACGCCGGCGTACCCTGATACAGCGGCGGCTGTGGGACGCGGTGTTCTCTCCCTTCGACGACACTCTGTCATTTGAATTGCCCAAACTTCTGCTGCCCAAGGCTAAGGAGCAACCGGAGGCTACCCACAAAAGGACCGACCCTGATCCCACCGATGGAGCGGTGGAGGCGAAGGAGGTTGAGGAGGTCCAGCCAGTACCGGAACGCCCGCCCGGCCAGGAGGCCGCAGCAGATGATTGTTCCCCGGTAGGGACACCGGAGGGATCTCGCCCGTCGTTACCTGGAATTAACTGGGACGCGATGGAGCGTCTTGATGACGTCGCGTACGCCGGAGTGTGGGAAAGCGAGTGGCAACAACGACAGGAGGAGGAACGGGAGATCAAGCGCAACAGACAGCAGCAGCATGAGGAGCTGATTGCCGACAAGGAGACTGTCCGTCGCGACAAAGGTACCTTAAGGGAACCGCGGCAAAAGGGGAGTGTTACGGAGTTCCAGCTCCGCAAGGGCTGGGGCTTCATCCGTGAACCGGGCCTCTACCCGGGGATCTTTGTCAGCCGTAGGGACGTGGAATCCCACCTACCGCAAGGCCATCCCGGAAGGGACCTGTATAACGGGGACATAGTCACATACACCAGGCACTGGGGCCTGAAGGGGTGGTATGCCCTTAATGTGGAAATCGTCCGTGACCCCGTCCCCGAAGCTGGTAACGTCACCATTGCCAGCAGGTCACAGTCCCGTGCCCCCGCTGCATCAGGCCGTGCCCCTGCATCGCCCCCTGAATATTCCTCTCTACCGGTACCTCACATTGGATCGCAACCCGCGACCCCGTCTAGATCGCTATCTGCACCGCCGGACGTAGCGGCACCAGCAGCGATGCCATCAGCATCTTGTAATGAAGAGATACCCGTTGCGCCCCCAGTGGTTCGCACGAGGACTGTAGCAACACAAACGTTAATAGCAAGTCACGACTTGTTTGTCATGAGATCTAAGGATCATCGCGTCGTTCCAGCACCCGGTGTGGAAGACGTCACTGAAATTAGTAAATAATAAAGACCGGTAGGGCCCAGTCAAGGGTTTACCACAGCTAAGAATTGCAATGTATAAAGTTGGGAATTTTAGTGAAGTTACACTTTATGATAAGTCTAGGAATGTTTACATGATTACTGAATGTCTGAGAAATAATTGAGAGATAATTGTGTTTTCTATAATAAATAGAATACCCGGCTGGGTACTAGATACAGAAGTTGAGAAGAGTTTTGAAAAGTGAATATTGATGATGAAGATTTTTTGCACTTTACAGAGTTTTACTGTATTATTGAAAATGTGAAATTACTTGAAAATATTTTACTATGCCAAAGAACTGGTGGCTATGGACACTTTTAGCCCAAAAACTGTATCCTGTAAATAGTTGCACTTTGTGCCCTATCTTGGTTTTACAATAAAAACACAGCACAATTACCTCTGAACATAAAACCCGTGTGGTGTGGCACTGAGCGAGGTCTGCAGCCAGATGTCCTGCAGCCCACCCAGGACCCACGTTGAAGGTTTGGTGCGGGTCCTTCACAAGAATACTGTTTGATATGACATATTTATTGAAAGTATGTTTTTGTATTTTTCTATATCCATTGTACATAATGCAACGTTTAAGAATTTCTCACCTCCCTGCTGGGAAGAGTTTATGTTAAATGTTTATTGTTAATGCAAAACAAAATGTCTTTCTTTTTATATTTCACAGCCCGGGAGTGCTGTATTTTACCAAGGGGGAATGTGTAGCCCTGGTATGTAAGGCACACATGATCTGGGAGGATGCGTGGAAAGGTAATGGTTTAATGCTTGATATCCATTCACTCACTCATCACACACTTAGACACACCCATAGGTTATATAAGGCAGTGACATACCACAGAGTCAGTAACTAAGTCAGTCGGGCAGTCACTAAGTCAGTAACTAAGAAGTTCAGTTCAGCCCAGGTGTCAGATCCTGTCAGCAGTATTGAGGAGGAAGAGTTTGCAGCAGTACTTCAGTCGCCTGTCCCAAGGACAGTGAAGTTCAGATGATGTGTCCCTGAACTGGGAGAAAACTGGGAATCTGTGAGCGAGCTCTAAGAAAGGTCAGAAGAAAGGACTGTGACTATTTCGATGAGAGTGCTTATGTTAAGAGCGTGAGCAGGGCGAAGGGCGCAGTGGAAAGAATTATAGAAGTGCCTTGGACATTGCATTGTCAGCACTATTCACCGGTCACTGGGGACCGAAGTGTCGCTACAGCTTCAAGCGTAGTGATAGAACAACCAGAGGTTCGCTGGACTTCAAGTCTCAGGAACAAGCCCTTAGCGTCGGTACGTAACAGGGGTCAGAGAGAGTGGGAACTCTGAGTTCTGCAGGACAACAGTAAGCAACCAGCTCTCTCAAAGGAAGGCTCCGACCACCATGCTGACCGGGCAGTACAGCTACAGAATTAGCTGGAGTTTTTGAGGGAACTTAGCTTCATGCAAGTTGGACTCGTTACATTGAAAGTTAAGGAGGCCTCTAACCTGCTCAGCCGTTACCTTGAAACGCATCCTCCATCCACCCCAACAGCTTCCCGGGACCTGCCTTATCATCTTGGAAAGTAAAAGGTATGGAAAGAAGCTTTAATGTTTGAGACTGTGTCATTTAACTGCACACCTTCACTACATCATCATCACTATAGACCCTGAGGGAAGAGTCCCACCTGTAGGGGACCCGACATCTAGCTGCCACACCATCCCCTCAGAGATCTACTGCAGTGCTGGTCTTAGTGATCAGAAAACTACAGGTGGCGTCACGAACTGTTATCTACAAGTCCCCTGTAAATAATCCCCCCCCCAAACATACGCCTGACCGCCAGGGCCACAGACCGAGCCACCGCTACCTGTGACAACCCCATAGACTTCCATGGGCTCGGCTCTGAGTACCCCATTGCTCTGGTAATCCACAATTGTGGTGCGGGTCGACACATTCGCACTTTATGGAGCAGGACTGTTAACTCCGGATAATTATTTAAGAAGCACTGCACCACCAGGTTCAAGGTGTGAGCCAGCAATGTATGTGTCTGAGTTTTGCCAGGGCTATGGCCGCTACAAAATTACGGTCGGTATCACTGACTACCTTGCCTGGCTCAAGATGTAGTCTGCTCAGCCATGACTCAGTTTCTCGCTGCAAGTAGTCGGCCAGTACCTCCGCGGTGTGTCTGTTGTCGCACAAAGACATCATTTTTAAAACAGCCTGATGACGCTTACCACTAGCTATTCGATAGTGGGACACCTCGTATGCAACAGTGGCAGCTGCAGATGGAGTGCTCATGCGATTGCGCTCTGTTGATGAGCTTTCACTTCTGGAGAAGGAGGAGGATGAGGAGGGTCGAACGCCTACAGCCAACTGTTGCCTATACCGTGGGCTAGGCAGCATTGTGCCACCACCGCTGTCCCGTGGACCCTGCATCCACCACATTAATCCAGTGTGCAATGATAGACACATAATGGCCCTGGCCATGCCTACTGGCCCATGCATCTGTTGTGAGGTGCACCTCTCCACTCACTGATTGTTTGAGTGCATGGACAATGGGGTCTTTCACATGCAGGTGGAGGGCAGGGATTGCTTTTCTAGAAAATAAGTGCTGACTGGGTAGGTCATAGTGTGGGACAGCGTAGGCCATGAGCTCTGGGAGCGCTGTGCATTCAACCAAACGGAAGGGCATCATCTCTAATGAGATCAGTTTGGCAATGTAGGCATTCAAAGCCAGTGTACGCGGATGAGAGGATGAGTACTTTCTTGTCCTACTCAGAGTGTCTGGTAGGGTGAGCTGGACTTGAGAGCTGCATATGGGGGAACTAGCGGTGGAAATGACAGAGTGAGAGGGGGTTGGTGATGGTGATGGTGGTGATGTCCTAGATGCAGTCTTTCCTTGCAAAAACATTGTGATTCCCAGACTGCTTTGGCCTTGCCACAAAACCTCAACATTTCTTGCTGGTGGTGTGCTGTTGTGAATGTTTTGGAAATGAATTCTGAGCAGAAGCTCCCTCTGGTGGTTGCAAACAGTACTGAACCATTCAATGAGGATTGGCAATCAGGATTCACAGACTGGCTTGATATAAGGAAGGTTCCCTCCCATCATGGTTGCCGGTGATCAATTGTTCTTGTCTCAACTGTGGTTCCTGGTTCACTTGGAAGCTTGCTGAGTCTTGCCTATTCTTCTGCTTTTAGATAAGATATTTTCTGTTTTTGTTTTTGTGCTTACCATTTGCATATTTCTCTGCATTTCTGTGAGGTTTGCCAGGTTCCCCCCCGGGGGGCTTGGGCTCCTCTCAGTTCCTCTGGAGCCATTGTTATTTGTTCATTTGCCTTTTCCAGTTTTTTCAGTGGCTGCGGCTTAGTTTTGCTACACCAGAGAACTGATTTAGGTGGTAGAGGTCGTGTGATCTCAGGTGTTTTTGCAATCAGTAGCGCTGGCATTTTTTAGGGGTTTTTTTGGATTGCAGTGAGTATCCTTTCTATCCTTTTCTGTCTAGGCAGATTGGGCCCCAGCGTTTGCTCATACTATTTTCTGTCTGTGTCTGTATTTCCTCTTGTCTAAACATTACATGTTTGGGGGCTTCCTATGTTCTTTAGGGATCTGCTCCGGGGTAGATAGCTTTCCTCTTTCTATCTTTAGGTGTAGTTAATCTCTCAGGCTCTGACAAGGCGTCTAGGACCAACGTAGGAACGCTCCACGGCTGCCTTTAGTAGTGGTGGTTAGTCAGGGTACTGCAATCCAATAGATTCCAACCTCTCTGGTGTATTGCCGTTTTTGCCTGCTCTCCTCAGCTACCGAAACATAACAGTATCACCGGCCTAACTGAAAATTTTATGGTACTCACAGAAGGGAAAAATAGTGTGGAAAGAAAAAAGTTGTCAGAGTTGTCAGAGATTTTTTTTTTTTTTTTTGTCTGTTTCTTGCATTTTTTCCCTCTTTTTCTCTGGGTGCTGAGAAGGATTTTTTTTTTCTCTCAATGGAGCTTGCACAGCTGTCTGGCCGTGTGGATCAGCTTGCCACTGAGGTTCGGAGTATTGCTGTCTATCTTGCTGGGTTGCCGGTTGTGGAACCTAGGATTCCCATGCCAGATTTGTTTTTGGGAGATCGGGCCAAATTTCTGAATTTCAAAAATAACTGTAAGTTGTTTTTTGCCTTAAAACCTAAGTCCTCAGGGAACGCAGCACAGCAGGTTCAAATTGTCATCTCTCTCCTGCGCGGCTATCCTCAGGATTGGGCTTTTTCCCTGACACCTGGGGACCCTGTTTTGAGTGATGTTGATGCATTTTTTCTGGCTCTGGGGTTATTGTACGATGAGCCTAATGTCACTGATCAAGCTGAAAGAACCTTGTTGGCATTAAATCAGGGTCTTGAGGACGCTGAGTTGTACTGTCAGAAATTCCGAAAATGGGCAGTCCTAACCAAATGGAATGATGATGCTTTGGCAGCCCTTTTTCGGAAGGGGCTGTCAGAGAATGTAAAAGATGTTATGGTGGGTTTCCCTGCTCCCTCTGGTCTCAATGATTCTATGTCATTAGCGATTCAAATTGACAGACGTTTGCGTGAGCGTAGAGGTATGCGTGGAATAGTGTTGCCTTGTGAGTCAGCTTCTGAACCCATGCAGTGTGATAGAGTGGCTTCTGGGGCACAGCGTCATGAGTTTCGAAAACTCAATAGGTTTTGTTTCTATTGTGGTGACGCCTCTCATGCTATTTCTGTCTGCCCTAAGCGAGGAAGACGTTTTGCACGCTCAGTTGTCTTGGGTAGTGTTCAGACTAAATTTCTGTTGACTGTTACCCTGATTTGCTCCCTGTCCACATTTTCTGCTCAGGCTTTTGTTGATTCAGGAGCAGCTATTAACCTGATGGATTTTGATTTTGCCAAACGTTGTGGGTTTCCCTTAATACCCCTACGGAAGTCTATTCCCCTACTGGGGATTGATTCTACCCCTTTGGCTGAGAATAAACCCCAGTTTTCTACTCAGGTGATAATGAGGGTTGAACCTGATCATCAGGAGAGTTGCAAATTTTTGGTACTGTATAATCTGCATGACATTATTGTACTAGGTTTCCCTTGGTTGAAGTCTCATAATCCTGTTTTGGATTGGAAATCTGTGTCTGTAACCAGTTGGGGCTGCCAATGTGTTAATGCCAACACTCCTGTTTTTTCTGCCTCTCCCCAGTCTCAGGATGTTCCTGACTTTTTGACTGATTTTTCTGATGTGTTTAGTGAAAGTAAATCTGCATCCTTGCCCCCCCATAGGAGCTATGACTGCGCTATTGAATTAGTGCTTGGTAGTAAATTCCCTAAAGGTCGCCTTTTTAACTTGTCTGTACCTGAACATGACGCTATGCGGTCTTATATCAAGGAGTCATTGGAGAAGGGTCATATCAGACCATCCTCTTCACCCTTGGGTGCCGGTTTTTTCTTTGTGGCCAAAAAGGATGGTTCATTAAGGCCGTGTATTGATTGTCGTCTCTTGAACAAGATCACTGTGAAATATCAATATCCATTACCCTTGATTTCTGACCTGTTTTCCAGGGTGAAAAGTGCTACTTGGATTATCAAACTTGACCTCAGGGGGGCGTATAAACTTATTCGCATTAAGCACGGGGATGAATGGAAGATGGCGTTTAATACCCCAGAGGGGCATTTTGAGTACCTAGTGATGCCCTTTGGACTCACTAATGCTCCTTCCGTCTTCCAGTCCTTCATGAATGACATTTTCAGGGATTTTGTGGATAAATTTCTGATTGTTTATTTGGATGATATCTTGATTTTTTCCAATGACTGGGACTCTCATGTGAAACATGTTTGGACTGTGTTCCAGATTTTGAGAGAGAATGCTCTGTATGTGAATGGATCAAAGTGTCTTTTTGGTGTACAGAGGATCTCATTTCTGGGATTCATTTTGTCTCCATCTGTTATTGAAATGGACCCGGTCAAGGTTCAGGCCATCTGTGATTGGGTCCAACCTACTTCATTAAAGGCTCTTCAGAGATTCTTGGGTTTTGCCAATTTTTATCGTAACTTTATTGGTAATTTCTCTGTTATTGTTAAACCATTGACTGATTTGACCAAAAAGGGTTCTGATGTGGTGAATTGGCCTCCTGAGGCAGTCTCTGCGTTTCAGGAACTTAAGCAGAGATTCACTTCTGCTCCTGTTCTACGGCAGCCTGATGTTTCTCTGCCATTTCAGGTGGAGGTTGATGCCTCTGAAATTGGGGCAGGTGCCGTTTTGTCCCAAAGAGATCCTGAGACCTCTAAAAGTAACCCTTGTGCCTTTTTCTCTCAAAAAATTTCTCCAACTGAACGTAATTATGACGTGGGTAATCGGGAGTTATTGGCCATGAAGTTGGCTTTTGAAGAGTGGAGACATTGGCTGGAGGGAGCCAAACATCAGGTGGTGGTCCTCACGGACCATAAGAATCTGGTTTATCTGGAATCAGCCAAGCGACTTAATCCTAGACAGGCCAGGTGGGCCTTATTTTTCACACGTTTTAATTTTGTGGTTTCCTTTCTTCCTGGCACTAAGAATGTTAAGGTGGATGCCCTCTCGAGGAGTTTCCTTGCGGACTCTCCTGAGTTATCTGATCCTGCTGTTGTTTTGAAAGAGGGTGTGGTTCTTTCCGCCATCTCGCCCAATTTGAGACTGGCTCTGGAAGGGTGTCAGGAGGATAAACCCGAGCGCTGCCCAATTGGGAAATTGTTTGTCCCAGACCAGTGGAAAAAGAGGGTGATGTCTGAGATTCATTGTTCCGCGTTGGCCGGTCATCCCGGAATTTTTGGTACCAGAGACTTGGTGAGTCGGTCCTTTTGGTGGCCTGCTTTGTCTCGTGACGTCCTGTGGGACTTGCTCTCGTTCCAAGCCTTGCTCTCGCTCTAGTGGTTTGTTGATGCCATTGCTTGTGCCCAAGACACCATGGACCCATATCTCTATGGATTTTATTTCCGACCCGACCTCCCTGTTTCTCAGAGAATGACCGTTATCTGGGTGATTTGTGATAGGTTTTCCAAGATGATTCATATAATAGAATCTAATCCAGCTCCATGTGAAGTCAAAAAATCCTTTATTGAATCGCTTGTCAGCTAAAAATGCTTGCTTGCATAGTAGGTGCTGCGGTGCATGTTGCAATTACATGTTTCGCTCCAAAAGATGAGCTTTGTCAAATTGCTAGGCTGCATGCTCACCGCGGACACCAGCTTTTAAAATAAGCGCCAGTAATTCCAAAGCTCACCACCTTCTGTGACATGATTAGTCTTTAGGTGTGGTTGGTTAATACTACTAAACTCCTTAATGCATTCAGCGAGCATCACTCGCTTTTACAAGCACACTATTAACCGTATCAATGCCATTTATATACTATTCATCTTTGTTTTTGAATGATGTCTAGATGCTGATCTAATCATTAAAATAGTAATGGATATGCTTCCGCGGTGAATCTGCTTACCAGCATTACATGAATATATGTTATGCAACTTTTATTTATATGCAAATGTCAAATATAATTCATTGTATTTTATTTTATTATATTAGTAATTATGTTTCATATCATTAATTTTTTATCATATTAATTCTAATATTATGATTTATATATTTCCTTTTTTTTTCTTTTTTAAATATTGATTTTGTTTAATAAATTATATTGCATAATTATCAATAAATATACGAAATATCCATTCTATTATTCATACCTAGCGGTTGTCTGGTGTTAAAGTTCATTATATACAACGCTTCCCTCATCCTAAGCTTCTTTAATTGATCACCTCCTCTTCCCTGATTTTTCACCCGTTCTAAACCAGTTAATACAAGATTATCAGTCCTACCCCTGTGATACTGTACACAATGTCGTGCTACCGCCGAAGATAATCTAGTAGCATTCGGTCGTGTTTCACCTAGGTGTTCAGCAAAACGTTTGGATAACTTCCTTATCGTTGAACCGATGTAGTTAATGTTGCATATATTGCAGGTAGAGTTGAGCGATACTTTCCGATATCCAAAAATATCGGATCGGAATGGTATCGCCGATATCACTAAATATCGGCGATACCCGATACCGATACCGGAAGTCCCATGTAAGTCTATGGGAACAAAATATCGCAACTAAAAAAAACCTTTATTTCCTTGTAAACACTAAATATACACACATAGAATACATATTATATATATATATATATATATATATATATATATATATACACATGTCATTGTGACATATATATATACATATATGTATAGTTTATACACTTCTACATAGTAAAATAGCCTCTGATTCAATTGCCGGGTAAAGCCGGCTTCTGTGAAAAGACAGAAGGCACCCGACATGAAATGACACTTGGTGTACATAGGGTTAACCATGTCTTTTCATGTCGTTTGCTATCTGATTTGCACAAACGATTACATCAGTCTATGTGTGCAAAATTTCACACCTGTAGGGGTTAATTAAAGGTGTAAATTCGTTGTAAAAAAACGGACTTTTTTGCTACGAATTTACACCTTTAATTAACCCCTACAGGTATGAAATTTTGCACACATAGACTGATGTAATTGTTTGTGCAAATCAGAGAGCAAAGGACATGAAAAGACATGGTTAACCCTATGTACACCAAGTGTCATTTCATGTCGGGTTCTGCATTTTCACAAAAGCCGGCAATTGAATTAGCGGCTATTATACTATGTAGAAGTGTATGAACTATAAATATAAATATATATATATATGTGTCACAAATTCAATGACATGTATATATATATATATATATATATATATGAGGTGTAAAATTGTTTAAAAAAAATGCGTGGGCTCCCGCCCTATTTTCGCAACCAAACTGCAATGTGTAGACAGCACACAACCGGGTCACGGATGCACGCTCTGGTCCATGGATCCAAATGGGCCACAAAGTCCACAAGTAAAAAAAGGAGCAGCATCCATCCAGGTGAAGAATAAGAAAAGCTTTATTCTGCCATATCACAAGACGACGTTTCGGCCATATAGTGGCCTTTTTCCACTATATGGCCGAAACGTCGTCTTGTGATATGGCAGAATAAAGCTTTTCTTATTCTTCACCTGGATGGATGCTGCTCCTTTTTTTACTTGTGTCTATTTTCGCAACCAGACAGACAAAGCCAGCGAATGGGGGCAGATAATAATAGCCCAGAGAGGGACCATTATTTTTGGCCCCCCCCTGGCTACTAACATCTGCCCCCAGACACCCCAGAAAAGACAAATCTATAATTAGATTCGCCCTTTCTGGCACTTTGCCCGTCTATTCCCATTGCCCTGTAGCGGTGGCGAATGGGTTAATATGGGGTTAAAGCCACCTTGCAATTGAAAGGTGACCTTAAGCCAGGTTAATAATTGAGAGCTGTCAATTAGACAACTATCAATTATTAATCCTATTGCATGAAATAAAAATAAAACACACACACTTTAATTAAAAATCATTTTAATGAAATAAAGACACATGTTTTTGACCATCTTTTATTTGACTGCAAAAAACATTTCCTGTAATAAAAATAAAATAAAAAAGCAAAATTATTCTTACCTATCCCATGCACAGTCAGGTCCCACGGTGTAATCCTTCAGAAAGGGTTAATGTTTACTGCAGGGACCGCAGCTAATGCTGCAGCCTCACAGTAAACCCCCAAATGAATGAGTTCCTCTCCTGGCTGACAGGAGAGGAAGTGGAAAGCTTAATTGATTGCTTTCCACTTTCACTTCAGGTCAGCCAGGGACACAATCAGTGACGTCAGAGGGAACTGATTAACAAAAATAGGGGTTCCCTTCGAAAAAAAAATGGCGTCGGGTCCCCCCTATTTTTGTTAACCAGCCTGATGAAGCAGACTTCTGAGCAGTGGCGTACCGTGAATGAAGCAGACCAAGCAGCTGCTATGGGGCCCGGACAGGTGAGGGGGCCCTCGACGGTCGGGTAGCTGTGCTGACACAGTACTACCAGGGGGTCAGCGGGGGAGGGGGAGCGCAGCTCTTCTATATACTCACCCCTCCTCGTGCGGTCTCTGCAGCCCCTGCTCTTCTCCCACGGTCTCCGACGCCTGTGTTCAGAGGTCAGGTGGTACCGCTCATTACAGTCATGAATACGCACATATTCATGACTTTAATGAGCTGTCCCGCGTGACCGCTGAACACTGGCGGCGGAGACCGTGGGAGAAGAGCAGGGGCTGCACAGACCGCGCCGGCGGAAGGGTGAGTATAAGGGATATTTACCTGTCCCGTTCCACCGTTGCTCGAATCCTCTTGCTGCAATGTTCAGGTCAGAGGGCGCGATGATGTCGTTAGTGCGCGCCGCGCCCTCTGCCTGATCATTCACTGCTGGAGGACCCCGAAGACAGCGGCACTCAGCAGTGGAGAGAGGACAGGTAAATATCTCAGGTGCCGGGGCCCTGAGCGAGCGGTGACATCGGCACCTGGTGTCACCCCCTGCTCATGACACCGGCACCTGGCCTCCAGCGACGAAAGGTGAGTATGTCTTTTTTTTTTTTTTGGTTGCAGCAGCTGCGGCAGCATAAGGGCCTATACTATGGAGCATCTATGGGGCACAATCTATGGGGGCATAATACATTTTTTTGTTTAATGTGTCCCCTCACTGTGCTGGCACTTTACATTTACAATGGCTCTGGGTTTTTTTTTTTTGGGGGGGCCCATTCAGACTTTTGCTATGGGGCCCCATGATTTCTATGTACGCCCCTGCTGCTGAGGCATGGTATTTAAGGCTGTTAAGGAGCCAATATCCATACACCTTGCCAGCAGCGTCGGACTGGAGTACCTTGGGCCCACCAGAGAAAAAATATTCTTGGGGCCCACCATCATACTTCCCAACCTTTGAAGAAGGGAAAGAGGGACAAAGGCTGTGACACGCTGTGCCTGCTGCAGCAAATTTTAGGCCATGCCACGTTGCACCACAGACTGTCCAGGAGTTGGTGGATGCTTTAGTCCAGGTGTGGGAGGAGATCCCTCAGGAGACCATCCGTCGCGCTCATCAGGAGCATGGCCAGAAGTTGTAGTGAGCTCATACAGCATACTTCCCAAATTTTGAAGACAGGAAAGAGGGTTAAAGGCTGCGGCGCGCGTAGGGCGTCGCTGCAAATTTTAGGCCACGCCCCGACCACACCCATTTAACAGCTAATCACACCCATATCCTGGCCCCAAGCGTACCCATTTAGCACTGCTGATCACACTGACTGGTAATGAGGGCACAGTGGCTGGTACTGAGGAAAAGAAAGAAAGAGCAGCGAGAGAGAAAGAACAAACAGAGAAAGAAAGAGAGGAAAGAAAGAAAGAGAGAGAAAGAAAGAACAGAGAGAAAAAAGAACAGAGAGCGAGAAAGAAAGAACAGAGAGCGAGAAAGACTAGAGAGAGAAAGAAAGACTAGAGAGAGAGCCAGAGGCGTAGCTAGGGTTTTGGTTTAGTGGGGGCGAAACTTCTGAGTGGGCCCCTAATCAGAGAACCTCAGCAAATGACCGCGCTGTTGCCAAAAATAATCTATATATAAAAAGACCAATATTGATATTACCGCCATATGGTCTGTGGTAAATAATACCAGTCCTACAGAACATATAATAGATTACAGCACAGGTACAGATAATGACTTACCGCTGATGTTCTTTCTAATGGAATTGTTCACTTTTCATTTCTTTTCCATCTGGCCCAGACCGACATGACGACTTCTCCAGCCAGGACTCGACTGCAGAGATTACAACAAAGACACATTTCACTTCTCATATTTTTAGCACTGTCTTGGTCACCAATTGGACTATTCTCAACCTGCACAAACTCCTCATCCTGCTGATACCCCAATACTGAGCCGCTGCTGCCATATGTGTCCCTATTACTGCACCTGATACCCCAATACTGAGCCGCTGCTGCCGTATGTGTCCCTATTACTGCACGTGATACCCCAATACTGAGCTGCTGCTGCTGCCGTATGTGTCCCTATTACTGCACCTGCTGTGTGGTTCTGTGTGACCTCTAAATTTTAAAGCACCCCTCTAGAATATAGTAATGCCGGGTGCAAGTGCCCAGGAAAACAGTGACCACATTTTGTCCCCTAGACTGTAATAATGCCCTGTGTGCCCCTTTGACAGTCACAGTAACCCGAGTTCCCCTATAACAATAAGTGTCCACTTTACATTTAATAATGTCCCAAGTCTCCCCCTGTACATCTCCCCTATACACAGAATAATGCCCCTCACTGGATATATACTGACCCCTTAATGTCCCCAAACTATTTAATGGGTCCAACACTGTATAAATAATAATAATAATCTTTATTTATATAGCGCCATCATATTCCGCAGCGCTTTACAGTTTGACAGTTTCAAAACACAAGTCATAAGTCACAATGTTAACAATACAGTAATTAAAGCAAAATAGGACGGCCCTGCTCGTGAGAGCTTACAATCTACAATGAGGTGGGGGAGATACAAAATACAGGTGTGTATATACAATGGTGCACTTACAATGATGGTCCAGCCATCTTAAGGGAGTGAGGGATGGATGGAGATAGTGAATGGGCTACACACACACACACACACTTACACATAGAATGACTTTGATTAGTGAATGTGATAGGCCGCTCTGAACAGATGTGTTTTGAGGGAGCGCCTGAAACCATGCAAATTGTGGATAGTCCTAATTTCTTGGGGTAGAGCATTCCAGAGGATTGGCGCAGCGCGGGAGAAGTCTTGGAGTCGGGAGTGGGAGGTACGGATTAGTGCAGAGGTTAGTCGAAAGTCGTTTGCAGAGCGCAGCAGTCGGTTAGGCCGATAGATAGAAATGAGGGAGGAGATGTAGGGGGGGGCTGCAGTGTGGAGAGCTTTGTGGGTGAGAACAAGTACTTTGAATTGGATCCTATAATGAATGGGCAGCCAGTGTAAGGACTGGCGAAGAGCGGACGCGTCCGAGTACCGATTAGCCAGATGGATAACCCTGGCTGCTGCATTAAGGATGGACTGGAGAGGGGATAGTCGAGTAATGGGGATGCCAAGTAATAGAGCGTTACAGTAGTCCAGGCGGGAGTGGATCAATGCTACAGTGAGGGTTTTTGTTGTTTCCATGGTGAGAAAAGGGCGGATTCTAGAGATGTTCTTTAGGTGTAGGCGGCAAGAGCGGGCAAGAGATTGTATATGGGAGGTGAAGGAGAGATTGGTATCAACCATAACACCCAGACAGCGAGCCTGCTGCCGGGGTGTTATTATGGTGCCGCCCACTGAGAGGGAAATGTCAGATTTAGGGAGGTTAGTAGACGGCGGGAGCAGAAGAAGTTCAGTTTTGGAGAGGTTGAGTTTCAGATAGAGAGCAGACATGATGTTGGAGACTGCGGACAGACAGTCGGTGGCGTTCTGTAGTACAGCGGGGGTAAGGTCGGGGGATGACGTGTATAATTGTGTGTCATCAGCATAAAGATGGTACTGAAAGCCAAATCTGCTGATGGTCTGTCCAATTGGGGCGGTGTAGAGAGAGAAGAGAAGGGGGCCAAGGACTGAGCCCTGGGGTACACCGACAGTGAGAGGGAGAGGAGATGAAGTGGAGCCAGAGAACGAAACACTGAAGGAGCGGTCAGAAAGATAGGAGGAGAACCAGGAGAGAACAGTGTCCTTAATACCTAGAGAGTGGAGCCTGGACAGTAGGAGACGGTGGGCAACCGTGTCGAAAGCTGCAGAAAGGTCGAGTAGAATGAGCAGAGAGTGGTCGCCGTTACGTTTTGCTGTCAGAAGGTCATTGGTCACTTTGATGAGTGCAGTTTCAGTCGAATGTAGGGGTCGGAAGCCGGACTGTGAAGGGTCTAGGAGGGAGTGAGTGGAGAGGTAACGGGTGAGGCGGGAGTAGACTAGGCGCTCCAAAAGTTTGGAGATGAAGGGGAGATTGGAGACCGGTCTGTAGTTGTTTGTGCAGGAAGGGTCAAGAGCGGGTTTCTTTAGTAGTGGAGTAATGATGGAGTGTTTGAAGGAGGATGGGAAAATGCCAGAGGAGAGTGAGAGATTGAAGATTGTAGTTAGGTGAGTTGTGACAACAGGAGAAAGAGACTGGAGGAGATGTGAGGGGATGGGGTCGGTAGTGCATGTAGTCGGACGAGAGGAGTCTGGAGACTTCTTCTTCTGTGATGGGATCAAATGTGGAAATTGAGCCAGAGGAAATGCAGGGTGGGATGGGAGTCACAGCACTTGGTGGTTGAGAGCAGATTTCCTGACGGATAGTATCTATTTTTTCTATAAAGTGGGAGGCCAGGTCATCAGCACAAATGTCTGTGATAGGGGCTTGTGCTTTTGGCCTGAGGAGGGAGTGAAAAGTGTCAAAAAGTTTCTTGGGGTTGTTGGCTAGTGAGGAGATCAGTGTGGTGAAGTAGGTCTGTTTGGCGAGGTGAAGGGCAGCATTATAAGTTCTTAACATGAATTTAAAGTGGATGAAGTCTTCTGGTGTGCGGGTTTTTCTCCATAGGCGTTCAGCACTCCTAGAGCATCGCTGGAGAAGGTGAGTTTGCGATGTGAGCCAGGGCTGTTTTACTGTGTGTTTGGAAGTTCTGAGGGTGAGCGGTGCTACTTGGTCAAGGGTGCTTCTAAGAGTGTCATTGTAGTGCTGAACAGCCAGATTAGGACAAGAAAAAGAGGAGATTAGGGACAGCGAAGAGTGTAGGGAGTCTGAAAGTGTCTGAGGGTTAATGGCTTGCAGATTTCTGAATGTGCGGTAGGTAGGAATACGCTGGGGTGGTGGAGGATTTGTGAGCGTGAAGGAGAGAATGTTGTGGTCAGAGAGTGGAAGCGGTGAGTTATTTAGGTGGGAAATTGAACAGAGGCGGACAAAGACCAGGTCAAGGGTGTTGCCATCCTTGTGTGTCTCAGAGGTTGTCAAGGGTGTTGCCATCCTTGTGTGTCTCAGAGGTTGAAAGCTGTGAGAGGCCTAGAGAAGTGGTTAGTGATAGAAGCTGAGATGCAGATGTGGAAGTAGGACTGTTAATGGGGATGTTGAAGTCTCCAAGGATAAGGGTTGGTAGTTCTGAGGACATGAAGTGCGGCAGCCAGGCTGAGAAGTGGTCAAGGAACTGGGTGGATGAGCTTGGGGGCCGATATATGACCGCTATTCTGAGGGAGAGGGGATGGAAGAGCCTGATGGTGTGGACCTCAAAAGAAGGGAATGAGAGTGATGGAATTGGGGGGATGACCTGGAAAGTGCATTGTGGGGACAGGAGTATGCCAACTCCACCACCATGTCTGTTTGTGGGTCTCGGGGAATGGGAGAACTGTAAGCCACCATAGGAAATGGCAGCAGGGGAGACCGTGTCAGAATCCTGAATCCAGGTTTCAGTGAGGGCCAACAGATGAAGAGAGTTGTTCAGAAAGTAGTTGTGCAGGAAAGATAGTTTATTGCATGCAGACCTTGGATTCCAGAGGGCACAGTTGAAAGAAGGAGATGAGGGAGTGCAAGTAATATTAACAAGATTATTATGGTTTCGAAATGAGGTAGGGTAGGGATTGAGGTTGGGGGATGGACCAGGGTTGGGGGAGATGTCCCCTGAAATCAGTAGGAGTACGAAGATAAAGAGCAGGTAGTTGTTGGATTTATAAATAGGTTTTTTCTGAGATATGTTTGGGCAAGATGGGCTGAGTTTTCTTAGGAAGGTGAGGAGTGCATGGGAACTGTACATGGGAGAGGGAAGTATGGAGGGGCTGATGTATATGAGTCGTGATGGAGGGGGGATGGGGCAGTGAATGTGGATGGCAAGGGAACACAGGAGGATAGAGATAGAGAACATAATTTAAAAGAAAGCAAAGTGTGGGTTACCTGATTCCTGCCCTGATTAACTGCCATGGATAACTGCCTTTTACTCGATGCTTGTCTTTCGTGATGCTTTGCTTTCTGTGATGCGTGCGCCCCCCTTACTGCATGCGCCCCTTAAGGGTATGCCACACTAAACAATATCGCTAACGAGATCGCTAAAAAACGTCACTATTTAGCGATCCCGTTAGCGATATTGTTCAGTGCGGCAGCTTCCAGCGACGAGCTTCCTGCTATGATCTCGCTCGTCGCTGGAATCGCTCCGGACCCTATTTCATCGCTGGCGCTCCCGCTGGGTGAGTATCTAATCGCTGTGTGGCACCTTTTCTTAGCGATTTAGCGGTACTTTTGTACCGCTAAAGTCGTTAAGAAGATCGCTAACGGCGATAGCGTCGTTAACTATATCGCTAAATGTGGCCGCATTTAGCGATATAGAAACAATCCCGCTAGCGATCGCATTAGTATGCGTCGTTATCGTGATCGCTAGCGGGATTGTTTAGTGTGGCAGTACCTTAAGACTACTCCTAAATATATAGTCCACACTACAGGGTCAGGAAAGTGGGATTGTGGGGGCTGTTTTGGGATAATTTGCCAGCTGGGGCCAGCACACCAGGGGGTGGTTAGATCATCAAAGGCTACCTGGCAACATCTATATGCTTTAGCACCTTCCACCTGATAGCATCTAGAGAGGCCCCAGTCACCGGGATATAAAGCAGTAAGTATTTTAAACACAGTGCAAAAATGAATTATTCCAAAGCCTTATTAACAGGCACATTAAACTATGTTGCAAGATGGTAAAGCAGTGCTTGGCAGCAAGTAGAGGTATGGAGTGCACACCATTAATATATAGTGCAGCATTCAACACAGATAGCAGAGGTGGGGATTCTATTCAGCTGTTTGCTTCCACTGAATGCAGTTCATACCATTAATATATAGTGCAGCATTCAACACAGATAGCAGAGGTGGGGATTCTATTCAGCTGTTTGCTTCCACTGAATGCAGTTCATACCTGTGTGAAGAGAGAGATGAATATTAATTCCTCGCCATGGATAACTGCCTTTTACTCGATGCTTGTCTTTCGTGATGCTTTGCTTTCTGTGATGCGTGCGCCCCCCTTACTGCGTCCCCCCCCCTTTTTTTTAGTCCACACTACAGGGTCAGGAAAGTGGGATTGTGGGGGCTGTTTGGGATAATTTGCCAGCTGGGCCAGCACACCAGGGGTGGTTAGATCATCAAAGGCTACCTGGCAACATCTATATGCTTTAGCACCTTCCACCTGATAGCATCTAGAGAGGCCCCAGTCACCGGGATATAAAGCAGTAAGTTATTTTAAACACAGTGCAAAAATGAATTATTCCAAAGCCTTATTAACAGGCACATTAACTATGTTGCAAGATGGTAAAGCAGTGCTTGGCAGCAAGTAGAGGTATGGAGTGCACACCATTAATATATAGTGCAGCATTCAACACAGATAGCAGAGGTGGGGATTCTATTCAGCTGTTTGCTTCCACTGAATGCAGTTCATACCATTAATAATAGTGCAGCATTCAACACAGATAGCAGAGGTGGGGATTCTATTCAGCTGTTTGCTTCCACTGAATGCAGTTCATACCTGTGTAATAGGTCAGGAAGTGGTGAGGGGCTGTTTTTGGATAATGCATGGGCAGACCAGGGGGGAATAAAGGTTTATTGAACATATAGGTATGGCATATGTGATGGAGGACCAGAGGGAATAAGCATAATTAAAAACAGCAAAAATGAATATTCCAAACTATTAACGCCATTAACTATGTTGCAGTGATGCTTGCTTGGACTGCTAGAGGTTGGATGCACACAAAATATTAGTCGGCATTTACACAGATAGCAGGGGGGGACATTCGCTGATTGCTTCCTGAATGCTTCTACCTAATTATGTGCGCTCACCCGATACAAGGTGGGATTCTACATTAGTCTTTGTCCCTAAATCAGATCTAACGGGAAGGGTAATATTAATTCCCGCATGGATATGCACCGAGCTTGCTTTGTATGCTTTTTCGTGATCGTGCGCTTAGTAGTGGCCCTTAGACTACTCCTAAATATATAGTCCACACTACAGGGTCAGGAAAGTGGATTGTGGGGGCTGTTTGGGATAATTTGCCAGCTGGGGCCAGCACACCAGGGGTGGTTAGATCATCAAAGGCTACCTGGCAACATCTATAGCTTTAGCACCTTCCACCTGATAGCATCTAGAGAGGCCCCAGTCACCGGGATATAAAGCAGTAAGTATTTTAAACACAGTGCAAAAATGAATTATTCCAAAGCCTTATTAACAGCACATTAAACTATGTTGCAAGATGGTAAAGCAGTGCTTGGCAGCAAGTAGAGGTATGGAGTGCACACCATTAATATATAGTGCAGCATTCAACACAGATAGCAGAGGTGGGGATTCTATTCAGCTGTTTGCTTCCACTGAATGCAGTTCATACCATTAATATATAGTGCAGCATTCAACACAGATAGCAGAGGTGGGGATTCTATTCAGCTGTTTGCTTCCACTGAATGCAGTTCATACCTGTGTGAAGAGAGAGATGAATATTAATTCCTCGCCATGGATAACTGCCTTTTACTCGATGCTTGTCTTTCGTGATGCTTTGCTTTCTGTGATGCGTGCGCCCCCCTTACTGCGTGCGCCCCTTAGACTACTCCTAAATATAAGTCCACACTACAGGTCAGAAAGTGGGATTGTGGGCTGTTTTGGGATAATTTGCCAGCTGGGGCCAGCACACCAGGGGTGGTTAGATCATCAAAGGCTACCTGGCAACATCTATATGCTTAGCACCTTCCACCTGATAGCATCTAGAGGGCCCCAGTCACCGGGATATAAAGCAGTAAGTATTTTAAACACAGTGCAAAATGAATATTCCAAAGCCTTATTAACAGCACATTAAACTATGTTGCAAGATGGTAAAGCATGCTTGGCAGCAAGTAGAGGTATGGAGTGCACACCATTAATATATAGTGCAGCATTCAACACAGATAGCAGAGTGGGGATTCATTCAGCTGTTTGCTTCCACTGAAGCAGTTCATACCATTAATATATAGTGCAGCATTCAACACAGATAGCAGAGGTGGGGATTCTATTCAGCTGTTTGCTTCCACTGAATGCAGTTCATACCTGTGTGAGAGAGAGATGAATATTAATTCCTCGCCATGGATAACTGCCTTTACTCGATGCTGTTTTCGTGATGCTTGCTTCTGTGATGCGTCGCCCCCTTACTGCATGCGCCCTTAACTACTCCTAAATATATATCCACACACAGGGTCAGGAAAGTGGGATTGTGGGGCTGTTTGGGATAATTTGCCAGCTGGGGCCAGCACATCCAGGGGTGGTTAGATCATCAAAGGCTACCTGGCAACATCTATATGCTTTAGCACCTTCCACCTGATAGCATCTAGAGAGGCCCAGTCACCGGGTATAAAGCAGTAAGTATTTTAAACACAGTGCAAAAATGAATTATTCACCAAAGCCTTAATTAACAGCACATTAAAACATATTATTGCAAGATGGTAAGCAGTTGCTTGGCAGCAAGTAGAGGTAATGGAGTGCACACACATTAATATATAGTGCAGCATTCAACACAGATAGCAGAGGTGGGGATTCTATCAGCTGTTTGCTTCCACTGAATGCAGTTCATACCATTAATAAATAGTGCAGCATTCAACACAGATAGCAGAGGTGGGATTCTATTCAGCTGTTTGCTTCCACTGAATGCAGTTCATACCTGTGTGAAGAGAGAGATATATTAATTCCTCGCCATGGATAACTTGCCTTTTACTCGATGCTTGTCTTTCGTGATGCTTTGCTTTCTGTGAT
>JARQOD010000003.1:191465836-191546914 GCA_033576555.1 Oophaga sylvatica | reverse complement strand
GGGGGCAGAATGGAGATGGGGCAGGACTGGGGGCAGAAAGGAGATGGGGCAGGACTGGGGCAGAATGGAGATGGGGCAGGACTGGGGGCAGAATGGAGAGTGGGCAAGACTGGGGGCAGAATGGAGATGGGGCAGGACTGGGGGCAGAACGGAGAGTGGGCAGGACTGGGGGCAGAATGGAGAGTGGGCAGGACTGGGGGCAGAATGGAGATGGGGCAGGACTGGGGGCAGAATGGAGATGGGGCAGGATTGGAGACACTGGGGACAGGATTGGCCATACAGACAGCGGGCAGAATGAAAGACATGGAGGCATTATTGGAGACACTGGGGGCAGGATGGAGAAGGGGCAGGATTGGAGACAGGGCAGGATTGGAGACACTGGGGGCAGGATTGGAGACACTGGGGGAATGATTGGAGGCACTGGGGGCAGGATCGAGGCACTGGAGGCAGGATTGGAGGCACTGGGGGCAGGATTGGAGACACTTGGGGCAGGATTGGAGGCACTGGGGGCAGGATTAGAGACACTGGGGGCAGGATAAAAGACATGAGGCAGGGTTGGAGACAGATGGGGCAGGATGGGGAGATCATATGGGGCAGAATGGATACTCATGAGGGCGGGATGGGAGAACATATGGCTGAAGCCAGGAATGAGACACACGGGGATAGGATGAGGGATATTATTACCATAGGGGCTAATAAAGGGATATTATTACTGCAGTGATGTATTTTATTTTTTTGAGAATACTGTTTTAAATGGGGAGGCGGTCCTGTTACTGTGCAGAGCGACACTATGTTGCCTTTATTTCTTCATCTGGTGTAGTTTAGAAGTTGGGAAAAAAAAAAGTAATGTGTTCTACATGTGGAGCTTTAGATAACTGTGTTATTTCCTGCAGAGACGAGCCCTGGCTGAAAGACGTGATGGCGGTCTGTACTGGATGAAAGATGAAAAGCAAAGATGAAGAATTTCACCTAGAGACGTCACTGGTGACTCAGTGTTACCTGTACACTGACACTATACACTGTATACAGAGCTCCTGTGTACAATGTCACCGGTGATTACTGTATTACCTGTACACAGACACTGCATACTAAGTACAGATCTCCTGTGTATAATGGCACTTATGGTGATAGTATTGTGTTTTTTTTTTTATTACTGATCAGTATTGTAGTATTCAGTCACTATGTGGTGGTAATTTGTGGTCTGGACATGGTGCGGTGGTATTTGCCCCTTGTATGTGGTATTATAGGTCACTATGTGGTGGTAATATGGTGTCTGGTCATGGTGCAGCGGTATTTGTTCCTTGTATGTGATATTATTTTGGTCACTGTGGTGGTAATATGTGGTCTGGTCATGGTGCGGTGGTATTTGATCCTTGTATGTGATATTATTGGTCAATTTAAAAATTGAAAAATAAATAAAAATACACCTAAATTGTATTGGATATTTTAACAAATATTTAATAGGTTACAGTAGAGTAAGGCCCGGTCAAAAGTGTCCAATGTGTTATAGTGGCAGCTTAAAAAAATCTTTTGGCCAAAACTAGAGCTGCCGGCTATATGTGTGATCTGGTGATGGGAACTGTTAATGTGTGATTAGTGAGAAGTGGAGTTTTTCCAAGAGAGAGTGGTGGGACTGTGGACAGTTCGAGGGGTGGAAGCGGGGCTGGGGTGGAGGCGGGGCTGGGGTGGAGCCTGAGTGGAGTCTCAAGGGGGCCCTAAAAAATTTTGCCAGTATGGGGCCCCGAAATTCCTAGTGGCAGCCCTGGTTGGAGCTGATCAAGTAGTCAAGTGGGCCACAGGAGAGAGTGCACGGACAGGATTACCTGAAGGGGGTGAACAACCTAGTAGACGAGTACCTTTGTGGGCTGAAGTCAGTTGCAGGAAGAGAGGTCGAAGTGCCGTATTCACCGGGTTCCTTGTTCCGTTGTCATTGTGTGGTCCACCCGTGTGTAAGTGAAGAAGTTGTGTGCTGCTGTAGAAGATGTTTCGTTGGTACCGTGTTGAGAGCCCTAAAGGCATCGTGGATGTGCTGTCTCCTGAGGAAAATAAAGTTAAACTGTTTAAGTTTATTCCGGCCTCTGACTCCAATTCTTTGAATACCAGGAAGAGTGAGCAACGTACCAGGAATGAAGCAGCCTTCAGCACAGTGAGTACTGGAGCGGCTGATGAGGCTACCCCCCGGCTCGCCATGTTCTTACAGTAGAGTTGGAAGGGACCTCCTGGGTCATCTGGTCCAACCCCCTGCTCAAAGCAGGATTCACTATATCATCCCAGACAGATGTCTGTCCAGCCTCTGTTTGAAGACTTCCATTGAAGGAGAACTCACCACCTCTCATGGCAGCCTGTTCCACTCATTAATTACTCTAACTGTCAAAAAGTTTTTCTAATTTCTAATCTGTGTCTCCTCCCATTCAGTTTCATCCCATTGCTTCTAGTCTTTCCTTATGCAAATGAGAATAAAGATAATCCTTCTACAATGTGACTGCCCTTGAGATATTTGTGGACAGCTATTAAGTCTCCTCTCAGTCTTGTTTTTTGCAAGCTAAACATTTCCAAATCCTGTAACCATTCCTCATAGGACATGGTTTGGAGACCGGACACCATTCTGGTCGCTCTTCTCTGAACTTGCTCCAGTTTGTTGATGTCTTTGTTAAAATGTGGTGCCCAAAACTGGACACAGTATTCCAGATGAGGTCTGACCAAAAGGAGTACAGGGCAATAATAACTTCACGTGATCTAGACTGTATGCTTCTGTTAATGCAACCCAGAATTGTATTTGCCTTTTTTGCTGCTGCATCACACTGTTGACTCATGCTCAATCTGTGATCTATTAGTATACCCAAGTCTTTTTCACATGTGCTGTTGCTTAGCCCTATTCCTCCATTCTGTATATGCGTTTTTTCATTTTTATTGCCCAGATGTAGTACTTTACATTTTCCCTGTTAAAAACCATTCTGTTAGTTGCTGCCCACTGCTCCAGTTTAGTTAAATCTTTTTGAATCCTCTCTCTCTCTTCTCTAGTATATTAGCTAACCCTCCTAGCTTTGTGTCATCAGCAAATTTAATCAGTTTACCCTCAATTCCTTCATCTAAATCATTGATAAAGATGTTGAACAATACATGGTACCCCACTTGATACATTCTTCCAACTGGTTGTGCAGCCATTAACTACCACTCTATGGGTCCGATCACTAAGCCAGTTATAAATCCACCTAACAGTTGCCTTGTCCATTCCATACTTAGTTATTTTTTCAATAAGGATTGTGTGAGATACTTTGTCAAATGCTTTGCTGAAGTCAAGATATACTATATCTACAGCATTTCCCCGATCAACCCAGTCAATGATTCTGTCATAGAAGGAAATTAAATTAGTCTGACATGATTTATTAGTTACAAATCCATGCTGACTCTGGTTAAGCACTTCATTACATGTACTTACATTTATGTTGTTTAATAATTTGTTCAAAGATCTTTCCTGGTATAAAAGTCAGACTCACAGGCCTATAATTCCCTGGGTCCACCTTCTTCCCCTTTTTGAAGATAGGAACAACATTTGCTCTTCTCCATAATGTGAGATCATGGTCTGCCGAGCTCAAGCAGGAAGTAACTGGCAGGAAGTAAAGTTTTGCAGCCACATGTTCCTTTGTTTATTTCAGATTGAATTTAATAACAATAAGCCTAGAGACAGAAAATGTATATTTTCATAACCAGCATGATTAGAGCTACACATAGCAATGTTTTAACACCTGTGCGCCCACCAGAAACCGAGAAAAGTGTTTCTGCCTCCCAGTCACCCACAGATTGACCATGTTTGGTATTTAAAGAAAGATAAATTCATAAGAGAAAATATAATACTCCTGTTGTCACTCTGCGAGCTTCCCCAAGAGAGTTATGACCAGTAGAAGTTTTTAATAACTTTCAAAAAGGGGCAGGCCCAGCCCACCTAGTGAGGTCAGCAAGTAGGGAGTCCTTTGGTTTTGGGCAATGGGATAAAGCCCAGATGCTCAATCAGGAAGTTGTCACTTGCCTGGAGAATCAGCTACATGAAGCTGTGCAGATGTACCCTTTCTTCTGGGATGATTCTCCTCCCCTCATCGACACGTCATACCAGTGACTGAGATGCGTAAGCATATTTTAATCCTCTTTTATTTGTAACAGTTTGTATATACTGTATTTGTATCCTTTTGTAATATCTTCTGTATTTTTGTAAACACGGCCTATATTTCCTGGAGTAAATCTGTAAAATTTAATAGTTTCGCTTTCCTTGCTCTATGAAAGAACCACCACGTCCTCCACACGCTAAACTATGCTATCTTGTGGGTGGGTTCCTGACCTGTTATTGGTTTTAGTATCAAATAGGAACTGGTGGCAGCACAGCGCCCCTAGGGTATTGGGAAACCCTGACAGTGATGGATCGGAGGTTTATGTGTGTATTCCCAGCCTGGGACTGGTGATATACACACCGCCCTCACTCCAGAGTGCCCAATAACCAGGATGCGACAAGGCAGCCTTTCCGGCGACTACTTACCCTAGGTGCAGTTCCCTGACTGACCTGAGGGTAAGGGGAGCGCCAGAGAGCTGCAAGTTCCAAAACGCAACTGAAAGTGAAACCAAAAGTTCTGGGTCCTAACCCTGACAAATTGGTTGGTAAATAAATAAGTGGAATTTTCTTGACATATTGGTGGCAACAGTGGGATCGACGAATAGGATTCCTGACATATTGGTGGCAATGGTGGGATAGACAAGTAGGATTCCTGACAAGTACACACAATAGTAAAACATTAATAAAACATCAGGGTGCCACATGTGACACAGGTGAACAGCGTTTAAGAGAGAGAAGGTACATGAGGGACCCCTCCACCTCCTTACAATTTCACCTTCATCGGAGCTAGGCATCTCTTCCAGGGTACTGGTATATTTATTTATTTTGCTCGCTTATACAGCGCCACAGCGATCTACAGACGTCATCATCACAGGAAAGTTTTAAATCCAGAAATATATACGATAACTATGCAATCTATGATAACCGCGGTGCTCATACTATCATCCTTAGCTGTGCACGCTGTTCGTTAGCCTGGGCCTTTAATGGGGATGAGCCTTATAAGATTCCAGTGCAGGTGTTATAACAGAACTGTGGGGGAAGGGAAGAGAACAGAAATAGCCATGGGTGCTGAGCGAAACAGTAAGGTGCAAACACAGCACTGTAGGGAGCAAGTTGGCAGGTACCCTGTGCAGTTCTAGCCTCTGGGGGCGATCTCACGTTTCCATGGAGACTGAGCTGTTTACTCCCCACATCCTACAACCAAATGAATATGAAGCTTGGCAAGGTGCCCTCCACAGGAGACTGAGCACCCACTCCTGGCTTTAAATTCTATTAACCCCTGTCAGGACTGATTTTGAATGCGAAGTAGGTTTTAATACAATTGTGGTTATCTAACAAGGAAGTCGGTAAATCAATATTCTAAAAATTTGAATGAGAGCACTGGGAAATTGTGGAGAAAGGAAGATAGCTACAAAAGCATTCAGCAGCGTCAGTAAGCGATTACATGCAAATATTGAATGTATGAAATTTGGACTGCATTATTGCTATATAGAATATACTTATAAAATGAATGTACTTAGCACACAAAGTGGCCAATTCATGAGAGCTCCCCAGCCATGACAAGGCATACCTGAAGGCTCTCATGAATTGGCTACTTTGTGTGCTAAGTACATTCATTTTATAAGTATTTTCTATATAGCAGTAATGCAGTCCAAATTTCATACATTCAGTGTTTGTTTACATCTTGGCGCTTAGGCCTCTTTCACACTTCAGTCGTGCGACGTCAGTCAAAATCCGTCAAAATGTGAAAAAAACGGATCTGCCATTTTTTTTTTGGCGGATCCGTTTTTTTCCCATTGACTTGCATTAGAGACGGATTTTGACGGATGGTCGTCCGTTAGGTCCGTTTTCCAATCAATGCCCCCCACATTCGTTTCTATGCTGTATAGTGGCTCCCGCGTAAGCCCCCAAACTGTATAATGGCCTTTATTTTAGCCTCCAAACTTTATAAAGGCCCTTACATTAGCCCCAAACTATATAAAGTCCCCCACATTAGCCCCCAAACTGTATAATGGCCCCCATATTGGCTTCTAAAGTGCTGTCATAGCGCCAAGCATGCAGAGTCCTGGTGCAGCACGGTGATGTTACCACACTGGGACTTTTGAAGTCCTGTGCGTGTGCCGGCGTCTCAACCATTCTATAGACTGCAGGCTTAAAGCAACCTGTGTTCTACAGAACGGAAAGTGGTAGTGCAGGGAGATTGTGTCTCCCTGCTCTACCGCAGAGCTTAACTATATCAGCATGAGGCGCATGCCGATTCAGCTAAGGGTAACCTAGGTCTGGGTGGGTCCCTCTGAATGCGCGGGCCGGGGCAACCATGCCCTCTGCCCCCCCAGTAGCTATGCTACTGGTATGTAGTATGCAGTATCTGGAGAACAGAATTGCATTAATTATTACATGATAATCTCCCATTAAAATATGGATGCCAATTATATAGGTTTCTTCTTTTTTGTGTTGGTTGCTCAGCACCTATAACTAGTGCATATAGGAAGCTCATAGTTATGCGAGATTAGTTTTGAACAATGACTTCTGTGCATAGCAACTAAAGAAAGCAGAAGAAATAGTGGCATAGTGGAGCGTAGCCATATGGATTTCTCATTACAATGTTATTTACTTCTGCTAATTCCTGATTCTAGAAGAATTAACCCCTTCACCCCCAAGGGTGGTTTGCACGTTAATGACCGGGACAATTTTTACAATTCTGACCACTGTCTCTTTATGAGGTTATAACTCCGGAACGCTTCAACGGATCTTCGCGATTCTGAGACTGTTTTCTCGTGACATATTGTACTTCACGTTAGTGGTAAAATTTCTTCCATATAACTTGCGTTTATTTTTGAAAAAAACGCAAATATGGCGAAAATTTTGAAAATTTAGCAATTTTCAAACTTTGAATTTTTATTCCCTTAAAACAGAGAAATATATAACACAAAATAGTTAAGAAATAACATTTCCCACATGTCTACTTTACATCAGCACAATTTTGGAATCAAAATTTTTTTTTGTTAGGAAGTTATAAGGGTTAAAAGTTGACCAGCGATTTCTCATTTTTACAACAAAATTTACAAAGCCATTTTTTTTAGGGACCACCTCACATTTGAAGTCACTTTGAGGGGTCTACATGACAGAAAATACCCAAAAGTGACACCATTCTAAAAACTTCACCCCTCAAGGTACTCAAAACCACATTCAAGAAGTTTATTAACCCTTCAGGTGCTTCACAGGAACTAAAGCAACGTGGAAGGAAAAAATGAATATTTAACTTTTTAGCCACAAAAATGATTTTTACAAACTTTTTTTTTATTTTCACAAGGGTAAAAGGAGAAAATGGACAGATAAGGTTGTTATGCAATTTCTCCTGAGTACGCCAATACCCCATATGTGGGGAAAAAAACAATGTTTGGGCACACGGCAGAGCTCGTAAGGGAAGGAGCGCCGTTTGACTTTTTCAAACTAAAATTGGCTGGAGTTGAGATTGGACGCCATGTCGCGTTTGGAGAACCTCTGATGCGCCTAAACAGTGGAAACCCCCCACAAGTGACACCATTTTGGAAACTAGACCCCCTAAGGTACTTATCTAGATCTGTTGTGAGCACTTTGAACCCCCAAGTGTTTCACAAAAGTTTATAATGCCTGGGTGTGAAAAAAAAAAAAAAAATTCCACAAAAATGATTTTTTAGTCCTAAATTTTTGAATTTTCCCAAGGAAATTGGACCCCAAAAGTTGTAGTCCAATTTGTCCTGAGTACGCTGATACCCCATATGTGGGGGTGGAAAACTGTTTGGGCGCACGGCAGGGCTTGGAAAGGAAGTAGTAACGTTTTGGAATGCAGACGTTGATGGGGTCATGTTCCGTTTGCAGTGCCCCAGATGAGCCTAAACAGTGGAAATCCCCCACAAGTGACCCCATTTTGGAAACTAGACCCCCTAAGGAACTTATCTAGATCTTTGGTGAGCACTTTGAACCCCAAGTGCTTCACACAAGTTTATAATGCCCGGGCATGAAAATAAAAAATCCTATTTTTTTCCCACAAAATTATCTTTTAGTCACTAATTTTTTATTTTCCCAAGGGTATCAGGAGAAATTGGACCACATAAGTGGTTGTCCAATTTGTCCTGAGTACGCTGATACCCCATATGTGGGGGGGAACCACTGTTTGGGCGCACGGCAGAGCTCGGAAGGGAAGGAGCACCATTTGACTTTTTCCAACCAAAATTGGCTGGAATTGAGATTGGATGCCATGTTGCATTTGGAGAGCCCCTGATGTGCCTAAACAGTGGAAACCCCCCACAAATGACCCCATTTGGGAAACTAGACCCCCTAAGGAACTTATCTAGATCTTTGGTGAGCAATTTGAACCCTCAAGTGGTTCACACAAGTTTATAACGTAGAGCCGTAAAAATTAAAAATCATATTTTTTCCACAAAAATGATCTTTTCACCCGAATTTTTATTTTTCCAAGGGTAACAAGACTCCAAAAGTTATTGTGCAATTTGTCCTGAGTACACTGATACCCCATATGTGGGGGTATACCACTGTTTGGGTGCATGGCAGAGTTTGGAAGGGAAGGAGCGCCGTCTCACTTTTTCAACGCAGAATTGGCTGGACGCCATGTCGTGTTTGGAGAGCCCCTGATCTGCCTAAACAGTGGAAACCCCCCACAAATGACACCATTTTGGAAACTAGACCCCTCAAGGAACTTATCTAGATGTGTGGTGAGAACTTTGAACCCCCAGGTGTTTCACTAAAGTTTATAACGTACAGCCTTAAAATAAAAAATCCTTTTTTTTTTTTACAAAAATGATTTTTTCGCCCCCAATATTTTATTTTCACAAGGGTAACAGAAGAAATTGGAACCCAAAAGTTGTTGTCCAATTTGTCCTGAGTACGCTGATACCCAATATGTAGGAGAAAACTACTGTATGGGTGCACGTCAGGGCTCGGAAGGGAAGTAGTGACGCTTTGGATTGCAGACTTTGATGGAATGGTCTGGGGGCGTCATGTCGCATTTGGAGAGCCCCTGATGCGCCTAAACAGTGGAAACCCCCCACAAGTGACCCCATTTTGGAAAATAGACCCCACAAGGAACTTATCTAGATGTGTGGTGAGCACTTTGAACCCCGAAGTGCTTCACAGAAGTTTATAACGCACAGCCGTAAAAATAAAAAATCCTTTTTTTTTTTACAAAAATGATTTTTTCACCCCCAATATTTTATTTTCACAAGGGTAACAGGAGAAATTGGACCCCAAAAGTTGTTGTCCAATTTGTCCTGAGTACGCTGATACCCAATATGTGGGAGAAAACTACTGTATGGGCGCATGTCAGGGCTCGGAAAGGGAAGTAGTGACGTTTTGGATTGCAGACTTTGATGGAATGGTCTGGGGGCGTCATGTCGCATTTGGAGAGCCCCTGATGCGCCTAAACAGTGGAAATCCCCAACAAGTGACCCCATTTTGGAAAATAGACCCCACAAGGAACTTATCTAGATGTGTGGTGAGCACTTTGAACCCCGAAGTGCTTCACAGAAGTTTATAACGCACAGCCGTAAAAATAAAAAATCCTTTTTTTTTTACAAAAATGATTTTTTCGCCCCCAATATTTTATTTTCACAAGGGTAACAGGAGAAATTGGACCCCAAAAGTTGTTGTCCAATTTGTCCTGAGTACGCTGATACCCAATATGTGGGAGAAAACTACTGTATGGGCGCATGTCAGGGCTCGGAAAGGGAAGTAGTGACGTTTTGGATTGCAGACTTTGATGGAATGGTCTGGGGGCGTCATGTCGCATTTGGAGAGCCCCTGATGCGCCTAAACAGTGGAAATCCCCAACAAGTGACCCCATTTTGGAAAATAGACCCCACAAGGAACTTATTTAGATGTGTGGTGAGCGCTATGAAGCCCCAAGTGCTTCACAGAAGTTTATAATGTACAGCCGTAAAAACAAAAAAATCTTATTTTTTTTTACAAAAATAATATTTTCGCCCCCAGTTTTTTATTTTCCCAAGGGTAACAGAAGAAATAGGACAAATTTCACAATAACTCTTGGGGTCCAGAGTACGCTGATACCCCATATGTGGGGATAAACTACTGTTTGGACGCATGGCAGAGCTCAGAAGTGAAGGAACACCGTTTGACTTTTTCAACGCAGAATTGGCTGGAATGGAGATCAGACGCCATGTCACATTTGGAGAGCCCCTGATGTGCCTAAACAGCGGAAACCCCCCAATTCTAACTCCAACCCTAACCCCAACACACCCCTAACCCTAGTCCCAACCCTAATCCCAACCCTAACCCTAATCCTAACTCTAACCCTAATCCTAACTTTAGCGCCAACCCTAACCCTAACTTTAGCCGAAACCCTAACCCTAACCCTAATGGGAAAATGGAAATAAATACATTTTTTTTATTTTATTATTTTTCCCTAACTAAGGGGGTGATAAAGGGGGGTTTGATTTACTATTTATAGCGGGTTTTTATGATTGGCAGCTGTCACGCTAAAAGACGCTTTTTATTGCAAAAAGTAGTTTTTTGCATCGCCACATTTTGAGAGCTATAATTTTTGCATATTTTGGCCCACAGAGTCATGTGAGGTCTTAATTTTTGTGGGACGAGGTTACGCTTTTATTGGTACCATTTTTGAGCACGTGACATTTTTTGATCGCTTTTTATTTCGATTTTTGGGAGGTTAGAATGAACAAAAATCAGCAATTCATGAATTTCTTTTGGGTGAGGCGTTTTTATTGTTCCGCGTGTGGTAAAATCGATAAAGCAGCTTTATTCTTCAGGTCAGTACGATTACGGCGATACCTCATTTATATCATTTTTTTATGTTTTGGCGCTTTTATAGAATAAAAACAATTTTATATAAAAAATAATTATTTTTGCATCGCTTTATTCTGCGAGCTATAACTTTTTTATTTTTTGCTGATGATGCTGTGTGATGGCTCGTTTTTTGCGGGACAAGATGACGTTTTCAGCGGTACCATGTTTATTTATATCGGTCTTTTTGATCGCGTGTTATTCCACTTTTTGTTCAGCGGTATGATGATAAAGCACTGATTTTTTGCTTCGTTTTTTTTTTTTTTTTAAGGGGTTCACAAAAGGGGTTAACTAGTGGGACAGTTTTATAGGGGGGGTCGTTACGGATGCGGCGATACCATATATGTGTACTTTTATTGTTTTATTTTTTTTATTTACAATAAGTAATGAATTTATTGGGGAATATTTTTTTTTTTTATTTATTTTGGATTTTTTTTTACACATGTTTATTTTTACTTTTTTTTACTTTTTTACTTTGTCCCAGGGTGGGACATCACTGTATTTCATCAGATCGCTGGTGTGACAGTGTGCACAGCACTCTGTCACACCAGCGATGTGACAGGCAGTGCAGGACGCTTCCTCATGCCTGCTCTCGGCAGGCACTGAGGAAGCCGCCTCCCTCCAGGACCCCAGCGCCATCTTGGATCCGGGTCCTGGGAGGGAGGAAGCCCTCAGAGCAGCGCGATCACATCGCCCTGCGCGATCCTCCCCTGTGCCCCCAGTACACCGCGATCATGTTTGATCGCGGTGTGCAAGGGGTTAATGTGCCGGGAGCGGTCCGTGACCGCTCCTGACACACAGTCACGGGTGTCAGCTGTGATAATCAGCTGACACCCGGCGGCGATTAGCTGCGCTCCCGGAGGGAGCGCAGCTAATCGCCTATGACGTACTATCCCGTCCATGGTCAGAATGGCACGGGTTTTATGGACGGGATAGTACGTCTAATGTCAGAGAGGGGTTAAAAACCTTAATCTTATTCTTGCTTTTTATGTGATTTAGAGATAGAATTTAATGATGTTAAGTAAAAATGTTTCATTGATCGTGATGGCATATGTAACCTACTAAGGGCAAAATGTCTGCCTGGCAAGTAATATGTAAAACTGTTGCATTGGCCCTATTATGTGAAGTACTCTGCAATGTGACAGTGTAATGTATGTTGATACTACGAGCCTTCGATTATTTTTTTACTGTTTATTTTATTGTTCATTTGCTTCCTAAAAGCAAAATGAAGTGAGTTTCTAAATAGTCTTTATTAAAAAATTCTTTCCTATTTGCTGTTCTAGTGCCTGCCTATCTCCTTTAAATTGCTGGCTATGCTGCTGCTTCTGACATAGATCTGACAGCACACTTCTCTTGACTGTATTACCTTTCTCTTCCCCCTCTTCTTTCTCTCAGTGTCAGAGATGGGAGCAGTAAGGAGGTTGTAAAGGGTAGATCAGACCATTGAGAGGATTGGGAAGGAGAAAGCATCCAAGTTTTTAGTGAGGGCAAATTACACAGCCTGTACTGTGGCAGTGTGCAAGGGAGGAGGTGTGAATCACATAGGTTGTGTATTTGTATTGACACAGATGATGGCCCTCACAGTAGGGAGACAGAGGAGGAATCTAAAATTCTTCAGTCTTAAAGGGTTTAGCTCAAGCCAGAGCTGTCACGAATCAAAAAATGACAGTACCCTCTTTTGAACGAGGGGCCTCTGGACCCTTAACACCAAACCTCACCGGCAATAATGTACGGTGAGGACGCCTCAACCCACTAGGATTCACCTCTGAAGTCACCTGATCCTCAGGTTTACAGCAAATGCAGCCCGATGGTGACAGAAATAACGTAGGCTCCAGAGGTGCAACAAATCTCCAGAGTGACGACCTGTGGAATACTTTCAGTACCTGCATTACTGGGAGTAACTCTAGCTGAAAAGTCCCCAGGCTGAGAATGGGGAACACCCGATACGGCCCGATCACCCTAGCATTTTAGGTCCCAGATGCGTACTTCCACTTGATGTCCTTAGTGGACACCCACACGTACTCATTCACACAGAGGTCCGGACCTGAACATTTATTTCCATGCGTACATTTGCCAACAGATGGTAATTTCCCAGAGGAACAGTGTAACAACCCTGCTGGCATCACTGCATGGCCTCCCATCCCTCACACACCTACTTGCTCACTGCTCCAGGTCATGCTGTGATTTCTGCTTGAAAAAGGCCACTTTATGGCCGAAACGTCGTTATTTGTTATGGTAGAATAAAAACCTTTCTATTTTTTCACCTGGATGGATGCTGCTCTTTTCTTTATTTGTGGACTTTGTGGCCCATTTGGATCCATGGACCAGAGCGTGCATCCCTGATCCGTTTGTGTGCTGTCTGCTAACTGTTATTTGATGCTGTGATTTCTGTCTACTGCCAGCTCCAGGCTCTGTACCTCTTGCTTTCTATCTGCTCTCTGCATGTCTCCTGGCTGTGTACATAGGGGGGCAGCGCCAGAACTCTCTGGTTCTTATGGAGTCAGGGTGCACCTGACTGACCAATAACCATTAGCCCTCTAGTATTTAGGGCAGCTCCACCCTGTGGATCTTGCCTGTGCAATGTGTTAACTCAGTTAGTATCTTGCTGCTGAGCTGCTAGGTCTTGCTTTGTGTTCCTCCATCTTGGAGGCCTCACTCCTAATGAGTCGCCCGCCAGGGCCGTGGGGTACTCGGCACCGAGCCCGTTCACTTCTATGGGGAATGTCACGGCGACACAGCTCGGTCCGTGGCCCTGGGCACTCACTGAAAAGGGGGATATTTACAGGGGATTAAAGGTTTGTAATATGTTCGTGATGCCACCTGTGGTTCCTGGTCAGGGGGACCAGCGCTGCTGTGTAGATCCGCTGAGGGGTTGTTACTGGACAGCAAGGTGTTAAGTCTTCCACAGGCAAAACTGGGTCCCTCAGGGTAGCGGAATGTGGGGTGCAAGACGGTGGAGGGGAGTTCAGCAGCAGGGGTAATAAGGTAGACACACACAAAAGTCTCTTTCTGTACCTTTACTGATGGAATGGCAGGCACATCCCGGGGTGCTGGCAGGGTGAAGGATGCACATCCAGTTCTTCCCACTGAGTAGGTGTAGGGCCTCCTTACTCCTGTAGTGTGAGTTTCTGACCTGTATGAAATGAAGTCTAACTCTGTCTTCAACTTTACACGCCCGGCTGACTTTGTGGTAGGGCCCTCTCTTGGATAGAACAGTGTCTCTAATGGTTGCGCTGACCAGACTCCTGTCTTCCTGACCCCGGTTACGTATCAACACTTGTGGGCCCCTGCGACTTGAAGTCCCGCAGGGTCTCCGGTATCTCCTACTAGTCGTGTAGATGCTAGCAAGCTCGGACCCGGTGTCCGGTTAATCAGAGTAGAGGTAAGCTATCAATGCTATTTCAACCTCTGGCACTCTCTTCTTCTCTTCTACTCGCCTTTCGTCCTACTCCGACCTTTAACATAAGCACACGTCTCACTTCTTCCTTCTTCACCGCTCTCAAAGCGTCGGCACGCTTGCTCACTGAACTGAACTCAGTTGACTCATTTCTGACTAGGCTGGAGTGGCTATCTTTCCACTTGTACTAGCCTCCACACGTTGAACTAAGCTCAAAGCTGCAGTCTTCAGGTTCTTTCAATCACTGCTGTTCTCTCTCTCTCTCTTTCTTTCTAAGCTCTGTCTGAAGCGGCTGTCAGGATTCACCGTCTTACCTGCACCTGGCTTTGCAGACTCACTGATCTGTGCTCACTCCTAGAGCTACTCTCTAACACTCCTCTCAGCTAGGCTGCTGAGCTTCTCTCTGTTCCAGCTAGACTAGACTGCTCTCTCAGTGTCTCCACCCACCCTATATACTCTGAAAAGGCTCCCTCTAGTGGCTCTAGGGATGGGTGAAGATGTGTGAATGAATATCAGGTCTCTTGTGGTGGTTACCTTCAGTGCATCCTCCTGGGGAATAAGATTCCAAGCGCAGCTGGGCTTTACACTAGCTTTGCCTTTTACCGGTTTGTCCGCCCTCCAAGAGGCAGAATATCCTGGTCCCGGTGTCTTTGTCCCTGTACCTTGTCTCGTGTCATTACCTTGTCTGAACTCTGTCCTACCTTTGCCTCTTGGTCTCCTTGTCTGTGGTTTCTTCCCTGTTGTGTCTTGCCTTGTGGTCTCTCTGTATCTCTCTCTGCCTCCTGTCCGCACTCCTGCGGTTCAGCTCTGCTTTGCTACTGCAGCTGCAGCAATTTCTTGCTGGAACTCCTCTCCATATATCTTGCGGTTCCGCTCTGCTTCATATACCATTCCTTCTAGTCAGTTCCAGTATCTACATTTGCTGTGTGACCAGGTCTCTACCGGTTCCTCCAACAACCTTCCTTCCAGTCAGTTCCAGTATCTGCATTTGCTGTTTGAACAGGGCCTGCCCTGTGTCTCATCCGTGCCTGCCTGCCCTGTGTCTCATCCATGCCAGCCTGCCCTGTGTCTCATCTGTGCCAGCCTGCCCTGTGTCTCATCTATGCCTGCCTGCCCTATGTCTCATCCGTGCCTGCCTATCCTGTGGCTCATCCGTGCCTGCCTGCCAGTGTCTCAGCCGTGCCACCGTCTCCCCAAGTGGGATCAGCAGCCACAGCCAGACACCACCCTGGAGTGGCACCTGGCAGCTGCCTGCCGCACAAGCCTAACCTCACCATCAGAGGCTCCAGTGAAGACCGAGGCAGCTGTCTTAGTCACGCCCCTTCCAGGGTAGTCTGGTTTGTGGCACAGTGGGGCCACAACTCCTTGGCTTACGCCCATCAGCCAGGGCGTGAGCGTGACAAACAGACAACAGAGGCATGCCCCCGTGTCACCAAACTCATACCCTTGCTATACACAGAGGGAACCACCAACCACCCCTGATCCCTTCTCCTGAGAGCACACTGAGACTCAGGGTTTACTTGTGGTGAGGGTTGAATCCTGCTCCTATTCACTGGTAGCACCTTATCTGCCTCCACCGGAGAAGAAGGGGCAGGTTTGAGAAGGACAGCAGAGATAGTAGCTCCCGGGCAACAGTCTTTACAAGACTGGTCCCAACTCACCACTTCCCTATGCCGAGGTTCACAGAAATCCAATCGCTGGAATCTGAGACCCCTTCAGCGAAGGCCCTTACAAAGTCCTGCGGGCCTGTGTTGTAGTCCCTGGTCCTGGTGCTCAGTTTTTGGTCCGGGGCAACAGACCTCTCCCATTCGGGGGGTTTGGCAGTGCCCCTCCAGTAGTAAACGTCTGCCCTGAATGAAGTACTCGGGCAGTTCTGAGGAGACTGCAGCTTCCTCTCTCCTTGTGGCTGCAAGCCCAGCCCCCTTTTAACTATTGACTGTCCCTAACTCTGCAACAGTGACATTATACATTGTTTATACAGCACTTAAAGGAAAACATCCACAATACAAAATATTACAACAATTACAGCACATGCATCACATACACCATGTTCCAAATTATTATGCAAATTGGTTTTACATGTCATAGCGTTTTTTTTTTATTTTGTAAATGAAACCCATTGATGGTATTGTCTCTCAGGGTTCTTTGGATCACTGAAATCAATCTCAGATATAGTTAGGTCCATAAATATTTGGACAGAGACAACATTTATCTAATTTTGGTTCTAGACATTACCACAATGAATTTGAAACAAAACAATTCAGATGCAGTTCAAGTTCAGTTTTTCAGCTTTCATTTGAGGATATCCACATTAAAATTGGATGAAGGGTTTAGGAGTTTCAGCTCCTTAACATGTGCCACCCTGTTTTTAAAGGGACCAAAAGTAATTGGACAATTGACTCCAAGGCTATTTCATGGACAGGTGTGGGCAATCCCTTCATTATATCATTCTCAATTAAGCAGATAAAAGGGCTGGAGTTGATTTGAGGTGTGGTGTTTGCATTTGGAATGTTTAGCTGTGAAGGAAACATGCGGTCAAAGGAGCTCTCCATGCAGGTGAAACAAGCTATCCTTAAGCTGCAAAAAACAGAAAAAACCCATCCAAGAAATTGCTACAACTTTAGGAGTGGCAAAATCTACAGTTTGGTACATTCTGAGAAAGAAAGAAAGCACTGGTGAACTCATCAATGCAAAAGACCTGGGCGCCCACGGAAGACAACAGTGGTGGATGATCGCAGAATACTCTCCATGGTGAAGAGAAACCCCTTCACAACAGCCAACCAAGTGAACAACACTCTCCAGGAGGTAGGCGTATCAATATCCAAATCTACCATAAAGAGAAGACTGCATGAAATTAAATACAGAGGGTTCACTGCACGGTGCAAGCCACTCATAAGAATCAAGAATAAAAAGGCTAGGCTGGACTTTGCTAAAAAACATCTAAAAAAGCCAGCACAGTTCTGGAAGAACATTCTTTGGACAGATGAAACCAAGATCAACCTCTACTAGAATGATGGAAAGAGAAAAGTATGGCGAAGGCGTGGTACAGCTCATGATCCAAAGCATACCACATCATCTGTAAAACATGGCGGAAGCAGTGTGATGGCTTGGGCATGCATGGCTGCCAGTGGCACTGGGTCACTAGTGTTTATTGATGATGTGACACAGGACAGAAACAGCCGAATGAATTCTGAGGTATTCAGAGCCATACTGTGTGCTCAGATCCAGCCAAATGCAGCCAAACTGATTGGTCGTCGTTTCATACTACAGATGGACAATGAGCCAAAATATAAAGCCAAAGCAACCCAGGAGTTTATTAAAGCAAAGAAGTGGAATATTCTTGAATGGCCAAGTCAGTCACCTGATCTCAACCCAATTGAACATGCATTTCACTTGTTAAAGACTAAACTTCAGACAGAAAGGCCCACAAACAAACAACAACTGAAAACCACCGCGGTGAAGGCCTGGCAGAGCATCAAAAAGAAGGAAACACAGTGTCTGGTGATGTCCATGAGTTCAAGACTTCAGGCAGTCATTGCTAACAAAGGGTTTTCAACCAAGTACTAGAAATGAACATTTTATTTACAATTATTTAATCTGTCCAATTACTTTTGGTCCCTTTAAAAACAGGGTGGCACATGTTAAGGAGCTGAAACTCCTAAACCCTTCATCCAATTTTAATGTGGATACCCTCAAATGAAAGCTGAAAGTCTGAACTTCAACTGCATCTGATTTGTTTTGTTTCAAATTCATTGTGGTAATGTCTAGAACCAAAATTAGATAAATGTTGTCTCTGTCCAAATATTTATGGACCCAACTGTACCTGTGATAATTAGTTTTCCATGTGAGCCCAATTAGAGGAAAACTGGATGTTCCACACTATTAAGCAGGCCAGAGTTTTCAAGTAACATGGGAAAGAAAAAGGATCTCTCTGCTGCTGAAAAGCATCAAATAGTGCAATACCTTGGTTAAGGGATGAAAACATTAGATATTTCCCGAAAACTTAAGCGTGATCATCATACTGTTATTAGATTTGTGGGTGATTCTGAGCACAGACGTGTTTGTGCTGATAAAGGCAGAATGAGGAAGGTTTCTGCCAGTCAAGTTCATCGGATTAAGAGAGAAGCTGCTAAAAAGCCATTACAAACCAGCAAACAGATATTTGAAGCTGCTGGTGCCTCTGGAGTCCCTCGAACCTCAAGGTGTAGGATCCTTCAAAGGCTTGCTGTGGTGCATAAACCTACTATTCGGCCACGCCTAAACAGTGCTCACAAGCAGAAACTGTTGTAGTGGGCCCAGACATACATGAAGACTAATTTTCAAACAGTCTTGTTTATTGATGAGTGTCGAGCAACCCTGGATGGTTCAGATGGATGGAGTAGTGGATGGTTGGTGGATTGCCACCATGTCCCAACAAGGCTGTGACGTCAGCAAGGAGGTGGAGTCATGTTTTGGGCCGGAATAATGGGGAAACAGCTGGCAGGGCCCTTTAAGGTTCCTGAAGGTGTAAAAATGACCTCTGCAAAGTATATAGAGCTTCTGACTGACAACTTTCTTCCATGGTATAAAAAGCAGAAACGTGCCTTCAGGAGCAAAATCATCTTCATGCATGACAATGCACCATCTCATGCTGCAAAGAATTCCTCTGAGTCATTGGCTGCTATGGGAATAAAAGGAGATAAACTCATGGTGTGGTCACCATCTTCCCCTGACCTCAACCCTATAGAGAACCTTTGGAGTATCATCAAGCAAAAGATCTATGAGGATGGGAGGCAGTTTACACCAAAACAGCAGCTCTGGGAGGCTATTCTGACTTCATGCAAGGTAATCCAAGCAGAAACTCTCCAAAAACTCACAAGTTCAATGGATGCAAGAATTGTGAAGGTGATATCAAAGAAGGGTTCCTATGTTACCATGTAATTTCGCCTGTTAGGATGTTTTGAAGTCAAATAGCTTTTTTGTTCAGTGAATGTGACCTCCTAATGCTGCAAATTCCACAAATGAGCATTTTCAGTTCTTTAAAACATATCAAATGTTTAGAAATTCTACTGTGCCTAATAATTTGGAACAGTGCATTTTTAGTTTTTATTAATATTGGAGATTATACTGTTATCATTGGGAGGTTTCTTCAATAAAATTCGATTTATACTCTAATGGGTGATGACTTTTATTAGACTGACTGTCATTTGCACCGACCACTTGGGAAAATCAGAGAAAAATATCATTTGCATAATAATTTGGAACATGGTGTAGAACATACAGGAATACACATAAGAGGCAGGAGAGTGACACGGAAGGAGGTGAGGATGCAACTGGGGGGACCTGTCACCCTCTTACATACTCACACGGTGTAAACCAATACTATATTTCCATGGCGGAATGAGTTACTTATCTTGGCAGAAGTTTTTACAGGATGGCGTAGATGAATATCTGAACAATGCTAAGCCACTTGTGTTAAAACTCCATGTCTGTCCACAATTTCAACAGCGAGGGAGAAGGAGTAAATTAAAATCATCACTCAAAATAGACTAATGTCAGCTCTAGCCTCAAACATGATAGAGAAATGGAATCCTGCTCTTTACAATACGGCTGTTTTCCATAACAATGAGCCCTTCAGAGTGCTGTAAATAGGAATTCTGCTTTCATAGTCAAGAAGGCAATAGTCGACAGAAAGGATGTTTACGCGATTATCAAAATGTATCATGAGTAAATCCTTAGCATTGGCCACATGAGCTCAAAGCAATTGGATCAATACAGCAAAATGTATGGCCTGAAAACAAACCTGACAAGCCATAATGAGACTATCAACATCTATAAGATCATTATCTGATACAGACTTTTGCCATGTGTTGTCATCTTTCAACTTCACTAAAAGGTTGGGGCCATTCATCTCAGTTTAAAGGAACACTCCGAGCAAACTTGACACACATTAGAAGACATCAAAGCTGTTTACTGAAAAACAGTCTTTGCTAGGGCTGATTCAGACATCAGGGATATTTCTTATATGGGAAGATCGGTCCGAGGTTCATGCAGGTGTCACAATACAACTGTCAGGTGACCCGATACCAGGGGCCCTGACAGCTAGCCCTCCGTCTGTTCTCTTCCCCCACCCAGGGAAGATGGGTGCTACTGTGCACCGTAGTATAACAACCTGACAAACAAGGCAACACAAACAATGGTTAACAGAAAACTCCAGGCATGCAAAATATTTACTCACATATAACAGAGGAATTCATCAGGGTGTAGAGGTTGGGGAATAAACCAAAATAGAGAAGGATAGGGAATTACCACATGTACAAACCAAACCACAGTCATAGATAACTCCTCCAACTGTCATGTATAGTGTACAGTTCCTATAGCGTCTTGTGCTTGGGTGCGAGGAAAACACAGGAGACATAGGTTGAAATGAAATGACTTCTATTACTTCATACAAGCATGCTGAAAAGTTCACACAGTTTGCAGGAACAGAGTCAGGAGACACAGCAGGCCAGAGTAACTTCAAGCACTACAATAACTCTCCAAAGCAGGTTCAGGATCTCTTCTCTGTACCGTAATTCCTCTGCAAACATGGATTCACCAAACAGCAGGTTTCCAGAGTCCAAAAGTGTTCCAAGGTTCCTCAGTAGGGAATAGCTGGAGTACAAGTCCAAGGCTTCCAGGAGTCAGGTCACAGACTGACTGAGGCTTGATTCAGGAGCACTGATTGTTCAGCTGGGGCTGCTTAAGAAGCAAGAGGGAAGAATCAGGGCGGGAACATGAAAACTGGAAACTCCATATTAACTGAGGGCAAGAGCTGCAGAAAGACAGAAAGCAAAATGGCCGACGGAAAACTGAGTTTCAAGGAACATGTCAACAGAGACAAAGAACCTTACATTACTCCCCCCTTAGGGACAACCTCCGGATGACCTCAGACCAGGCTTGTCAGGGTACCTCTGATGAAACTGGCGGAGCAGGCGAGGAGCATTTACATTATTGACTGGTTCCCATGAGTTGTCCTCCACTGGGTAGCCCTGCCATTTAATCAAATATTGCAACTGATTTCTGTACAACCTGGAATCTAGAATCCTTTCCACCATAAATTCTTCCTGACCATCGACCAGCACTGGGTCAGGGCAAGGAGAAGAACGTCCAGGAAACGTATTGGGTGTTGCAGCCTTTAGTAGGGATACATGAAAGACTGGGTGGATTCTCATAGTTCTGGGCAGTTGAAGACGACAAGCAACAGCACTTATAATCTTATTGATCTTATAAGGTCCAATGTACTTATGTCCCAATTTAGACGATGGAATCTTTAATTTAAGATTTCTGGTTGACAGCCAGACCAAATCTCCTACCTTGAAAGCTGGTGCAGGTTTACGAAATTTATCTGCTGCTTTCTTGTACCTTTCCTGAGCCAATTCTAGATTTTCCTTTAGAAGATCCATATTCTTTTGTAAAGAAGTGATTCTTTCAGCCACTGCCGGCAAGGGCGTATCTATGGGAAATCGAGGAAGAATGTTAGGATGATAACCTAGATTGGAGTAAAAAGGAGACTGCTTAGTGGAGGCGCTCTGAGAGTTGTTATAAGAGAACTCAGCCAGTGGAAGTAGATCCACCCAATCATCCTGTAGGTGGCAGATAAAACAGCGGAGATACTGCTCCAGGGTCTGATTGGTTCGTTCTGTCTGTCCATGAGTCTGGGGATGAAAAGCAGAAGAAAGGTTTACTTTAATGTCCAATGCTGCACAGAAATTTTGCCAAAACCTTGAAGTGAATTGCACCCCTCGATCCGAAATGACCTCATCCGGTACTCCATGTAAGCGAAACACATTCTTAATCATCAAGTCTGATGTCTGTTTTGCAGTGGGTAAGCCGACACAAGGGATAAAATGAGCTGCCTTTGTTAGACGGTCAACCACCACTAGAATGGTGTTCTTCCCTTGAGAGGTTGGTAACTCCACAATGAAGTCCATAGAAATGGATCCCCATGGGCGGGACGGGGTGGGAAGAGGTTGCAACAGACCAGTTGGTGAGGAGCGAGGTGTTTTGCATCTTGCACAGACTTCACATGAAGTGACATAGTTTAAGACATCTTTCCTGTAAGTGGGCCACCAAAAGAAACGAGAAAGAAATTCTTGTGTCTTTAGAATTCCCCTATGCCCGGCTATCTTGGAATCGTGGATGAGATGCAATACTCTCAATCTGACTGTTTCAGGTATATACAGACGTTGTCCCTGAATCCACACACCATTCTTAAAGACAAGACTTACGTCCCTTGGGAGTTGAGCCAACAAAGAATCCGCATAGTATGCTTCCTTGATGTCCTTAAGTAGGTCTTGATTATGAATCACTCCCAGGAATCTAGAGTCAGGAAGAATAGTCTTAGGAGGAGTAAGTGGATGTGTCTCTGCTGAATGAATCCTAGAGAGTGCATCAGCCTTTCCATTGCGCGATCCTGGTCTATAAGAAATGACAAAATTAAATTGGTTTAGGAAAAGATTCCAGCGAGCCTGGCGAGGAGTCAGGCACTTAGCCGACCTGATAAATTCAAGGTTACGATGGTCTGTCAGGACGACTATTTGCTGTGCAGCTCCCTGAAGAAGGTGTCTCCATTCCTTGAAGGCGGCAATAATGGCCAACAATTCTCTATTGCCCACATCGTAGTTCCTCTCAGCCGAAGACAACTGCTGGGAAAAGAAGGCACAGGGATGCAAGACATTCTTCTCACCTGTTCTCTGAGAGAGTATAGCTCCAACGGCACAGTCTGAAGCATCCACCTCTATTATGAAGGCAAGCTCGGGGTTGGGATGTACTAAGATAGGTGCGGTGGTAAATTTATCCTTTAAACAGGAAAATGCTTCCTGAGCTTGCGGGGTCCAGGAGAACCTAGACTGTTTCCGGGTAAGTTGGGTGATAGGTGACACTACCTCAGAAAAATTCTTAATGAAATGTCTATAGAAGTTGGCAAACCCGATGAAACGCTGCACCTCCTTCACATTTCTAGGAATTGGCCAATCCTTGATGGCTTGGGTCTTGCTTCCATCCATACTAATCCCTTGCGTAGATAGTACATTCCCCAGAAATTGAATTTCGGTCCTATGGAATTCACATTTTTCAAGCTTGATGTAGAGATGGTTTTGTCTTAGGCGTTCTAAGACCATTCTCACATGTCCATGATGTTCCTCTGTGGAGTTAGAAAAAATTAGAATATCATCCAGATAAATCACCACAAATGTATCTAGGAGATCCCTGAAGATATCATTCACGAAGTGTTGGAAAGTGGCTGGGGCGGTACTCAGACCAAAAGGCATAACTAGATATTCACAGTGTCCATAGCGTGACATGAAAGCAGTCTTCCATTCATCCCCAGGTCTAATACGGACCAAGTTATAGGCCCCACGGAGATCCAGTTTAGAGAAAATTTTGGCATGCCGCACTCTCTCCAACAACTCAGGGATTAAAGGCAATGGATAACGGTTTCTAATAGTAACCTTATTGAGTTCCCTATAGTCTATGCAGGGTCTCAGAGATCCATCTTTCTTCTTCACAAAGAAGATGGGTGCACCTGCGGGAGATGAAGAGGGTCGTATGAAGCCCTTGGCTAAATTTTCGTCTATATAATCCTTCAAAGCTTTTAGCTCGGGCCCCGCTAGGGGGTAGATCTTACCAAAAGGTATCTCGGCTCCGGGCAATAATTCAATTGGACAATCATATGGACGGTGAGGAGGAAGCTGATCAGCGTTCTTCTTGTCACATAAATCCACATAGTCCTGGTATACAGCTGGTAGTTCAGGGACTGACATGGTTCCTTTAGGAACAGAGCAAGCTGAAACTCCTTGACTCATCTGTTTCTCCGGAAAGTGTAATTCCTTGGTCTCCCAGTTAATCGTAGGATTCTGCGCCTGCAGCCATGGTAGCCCTAGAATGATGGGAAAGTGGGGAGAAGAGATAAGCAAAAAAGACATTTTCTCCTGATGATCTTTACCCATAAGGACCCTCAAAGGCTCTGTTTCTTGATCCACTGGTCCAGAAGTCAGTAGAGAGCCATCCACAGTCTCCATCTGTACTGGAGTAGCCTTCTTCACTGAACGTATCCCCTGTTTCAGAGCAAAGGAGATATCCATAAAATTTCCACTTGCTCCTGAGTCGATCATAGCAGAGCTAGACACCCAGACTGAGTCAACCCAGAGTTTGATGGAAAGGAAGCAATGAGAATTGTTTCTTTTACAACTCAGCTGGGACACCGCTGAGGAAACTTGAAAAATTGCAGCGTTTATACCGTCATCGTCCCCAGAACTAACAGAGTTTAAGTCCGAGAAATCAAGATCTCTTGCAGCAGATCTCTCTGGAGCCTGAGGCTCGGACATGACAGAGCTCCTCTCGCAACACTCACAGTGAATGACTGCTGCAGTAGTCTTACGAGAACGGCTGGGGCAGTTTATAATGAAGTGCCCTGACTTACCACAGTAGAAACATAGATTTTCCTTTATACGATGTTCTTTGCATGCATCACTAACCCGTCTTTGTAAAGAGTCCACCTGCATGGGTTCAGGTTCTGGTTCCCTTGTGATCCTACTCAAAGGTTCCTTAGCTGAGGAGGGAGGTAGTAAAAGGTTAGTGCGATTATTTTCGAACCATCTCTCTTGTCTGCGTTCAGTCAGACGAGCATCAATACGGATACAATAGTTAATAAAGTCACCTAACGCAGTGGGAGGGTCGGCACAAGCAAGTTCATCCTTAATCAGTGGAGACAACCCTTTCCGAAAAATAGATTTTTTAGCGGAAGTGTCCCAAGTGGTATCAAGAGCCCATCTCCTGAAATCCAGGGCATATTCGGCTACTGAACGCTTACCTTGGCGCAAAGTTAACATGGCTGCTTCAGCTGTTGCACCTCGATTGGGGTCATCAAACACCTGCCCCATGGCTGAAATAAAAGCATCAAGGTGATTCAAACAATCATCCTCAGTCTCAATCAGAGGGTTTGCCCACATCAAAGCCTTATTGGTAAGCAACATGATTATAGTAAGCACTTTGGATCGTTCAGTGGGAAATTGTGAAGCATGTGCAGAGAAAAATAAATTGCATTGATTAATAAATCCCCTGAATTTCTCACGTTCACCGCTAAAACGAAAAGGAGGTAATTTGGGGATCCCAGAACTTGGGGTTATGGCAGGAGCCTGGGCTCGTTCCTCTAGAGCCTCAATCCTGGCTCGCAATTCCTGGGTAGTCTGTCCAAACACTTGCAAATTATGATTAGTGAGGTCCTGTAGGCTTGCAAAACGGGTTTTTAAAGTCTGTACATCTGAAAGGATTGTATCAGTCACTCCGCAAAGTTCCTTTATGTGGGCCTCCATCTTCCAGATCTTTTAAGGCAGAGGTGCTGGAAGGAGAAGAGGAAAGGAAAAAAAAAAAAACAATAGTGTTTACCTGTGGTAACACTCCGGAGTAAAATTTTAAGGGAATGCGCTCACCTGGAATGGTTGTGAGAAGTCACAACCACTGTCATCACATAAGGTATTAAACGGACATCTGATATCCACAGTCACAGCAGACACGGCTTTCCCAGACCCAGCAGACACTAAACATTGGCTCCTGAATCTTGTCATGTATAGTGTACAGTTCCTATAGCGTCTTGTGCTTGGGTGCGAGGAAAACACAGGAGACATAGGTTGAAATGAAATGACTTGTATTACTTCATACAAGCATGCTGAAAAGTTCACACAGTTTGCAGGAACAGCGACAGGAGACATAGCAGGCCAGAGTAACTTCAAGCACTACAATAAATCTCCAAAGCAGGTTCAGGATCTCTTCTCTGTACCGTAATTCCTCTGCAAACATGGATTCACCAAACAGCAGGTTTCCAGAGTCCAAAAGTGTTCCAAGGTTCCTCAGTAGGGAATAGCTGGAGTACAAGTCCAAGGCTTCCAGGAGTCAGGTCACAGACTGACTGAGGCTTGATTCAGGAGCACTGATTGTTCAGCTGAGGCTGCTTAAGAAGCAAGAGGGAAGAATCAGGGCGGGAACATGAAAACTGGAACTCCATATTAACTGAGGGCAAGAGCTGCAGAAAGACAGAAAGCAAAATGGCCGACGGAAAACTGAGTTTCAAGGAACATGTCAACAGAGACAAAGAACCTTACACCAACTCTTCTTCTCATATGAAGTCCTCTTCTTCCGTTAGCCATGCAGCAAATTCATGCTCTGACAAGGATTTGTAATAGAGCCCAGATTATAAAGGGGAAAGGAGTGGCTAACCGAGCACAGCTGTGAGCACAGGGATTTCCATCCAACATGGCCGATTAACTCCTGTACTGCCAGAAGAAATAAACACATTTAAAATGAAGAAGTGCTTCTTCTCAACGCCGGAGTAGGAGCAATCAGACGCTGTGGTCTTCTGGCTCCACACTGTCATGGTAACCTCGTGACAGCAGGTTTTTGATCGGACTTTCATTGGAGTTGGGTCAGTTTTTTCCATTAGAGTTTGGTTAGATTTTGATACTTTTTTCTCTGATGAAAAAAAGTGCTGTCTCAAGCTTTTCTTATCAGCCAGTGAACATCAGACAGCAAACGGATAGACTTGCATAGACTTTCAACAAACTTGCATTGCCGATTTTAATCTGACACTTGGATCGATATCAGACATGTCTCATAGAATTTGCGCGGACCGCCAAAAAAAAAAAAAAATTGGACATGTGAACAACCTTATAGACTATAATTGGTACGAGTGCTATCCATAAAAGATACAGATAGAAGTTGTACGCAAAAAACGGACATCTGAATGAGCTCTTGCACAAAACAACCAATCACAATGCTGCTTTTATTTTACCAGAGGAATTTATGAAATGAAAGCTGAGCTCTGATTGGTTGCCATGGGCAAAAAAGTTTTTGTTTAAGTCACGTTTGATAAATGAGGCCTAGTAAGCCTGTGTGCTAGGCAGAGGACGCACCACAACACATGGATTATCTCTTTGGTATTCTTTGAACCCCAGTGTACTTCACTTCTCCATTAGACCCTGCACTAGGCATAACAGTATTTTAGTTTTCTTTTTAACCTTCTATACATGTGGCAATAATAGAGCTTAGAGACAGCCAAACACAAAGGAGCAAAAATAGCCAGCAACCAGGGGCGTACATAGAAATCATGGGGCCCCATAGCAAAAGTCTGAATTGGCCCCCCCCCAAAAAAAGCCAGAGCCATTGTAAATGTAAAGTGCCAGCACAGTGAGGGGACACATTTAACAAAAAAATGTATTATGCCCCCATAGATGCTCCATAGATTGTGCCTCCATAGATGCTGCCCCATAGATGCTCCATAGATTATGCCCCCATAGATGCTACATAGATTGTGCCCCATAGATGCTCCATAGATTATGCCCCCATAGATGCTCCATAGATTGTGCCCCATAGATGCTCCATAGATTATGCCCCTAAAGATGCCCCATAGATTATGCCCCCATAGATGCTCCATAGTTTGTGCCCCATAGATGCTCCATAGATTGTGCCCCCATAGATGCTCCATAGATTATGCCCCCATAGTTGATCCATAGATTATGCCCCCATAGATGCTCCTGTAAGGTTCTGTGTACATGTTCCTGAAACTCAGTTTTTCCGTCAGCCATTTTACTTTCTGTCTTGCTGCAGCTATCTTGCCCTCAGTCAATATGGAGTTTCCAGCTTGCATGTTCCCGCCCTGATTCTCTCCTCTTGCTTCTTAAGCAGCCACAGCTGAGCAATCAGTTCTTCAGAATCAAGCTTGCAGTGAACCTATGACCTGACTCCTGGAAGCCTTGGACCTTGTACTCCAGTTATTTCCTATTGTGGAACTTTGGAACACTCGTGGACTTTGGAACCTTGCTATTTGATAAATCCACGTTTGCATGGACTTACGGTAACAGAGAAGAGATCCTGAACCTGTTGTGGAGAGTGATTGCTGAGCTTAAGTTACTCTGGCCTGCTGTGTCTCCTGCTTTTGTATCTGCAAACTGTGTGACTATTATTGCCACTTGTATGAAGTAATACAAGACCTTCTATATCAAACCTGTGACTCCTGTGTTTTCATCGCACCCAAGCACAAGACACTATATGAACTGTACTCCTTACATTACAAGATTCTGAAGCCAAACGTTAGTGTCTGCTGGGTCTGGAAAGGCTGTGTCTGCTGTAACTGTGGATATCAGATGTCCGGTTGTACTTTCTGTGATGACAGTGGTTGTGACTTCTCACAACCATTCCAGGTGAGCAATTCCCTTAATTTTTTTTTCTCTCTGCAGTGTTACCACAGGTAAACACTATTGTTTTTTTTTTTCCTCTCCTTTCCTTCCAGTACTCCTGTCTTAAAAGATCTGGAAAATGGAGGCCCGCATAAAGGAACTTTGCGGAGTGACTGATAATATCCTTGCAGATTTGCAGACTATAAAAACCCGTTTTACAAACCTACAGGACCTCACTAATCACAATTTGCAAGTGTTTGGACAGACTGCCCAGGATTTGCGAGCCAGGATTGAGGTTCTAGAGGAGGGAGTCCAGGCTCCTGCCGTAGCCCCGAGTTCTGGGATTCCCAAGTTGCCCCCTTTTCGTTTTGGCGGTGAACGTGAGAAATTCAGGGGATTTATTAATCAATGCAATCTTTTTTTTTCTGCACATGCTTCACAATTTCCCACTGAACGATCTAAAGTGCTTACTATAATTATGTTGCTTACCAACAAGGCTTTGATGTGGGCAAACCCTCTGATTGAGACTGAGGATGAATGTTTGGATCATCTTGATGCTTTCATTTCAGCCATGGGGCAGGTGTTTGATGACCCCAATCGAGGTGCAACAACTGAAGCAGCCATGTTAGCTTTGCGCCAAGGTAAGCACTCGGTAGCTGAATATGCCTTGGATTTCAGGAGATGGGCCCTTGATACCACCTGGGACAGTTCCGCCAAAAAATCTATTTTTCGAAAAGGGTTATCTCCACTGATTAAGGATGAACTTGCTCGTGCCGACCCTCCCACTGCGTTAGGTGACTTTATTAACTACTGCATCCGTATTGATACTCGTCTGACTGAACGCAGGCAAGAGAGATGGTTCGAAAGCAATCGCACTAACCTTTTCCTACCTTCCTCTCCAGCTAAGGAACCTTTGAGTAGGATCACACGGGAACCTGAACCTGAACCCATGCAGGTAGACTCTTTACAACGACGGGTTAGTGATGCACGCAAGGAACATCGTTTTAAGGAGAATCTATGTTTCTATTGTGGTAAGTCAGGGCACTTCATTATAAACTGCCCCAGCCGTTCTCGTAAGACTACTGCAGCACTCATTCACTGTGAGTGTTGCGAGAGGGGATCTGTCAGGTCCGAGCCTCAGGCTCCAGAGAGATCTGCAGCAACAGATCTTGATTTCTCGGACTTAAACTCCGTTACTTCTGAGGACGTTGACTGTGTAAACGCTGCAATTTTTCAAGTTTCCTCAGCAGTGTCCCAGCTGAGTTGTAAGAAAGACAATTCTCATTGCTTTCTTTCCATCAAACTCTGGGTTGACTCAGCTTGGGTGTCTAGCTCTGCTATGATCGACTCAGGGGCAAGTGGAAATTTTATGGATGTCTCCTTTGCTCTGAAACAGGGGATACGTTCAGTGAAGAAGGCTACTCCAGTACAGATGGAAACTGTGGATGGCTCCCTGCTGACCTCTGGACCAGTGGATCAGGAAACAGAGCCTTTGAGGGTTCTTATGGGTAAAGATCATCAAGAGAAACTGTCCTTTATGCTTATCTCTTCTCCCCACTTTCCCATTATTCTAGGGCTACCATGGCTGCAGGCTCAGAATCCTACCATTAACTGGGAGACCAAGGAATTACACTTTCCAGAGAAACAGATGAGTCCAAAAGTTTCAGCTTGCTCTGCTCCTAAAGGAACCATGTCAGTCCCTGAACTACCAGCTGTATACCAGGACTATGTGGATTTATGTGACAAGAAGAACGCTGACCAGCTTCCCCCTCACCGTCCATATGATTGTCCAATTGAATTATTGCCTGGAGCAGAGATACCTTTTGGTAAGATCTACCCCCTAGCGGGGCCCGAGCTAAAGGCTTTAAAGGATTACATAGACGAAAATCTAGCCAAGGGCTTCATACGCCCCTCTTCATCTCCTGCAGGTGCACCCATCTTCTTTGTAAAGAAGAAAGATGGATCTCTGAGACCCTGCGTAGACTATAGGGAACTCAATAAGGTTACTATTAGAAACCGTTATCCATTGCCTTTAATCCCTGAGTTATTGGAGAGAGTGCGACATGCCAAAATTTTCTCTAAACTAGATCTCCGTGGGGCCTATAACTTAGTCCGTATTAGACCTGGGGATGAATGGAAGACTGCATTCAGGTCACGCTATGGACACTTTGAATATCTAGTTATGCCTTTTGGTCTGAGTACCGCCCCAGCCACTTTCCAACACTTGGTGAATGACATCTTCAGGGATCTCCTAGATACATTCGTGGTGATTTATTTGGATGATATTCTAATTTTTTCTAACTCCACAGAGGAACATCATGGACATGTGAGAATGGTCTTGGAACGTCTAAGACAAAATCATCTTTACATCAAACTTGAAAAGTGTGAATTCCATAGGACCGAAATTCAATTTCTGGGGTATGTACTGTCTACACAAGGAATTAGTATGGATGGAAGCAAGACCCAAGCCATCAAGGATTGGCCAAGTCCTAGAAATGTGAAGGAGGTGCAGCGTTTCATCGGGTTTGCCAACTTCTATAGACGTTTCATTAGGAATTTCTCTGAGGTAGTGTCACCTATCACCCAACTTACCCGGAAAGAGTCTAGGTTCTCCTGGACTCCCCAAGCCCAGGAAGCATTTTCCCGTCTAAAAGATAAATTTACCACTGCACCTATCTTAGTACATCCCAACCCCGAACTTGCCTTCATAATAGAGGTGGATGCTTCAGACTGTGCCGTTGGAGCTATACTCTCTCAGAGAACAGGTGAGAAGAATGTCTTGCATCCCTGTGCCTTCTTTTCCAGCAGTTGTCTTCGGCTGAGAGGAACTACGATGTGGGCAATAGAGAGTTGTTGGCCATTATTGCCGCCTTCAAAGAATGGAGACACCTTCTTCAGGGAGCTGCACAGCAAATAGTCGTCCTGACAGACCATCGTAACCTTGAATTTATCAGGTCGGCTAAGTGCCTGACTCCTCGCCAGGCTCGCTGGAATCTTTTCTTAAACCAATTTAATTTTATCATTTCTTATAGACCAGGATCGCGCAATGGAAAGGCTGATGCACTCTCTAGGATTTATTCAGCAGAGACACGTCCACTTACTCCTCCTAAGACTATTCTTCCTGACTCTAGATTCCTGGGAGTGATTCATAATCAAGACCTACTTAAGGACATCAAGGAAGCATACCATGCGGATTCCTTTTTGGCACAACCCCCAAGGGACGTAAGTCTTGTCTTTAAGAATGGTGTGTGGATTCAGGGACAACGTCTGTATATTCCTGAAACAGTCAGATTGAGAGTATTGCAACTCATTCACGATTCCAAGATAGCTGGGCATAGAGGAATTCTAAAGACACAGGAATTTCTTTCTCGTTTCTTTTGGTGGCCCACTTGCAGGAAGGATGTTTTAAACTATGTCACTTCATGTGAAGTCTGTGCAAGATGCAAAACACCTCGCTCCTCACCAACTGGTCTGTTGCAACCCCTTCCCACCCCGTCCCGCCCGTGGGGATCCATTTCTATGGACTTCATTGTGGAGTTACCAACCTCTCAAGGGAAGAACACCATTCTAGTGGTGGTTGATCGTTTAACAAAAGCAGCTCATTTTATTCCTTGTGTCGGCTTACCCACTGCAAGACAGACATCAGATTTGATGATTAAAAATGTGTTTCGCTTACATGGAGTACCAGATGAGGTTATTTCGGATCGAGGGGTGCAATTCACTTCAAGGTTTTGGCAAAATTTCTGTGCAGCATTGGACATTAAAGTAAACCTTTCTTCTGCTTTTCATCCTCAGACTAATGGACAGACAGAACGAACCAACCAGACCCTGGAGCAGTATCTTCGCTGCTTTATCTGCCACCTACAGGATGATTGGGTGGATCTACTTCCACTGGCTGAGTTCTCTTATAACAACTCTCAGAGCGCCTCCACTAAGCAGTCTCCTTTTTACTCCAATTTAGGTTATCATCCTAATATTCTTCCTCGATTTCCCATAGAAACGCCTTTGCCAGCAGTGGCTGAAAGAATCACGTCTTTACAAAAGAATATGGATCTTCTAAAGGGAAATCTGGAATTGGCTCAGGAAAGGTACAAGAAAGCCGCAGATAAATTTCGTAAACCTGCACCAGCTTTCAAGGTAGGAGACCTGGTCTGGCTGTCAACCAGAAATCTTAAGTTAAGAATTCCATCATCTAAGTTGGGACATAAATACATTGGACCTTATAAAATCAGTAAAATTATAAGTGCTGTCGCTTGTCGTCTTCAACTGCCCAGAACTATGAGAATCCACCCTGTTTTTCATGTATCCCTACTAAAGGCTGCGACACCCAATACGTTTCCTGGACGTTCTTCTCCTTGCCCTGACCCAGTGCTAGTCGATGGTCAGGAAGAATTTGTGGTGGAAAGGATTCTAGATTCCAGGTTGTATAGAAATCAGTTACAATATCTGATTAAATGGCAGGGCTACCCAGTGGAGGACAACTCATGGGAACCAGTCAATAACGTTAATGCTCCTCGCTTGCTCCATCAGTTTCATCAGAGGTACCCACACAAGCCTGGTCTGAGGTCATCCGGAGGTTGTCCCTAAGGGGGGAGTAATGTAAGGTTCTGTGTACATGTTCCTGAAACTCAGTTTTTCCGTCAGCCATTTTACTTTCTGTCTTGCTGCAGCTATCTTGCCCTCAGTCAATATGGAGTTTCCAGCTTGCATGTTCCCGCCCTGATTCTCTCCTCTTGCTTCTTAAGCAGCCACAGCTGAGCAATCAGTGCTTCAGAATCAAGCTTGCAGTGAACCTGTGACCTGACTCCTGGAAGCCTTGGACCTTGTACTCCAGTTATTTCCTATTGTGTAACTTTGGAACACTCGTGGACTTTGGAACCTTGCTATTTGATAAATCCACGTTTGCATGGACTTACGGTAACAGAGAAGAGATCCTGAACCTGTTGTGGAGAGTGATTGCTGAGCTTAAGTTACTCTGGCCTGCTGTGTCTCCTGCTTTTGTATCTGCAAACTGTGTGACTATTATTGCCACTTGTATGAAGTAATACAAGACCTTCTATATCAAACCTGTGACTCCTGTGTTTTCATCGCACCCAAGCACAAGACACTATATGAACTGTACTCCTTACATTACAGCTCCATAGATTGTGTCCCATAGATGCTGCCCCATAGATGCTCCATAGATTATGCCCCCATAGATGCTCCATAGATTGTGCCCCATAGATGCTCCATAGATTATGCCCCCATAGATGCTCCATAGATAATGCCCCATAGATGCTCCATAGATAATGCCCCCATAGATGTTCCATAGATTTTGCCCCCATAGATGCTCCATAGATTATGCCCCCATAGATGCTCCATAGATAATGCCCCCATAGATGCTCCATAGATAATGCCCCCATAGATGTTCCATAGATTTTGCCCCATAGATGCTCCATAGATTATGCCCCCATAGATGCTCCATAGATTGTGCCCCATAGATGCTCCATAGATTGTGCCCCCATAGATGTTCCATAGATTTTGCCCCATAGATGCTCCATCGATTATGCCCCCATAGATTCTCCATAGATTGTGCCCCCATAGATGATGCCCCATAGATGCTCCATAGATTATGCCCCCATAGATGCTCCATAGATAATGCCCCCATAGATGCTCCATAGATTATGCCCCCATAGATCCTCCATAGATTGTGCCCCCATAGATGCTCCATAGATTGTGCCCCCATAGATGCTCCATAGATTGTGCCCCCATAGATGCTCCATAGATTGTGCCCCATAGATGCTCCATAGATTATGCCCCCAAAGATCCTCCATAGATTGTGCCCCCATAGATGCTCCATAGATTGTGCCCCCATAGATGCTCCATAGATTGTGCCCCCATAGATGCTCCATAGATTGTGCCCCCATAGATGCTCCATAGATTGTGCCCCCATAGATGCTCCATAGATTGTGCCCCATAGATGCTCCATAGATTATGCCCCCATAGATCCTCCATAGATTGTGCCCCCATAGATGCTCCATAGATTGTGCCCCCATAGATGCTCCATAGATTGTGCCCCCATAGATGCTCCATAGATTGTGCCCCATAGATGCTCCATAGATTATGCTCCATAGTATAAGCCCCTTATGCTGCCGCAGCTGCTGCAACAAAAAAAAAAAAGAGACATACTCACCTCTCGTCGCTGGGGGCCAGGTGCCGGTGTCCTGAGCAGGCAAGGACACCGGCGCGCTGTAGGGGACAGGTGCCGGTGTCACCGCTCGCTCAGGGCCCCGGCACCTGAGATATTTACCTGACACCTGGTGCACCGCTGAGCGCCGCTGTCTTCTGGGTCCTCCAGCAGTGAATGCTCAGGCAGAGGGCGCGACGTGCACAAACTACGTCATCGCGCCCTCTGACCTGAACATTCACAGCTAGAGAGGACGCGAGGACACAGCAGCGAGCAGCGGTGGAACGGGACAGGTGAATATCCCTTATACTCACCCTCCCACGGGCGCGGTCTCTGCAGCCCCTGCTCTTCTTCCGTGGTCTCCGGCGCCAGTGTTCAGCGGTCACGTTGTACCGCTCATTAAAGTCATGAATATGTGCATATTCATGACTTTAATGAGCGGTACCACCTGACCGCTGAACACAGGCGCCGGAGACCGTGGGAGAAGAGCAGGGGGGCTGCAGAGACCATGCCAGGAGGAGGTGCGTATATAGCACAGCTGCGCTCCGCCTCCCCCGCCGACCACCTGGTAGTACTGTGTCAGCACAGCAGTAGCACAGCTGCCAAACCGCAGTGGCCGTCGCGGGCCCCCTCACCTGTCCGGGCCCCATAGCAGCTGCGTGGTCTGCTACTATTGACGGTACACCACTGCCAGCAACCACAATTATGTAAACAAAAGTAAGTCAAAAAATCAAATAGTGTTCATCGTATGCTGACTAAATGGACTGGTAAACATAGGACAGTCGAAAAAATAAATAGCACAACCCAAAAGAAACACAATTCGACCATAAGTCCTAATTTTATAATATATATTTATTAATATCACAGAAAAATAATGTAGTAAAAACAACAATGCATGGATAAAAATTTCTTATATGCTAAAAAGGGGCAACATTATCCAGGTATAGTGGCATACTAATATGATAAATAGTGCAAAATCATATCAAAAATGTACTAATGTGCAAAAAGATGAAAAATAGTCACAAAACAAAATGTGTCAATAATAAAAACTAATAATGTATAGATAAAGTGCACAAATAGCAACGGATAAAGTGCAAGTGCATAAGAGACACCAGTAGGTGTCAGTATACAAGTATACCACATATAACTCAAATTAATGTTAATATAGACCAAGGATGTCAATATATAAATAAGGTATGCATATAGACCAGGACTGACGGAAGTAAAAAAGTAGATACGGAAATATAGCCACAAAATGCTTCTAGTAATTTACAGTTTACACAGCTCCTGGTCACCTGGATAGACGCCCTCCCCAACGCGCGTTTTGGCTCGTTGCCTTTGTCAGGACACAAATGGACACAAAATAACCATCTAGATAGAGAGTCAAATAAGTCAGTTGTGGAATAACTCACATGGATATAAAAAGATATGGTTGTCCTGCCTGGAACACAAAGGACACATGGAAAGGGCTGTAGAGGAGCCTGACGCGTGTCACCACGCTAGGTGGCTTCGTCAGGGGCTGGTTGCTCAATTTTCTAGTACCAGGCAGGACCATCATATCTTTTATATCCATGTGAGGTATTCCACACCTGACTTATTTCACTCTCTATCTAGGTGGTTATTTTGTGTCCATTTATCTTTTCATTGGACAATTCCTGCCTACAAATTATATTCCTTGCCTTATCAGGATTTTTTGTTTCCTAATTTATTTTACACCTTTGTTATTCAATTCTCATTATTTTTTTAATATTGTAGCTCTATTATGAGCAAAAGAGTATATTTTCTATGTCAATTGTTTGACTTTTAGATGTTTTATATGTGTGTTGTTTTGGTTTCTGTGTACCCAATAAAGTATATAAATCTTTTAAGGTGATCCCTGCTTGTATGGCTTCTAGCCTTTTTCTTTTCTTTTGCAGTTCAATTTCTCTATAGGCCTCAGGTGTATCCATTCTTACTCTTTGTGGTGCCTTCCTTTAGCTTTGTTGACTCTTAATTATAGTAGGTGGACCTTTTTTCTCCACTTTTTCCAGGCGTATTGGCACATCTCTAATATTACTATCTATATTAACATTGTTATGAATCTAGCTGCCAGAGAAGCGGCTTGGACTAATCAAGCTCAGGGGATTTTTGATGGCAGCCCTCGTGGTTTGACGGTTGAAACTGGTATTGATGTGGATTTTTTCAGTTTATCCAGGGAAATGACAAGTTTACATTATAGGAAGATGTGTATTTCGTACGTTAGCCAGTAGATAGAAATATTTAGACTTGAGATCCTCAGTGGTTGATACTTTAATGGCTCGAAAGCTTGCAATTTGTTACATCTTCAGTTAGCATTAAAAGATCAACCATGAGGACTCTCAAGTCTAAAAGTTTACATTAATCATCACCAATGTGTGGTGGAACATAAAAAGCTTGAGGATACAAAACTTGGGGCTGCTCCCAGAGGTTTGAGAGTACAGATATTCCTAGCATGGGAGGCTGATAGTTCTTTCCAAAAAACTTGGGAGAGTGGACTTCTTAAATGTTCCACCATTATTATGGAAGTGTTGATTGAGCACAACCGTACAGTATTAGTAGAAATTAGAGAAAGAATTAAGTCATGTGAACTCCAATTGAATACTTTTGACAACAAGAGCCTGGTTGGACCGTTTTGAATACAACTTAAAGCAATGATCGATCATTTTGAGAAGGATATCATTGGAGGTAAAAAGCATAAATTTAAGCTAGATCAGATGGATTTCAATAATGGACGGGCCTACAGATGGATTCATAGAGGAAACAAAAGATCCAATAGTTCCGAAAATACCATGTCTAAAGAAGTCTCAACCATTCATGAACTTCAATCGAGTGATTTTTTTATCCTCGGAACCAAGCGATGCCGAGGGCACACCAGGAGGGGCAGATGCAAAAACAGACTCTCTGAGAAAGAGAACCAGGGTGTACAGGAATTGGTCTACATCAGACAGAACCGAAACCGCTAACCTCTTGGCAAGCATCGGATTGCTAACAGGAGACTGGTAAGCTACAAATTGTTATCTTATCATCATATGTCCCGTCTGATGTTGAGACTTCTGTTTTGAAATGAGGATTATCTTTTGTTCTATGAGCACACTGGACAAATTTATCCTCACTAAAGACCTGTAATTATTTTGTAGGCAACTGACATTTAAGTTGTTATACTACCAGCCATCTGTGATTGACAGCTTTCCCATGGATGAGAGACTGGTGTTCAAGGATCTTATGGAACTTCTAGAGGAAAATGAAAACCTCCACACAAGGAAGCGCTTCTCTGGGACATTACCTTCACAAGCCATACCCTCCTTTTCCCTTTTTCCAGCGGTACAAATCTTTTTTGATACGATATGTAGAGACATGAAATCATAGAAACAACATCAGTATATCTGAACACGAGGCTTTACACAAATTGAGTACCAAGGGGGATCTAATCATTAGAGAAGCGGACAAGGGGGGTAATATTGTCATCTCGCCTGTGGACCTGTATGTCAAGGAGGCCAAACACCAACTCAGCAACTCTTCTTGTTACCAGATATTATCATCTGATCCTACCTCATGTTTCAAATCCAAATTAGACTATCTGTTTAGTAGTGCACTGGCATGTAACATTATAAACAAGAAAGAGAGGGAATTCCTGATGAATTACTATCCTAGAATACCTGCTTTTTACATGTTACCCAAAGTGCACAAGTCACTACATGAACCTCCAGGTAGGCCAATCGTGTCGGGGATTGGGGGAATACTGGAACGGCCCTGTATATATTTGGATTTTTTTCTTCAACCGTTGGTGTTTTCTTTAGGATCTTATGTGAGGGACTCATCCCATCTCAAACAACAGTTGAACGACCTTGTGTTCCCATCCAACACGCTGTTAATAACCCTTGAAATAGAATCCTTCTACACCTATATCCCGTATGATTTTGGCATACTAGCAGGCTCCCACTTCCTCAATTCTACAATCAACTGGGGATAGAAAACATGATTATTTTATTCTGGACCTTCTATATTTCATCTTGGACAAGAATATTTCATCTTTGATCGTGTCTACTGCAAACAGGTATCTGGTACAGCGATGGGTGCAAGCTGTGCACCTTCATATGCTAACCTGCTTCTCGGATGGTGGGAGAGGACTGAGGTTTTCTGTCCTGAGGCCTATAAAAAACATGTTGTCAAATGGTTCTGCTATATTGATGATATTCTGCTATTTTGGACAGGATATTTGGAGGATTGCCACACTTTCATTGGAGAGCTGAATGCAAATTCCCTTAACATCCACCTACGGCATATTTCTCATCTTACATGGTTGAATTCTTGGATCTCAGGCTGTTCCTGAGGAATTCTCGGATTTTTTCTACTCTGTTTCGAAAACCGACCTCTACCAGCAGCCTCGTGCACTACTCGAGTTTCCACCCACCACACCTAAGAAATTGAATCCCCAAGGGACAATTCTTCCGCCTTAAGAGGAATTGCAGCAAGCAGGATGAATTCCTGAAACAAGCTAAGGACCTGACTAAGCGCTTTAAAGATAGGGGATACGCACGCAAGGTAATTTCCAAGGCATTTATGTCGTGATTGGGAGCAGTTATTACAACCAAACTCCCCCAGGCTAGCCAAACCACTTGGGGTTGTTACCACCTATAATAACCAATGACATGATATCCGTGGGATCCTTTCCAAACATTGGGGAATCCTACTGAGTGAATCTAGATTGATACCGCACATATCTTCTCAACCCAGTCTTGTGGCCAGAAGAGCTAATTGCTTCAAGGACAGTTTATGTTACAGTCATTTCAGAAGACCCACACAGAAACTCAACAGAGGTTACCACCTCCGGGGCACCTTCCCGTGTGAAGGCTGTACTGTGAGTCATCTTACCATTGGTTGTGACATGATCTCACTTCCTGTTTTTCCTTTCCAGATCCACTCTAAAACCTATTTCAACTGGAAAACTCGGAATTTAGTTTATGCTGTGATATGTCAATGCCCTAAGATCTGCGTGGGACAAACTACCCAGGAACTAAGAAAGAAAATTCAACATCTGTCCAACATCACAGCTGCCAAGAAAGACAAGGACAAAGGTAAACCTCTGACCTCCATTGCCACGCATTTCCTAAAAATGTACAATTGTTGTACCACGGGACTCAGGATTATGGGCCTGGAAAACACACAGACCAACATCGGGGGGTAACATCACCCTGAACTTCTAAGATGCAAGTCCAAATGGATTTACAATTTGCAGAGTTTGGTCTAAATGAGGATTTATTGTTCAAGGGATTTTATAAACAGACTTAAACTAACCCGTTTAGACTCATTTTAAAATTGGACTTTTTTTTATATATATACCTTACCTTCATAATTTACAACTTGTTTTCTTGTTCTCACTAGGTTAAAACCTTTCTTCTGGATCATCATTTGAAATGGATTATGTCATCTGGATCTTTCTTGCATCTATATGGACTTGGTTCCACTCAATTGGAGTCTTATTATTTATTTATTTATTTTCTCTCAGGCTTATTGTTTTGGTCAGCACACCTTAATATTCCTTTTAAGTCTTTTTCAGAGACTGGTTAACTCTTTTCCCTTGCTCATGTCATATTGTGGTGGGGGATACGAATAGTACATTAGCATTTTTTGGTATTGTGGTTACTACACCACATATTGGTTTTATATCTCATCTGTTTGTCTCTTGACCCTAACCTCTGAACTTCTGTACACTTAATGACACTTACTGGAAGGTTCTTTTGGACCCATGATGGGTATGAATATTCCCTTTATGGACTTTACAGCTTTACATCTGATCATACTTATGTTCTTACGTTATGGGCATTTTTTGATCCACTTGAGCTACAGGACTTTTCCCACTATATAATTACCTGGGCGAATTTCAATTTGAGAATCTTTGTATCCTAATTCTCTGCCATACACTTTGTCCTACTGAAGGATCTTTCGAAAGTGGCCATTGGGGGGGCATATGACTTATTCTGCCTCCTCTAAATGGTCCCATTTAGGTATATTAGCTTGTACAATATCAGTGTAATATACTTGCCCCTTTTGGGTTTATGGAAATCTATTCAAATGGTCCCATTCACCTATACCAGTTTGAACAATATCAGTATAATACATTTTCCCTCGTGGGTTTATGAAATTTCTTTTTTTCACTAATGATATGATACTTGGTTTTATAAATTGCGTTTGTAGCCTATGTATTGAGGATACTTTATTTTATTATCTTCTGTAAACACTTCTTGGCATACAGTCTTGCTTGAAACTTACAGTATTTCAAGAGGATCAACAGTCAAGTGACTGGTTCTTCCCTGCAATTGTTATCTTTTGTAATTCACTGTGCTGGCGCATAGCTATAGGACATCAGCTGGGTATTTAACATTTGGTTACACAGCGCTAATACATCAAAGTTTATAAAAAATAAAAATTAATTTATTTTGTTATCCATTATATAATTTTATTTTTGCGCCATTCCAGTCGCTTTGTGCCGTGCATTTAAGATATTGTAAGGAGGTGGCGGGGATCCTCATGTACCTTCTCTCTTAACGCTGTGCACCTGTGTCACATGTGGCACCCTGACGTTTTATTAATGTTTTACTATTCTGTACTGTAATGCAAATATATTTGTCATGTATTGTGCATAGGCTTAGGGATAGATTAGAAAGTAGTGTAGGACTTTGGGGGATTAGAATAGGGGGGCACATTAGAGATAGAACATAGGATAGATGTAAAAGTAGTAAGGTATTGGCAGCATAGGAGTTTAGTAGATGGGAGGGGCATACTGTAGAGCAGAGTAGCACAGAGCAGGGTGATATAGGAAAGGGATTTCCTGTTTAGAAGCATACACCTGGGCAGTCTGCCCAAGGGCAGGACATATGTAGCTAACAGTTACAGGCCGTAGGGATAAAGCTACGGGTGGCAGTAAGGGACCCCAGTCTCGAGAATAGTGCAGTCGGGCACCAGTTGAACAGGATCAACCTCAGGAAGGGTTCGGGGCTAAGACTAGGATGGGAGCAGTTGAGATGGCGTTCCTGGCACCTTACCCTAATGGAACCATACAAGGGGCTGACAGGGAGCTGGTGATGCTGAAGGTACAGATGGGACACAGACTGTCCAGAGAGTCTGCCCGGAAGGCAGGGAAAGTGCAGGAAACATTGGCCTTTGTGAACTGTGCTGCTGATGGGATGGATGCCTTGCCGTTTAATAAAGTTCAACTGTTGGAAAAGAACTGTGACTTTGTGGTGTTGCATTGAACCTGGGAGCCAGAGGCTGGAGTGACAGAGACTGAGGGAATCCCAGAAACAGAAGTGAGTACTCCACTGCACCCATCTGTCCATGTGCAAGGTGCTGGAGTGCTCGCTGACTGTTGCCTAATAAACTCACCCACAACTACCACCGCCTACATGTTTGTATTGTGCGTCTTCATGGCTGCGTTGCGTCCCTTACATGCATTTGCGGCCTGATTTCCACCGCATCTCTGGTAAACACCGCAACTGCTTATACTCTATTAATTTGTTTAACATATATAAGTGTGGTACTAGAAAATTGAGCAACCAGCCACTGATGAAGCCACCTAGTGTGGAGACATGTGTCGGGTACCTCTTCAGCCCTTTCCATGTGACCTTTGTGTTCCAGGCCGGACCACCATATATTTTCATATCCATGTGAGGCATTCCACACCTGACTTATTTCACGCTCTATCTAGGTGGTTATTTATCTTTTCATTGGAAAATTCCTGCCTACAAATTATGTTCCTTGCCTTATCAGGATTTTTTGTTTCCTTATTTACTTTACACCTTTGTTATTCAATTCTCATTATTTTTTTAATATTTGGTCGCACATTATTTGGAGACTTTCATCTTGTGGGATACATCTACATTTTTTTGCTTTGAGCAGGACATGTGCTATTATTCACCCAGCTTATTTGTTCTTATATGTGTCTTGAGAGTATCATTTTACATCTATAACAGTTGGTGTCTCCCTATATATATACAGTGCCTTGCGAAAGTATTCGGCCCCCTGGAACTTTTCAACCTTTTCCCACATATCATGCTTCAAACATAAAGATACCAATTGTTAATTTTTGGTGAAGAATCAACAAGTGGGACACAATTGTGAAGTTGAACTAAATTTATTGGTTATTTTAAATTTTTGTGGAAATACAAAAACTGAAAAGAGGGGCGTGCAATATTATTCGGCCCCTTTACTTTCAGTGCAGCAAACTCACTCCAGAAGTTCATTGTGGAGCTCTGAATGATAGAATGTTGTTGTAAATGACTAATGATGATAAATATAATCCACCTGTGTGTAATTAAGTTTCCGTATAAATGCACCTACTCTGTGATAGTCTCAGGGTTCTGTTTGAAGCACAGAGAGCATCATGAAGACCAAGGAGCACAACAGGCAGGTCCGTGATACTGTTGTGGAGAAGTTTAAAGCCGGATTTGGATATAAAATGATTTCCAAAACTTTAAACATCCCAAGGAACACTGTGCAAGCGATCATACTGAAATGGAAGGAGTATCATACCACTGCAAATCTACCAAGACACGGCTGTCCCTCTAAACTTTCATCTCAAACAAGGAGAAGACTGATCAGAGATGCAGTCAAGAGGCCCATGATCCTTCTGATTGAAGTGCAGAGATCTACAGCTGAGGTAGGACAGTCTGTCCATAGGACAACAATCAGTCGTACACTGCACAAATCTGGCCTTTATGGAAGATATCCATAAAAAGTGTCGTTTAAAGTTTGCAACAAGCCAGCTGGGAGACTCACTAAACATGTGGAAGAAAGTGCTCTGGTCAGACGAAACCAAAATTGAATTTTTTGGCAACAATGCCAAAAGATATGTCGGGCGTAAAGGCAACACAGCTCATCACCCTGAACACACCATCCCCACTGTCAAGCATGGTGATGGCAGCATCATGGGTTGGGCCTTCTTTTCTTCAGCAGGGACAGGGAAGCTGGTTCATATTGATGGGAAGATGGATGGAGCCAAATACAGGACCATTCTTGAAGAAAACCTGTTGGAGTATGCAAAAGACCTGAGACTCGGACAGAGATTTGTCTTCCAACAAGACAATGATCCCAAACATAAAGCAAAATCTACAATGGAATGGTTCACAAATAAACGTATCCAGGTGTTTGAATAGCCAAGTCAAAGTCCAGGCCTGAATCCAATTGAGAATCTGTGGAAAGAGCTGAAAACTGCTGTTCACAAATGATCTCCATCAACCTCACTGAGCTGTTTGCCAAGGAAGAAGGGGCAAGAATTTCAGTCTCTCGATGTACAAAACTGATAGAGACATACCCCAAACGACTTGCAGCTGTAATCGCAGCAAAAGGTGGCGAAACAAAGTATTAAGTTAAAGGGGAAGAATAATTTTGCACGCCCCACTTTTCAGTTTTTGTATTTCCACAAAAATTAAAAAAAAAAAAACAATAAATTTCGTTCAACTTCACAACTGTGTCCTACTTGTTGATTCTTCACCAATAATTTACATTTGGTATCTTTATGTTTGAAGCTTGATATGTGGGAAAAGGTTGAGTTCAAGGGGGTTGAATACTTTCGCAAGGCACTGTGTGTATATATATATATATACATATATATATATAATTATATATATATACACAGCTCTGGCAAAAATTAAGAGACCACCGCACAGTTTTATAAAAATCAGCTTCTCTACATGTCTGACAGCCATTCCATTCCAGCATCAGTTGAATTCCAACGAGACAGGGCCGGCTCCTGGTTTTTATGGGCCCCAGGCGAAAGAGTCTCAGTGGGCCCCTTTGACACAGACCACGATTCATGATGCACAGATACTGCAGAGAAATATGGATATAGTACAATGCCAAACACTTCAATTCTTCCATTACATGAGTGATATCTATTGTAAATTGTACAATAGCTCAGAAACCGCCGAATCCTCACAGCGCACAGTACAGACCGGACAGTACAGTCCTCCATACAATATTATGGGCCAAATATAATGCTCCATAAAGAATATTGGACTCTAAATAATGTTCCATACAGGATACTGGTCCCCATATAATGCTCCATACAAAATATGGAGCTTTCCTCTGCACTGTGCTGCGTTCTGCGCTGTTACGGCTCAGGAAAGGGCGCTGTGGAAAGACTCCCTATCATCATCATCATTTCCTCCCCATCATCATCATCATTGCCTCCCCATCATCATCGCCTCCCCATCATCATCATCATTGCCTCCCCATCATCATCGCCTCCCCATCATCATCGCCTCCCCATCATTATCATCATTGCCTCCCCATCATCATTGCCTCCCCATCATCATCGCCTCCCCATCATTATCATCATTGCCTCCCCATCATCATCGACTCCCCATCATCATCATCGCCTGCGACTCCTCACCACCATCACTGCCTCCCCCACCACCATCACACATACAGCACCACACACAGACAGCACCGCAGCACTCTCTCACATACACACACACACAAAGCACCGCACTACATACACACACACTGATACACACACACAGACACATACACGCACATCACATCTCACCTGTCCGGCTCCCGAGCTCTCTCTGCCACAGCCGGCCGCTGAATGATGACATCATTCAGCGGCGCTGTTGTGAGAGGAAGCGCGGGCGCCCTGCAGAGGGAGCCTGGAGCTGCGGATTGCGGAGGCACGGGGAGAGGTGAGTATTGTGCCGGGCCGGCTGCCGGGGCCCTGAGCTGGCACCGCTCTCCTCCACTGACGGGTGCCGGGGTGCCCGACGGCGAGTGGGCCCCCCGCCTGCTCAGGGCCCCGGCACTTGCCCGGGTATGCCGGGTGCTGACGCCGGCCTTGCAACCAGAGTACACATAATTCTAATTAATGTGCTTCTGATTAGGTGATCACCTGAATCAAATCTTATTTAACAAAGGAAAGTATAAAAAACACTGTTGTGGTATTCACATCCTCTTGCAATAGGACAAGCTGGATTGCAAAACAAGTGCTAGTAATATCCCAAAAGTAATAGGAATAAAAAAATAACTTAACCATGCCAAAGGAGTTGAAAAGAAAAGTCTTGGGTGAGGAAAAGAAGGGCTCAATTCTGGCTTTACTAGCAAAGGGATACAGTGAGCGTCATGTTGCCTCCATCCTTAAAATTTCTAACACGGTAGTCCATTACAACAAGGTCAAGCAGCAGCCACTGGGGACAACAAAGCTACAGACCGGCAGTTGGCGAAAACGACTCTCCACTGACCGGGATGACCGTCATCTTATTCAAATGTCAATCAGCAACCGCAGGATGACATCAAGTGACCTACAAAAGGAATGGTAAATGGCAGTTGGCGTGAAGTGCACAGCAAAAACAGTTCGTAACAGGCAGCTAGAGGCAGGGCTCAAGTCATGTAAAGCTAGAAAAAAAAGCCTTTCATCAATGAGAAGCACAGGAGAGCCAGGCTGAAGTTTGGCAAAGACCATAAGGATTGGACTATAGAGAACTGGAGTAAGGTAATCTTCTCTGATGAGTCTAATTTTCAGCTTTGCACAACACCTGGTCGTCTATTGGTTAGATGGAGACCTGGAGAGGCATATAAGCCACAGTGTCTTGCACCCACTGTGAAATTTGGTGGAGGATCGGTGATGATCTGGGGATGCTTCAGCAAGGCTGGAATTGGGCAGGTTAATCTTTGTGAAGGATGTATGAATCAAGCCGCATACAAGGCTATCCTGGAAAAACAGTTGATTTCTTCTGCTCAGGCAATGTTCCTCAAGTCTGAGGACTGTTTTTTCCCAGCAGGACAATGCGCCATGCCACACAGCTAGGTCATTCAATGTGTGGATGAAGGAGCACCACATAAATTCCCTGTCATGGCCAGACCAATCTCGAGACCTGAACCCCATTGAAAATCTCAAGAATGTAATCAAGAGGAAGATGGATAGTCACAAGCCATCAAACAAAGAAGAACTGCTTACATTTTTGAGCCAGGAGTGGCATAAGATCACCCAAAAACAGTGTGAAAGACTGGTGGAAAGCATGCCAAGATGCATGAAAGCTGTGAATAAAAATCGACCTCACAACACAGTCTTTGTCAAGCACATGGTGCTTGACATAGACCGTGTTGTGAGGTTGAAACGTTGCACCACTTGGTGCTGCATTAAAGCCCACAATTTTTCCTTGATCTGGAGTGCTGCCTGATTTTTTTCCATATATATATGTATGTACATACATATATATATATATATTTTTGAAATATACAGTCCGTGAACTTTCATGTCTCTTTGAATATCCTGGTGTGCATATTTAGTAATACCTATTCAGCTGGTATCTACAGTTAGGTCCATAAATATTTGGACAGAGACAACATTTATCTAATTTTGGTTCTAGACATTACCACAATGTATTTGAAACAAAACAAATCAGATGCAGTTGAAGTTCAGACTTTCAGCTTTCATTTGAGGGTATCCACATTAAAATTGGATGAAGGGTTTAGGAGTTTCAGCTCCTTAACATGTGCCACCCTGTTTTTAAAGGGACCAAAAGTAATTGGACAATTGACTCCAAGGCTATTTCATGGACAGGTGTGGGCAATCCCTTCATTATATCATTCTCAATTAAGCAGATAAAAGGGCTGGAGTTGATTTGAGGTGTGGTGTTTGCATTTGGAAGGTTTAGCTGTGAAGGAAACATGCGGTCAAAGGAGCTCTCCATGCAGGTGAAACAAGCTATCCTTAAGCTGCAAAAAACAGAAAAAAACCCATCCGAGAAATTGCTACAACTTTAGGATTGGCAAAATCTACAGTTTGGTACATTCTGAGAAAGAAAGAAAGCACTGGTGAACTCATCAATGCAAAAAGACCTGGGCGCCCACGGAAGACAACAGTGGTGGATGATCGCAGAATACTCTCCATGGTGAAGAGAAACCCCTTCACAACAGCCAACCAAGTGAACAACACTCTCCAGGAGGTAGGCGTATCAATATCCAAATCTACCATAAAGAGAAGACTGCATGAAATTAAATACAGAGGGTTCACTGCACGGTGCAAGCCACTCATAAGAATCAAGAATAAAAAGGCTAGGCTGGACTTTGCTAAAAAACATCTAAAAAAGCCAGCACAGTTCTGGAAGAACATTCTTTGGACAGATGAAACCAAGATCAACCTCTATTAGAATGATGGAAAGAGAAAAGTATGGCGAAGGCGTGGTACAGCTCATGATCCAAAGCATACCACATCATCTGTAAAACATGGCGGAAGCAGTGTGATGGCTTGGGCATGCATGGCTGCCAGTGGCACTGGGTCACTAGTGTTTATTGATGATGTGACACAGGACAGAAAAGCCGAATGAATTCTGAGGTATTCAGAGCCATACTGTGTGCTCAGATCCAGCCAAATGCAGCCAAACTGATTGGTCGTCGTTTCATACTACAGATGGACAATGACCCAAAACATAAAGCTAAAGCAACCCAGGAGTTTATTAAAGCAAAGAAGTGGAATATTCTTGAATGGCCAAGTCAGTCACCTGATCTCAACCCAATTGAACATGCATTTCACTTGTTAAAGACTAAACTTCAGACAGAAAGGCCCACAAACAAACAACAACTGAAAACCACCGCGGTGAAGGCCTGGCAGAGCATCAAAAAGAAGGAAACACAGTGTCTGGTGATGTCCATGAGTTCAAGACTTCAGGCAGTCATTGCTAACAAAGGGTTTTCAACCAAGTACTAGAAATGAACATTTTATTTACAATTATTTAATCTGTCCAATTACTTTTGGTCCCTTTAAAAACAGGGTGGCACATGTTAAGGAGCTGAAACTCCTAAACCCTTCATCCAATTTTAATGTGGATACCCTCAAATGAAAGCTGAAAGTCTGAACTTCAACTGCATCTGATTTGTTTTGTTTCAAATTCATTGTGGTAATGTCTAGAACCAAAATTAGATAAATGTTGTCTCTGTCCAAATATTTATGGACCTAACTGTACCTGTGATAATTAGTTTTCCATGTGAGCCCAATTAGAGGAAAACTGGATGTTCCACACTATTAAGCAGGCCAGAGTTTTCAAGTAACATGGGAAAGAAAAAGGATCTCTCTGCTGCTGAAAAGCATCAAATAGTGCAATACCTTGGTTAAGGGATGAAAACATTAGATATTTCCCGAAAAACTTAAGCGTGATCATCATACTGTTATTAGATTTGTGGGTGATTCTGAGCACAGACGTGTTTGTGCTGATAAAGGCAGAATGAGGAAGGTTTCTGCCAGTCAAGTTCATCGGATTACTAGAAATGAACATTTTATTTACAATTATTTAATCTGTCCAATTACTTTTGGTCCCTTTAAAAACAGGGTGGCACATGTTAAGGAGCTGAAACTCCTAAACCCTTCATCCAATTTTAATGTGGATACCCTCAAATGAAAGCTGAAAGTCTGAACTTCAACTGCATCTGATTTGTTTTGTTTCAAATTCATTGTGGTAATGTCTAGAACCAAAATTAGATAAATGTTGTCTTGTCCAAAATTAGGACCTACTGTATATTCCTGTATCAAGCAATTTTTGGTCACTTTGTCATGGGCTGTAGCTCTATTATGAGCAAAAGAGTATATTTTCTATGTCAATTGTTTGACTTTTAGATGTTTATATATCTGTGTTGTTTTGGTTTCTGTGTACCCAATAAAGTATATAAATCTTTTAAGGTGATCCATTTTTCTTTTCTTTTGCAGTTCAGTTTCTCTATAGGCCTCTATTGAAAGGAGGAAAACTTCAAACGTTTTCTCAAAAAGAACATAAGAAAATATACAAATGAGAGAAAAATTATTATACTTGCAAAAAAACGTAAAAACTATTATCTTGATGGCGTTCTGGACATGGTAAGAGACCTTCCGAAGGAGATGACCACCTCTTACTACATCCTCACAGGCAGAGTGATGTAATCAACATTTGGACGTTGTTAAATTGCAAGAGTGAATAGAAATACATTGGACAATGATAGTTTCAAGGTTACATTCCCAATACAATTTCACTGTCTACTAACTTGCGTAAGACTGAATAAGAAGTGTTCTTAATAAGTAATGAACTACGAAAGACCAAAATAGCATGTAATTTACTGAGGCTAAAGAACGTCCAGCTTAAAGAAAAATATACTAAACAAAATGCACAAAATAGGGTAAAATGTGACATTACTGGGCAGATTTACTTTCAAAGGATTATTTCTCTGTTGCACTAAATTGTAGAGTTGAACAAAAACATTGGCACTGCTTTGTTTCGGCATCCACTCTGGTTTTTCGGGGCAATCAGACCAGGCCAGTCTTCAATTCTGCACCCTAGTCATATGCCTCTCGCAAGGTTTCAGGACATACTAAGGCCAAAAGATGCCCAGGATGCCAGGCCAAGAATGCGGGGAGCAAAAGTAAATGCTGCCAAGGGAGACCAGACTGGATGCTCGACCAGGGCAGTGTGAATATTTTTGCTCATCTTTAAAAGCACTAAGCACTTGTCAATCATTGAAAAGAGGTCTTCCATTTTGGATAAATCCATTTTGTTAAGAAGATCCTTTATGAATTAATCTGCCTCTCTTTGGCCTACTGATCAGCTGTAATCTGTGGTTGCACCTTGTAGCAAGAACTGAATATTTCTGCAGCTCTGCCACAGGTGAAAGGAAGCAATACAGAGTACCCAGAAAAATGAAAAGGCAGTCCTTGTAGTGAGGGCCCTGAAAATGTGACATCTCCCCTAATTTATTCAACCCTTTCCCATAAATGGGTGTACCATTCAGTGATAACAGCATTATTTTGACCACAACAAGACATAATGTTATACCCAGTGTTATACCCAGTGGATGGCGTGAGCACAGGTTTTTGCTTGCACCATGATCATCAGCTGCTCGCTGTAAAATACAGTCGACATCTCGCAACAACTTCCAGAATTGGATATATCTCCTGCCCGTTTAACCCCATAGAGGTCAAAGTCAATAGCGACAGCAGCATCTAGGTGGTAAGACAGAGGAAGGAGGCTCGCTCTGTCCCCTTATCATTACTCCAGGAACAAAATTCATAAAAAGAGTCATGATACAGACTGGGTTTTGAATCCTGTTTTCCCTTTTCTCTAGTCTGGTCATGACAGGGGTTAACCTTGCTCAGCCTCAGTCTGGGTTCAGGTTGGCTATTTATCACCTCTGCCTTCTGCAGGCGGTGTCGATTATAGTTTTGCCTAGGGTTGCTGTAGTTGACTCTGATAGCTCTGATTTGTCCTCGTACGTTTGCTGCCTGTATCAGTGTCTCTGTTTTCCCTCTGCCCCATTTTGGCTCAGTGTTCCCCTTTAGTGTATTGATCTCCCGGTTCTGACTTGGCTTGTACCCTGACCTGCTTCTGTCTTTTGGCTTATCTGCTCCCAACCGGCTATGACTTCTCTGGATTGTTTCTGACCACGTGTATTGCTGTGACCTCTGGTACTTCATTCCCTCTCTGTTGCTGACCCGGCTTGTCTGACTACTCTTCCGCCACCTAGTGGCTCCTGCCTGCTGCCACCTGTGGTAGCCTGGCTGCTGCATTGCAAGTCTGCTCTGGTTAGGCGCAGTTCTGCCTTCTCTACTGACATCTAGTGGAACCTGCACCTATCTGCATTGCAACAGCCTGACAAAAATATTTTTTTTGCAAATGTCAAAAAATACACATATTGAATCGTTAAATGTCAGTGAAGGAAAGTTAACACCTTATTTAAAAGAAATTTGTAAGTAGGTTTTTATATGTAATCTGAGAGCAGCATAATGTAAGGACAACGAGACTGATTCCGTGGATGTGTTAAGCTAAGCAGCTTGCTGTAGAATCCTAGAATAATAGAATGGTAGAGTTGGAAGGGACCCCCTGGATCATCTTGTCTAACCTCTTGCTGAAAGCAGGATTCACGAAATCATCCCAGACAGATATCTGTCCAGCCTCTGTTTGAAGACTTCCATTGAAGAACTCACCACTAGAGTTGAGCGAAACAGGTCGGCCAGATTCATAAATCGTCGACTTTTTCCAAAGTCGGGTTTCGCTGACCTAAACCCGACCATAGCATGAAGTGGGCCACGCGGTCGGCAAAACGAGCGCCAAAGTCAGATTTCCCAGAATGCTTGCAGGTGCCTTTTTTTCAGCCAATGAGCAAGGACGTACACTGTGGGCAACGAGATGACAAGTGCAGCATCCACCACCATCGTAGAGAAGGGCATTGCAGTGATTGGCTTGCTTTGGGGGGCGTCATAGTGTCTATAAAAGCCCTGACCGCTGACCTCCATTTTACTTCTGCCGATCTTAGCAGTAGGGAGAGGTTACTGTTCATCAGTAGGGAAAGAGTTAGGGCTGTAAAGATATATGACGTTCTTCTGTGCTTGTGCTGAAAGCAATTGTGCTGTACAGTTAGTGTGCAGTGACAGGGGAGGATTTTCTTGTGTGCAGCAGCGCTGGTTATTAGGCTGCCTGATGTATTGCTGTGTGTACACTGCTGTGCAGACTGCTTTATACACAGCACTAATACTTTTATTCTTTTTTTCTGCACAGTTACCGACCGTTCATTTTTTTCCCACACCGTATAGAGCTGTATGCTCCTCACACACTACCGTGTACCGGCTGGTATCACGGACAAATACATGCTAACTATCTGTGCGTGACTCCGGAAATAATTACGGAGATTTAAATTTTCCCCTACACCATATACAGCTGTACGCTCCTCATACAGTACCGTATATCTGTTTGTATTAAGGTCAAATCTATACTGAGTGTCTGTGTGTGACTCCGGAAATATATACGGAGATTTAAATTTTTCCCTACACCGTATACAGCTGTACGCTCCTCATACAGTACATACTGTATATCTGCTGGTATTTTTGGTACATTTTCCCAAACATGAGGAAGTATGGTGGAAGAGGCCGCGGACGTGGGCGGGGAGGGCAGCTGGTACTGATGGTGGTGGCGGTGCATCTGCTGGTAGTGCCAAAAGCACAATAGCACCTAAGGCCTCTTTCACACATCCGTTTTTTTGTGTCAGGCATAATACGTCGAACACCTGAAGGGACGGATCCGGCGCTGAAATGAAAAAACTGATGCAACGGATCCGTTTTTTTGCTGGATCCGACCTGACCTTTTGAACCCGGAAAAAGAGGGTTTTGGATGTCCGGAGTCAGTGGAAAATGTAGTAGTAGTAGTAGTAGTAGTAGTCCCTGATTTACAGAATCCGGATCAGTGTTTTGACTGTTTGCACAAAAGACTGATCCGGTTTCATTGACTTCTATTATTTCCGGCCGCCTGATGCGCCGCTTCAGGCACTATCAGGCAGCTCTGGCAAACAAAAAAAACATTACATGCACCGTTTTGTTCGGCCCCCTGGAATGTACATTTCCGCCGGATCCGGACAAAAACGGATACAACGCAATGACATCAGGCGCGATCCGGCGCTAATGAAAGTCAATGGTAAAAAAACGCATCCGGTACCGGATCCGTTTTTTTAACAACACGCCGGATCGTGCCTGAAGTCAAAAAACGGATGTGTGAAAGCAGCCTAAGGCAGGAGGTGCTGAGCCTGCCTCATCGTCTGGCTCCAGAAGGCCTGGAAGACTCCCTTTTCTGGGAGTAGGTAAACCGCTTTTAAAGCCGGAGCATCAGGAACAGGTTTAGGCTTACATTGCCAAAACAGCCTCCAGCTCTATCGCCTCCTCTACTGAAGTTTCAAAAACTGCAAGCACTGAGTCGTCAGTGCAGGCTCCTGGTCAGGAACAACACCTTTCCTTTTGTCATTCACCCCCACCAAAAGTGAAGGATGCGGCAGGCCACACTTCAGATTACTCCCTGAAGCTCTTTTCACATACCATGCCTAAGTTATCAAGTGAAATCCTGAATTCCCCAGTTCAAGATGAATCTGACATGGAGTGCACTGATGCACAGCCAGTGCTATATGATTCTGCTGGTACATTCACCCAGAGCACTGCATTGCCCTCACAGTCTACTGAGCCAGATTCTGACCCTGATGAAACTCAGGTGCCTCTTCCCGCACCACCTTACACGGTGACACAGAGGAAGGTGCAGATGAAATTGAAGAGGAGGTGATGAATGACCCAGTTGTTGACCCAGATTGGCATCCATTGGGGGAAGAGGGTGCCGCTGGCAATAGCTCAGAAGAAGAGGAGGATCCGCAGCAGGCATCGACATCGCAGCTGCGGTTATCTGAAAGGCCTGTAGCAGTCCAAAAACGTGTAAAAAAACATAAAGAGTTGCAGGACAGCTTGGCCAGATGGTCAAATTACCACAGCGTGCAAGCCCTGAAAATTTTTCCAATAGTAGGAAGAGTGCAGTGTGCCACTTTTTTGACCAAAATCATATTGATGAGACAAAGGTTATCTGTAAGAAGTGTGGAAGGACCTTTAGCTGAGGGAAAAATCTCCGAAATTTGAATACCAGTTACATGCTTAGACATGTAAACACCATGCACTTGCAAGCGTGGACGGACTACAAAACTTCAGGTAGCACACGTGCACCTGCTCCGACTGAAGGTAGCCAGCCACGCTACATCACTTCCCCCACTGTCAGCCCACTGGTTAGCACACCACCAGCAAGAAATGTTGAGGTGTCGTCGCAAGGCCAAAGCAGTCAGGGAATCACAATGTTTTACCAACGAAAGACTGCATCTAGGCCATCACCACCACCATCACCATCTCCAACCCCCTCTCAGTCTGCCATATCCACCGCTAGTTCCACCATATGCAGCTCTCAAGTTCAGCTCACCCTAGCAGAGACTCTGAGTAGGACAAAAAAGTACTCATCCTCTCATCCACGCCTACATTGCCCAACTGATCTCATGAGAGATGATGCCCTTCCGTTTGGTTGAAAGCGCAGCATTCCGAGAGCTCATGGACTATGCTGTCCCACACTATGACCTAACCAGTCGGCACTTCTTTTCTAGAAAAGCCATCCCTGCCCTCCACCTGCATGTGAAAGACCGCATTGTCCATGCACTCAAACAATCAGTGAGTGGAAAGGTGCACCTCACAACAGATGTATGGGCCAGTAGGCATGGCCAGGGCCGTTACGTGTCCATCACTGCGCACTGGGTTAATGTGGTGGATGCGGGGTCCACAGGGGACAGTGGCGGTGGGACACTGCTGCCTAGCCCACGGTATAGGCAACAGTTGGCTGTAGGCGTTCGACCCTCCTCCTCCTCCAGAAGTGAAAGCTCGTCGACAGAGCGCAGTCGCATGAGCACTCCATCCGCAGCTGCCAGTGTTGCACACGAGGTGTCCAACTATCGAACAGCTAGTGGTAAGCGTCAGCAGGCGGTTTTAAAGATGATGTCTTTGGGCGACAACAGACACACCGCGGAGGTACTGGCTAACTACTTTCAGCGAGAAACTGAGTCATGGCTGGGCAGTCTACATCTTGAGCCAGGCAAGGTAGTCAGTGATAACGGACGTAATTTTGTGGTGGCCATAGCCCTGGCAAAACTCAGACACATACCTTGCCTGGCTCACACCTTGAACCTGGTGGTGCAGTGCTTCATAAATAATTATCCGGAGTTACCAGCCCTGCTCCATAAGGTGCGAAGACTGTGCTCGCACATCCGTCGCTCGCCCGTAGACTCCAGTCATATGCAGAGGCTGCAGCGATCGCTCCACTTCCCCAAGCACCGCCTAATCATAGACGTTGCAACAAGGTGGACCATGCACATGGTTGAGAGGCTGTGTGAACAGAGGCAGACTGTAATGCATTTGTGGGAGGATACACAGGCAGGCAATTTGAGGGCAGACATCGAGTTCTCAGGTGTGCAGTGGTCAAAACTGAAAGACCTCTTTAAAGTCCTTCAGTGTTTAGAGGAATGCTCACGGCTGGTAAGCGCAGACGACGCCATCATAAGCATGAGCATCCCACTTATGGGTCTGCTCATGCAAACTTTGACGCACATTAAGGATCAGGCGTCTACAGTGGAGGAGGAGGAGGGAAGCCTTGATGACAGTCAGGCATTGTCTGCTCAGGGAACTGTCCTGGACAAGGTGGAGGAAGAAGAGGAGGAGGATGAGGGAGATGATTATTTTGGGGAGGAGGATGCTTCTCAGGGGGCAAGAGAAAATGTTAGCTTGCCAAGGTCAGGTACAGGGTTTGTGCATGACTGGAGGAAAGTGGATTTGGCAGAAAGTGCTCCTCTTCCCACCTCTGGAAGTGCATCATTGACACTTGGAACATTGACCCACATGTGTAATTATCTCTTGCGGATCCTAAAAAGGGACCCCCACATTGCCAAAATTATGAAGGATGACGACTACTGGTTGGCCAGTGTGTAGCCCTGGTGTTAGGCACACGCAGTACCCTGGAGAGTGTGTGGCGAGACAGCAGTTTAATGCTAAATACCCATTCACTCAACATATACTAGACACACCCTTAGGGTAGTGTAGTTTACTCTTGAGGGAGTGGTCAAGGTGTGTGTGTTGAGTGATTTAGTGAGTGTCCAGACTTCAGAGAGAGAAGACGTCTGGAGGGAGGAAGCAGTCCAGATTGCTCTATCATCAGTTCGGAAAGTGGAGTCTAGTACAGGTGGTTTAATTCACCTCAGCCTAGTCAGAGCTGTACCTCATCAGCATACACTGGAAGGAAAGAAGAAGTTTAGTGCAGAAAGTCTTCAGTATCCTGTCTAAAGGACGGTGTAAGGTTCAGAGACGTGCTCCTGCCTATTGATAACTGAGCATCTGTAACTAACTTTGAAGTGAAGGAAGAGAAAGAAGTGACTGCTCGACCCTTGGCTAGTGTGAGTGCTTATGTTACCAGCGAGGACAAGGCGAAAGGCACAGTGGTTTATTGGAATAGTGCTTACGGATTGAAGAAGTCCTGCACATTGCTACCGGTCACTGGGGACCGAAGGATCACTATTGTTACAAGCATAGTGGTAAGAAAACCAGGAATTTACCGGACCTTAGGTCGCGGCAAACAAGCCCCATATAGTCAGTACGTAACTGGGGTCAGGGGGAGTGAAGACTTTGAGTCAGTGCACGATAAGATAAGAATTCAGCTCCCTCGCAGGAAGGCTCCTGACACAAAGCTGACTGGGCGGTACAGCTATAGATTAGCTGGAGTTATTGAGGGAACTACGCTTCAGGCTGGTTGTACTCATTGTATTGGAAGTAAAGGAGGCCCCTAACTTGTCCAGCTGCTGTCTTAAGATACACTCTCCTTGGATCAGCCTCCCTGGGACCTGCCTGAACATCTTACAAGTAAAGGTATGGAAAGACGCTGACCGTGTGAGACTGTGTTATTTATCTGCACCCGACTTCACTAACTTCATAGACTTTGAGGGACCAGTCCCACCTGTAGGGGACCCGACATCTAGCTGCCTCACCATCCCCTCAGAGATCTACAGCAGCGCTGGTACTAATTACCAGAAGACTACAGGTGGCGTCACGAACTGTACATAAATCAATCCCCTGTAAATATATCCCCAACATACGCCAGACCGCCCGGGCCACAGACCGAGCCACAGCTACCTGTGACAAATCCCATAGACTTCCATGGGCTCGGCTCTGAGTACCCCATTGCCCTGGTAATCCACAATTGTGGTGGCGGGTCGACACAACTTGGCGTCACGAACAGGATGCGAAACTCGCAGAATTGCGAGCCCTGTGTGCCTAAGGAATTGTTTTTGTGAAAAAGGACTGTTTGCACTTTTGGCGCCAAAATCGCCATTTTTGTCGCCATATTCGCGCCCTCAGGCGCTGGAGAAGAAGGTGGGCGTACCTTCGTGGGCGTCTACCCCCCTGTGGCGCGAAGAAAATGCCTGCCCTCTCAAAGTGCTATTACAATATGCGATCCTGCCCTACAGCAAAGGAGGTCCGCCTCCTCTTCACCTTCCCTGCGAGGAGGAGGAGACGCAAACCCCGCCTCCACGGAAGAGACCGGATGTCTCTGGAGGAAGAAGGAAGAATCTTCTGGAACATCATGGAAGCAGGACGTGTGCAGCCGAGCAGGGAAGCGGAGGAAGGCAGGCCCCGTGCCCCAGCCAAGCTGCCACCAGCATCGGAGTTATCCGTGGTCCTGCACCTGCAGCAGGCGTTGCTAGAGATTCAAGAAGAAAATGCACGCCTGAAGAAGATGGTCCAGTACCAACCTAGCTTTGAAGAGATCGAGAGACGCCGGCGTACCCTGGAGCAGCGGAGGCTGTGGGACGCGGTGATCTCTCCCCTCAACGACCCCCCACGATTCGAGTTACCGAAGATTCTGCTGCCCAAGGCGAAGGAGCAACCGGAGGCTGCCCCCGAAAGTACCAATCCTGATCCCACCGGTGAAGCGGTGGATGCGAAGGAGGTTGAGGAGGTACCGCCAGTTCCGGAACGCCCGCCCGGCCAGGAGGCCGCAGCAGATGATCGGTCCCCGGCAGGGACACCGGAGGGGTCCTGTCCGTCACTACCAGACGTGGACTGGGACGAGATGGCGCGCCTGGATGACGTCGCCTATACCGCCCAGTGGGAACATGAGTGGCAGCGTCGTGAGGTGAAGCAGAAACGCCAGCAGGAGGAAGAGCGGGAAGCTCAGCGGAACCGTCAGCGACAACATGCAGAGCTGATCGCGGACAAAGAGAGTGTCCGGAGAGAGAAAGGTACCCTGAGGGAACCGCGGCGGCAGGGGTGTGTGACTGAGTTCCAGCTCCGGAAGGGCTGGGACTTCATCCGTGAACCGGGCCTCTACCCAGGGGTCTTTGTCAGCAGGCGTGACGTAGAATCCCACCTGCCGCAAGGCCATCCCGGGAGGGACTTAGTAAATGGAGACCTCGTCACGTACACACGGCATTGGGGAATGAAGGGATGGTATGCCCTTAACGTCACCATCGTCCGTGACCCCGTCCCCGACGCAGGTAACGTCACCACTACCGCGGCGTCCCCGTCTCCAGCTCAAGAAGTATCCGGCCGTGCCCCAGCATCGCCCCCTGCAAATTCATCGCAACTAGCGACCCAGATTTCATCACAAAGGAAAGCCACCTCTACATCGCAACATGCGACCCAGTCTCAATCGCAATCCATGACACGGTCCATATCGTTAACTGTGATTGAAACGCAATCGGTGTCACGTGAAGAGAATGTACCCGTTGCGCCCCTAGAGGTTCGCACAAGAACTGTGGCGACTCAGACCCTAATCGCAGCGCATGATTTGCTGGTACTGGGATCTAGGGCCCATTGCATTGTTCCAGCCCCCGGGGTGGAAAGTGTATTATTTGAAAATGAATAAATAGTAAAGAAGAATCGGTGAGATCCATATCGGGTCTACCATAAGTAGAAAGTTTGAAAATGTTTTACAAAAATTTTGCATAAGTTGAAGAATATAATGCATATATATATTGCTAACCGTAGAATGCCCGGCTGGGTAACCAGAAAAAGTTGGCACTTTAGTATAATAATGTGATATTATATCTATGTCTTTGGTTTTACAATGGACTTAGAGGTTGAGGACTGTGCCAACCCAGAACTTATTTGTACATAGTTGCGCTTCGGTGCCTTATCTTGGTTTTACATAAACCAGCACAACTACCTCTGAATACAAAAACCCGTGTGGTGTGGCACTGAGTGAGGTCTGCATTCGGATGTCCTGCAGCCCACCCAGGACCCACGTTGAAGGTTTGGTGCGGGTCCTTCACAAGTATATTGTATATTTATTGAATGCTATTTAATACTTTTTGTATTTCTATAATGTTTGCAACGTTCAAGATATCCTCACCTCCCGGATGGGACGAACCAATGTTTATTGTTTAATGTTTTCATGCATAAACAAAATGTCTCTTTTGTATTTTACAGCCCGGGAGTGCTGTCTTTTACCATGGGGGAATGTGTAGCCCTGGTGTTAGGCACACGCAGTACCCTGGAGAGTGTGTGGCGAGACAGCAGTTTAATGCTAAATACCCATTCACTCAACATATACTAGACACACCCTTAGGGTAGTGTAGTTTACTCTTGAGGGAGTGGTCAAGGTGTGTGTGTTGAGTGATTTAGTGAGTGTCCAGACTTCAGAGAGAGAAGACGTCTGGAGGGAGGAAGCAGTCCAGATTGCTCTATCATCAGTTCGGAAAGTGGAGTCTAGTACAGGTGGTTTAATTCACCTCAGCCTAGTCAGAGCTGTACCTCATCAGCATACACTGGAAGGAAAGAAGAAGTTTAGTGCAGAAAGTCTTCAGTATCCTGTCTAAAGGACGGTGTAAGGTTCAGAGACGTGCTCCTGCCTATTGATAACTGAGCATCTGTAACTAACTTTGAAGTGAAGGAAGAGAAAGAAGTGACTGCTCGACCCTTGGCTAGTGTGAGTGCTTATGTTACCAGCGAGGACAAGGCGAAAGGCACAGTGGTTTATTGGAATAGTGCTTACGGATTGAAGAAGTCCTGCACATTGCTACCGGTCACTGGGGACCGAAGGATCACTATTGTTACAAGCATAGTGGTAAGAAAACCAGGAATTTACCGGACCTTAGGTCGCGGCAAACAAGCCCCATATAGTCAGTACGTAACTGGGGTCAGGGGGAGTGAAGACTTTGAGTCAGTGCACGATAAGATAAGAATTCAGCTCCCTCGCAGGAAGGCTCCTGACACAAAGCTGACTGGGCGGTACAGCTATAGATTAGCTGGAGTTATTGAGGGAACTACGCTTCAGGCTGGTTGTACTCATTGTATTGGAAGTAAAGGAGGCCCCTAACTTGTCCAGCTGCTGTCTCAAGATACACTCTCCTTGGATCAGCCTCCCTGGGACCTGCCTGAACATCTTACAAGTAAAGGTATGGAAAGACGCTGACCGTGTGAGACTGTGTTATTTATCTGCACCCGACTTCACTAACTTCATAGACTTTGAGGGACCAGTCCCACCTGTAGGGGACCCGACATCTAGCTGCCTCACCATCCCCTCAGAGATCTACAGCAGCGCTGGTACTAATTACCAGAAGACTACAGGTGGCGTCACGAACTGTACATAAATCAATCCCCTGTAAATATATCCCCAACATACGCCAGACCGCCCGGGCCACAGACCGAGCCACAGCTACCTGTGACAAATCCCATAGACTTCCATGGGCTCGGCTCTGAGTACCCCATTGCCCTGGTAATCCACAATTGTGGTGGCGGGTCGACACACCAGCATCCTCGATCCATGCTATAAAGGCAAATTACAGAACATCATGCCACAGGAGAACCTAGAGATAATATTGGCGAACAAACAAGCAACTCTGGTAAACCGTTTTTTTAGAGGTATTCCCAGCACACAGCAGCGGTGCAGGTTCTACCACGAGCCGTACTGGGCAACATGGAAGAGGTGTTCGTGGTGCACACAGCCGAAGTGGCGTTGGAGACAGGGGTTTCATGACCATGTTGTGGACTGATTTCTCGAGTACCACTCACACGACTGGTAATACTGAATCGATTTCAACAGACAGGAGACAGCAGTTGTCAACTATGGTTCAAAATTACCTCTCCTCCCCTTTCGATGTTCTCCCTCACAGTTCATTTCCCTTTGACTACTGGGCCTGTAAACTGGACACCTGGCCTGAATTGGCACAATATGCTTTACAGGAGCTCGCTTGCCCTGCTGGTAGCGTGCTATCAGAAAGAGTCTTCAGTGCTGCTGGATCAATCCTGACAGAAAGAAGGACCTGGCTGTTGACCCAAAATGTAGGTGCTCACCTTCATTAAAATGAACCATGCATGAGTTTCAAAGGATTTTGTACCACCTTCCCCTGATGACACATAGGTTGCCAGCAAAATGGCTCGCTTTGTCCTCCTCTTCCTCCGACTTCTCCAATTCCTCCATTTGCAGCTGCTGAACGTCCAGCCTACACCTCACCCCCCCCCACAACTTTAGCCAAATAACCCCCAGTTTTCAATGCGTTACTGTTATTGTAAAGTAAATTAAGGTTGACAAGCTAAGTAATAAGAATTGATGTCATTGGCATTGAAATGGGCACTGTAGGTGTGTTTACTGTCCTCCACTCACTGCCGACTTTTATTCCCCATTGACTTGCATTGGGGTCGGTTTTCTGTCGGAACTCCGACTTTTGCCGATAGCCGGCTGATTTCGTTCGACTCGACTTTTGGTAAAGTTGGGTGGTCCGAAACCCGACTCGACCCTCCCGGAGGCAAAGTCACTCATCTCTACTCACCACCTCTCCTGGCAGCCTGTTCCACTCATTGATCATCCTAACTGTCAAAAAGTTTTTCTAATATCTAATCTGTGTCTCCTCCCTTTCATTTTCATCCCATTGCTTCTAGTCTTTCCTTGTGCAAATGAGAATAAAGATGATCATTCTACAATGTGAAAGCCCTTCAGATATTTATAGACAGCTATTAAGTCTCCTCTCAGTCTTTTGTTTTGGAAGCTAAACTTTCCCAAATCCTGTAACCGTTCCTCATAAGACATGGTTTGCAGACCGCTCACCATTCTGGTCGCTCTTCTCTGAACTTACTCCAGTTTGTTGGTGTCTTTTTTAAAATGTGGTGCCCAAATCTGGACACAGTATTCCAGATGAGGTCTGACCAAAGAGGAGTACAGGGCAATAATAACTTCACGTGATCTAGACTGTATGCTTCTGTTAACACATCCCAGAATTGTATTTGCCTTTTTTGCTGCTGCTGCATCACACTGTTGACTCATGTTCAGTCTATGATCTATTAGTATACCCAAGTGTTTTTCATATGGGCTGTTGCTTAGCCCTATTCCTCCCATTCTGTATATGCTTTTTTTCATTTTTATTGCCCAGATGTAGTACTTTGCATTTTTCCCTGTTAAAAACCATTGTGTTAAGGTACTGTCATACTAAGCGAGATCGCTAATGAGATTGCTAAAGCATCAGCGATTTTATGACGCAGCAGCGATCTCGTTAGCGACGTCGCTGTGTGTGACATGTAGCAGCGATGTGGCCCCTGCTGCGATGTCGCTGATCGTTCATGAACGTTCTGAGCCATTTTTTGGTCGTCCCGCTGGTGAGCCTGAATCGCTGAGTGTGACACCCTTTATGAACGACTTTAACAGCGGCACAGGCGGGACTAGGTTTTCCAATGACCGCAGAGGTAGTTATACAGATCGCTGATCTCTGATGAGATCTTTGTGTTTGGAAGCTAACTAACGATCATATAGCGATCGCACCAACGATCTCGCCAGGACGTGTCATTGTCGTGATCGCTGGTGCGATCGCTAAGTGTGACAGTGCCTTTAGTCGCTATCCACTGCTCCAGTTTATTTATATCTTTTTGAATCCTCTCTCTTCTCTAGTATTAGCTATCCCTCCTAGCTTTGTGTCTTCAGCAAATTTAATCAGTTTACCCTCAATTCCTTCATCTAAATCATTGATAAAGATGTTGAACAATACAGGGCCCAGGACAGAGCCTTGTGGTACCCCACTTGAGACATTCTTCCAACTGGATGTGCAGCCATTTACGACCACTCTTTGGGTCTGATCACTAATCCAGTTATGAATCCACCTAACAGTTGCCTTGTCCATTCCATACTTAGTCATTTTTTCAATAAGGATTGTGTGAGATACTTTGTCAAATGCAAAATAATCATCCATCCCAGATGGGACAAGAACCCACAATACCTGGCTAAGGAGGCCAGTGCCTTATCCATTAGGCCACTGGGGCTGTAGATTCAATACAGTGTTTTATCAGCAGGAGATTACCACTTCTGGACTAGGTGTCCCATGCAATTTAGTCCAGCTAATCTCTGTAACCCTGCATCCTACCACTGATTGGCAGCTTGCTGACAATGTACAGTCATGGCCAAAAGTTTTGAGAATGACACAAATATTAATTTTTACAAAGTCTACTGCTTCACTTTTTCTAATGGCAATTTGCATATACTCCAGAATGTTATAAAGAGTGATCAGCTTAACAGCAATTACTTGCAAAGTCAATATTTGGCTAGAAAATGAACTTTATCCCCAAAACACATTTCAACATCATTGCAGCCCTGCCTTAAAAGGACCAGCTAACCTCTTTTCAGTGATTGCTCCATTAACACAGGTGTGGGTGTTGATGAGGACATGGCTGGAGATCAATCTGTCATGATTAAGTAAGAATGACACCACTGGACACTTTAAAAGGAGGCTGGTGCTTGGCATCATTGTTTCTCTTCTGTTAACCATGGTTATCTCTAATGAAACACGTGCAGTCATCATTGCAATGCACAAAAATGGCCTAACAGGGAAGAGTATCGCAGCTAGAAAGATTGTACCTCAGTCAACAATCTATCTCATCATCAAGAACTTCAAGGAGAGAGGTTCCATTGTTGCCAAAAAGGCTCCAGGGCGTCCAAGAAAGACCAGCAAGCGTCAGGACCGTCTCTTAAAAGTGTTTCAGCTGCGGGATCGGGCTACCAGCAGTGCAGAGCTTGCTCAGGAATGGCAGCAGGCAGGTGTGAGAGCATCTGCATGCATTGTGAGGCGGAGACTCTTGGAGCAAGGCCTGGTCTCAAGGAGGGCAGCAAAGAAGCCACTTCTCTCCAGAAAAAACATCATGGACAGACTGATATTCTGCAAAAGGTACAGGCAGTGGACTGCTGAGGACTGGGGTAAAGTTATTTTCTCTGATGAATCCCCTTTTTGATTGTTTAGGACATCAGGAAAACGCCTCATTCGGAGAAGACAAGGTGAGCGCTACCACCAGTCTTGTCTCATGCCAACTGTTAAGCATCCTGAAACCATTCATGTGTGGGGTTGCTTCTCAGCCAAGGGAATCGGCTCTCTCACAGTCTTGCCTAAAAACACAGCCATGAATAAAGAATGGTACCAGAATGTCCTCCAAGAGCTACTTCTCCCAACCCTCCAAGAGCAGTTTGGCGATCAACAATGCCTTTTCCAGCATGATGGAGCACCTTGCCATAAAGCAAAGGTGATAACTAAATGGCTCAGAGAACAAAACATAGAGATTTTGGGTCCATGGCCTGGAAACTCCCCAGATCTTAATCCCATTGAGAACTTGTGGTCAATCATCAAGAGACGGGTGGACAAACAAAAACCTAAAGATTCTGACAAAATGAAAGCATTGATTGTGCAAGAATGGACTGCTATCAGTCAGGATTTGGTCCAGAAGTTAATTGAGAGCATGCCAGGGAGAATTGCAGAGGTCCTGAAGAAGAAGGGTCAACACTGCAAATATTGACTTGCTGCATTAACTCATTCTAACTGTCAATATAAGCTTTTGTTACTCATATGTTTGCAATTATTATATTTCTGTCTGTGATAAAAACATCTGTCAAACACACATAAAAACCAGAGGGCAGCAGATCATGTGAAAATATAATATTTGTGTCATTCTCAAAACTTTTGGCCATGACTGTACAGTGTACACAGGAATCTGCCAATCAGGGGTGTGGTAGGTGTTATAAACAGTTCAGTATTCATAGCACTGCTACATCTACAGCAGAGAAAACAGGGATTCTATCAAAACTACACCAAGCAGTCCAGTCAGTGACATATCTGCGGAATGAGGTTATCTGCCCCTACATCATGCTGCTCTCAGATTACATAGTAAACACCTGCTAACAGATTACCTTTGAAGTGTAAAGAAAGTGGAATTATTTTTTTTTATTCCTCCCTCTAAAGAAATAATAAAAGCTAGTCAATATTCAATGAAATAAAAATTACTGCTCTTGGAATGGCGCAATATGAAAAGAAATTTTTCCATGAAATATATTATTGTTCAGAAATAGTAAAACATAAAAATCCTATACATAGGTAACATTGTCTTATTATTACTGATTCATAGAATAAAGGTAACATGTTCTTTATGCCGCACAGTGACGAATATAAATTCAGAATACAAAAAGCAATGGCAGAATTGATGTTTTTTCCATTATCCAGTACTTCCAAGTTGTATGTAGCTTTAGATGATGAGTCCCCAAAAATACAGCTCCATCCCAAATAAGGTTATTGAAAACAACAATAATAATGAATAATAATAATAATGATAATAATATCTACATTACGCGTAGCTCACCAAAGTAGTCAAATGATAAAACATCAGAGCTCGTATACATGTTATAGTGAGGTAAAGGGTGCGGTGTATCTCATATCGAGGCAGCAAAAAATAAATTTGTCTTTTTCTGAACCTAGATTACACCTTTGAATTGGAATATATTTCAGGCTCACTCCCCATATCATGCTGGCAGAGTGGTACAATTATCATTACACCTCCTTAAGGCCTGATAGATCAATTGTACTGCAACACTTTTTGGATCATTAGTATCTGTTCTACAGTTGTTATGTTCAATATGAAACTAGTCAACTGAGGCAAGATGTCTGCTCTTCACCAGCCTTTGCTTCAAGCTTGAGGTATAGATTTCTCTCAGTGCAGATGTTACCTCTTACTCTTTTCTGTACCATAGCAAATTGTCAATCATTACAATTACTGTCAAAATTATCCACAATTACATTGGACTATCAATTTATTCCTTTAAAATTGACCATTTATTAATTTACAGTTGTGTAAAAATTTTACAAGGTGACCACAAAGACCATCTCTCGCTCTGGAGAAGCCATCATATCCAAGCAATATATCACTTCATTTTTCGTTTGGTGGCGCTGCTATGTGATTGAATACATGGGTTGAGTTCCCACAGATCACAACTGATCACTCGGAATAACAGCAGCAGGAACCCCTTAGGACAGCTAAGGCCTCTTTCACACATCAGGCTTTTTGAATCAGGCGCGATCCGGCGTGTTTCTAAAAAAACGGATCCGGTACCGGATGCGTTTTTTTAGCATTGACTTACATTAGCGCCGGATCGCGCCTGATGTCACTGCGTTGCATCCGTTTTTGGCCGGATCCGTCGGAATTGTACATTCCGGCGGCCGGACAAGACGGTTGCTGTAACGTTTTTTTTTTTTCCGAGGCGCCTGACAGTGCCTGAATCGGCACATCAGGCGGCCGGAAACAATGTAAACCTATGGAGCCGGACCAGATTTTTGACAAATCCGTCAGAAAACTGATCCGGAGTCCAAGGTCGGTCTCTCTCTCTCTCTCTCTCTCTCTATCTCTCTCTCTCTTTCGTACCTGCATTTTCAACATAGAAAATTTTCTTTTTCCGGGTTCAAAAGGTCAGGACGGATCAGGCAAAAAACCTGATCAGTTGCATCAGTTTTTTAAATCAGCGCCGGTTCCGTCCTATCAGGCATAGGACGGATATGCCTGATTCAAAAAAACTGATGTGTGAAAGTAGCCTTATAGGTTGTGATTTAAAATGAATTGTTTAAGGTGGACAACTTCTTTCAGCCAACTTAGGCTACTTTCACACATCAGGCTTTTTGAATCAGGCGCGATCCGGCGTGTTTCTAAAAAAACGGATCCGGTACCGGATGCGTTTTTTTAGCATTGACTTACATTAGCGCCGGATCGCGCCTGATGTCCCTGCGTTGCATCCGTTTTTGGCCGGATCCGTCGGAATTGTATATTCCGGCGGCCGGAGAAGACGGCTTTTGTAACTTTTTTTTTTTTATCCGGAGACGCCTGACAGTGCCTGAATCGGCACTTCAGGCGGCCGGATACAATGAAAGTCTATGGTGCCGGACCAGATTCTTGACAAATCCGTCAGAAAACTGATCCGGTCTCTCTCTCTCTCTCTCTATTTTCAACATGGAAAATGTTATATTTCCGGGTTCAAAAGGTCAGGACGGATCAGGCAAAAAACCTGATCAGTTTCATCAGTTTTTTTAAATCAGCGCCGGATCCGTCCTTTCAGGCATAGGACGGATGGCGCCTTATTCAAGAAGCCTGATGTGTGAAAGTAGCCTTAGTGATGACTAGTGAAGGAAGAAAACCACAGAGCCAGCTGGAGCAAAGAATCAGTGTGTCATTGACAAGTCTACAACCTAAACAGAAACAAAATGGCATAAACTGTTCATCTGTGCCAGGAACTATTCCGACAAGGTCTCTAGACCTGCTCCTGTGATGTCTGATTTTATCACCAGCCGAGGTGTAGCTAGGGTTTTGGTTCAGGGGGGCGAAACTTCTGAGTGGGCCCCTAAACAGGTAACCTTGATTACAACTGGGTGTCGCACCCTAATAGTGGAGAAGAACCCCAGCAGATGACCGCGTTGTTGCTGAAAATAATCTCTATATAAAGACCTCTATTAGTATGGAGATACCAAGTAATATGGGTCCTTCCGTTCACATGCTGGGCGCACGCGCACTCCCATATCACTGTCCTCGGCTCAACTTGGCCTTTCTCGTTCTTTTCCGGTCTGTACATGCGCACTGCAGCCCTACCTTCACTTGCGGCAACCCGGAAGCACTCTTTAGCACGCTTGATAGGGCACATAAGAACCCGGCTTCCCTGACACAAGTCAAACGGATTTTCCTTTCTTCTCACCGGACGCCCGTATCAGAACTTCCCCATCTGGGAGACGCACACCCAGCGCAACTTCTTTGGACCTTCTAATACAGGTATTTATCCCTTCCCTTTTTTTCTAATTATTCTTACATGTGGAAACAGAGCCCATTTAACTCTCCACCAGCATATCATTCATTATATTCCTTGTCTCTATTCAATTTTAGTGGGACCCATACCACTTTGCTCCCAGAGGAACCTCCACACCAGTGAAGTATATAAGAACATTTTTTTTTAATTTCTTTTAATTTTCATTTCTATAACCTGCAGATGTAATTTTCTGGCACTTATCTTTGCTGTAGTGATACCTCCCTGACCTGTTTTCAGTTCTAAGGCCGGCGTCACACTGGCGACAGAATCGGACGACTGCAATGCGATGAAAAATCGCATTGCAGTCGGACCTATGTTGATCTATGGAGCAGCTCCCAGTATCAGATTTTTTGTGGTCCGTTTTAAACGTCCGTGTACAATCGCAGCATGCTGCGATTGTCACCGATTGTCGGTCGACAATCGCCAATGCAAGTCTATGGGAGCGATGAAAAATCGGATTACAAACGGACCACACTGTGTGACTTGCGATGAAATCGCATCGGTGTCCTTTAGAAAAGCCGGCAATTCATCCCCGGCTATACTGTAAAATCACACTGGCAGCTTTAATAAAGAATAGAAAGAATAGATATACACACATAGAATACATATATATATATATATATATATATATATGTAATTGTGACATGTATATATATATATATATTTATATTTCCTAGACTTCTACATACTGTAATAGCAGCAAATTCAATTGCCGGCTTCTGTGAAATCACAGAAGCCGACATGAAATGATACATTGTTTCCACACAGTTAACCATGTCATTTCCTGTATTTTGATATTTTATTAGAACTTACAATTACATGAGTGTATTTGTGCAAAATTTCAGACATGTAGGGGTTAATTAAAGCTGTAATTTCATTGGAAAAAAATGCGTGGGCTCCAGCTGTATTTTCTCCACCAGACAGACAAAGCAAAGCGAGTGGGGGCAGATAATAACAGCCTAGGGAGGGTACATTTTTTGTGCCCCCTGGCTACTAACATCTGCCCCCAGACACCCCAGAAAGGGCAAATCTATAATTAGATTCGCCCTTTCTGGCACTTTGCCCGTCTATTCCCATTGCCCTGTAGCGGTGGCGAATGGGTTAATAATCTCACCTTACTGTCACCTTAGTATTGAAAGGTGACCTTGAGGGAGGTTAATAATTGAGAGCTGTCAATTAGACAACTATCAATTATTAATTCTATTGTATGAAAGAAAAATCAAACACACACAGTTTAATAAAAAATAAGTTTAATTAAATAATCACACAGTTTTTTACCATATTTTATTTTCCTGCTAAAACCATTTCCTGTAATAAAAATAAAATAAAAAAGCAAAATTATACTTACCAATCCGATGTACAGTCAGGTCCCACGGTGTAATCCTTCAGAAAGGGTTAACAGGTTACAGTTAGCAGGGAGATAATTCTGTCTCCTAGCTCTAACCCCATGAATGAATAAGTTCCTCTCCCAGCGAAAGTAGAGGAATAGATTCATGAATGGAGCTTAATTGATTTATTGGCAATTTAACTTTAGTGACCTGACCTAAAGGGAAAGTGGACACAATCAATTAAGCGTCATTCATGAAACACATCCTCTCCTGTCGCCAGGAGAGGAACTTATTCATTCAGGAGCTTTGAGCTGAGCATGCAGGATTACTTGCACTGCTTGGCTCAAAGCTAGTTAACCCTTTGTGAAGGATTACAGCGTGGGACGTGACAGATCAGCGGAATAGGTAAGAATAATGTTTTTTTATTTTTTTATCTTTATTTTAGGAGATCAATGGCTTAGCACGGATTAAGTGTAAAATAAAATATGGTCAAAAAAATGTGTTTTTATTTCATTAAAATTAATTTTTATTAATGTGTCTGTGTTTTTTTAATTTACTTCAATAGGATTAATAATTGATAGTTGTCTAATTGACAGCTCTCAATTATTAACCTGCCTTAAGGTCACCTTTCAATACTAAGGTGACAGTAAGGTGAGATTATTAACCCATTCGGCACCGCTACAGGGCAATGGGAATAGACGGGCAAAGTGCCAGAAAGGGCGAATCTAATTATAGATTTGCCCTTTCTGGGGTGTCTGGGGGCAGATGTTAGTAGCCAGGGGGGGGCACAAAAAATGTACCCTCCCTAGGCTGTTATTATCTGCCCCCACTCGCTTTGCTTTGTCTGTCTGGTGGAGAAAATACAGCGGGAGCCCACGCATTTTTTTCAACGAAATTACACCTTTAATTAACCCCTACATGTCTGAAATTTTGCACAAATACACTCATGTAATTGTAAGTTCTAAACAAATATCAAAATACAGGAAATGACATGGTTAACTGTGTGGAAACAATGTATCATTTCATGTCGGCTTCTGTGATTTCACAGAAGCCGGCAATTGAATTAGCGGCTATAACAGTATGTAGAAGTCTAGGAACTATAAATATATGTATATGTACATGTCACAATGACATGTATATATATATATATGTGTTCTATGTGTATATATCTATTCTTTTTTTTGTGATTGAAATACTATTCTTTTGGATCCATTATATGTCAGTTTTGCAAGCCTGCGAGAAAATCTCTCAAGTCCGATGAAAATCGGATGTTACAAGGTACACACACATGCGACTAAATCGCATCTTTGAAGGAAAATCGGATGCCAGAAGGATGTGTGATGTTTGCATTTTGATCCGACAATCGACCGTCTAAAACGGACCGATTTTTTGTCGTTGTGTGTGACGCCGGCCTAAGGGTGATCCTTGTAGTATATATTTTGTGCATGCTATCCTCATGTTAACTAAATCTATATGTGATCTATATATATCTCATATGTTATGTATTCCTTTTATACATGTTAGACAATTCCTGTTCCTATTAGGTATTTTTTTTAATTAATACACAAAAATGCCCAAAAAGTCTCACAATCCCATGTAAAAGTGGGTACTATATACCACAGACTGAATGAATCACATTAATGATAACCATGTAGTTAAAACAAGGCTTCACCGAATGGTATATATAATAAAAAATGTACTTTATTAGAAAATAATTAAAAACATACAGTACATACATACTCGCCATGGACTCACCACAAAACAATGTAATCTAACCGCAAAGCAAGATGTAACACCATGTGCTGACAATCACAGAGGATCACAATATCCTACCCTAAATAAATAGCAAGCCTAACTCAAAGGCATATGTCTGAAAAGGACTCTGCATCTATATCACACAACTAAAATGCTGGCTTGTGCCCATGCAAAACTGTGAATAAATCCCAAGGTGTATGAGTGTACATACCAGCGGTATAGCAGTGGTGAGCACTGGATGTCCCTCTGCCCCAAGACATCTCTTGAAAAAGGCTTGTTAGCCGAAACGTTGAATATGAATATTTGTGTCTATGAGTCGCACGTACCAGGGCCTTGGGGTACTCGGCACTGAGCCCGTTCACTTCAATGGGGATGTCACGGGTAGCACGACTCGGTCCGTTGCCCTGGGCGCTCACTAAAGGGGGATATTTACAGGGGATTTAGAAATGTTTGTGACGCCACCTGTGGTTTCTGATCAGGGTGACCAGCGCTGCAGGGTGAATCCTCTGAGGGGTTGTTACGGGGCAGCAAGGTGTTAAGTCTTCCACAGGTAAGACTGATCCCTCGAGGTATATGGCAGTGCAGGGGTGAAGGCAATAAGGCAGACACACACAATGAGTCTCTTTCCGTACCTTTACTGGTGATATTTGCAGGCACGTCCCGGGAAGCTGCTCAGGGTGGAGGATGCACGTCCAGTAATCACTGAGTAGGTGTAAGGCCTCCTTACTTCTTTATGTGTGTGAGTTTCTAACTTGCATAAAACAAAGTTTAACTCTGTGTGAAACAGCTAAGCCCGGCTGACATTGTGGTAGAGCCTTCTTGCGGACAGAACTAAGTCCTCTATGGCTGATCAGGCCTGACTCCTGTTCTTCCTGACCCCGGTTACGTATCAGCACTGAAGGGCCCCTCTGCGACCTGAAGTCCAGCAGGGTCTCTGGTTTCTCCCACTAGCCGTGAAGGTACTAGCAAGCTCGGACCCGGTGTCCGGTTGTGCAGAGTGGAGGTAAGCTATCGTTGCTATTTCTCCTCAGTCACTCTCTTTCCCTTTTTCCACTTTCCTGTCGTCCTACTCACACCTTTAACATAAGCACAGGCAGCAGTAGATGTCAGCTTCCTTCTCTTCACCGCTCCCCAACAGTACCTCAGTTGACTCGGTGTTACAAATACTGCAGTTCCCTTTCCTTCACTTCTTTCTTAGGCTCTGTCCAGAGTAGCTATCAGGACCTTCCGTCAGACTGATCTGTGCACACTCCGAGAGTCACTTTCCACTTCCCTAGGGAACTATCAGTCAGCACGTTCTGAGGTAACAGCTTGTTTCTCTGCTTCTGTCTCATCTGACAGGAATCTCCGTCTGTCTGAATCTGCTCTGAGCTCTGCTCTGACAGGAAATCAACTCCAAAAGGCTAAAGTTCAGCTAGACTGTCTCTCTGGAATGTCTACTGCTGCATCTCTCCACACCCTTATATACTCTAAAGGGCTCCCTCTGGTGGCACTATAGTGAAATGTGAAGTGTGAATGAATATCGGGTGATTGTGAATTACCTTTCTGTGCATCCTCCAGGGTACATGTGGCACCAAGCGCAGCTGGGCTACACATCTACATTACTGAAAAATTTCTTTGCTACAATCCTGAACAATAAGGAAAATAATCTTTTTTGTTTTTTTCATCCTTGTTTTTGTCAAATGAATAATAAATATATAAATATAATTCTTTGAGTGCCGGAGTTTTTCTACTTTTGTTTATGAATTTTTTTCTCCTGAGCACCATCCTCAACTGCAGTGAGCACCTCTTAGTCCTGTTACATATATAAAGACCAACATGGATATTACCGCCATATGATCAGTGGTAGATACCATTCCTACAGAACATATAGGAGATCACCGCACAGTTATAGATGGTGACTTTCCGCTGACGTTCTTTCTGATGGAGTCGTTCACTTTTCTCGTCTTTTCCATCTGGCCCAAACCGACATGACAACTTCTTCCAGCCAGGACTCGGCTGCAGAGATTACAACAAAGACACATTTCACGTCTCATATTTTCAGCACAGTGACCATTTATTCCCAACCTGCACAAACTCCTTATCCTGATGATACCCCAATACTGAGCCACTGCTGCCTTGTGTGTCATTATTACTGCCCCTGCTGGGTGGTTCTGTGTGCCCTTTAAATTCTAAAGCACCCCTCTATAATATAGTAATTGCCGGGTGCAAGTGCCCTAGAAAACACTGCCCACATTTTGTTCCCTAGAAAGAAATAATGCCCTGTGTGTGCCCCTTTGATAACCACAGTAACCTGAGTTCCCCTATATCAATAAATGTCCACTTTACATTTAATAATGTCCTGTGTCTCCCCCTTGTACAGCTCCCCTATACATAGTATGATGCTCTCTTATACCCAGTATAATGCCCCCTCACTGTATAGTACCACTCACACAGTATACTGACCCCTTAGTAGCCCCCAAACTGTTTGATGGCTACAATACTGTATGATGGCTGTCACACTCACGCCCTGGCTGATGGGGTGAGCCAAGGGGGGTTGTGGCCCCACTGTACCACAAACCAGACTACCCTGAAAGGGGTGTGACTAAGACAGCTGCCTCGGTCTTCACTGGAGCCTCTGATGGTGAGGACAGGCTTGTGCGGCAGGCAGCTGCCAAGTGACACTCCATGGTGGTGTCTGGCTGTGGCTGCTGAGTGCTGACCCCACTTGGGGAGTTGGTGGCATGGCTGAGACACAGGGCAGGCTGGCACGGATGAGACACAGGGCAGGCTGGTACAGATGAAAAACCGGGCAGGCTGGCATGGATGAGACACCGGGCAGCTGGTCGGTGAGCACAGGGCAGGTGGTCTTCACACAGCAAATGCTGATACTGGAACTGACTGGAAGGAATGGTGTATGGAGGTACCAGTAGAGACCTGGTCACACAGCAAATGTAGATACTGGGACTGACTTAGAAGGAATGATATATTGAGGGACAGGTAGAGACCTGTTCACAGAGCAGGTACTGGTACTGGCACAGACAGAAAGGAATGGAGTATGGAGGAACCTGTTCACACAGGAAGAGAACCGCAAGGCTGTGGAGAAGGGCTGTAGAGCCACAAGAGATACTGCACAGGCAGGAGCAAAGCAGAGCGGAACTGCAAGATATGCGGAGAGAAGCTGCAGTAAGAGATTGCTGCAGCTGCAGGAGCGAGGCAGCACGGAACCGCAAGATATGCGGGGAGGAGCTGCAGCAAGAGATTGCTGCAGCACTGAAGCAGAGCGGAACCGCAAGATATGCGGAGAGGAGCTGCAGCAAGAGAGTGCTGCAGCTGCAGTAGCAAAGCAGAGCAGAACCGCAGGAGTGCGGACAAGAGGCAGAGAGAGATACAGAGAGACCACAAGGCAAGAAACCACAAACAAGGAGACTAAGAGACAGAGGTAGGACTGAGTTCAGACAAGGTAAGGACATGAGACAAGGTACAGGGACAAAGACACCGGGACCAGGATATTTTGCCTCCTGGAGGGCGGACAAACAGGTACAAGACAAAGCTAGGAGTGAAGCCTCCAAGATGGAGAAACACAAATCAAGACCTGGCAGCTCGGCAGCAAGATACTGAGTTAACACATTGCACAGGCATGATCCACAGGGTGGAGCTGCCTTAAATACTAGGGGGCTAATGGTAATTGGTCAGTTAGGTGCACCCTGACTCCATAAGAACCAGAGAGTTCTGGCGCCGCCCCCCTATGGACACAGCCATGAGACATGCAGAGAGCAGACAGAAAGCAAGAGGCACAGAGCCCGGAGCTGGGAGCAGACAGAAATCACAGCATGACCTGGAGCAGTGAGCAAGTAGGTGTGTGAGGGATGGGAGGCCATGCAGTGATGCCAGCAGGGTTGTCACGATGGCCCCTTCACTGTAATCTCCACAATGTGTGATGGCCCACTAGATAGCTTCCATATAGTATAATGCACCAGATACAGTTAGGCCATAAATATTTGGACAGAGACAACATTTATCTAATTTTGGTTCTAGACATTACCACAATGAATTTGAAACAAAACAAATCAGATGCAGTTGAAGTTCAGACTTTCAGCTTTCATTTGAGGGTATCCACATTAAAATTGGATGAAGGGTTTAGGAGTTTCAGCTCCTTAACATGTGCCACCCTGTTTTTAAAGGGACCAAAAATAATTGGACAGATTAAATAATTGTAAATAAAATGTTCATTTCTAGTACTTGGTTGAAAACCCTTTGTTAGCAATGACTGCCTGAAGTCTTGAACTCATGGACATCACCAGACACTGTGTTTCCTTCTTTTTGATGCTCTGCCAGGCCTTCACCGCGGTGGTTTTCAGTTGTTGTTTGTTTGTGGGCCTTTCTGTCTGAAGTTTAGTCTTTAACAAGTGAAATGCATGTTCAATTGGGTTGAGATCAGGTGACTGACTTGGCCATTCAAGAATATTCCACTTCTTTGCTTTAATAAACTCCTGGGTTGCTTTGGCTTTATGTTTTGGGTCATTGTCCATCTGTAGTATGAAACGACGACCAATCAGTTTGGCTGCATTTGGCTGGATCTGAGCACACAGTATGGCTCTGAATACCTCAGAATTCATTTGGCTGTTTCTGTCCTGTGTCACATCATCAATAAACACTAGTGACCCAGTGCCACTGGCAGCCATGCATGCCCAAGCCATCACACTGCTTCCGCCATGTTTTACAGATGATGTGGTATGCTTTGGATCATGAGCTGTACCACGCCTTCGCCATACTTTTCTCTTTCCATCATTCTAATAGAGGTTGATCTTGGTTTCATCTGTCCAAAGAATGTTCTTCCAGAACTGTGCTGGCTTTTTTAGATGTTTTTTAGCAAAGTCCAGCCTAGCCTTTTTATTCTTGATTCTTATGAGTGGCTTGCACCGTGCAGTGAACCCTCTGTATTTAATTTCATGCAGTCTTCTCTTTATGGTAGATTTGGATATTGATACGCCTACCTCCTGGAGAGTGTTGTTCACTTGGTTGGCTGTTGTGAAGGGGTTTCTCTTCACCATGGAGAGTATTCTGCGATCATCCACCACTGTTGTCTTCCGTGGGCGCCCAGGTCTTTTTGCATTGATGAGTTCACCAGTGCTTTCTTTCTTTCTCAGAATGTACCAAACTGTAGATTTTGCCACTCCTAAAGTTGTAGCAATTTCTCGGATGGGTTTTTTCTGTTTTTTGCAGCTTAAGGATAGCTTGTTTCACCTGCATGGAGAGCTCCTTTGACCGCATGTTTCCTTCACAGCTAAACCTTCCAAATGCAAACACCACACCTCAAATCAACTCCAGCCCTTTTATCTTCTTAATTGAGAATGATATAATGAAGGGATTGCCCACACCTGTCCATGAAATAGCCTTGGAGTCAATTGTCCAATTACTTTTGGTCCCTTTAAAAACAGGGTGGCACATGTTAAGGAGCTGAAACTCCTAAACCCTTCATCCAATTTTAATGTGGATACCCTCAAATGAAAGCTGAAAGTCTGAACTTCAACTGCATCTGATTTGTTTTGTTTCAAATTCATTGTGGTAATGTCTAGAACCAAAATTAAGATAAATGTTGTCTCTGTCCAAATATTTATGGACCTAACTGTAGTCCTCAATATAGTATAATGCACTAACCATAGGCCTCCATATGGTATAATGCACTAGATAGTCCTTAATAAGGTATAATCCACTCCCCATAGGCCTCCATATTGTATAATGCACTCCCCATAGGCCTCCACATTGCGTAATGCACTCCATAGGAAGGCTTTACATAGTATCATGCATTCCCCATATACAGACTCTATATAGTGTAGTGCACTCCCCATAGGCAGACTCTATAGCATAATGCACTCCCCATAGGCAGACTCTATAGTGTAATGCACTCCCCATAGGTGGGCAAAGGAGGTACGGACACCTCATGCAACATGCTGTACAGTTTATTTTGCTTGATTTTCAAATGTATCTATTCCACAGTGGGTACAGCACTTTAATCCAAAAGCTGAAAACCAACAGTATGGCATGGAAAGATGGGTGATTCTCCTAATTGGTGCATAATGCAGTAATTATGATGCTTTCCTGATCAATGGGATAGGGTAGTTATTTGTAAATTTGGCACTGCCCCCTTAAGACCAGCACAAATTAAGATGGGGTCTTTCTTAACACTAATCCACTTTAGCATTTTACCTGTGACAATAAGGTAGTGACACCAGACACTCCAGCTAAATCCTTCTACATTAGCACATGCCCAAATAGTCTTTTGGAGGGAAGCCGCTCAGGTCCCTGGGAGAGATAAGATGCACTTACATGAAGGCGTTTTCACATTATATGGGCCAATCGCTGTGTAGTTCCCCATTATTAATGGCAGCTTGGTCTGGGCCTCACCAGTGTCATAATGGTTGGACACTGCCATTAACTCAGAACTACCGAGGCCTAACAAACATTAAACAATCACCATATGATCTCCACACATACTTGGCGCCTGAAAAGAGTCGCATATAGAAAAGTGGGGAGACACCAAGCGCTATAGGTCAATAGGGTGTTATCTTGGAGGAAATAAGTGTAGGTGAGAGATAAAGAAATTTGCTCACCTTTTGGTAATGCTACGACCCATAACTGAGGAATTACCAGTAAGATACGACAGCTGCCGCAGTACTCACATGTCAGGAGAATAATTGAACAATTGGTGGGCGGACAGGGGTAGCAGTCTGTAATGCTGCGCTAGATTCAAAACATCCAGAGGGCGTAATGATGAATTATACCATGCAGTTTATTCTCAACGCATTTCAAATTTGTGGTTCTCCTGATGAAGTTGGTTCAACTTCGAAACACGTTGAGAATAAACTACAAGGTAAAATCCATCATTACGCCCTCCAAATTTTTTTAACCGCGCACAGCAACGCAGGCTACTACTCCTATCCTCTCATCAAGAGTTAGCATATGGCATTCCTACAATGTATATAGGAAAAACATGGCCCATCTTAAAGCAATTGCAGCCTTATTCATATAAGAAAACTGAGACAGTCCACATATATTAACATACTGTACTAGATACAACTGGAGGAGCAACTCCAGAAGACCTAGGTTTATAGTAGAGGACCTCATGCACATAATGTAAAGCGGATATACACAGGATGGACATCGTACATATGTTTTCTCTTGGTAAGACGTAACTGCAAATAAACTGGTTTTGCCTGGGGAAAGAGCAAGCATCTGTTAGGGGATGAGAGCAAATGAGGTTGGCACTGTTACTGTGCATTGTGATATGTATATATTTTAATGAATTGCTTTGAAATAACAGAACATTACCTTTCTACTATGGAAACCATGTACCTGGTGGACTCCTGTGAGTGAAGTGATGAAGACATTAGGTTTCCTTATATCATGTCTACTCATGGGTCTGGACTTTTGTTATCAACAGATAAGTAAAATCATTACTTAAATGGGGACAGCAATATAACCTTGTAACTGTATGGACAGTTCTGTGTATCCTGACCAGATCATGTCTATCCTGACTTTTCCACATCATGCAATAGTTATCAAACATTACCCATATAATTATAGAGCATGTACCAAGATTAGATGTTACCCCCTATCCATAGGATAGGGGATAGCTTCCAGATCGCTGGGTATTTCCACTGCTGGGACACAAACCAATACTGAAAAGATGGCTCTGAAGAGACCTGTCTGAATGGAGTGAGGCCTAGCATGTGCACATCCACTTCAATTCATAGTCAACGGGAAGCGATAGATTGCTGAATGCAGCTCTGTTACTTCTGGCAGTCCCATTGAGAAAGCATGGAGCCATGCTCGGCCTCACTCCATTCAGATGGATCTCTTCAGAGCTCAATTTTCAGGATTGGTGGGAGTCCTAGTGAATGAAACCCTCAGGAATTGGGTAACATCTCATTTTAATACTTACGCTATAAATGGTCAGCACTGTATTTTCTGACAACTTGATCTCATTTGATAAATATATGTAATAAATTGGTAATCTGTAAGTCATTTAGAGTTGATCTTGTCCAACCCCTCCTCACCCCTGACAAATCATTTTAAAGTACTGGCAGCTGGGTAATTCCCTTCTAAATTGCCGTTCGCTTCCTGCTGTCAAATGTAATCTGTTTCTATCAGCAGAGACACCAGGGATTACAGGAAGGGAGGATGGATCTTTTTCCCTCTGCTCCTTCTCTCATGTATGTCAAACTGCATACAGACATAGCAGAGAAATGGCCTTTCAGTTTAGGACCGGCAAATCACGGGGTAATAGTAGGTGAAACACTTTTTAAAATGTAAGTGAAAGGATGTTCCAGCACCTATAGTACTGGCAGTATGTTGATAAAAAGGAACAGTTCTTTCAAGAAGATTTGATAGCAAGTCGTTAAGCATAGAAACTGGGACAGTTCTTGAACATATTTGAATTGCATATATATCATCAGCAGTTTTAACTTGTTGTAGTGGAGGAGGGTAGCAAGAGAATGCTATTCAATAGCATTTGCGTGAAATGACAAGTTTCCTTTAAAGTACATTTTCACACTTAAAATCTCAATAGTTCTAAAATGTTATACTAATTAAATTTATTACTATAGTTTAAGCTCATTTTTCTGCGTAACCGTAGAGTTAAATGATAAAATTCTGGCTGCCTGCAAGCACCACTAGATGGAGCACAAAGTACATGGTTGACAACCTCCTGTAAATTGGCTGTAAAGATCCTCAGCATTGGAAATGAAAAACCCCTGCTTGGCTTAACATGCAGATGTCCTTAGTCATGGAAACATTTTACGTCAAAAATGCATCTGTTTTTGCCTTGATGCAATGTTTTAATGTACCTGAAACGTTTTAAGCCTACTAATAATTTTTTTTTATATCCAAACAGCTTGCTTTGACCTCTAGAGGGCGCGCCTGGTAGCTAATTGCATTTGATGTAGACATTGAACTTATTAACAGCAGAGCATTCAGTAATGAGCTCCCTCTAGTGGTGACTGCACGTTGCCAGAATTTTATTGATTCATTTACTTATTTATTTGATCATTTACTAACTCTGTATAGGAGATTTGAAGCAATGATTATTACAAGAATGTATAAGAAAGATGATTTAGTGCAGAATGTTGAACCTAAAAATTATATGATTATAATTAATTAACTTTAAAGAAGAATTTTTATTTCTTGTTGTTAGGCTGGTTTCACATTTGCATATCTGTGCGCAGCGTTTTATCCGCAGAGATCTGCATGCATCTTGTGTACCTATCCTTAACATGGTGTACGCAGGGACATGCGTTTGCATCAGTTCGCATGCGTCTGCGTACGCATGCGTCGTTTCTCGGTGTGTGGCGGGGTCCGGCGAACGCAACATGTTGCATTTTTTAATACAAGAGTTAGGACTGTCCCACAAGGGTTGCCTTGACGTGGCGGGATGGCTTGTACATTCTTTTGATCAAAATTATGTTTACTAAATACCCTTATAAGGCTATGTGCACACATTGCGGAATTGCCATGGAAATTTCCGCGGCAATTCCGCACCTCCCTGCCGCGGGAAATACGCATATTATAGGTATGCGTATTCCCGCTAAAAACTAGCGTTTTGCAAGCGGAATTAGCTTGCAGAATGCTAGCGTTTTACAAGCGATCTGACAGGTTGGTCACACAAGTCAAACAAGTGTTTGACACGTGTGACCAACTTTTTACTATTGATGCCGCCTATGCCGCATCAATAGTAAAAAGATCTAATGTAAAAATAATAAAAAAATAATAAATAATGATATTCTCACATTCCGGCGGCCCCCGCAGCTTTCCCGCCTCTCAGCACGCTCCCGGTCAATCCCGTTCCCAGTCGTCCTTTGCGACAATCATCCCGATGACGTAGCATCACGCGAGACCGCTACG
>JARQOD010000003.1:191441816-191465736 GCA_033576555.1 Oophaga sylvatica | reverse complement strand
ACCGCGCAAAAGCAACGCAGGCACACCCCATCCCTAAATCAAGAGTTAGCAAAAGGGCTTTCCCCTAAAATGTATAAAAGGAAAAAACCTGGCCCACTTAAAGAAATTTGCAGCCTTATTCATAAAAGGAAAACGAGACGGCCACATATTTAACATACGGGTACGGATAAAAAGGAACCCCCAACTCCAAAGACCGGGGTTTAAAGAAGGGGACCTCATGCACAAAAAGGAAAACCCGGATATACACAAAAGGGCATCGTACAAAATTTTTTTTCTGGTAAAGCCCAAACGAAAAAAACCCGGGTTTTGCCGGGGGAAAAGCAAGCTTTCTTTGGGGGAATAGAGCAAATGATTTTGGCCCTTTTAACTGGGGAAATTGTGATAGTATAAAATTTTAATAAAATTTTTTAAAAATAAAAAAGAACATTCCCTTTCTCCAGGGAAAACCCAAAACCCCATGGGGACTCCTGTGAGGAAGGGGATGAAGACATTAGGTTTCCTTAAATAAAGCCCCAACCATGGTTTTTGGTTTTTTGGGGTTACCCAAACCTATGTAAAACAAAACAAACGGGGGACAGAAATACCCCCAAAGGAAATTTAAAGGGCCAGTTCTGGTACCCCTAACCAAAATAAAGTAAAAATTGACTTTTCCACATAAATCAATATTTATCAAACTTACCCAAAATTTAAAAAGGCTTTGACCAAGATTAGATGTTCCCCCCCCAAATCCATAGAAAGGGGGAAGCTTCCAGATCGCGGTTTTTCCACTGCGGGGAAAAAAAAACAAACCAATACTAAAAAATTTGGCCTAAAGGGACCTTTTCCTAAAAGGAAATTTAGGCCTAGCATGTCCACACCCACTAAATTCTTTATCAACGGGAAGCGAAAAGATTGCTGAAATGCAGCCTGAAATTTCGGCAGCCCCCATTGAGAAAGCTTTGGAGCCAGCTGGGCCTCACCCCCTTTTTCAAAAGGATCTCTTCAACCCCTTTTTCGGGTTTGGGGAGTCCTAGGGGAAATAAAAACCCTCGGGAAATTTGGAAAAACATTAAATTTTAATACTTACCTATAAATGGTCAGCACTGTATTTTCTGACAACTTGATCTCATTTGATAAATATATGTAATAAATTGGTAATCTGTAAGTCATTTAGAGTTGATCTTGTCCAACCCCTCCTCACCCCTGACAAATCATTTTAAAGTACTGGCAGCTGGGTAATTCCCTTCTAAATTGCCGTTCGCTTCCTGCTGTCAAATGTAATCTGTTTCTATCAGCAGAGACACCAGGGATTACAGGAAGGGAGGATGGATCTTTTTCCCTCTGCTCCTTCTCTCATGTATGTCAAACTGCATACAGACATAGCAGAGAAATGGCCTTTCAGTTTAGGACCGGCAAATCACGGGTAATAGTAGGTGAAACACTTTTTAAAATGTAAGTGAAAGGATGTTCCAGCACCTATAGTACTGGCAGTATGTTGATAAAAAGGAACAGTTCTTTCAAGAAGATTTGATAGCAAGTCGTTAAGCATAGAAACTGGGACAGTTCTTGAACATATTTGAATTGCATATATATCATCAGCAGTTTTAACTTGTTAGTGGAGGAGGGTAGCAAGAGAATGCTATTCAATAGCATTTGCGTGAAATGACAAGTTTCCTTTAAAGTACATTTTCACACTTAAAATCTCAATAGTTCTAAAATGTTATACTAATTAAATTTATTACTATAGTTTAAGCTCATTTTTCTGCGTAACCGTAGAGTTAAATGATAAAATTCTGGCTGCCTGCAAGCACCACTAGATGGAGCACAAAGTACATGGTTGACAACCTCCTGTAAATTGGCTGTAAAGATCCTCAGCATTGGAAATGAAAAACCCCTGCTTGGCTTAACATGCAGATGTCCTTAGTCATGGAAACATTTTACGTCAAAAATGCATCTGTTTTTGCCTTGATGCAATGTTTTAATGTACCTGAAACGTTTTAAGCCTACTAATAATTTTTTTTTATATCCAAACAGCTTGCTTTGACCTCTAGAGGGCGCGCCTGGTAGCTAATTGCATTTGATGTAGACATTGAACTTATTAACAGCAGAGCATTCAGTAATGAGCTCCCTCTAGTGGTGACTGCACGTTGCCAGAATTTTATTGATTCATTTACTTATTTATTTGATCATTTACTAACTCTGTATAGGAGATTTGAAGCAATGATTATTACAAGAATGTATAAGAAAGATGATTTAGTGCAGAATGTTGAACCTAAAAATTATATGATTATAATTAATTAACCTTAAAGAAGAATTTTTATTTCTTGTTGTTAGGCTGGTTTCACATTTGCATATCTGTGCGCAGCGTTTTATCCGCAGAGATCTGCATGCATCTTGTGTACCTATCCTTAACATGGTGTACGCAGGGACATGCGTTTGCATCAGTTCGCATGCGTCTGCGTACGCATGCGTCGTTTCTCGGTGTGTGGCGGGGTCCGGCGAATGCAACATGTTGCATTTTTTAATACAAGAGTTAGGACTGTCCCACAAGGGTTGCCTTGACGTGGCGGGATGGCTTGTACATTCTTTTGATCAAAATTATGTTTACTAAATACCCTTATAAGGCTATGTGCACACATTGCGGAATTGCCATGGAAATTTCCGCGGCAATTCCGCACCTCCCTGCCGCGGGAAATACGCATATTATTGGTATGCGTATTCCCGCTAAAAACTAGCGTTTTGCAAGCGGAATTAGCTTGCAGAATGCTAGCGTTTTACAAGCGATCTGACAGGTTGGTCACACAAGTCAAACAAGTGTTTGACACGTGTGACCAACTTTTTACTATTGATGCCGCCTATGCCGCATCAATAGTAAAAAGATCTAATGTAAAAATAATAAAAAAATAATAAATAATGATATTCTCACATTCCGGCGGCCCCCGCAGCTTTCCCGCCTCTCAGCAACGCTCCCGGTCAATCCCGTTCCCAGTCGTCCTTTGCGACAATCATCCCGATGACGTAGCATCACGCGAGACCGCTACGTCATCTGGGGTGATTCTCGCAATGCATTACTGGGACTGGGATTGGCCGGGAGCGTCGCTGAGAGGCGGGAAAGCTGCGGGGGCCGCCGGAAGGTGAGAATATCATATTTTTTATTTTAATTATTGTTTTTACATGGATATGGGACCCAGGGCTTGGAGGAGAGTCTCCACTCCTCCAGACCCTGGGTACCATCCGCACATGAACCGCTTACTTTCCGCATGGTGGGCATAGCCACATGCGGAAAGTAATCGGTTCAATGCATTCCTATGGCGGCGGAATCGCCGCAGTTCCGCAAAAAAGAATGAGCATGCTGCGGATTCTCCCGCGATGCGATTCCGGAAAAACACGCAGCATGTGCACAGCATTACGGAATCTCATAGGCCTTAATGAGTTGTATTGTGTAAGTGGTTTTGCCGTGGTTTCGCGGCGTTTACCGCCGCGAAAAACCACGGCAAAACCGCTAGGAATCCGCAACGTGTGCACAGGCCTTAACTATTACTACCTTCATGCATTTTATTTTAGGATATTTGTTTTTTGTGTCTGGTTTTCTGTGTAATGGTCATGTGTTAATATGCATTTACATTTTGCATACACATTAACTTACTTTTTCAGCTCAGATCTAGTTTTTTATTTTTTTATTTTATTTTTATGTTGCATTTTTCGAAGCATCTAAAATCCGTCAAATATGCGCAGTCATGCGCGTGCGGATGAGTGCGCAAAAAAAACAACGCATTACTGTCTAAGAGAATGCATTGATACGCAAGGACATGCGCATGGATGCGTTCATTGTGCATGCGGACTTCATACTGCGTATGTACAGGAACTGATTACACCACTTGGAAATATCGAACGCATACGCATAAACAATGCACGTATTTTTTGGTGTCATGTGTAAGATTATGCGGATAAAAAAATTGCTGCGTAAACATGCGTTTACGCATGAAGATGATGCGCTGCGCCCAGAAACGCCAATGTGAACCTAGCCTTAGCTGCTGTTTTTCTCCTGGTATAATTTTCATGTGTGCGGCCAGCTTTAATCCATAGATCACAATCCAGCGGGATAAAATGCCCATTACACGGTGTGATTAGAAGTGAAAATACTGAAGCACTGCACCTCCGATGATATTAGTTCATCAATAGGAGCAGACGTAATCAAGATCAATAGCCCTATTCTCCCCGTCTAATGTAAAGGAACAGGGGGTAGACTCTGCATACGCTCCGATCTAGTTCATCTGTACCCAGGGTACATATAGGCATTGTACTGCACAGATCTGTCTAAATTTATCTCTCTCCACCCTGCTCCTCAACCACAGTGCTGGCGTCAGCGGGGAAACTGGAGAAAATGACTATGAATGTGAGTTTATGGATGATAAGTATGTGTATAGATCTCACCTCCCCTTCCCACCTTATGCTTCACAGCAGAGGTGACATATATTATTTAGACCCAGAAGGCCCTGGTTTATCTGTGAGCTGTAAATACATACAAGGAAAAGAAAAGAACTAATCACATTGACAGATTATGGAAATGTCTGGATGTGAGGAATAAATAAATATATTCTGCACTCTTCGCCCCAGAAATTGAATCAGACGCTGCGTGGAACCATCATATTCTCGCAATGTATACGCCAATGTGCCCACAGACTACCTGTCCAAGCGGATGCCGAAAGAGTGACATTTTTTATATATTAGTAAATGATAGTATACATTATATTAATCACCTTAGCTCGCCAATATTATTGGATGCCTGAAAAAAGAGGAAAACCCAGTGCTATGCTCGTTGTACAGTGGGAGTCAATGGCAGATACACATTAAAGGTATACAGCTGCCTTCATCTACTGCCTATATTCAGGGCTATACTTCTAATATATGAATAATATAGTACTGATTTATATATCTCCATTTCATACCTGCAAAATAAAGAATATATGTGGAATACATTGATTTTCCAGATTTTATTACATATGACAGCGGTTTTTGCTATAAATGATTAAAAAAAATTACCAAAACGATGACACAGTCGCAATGCTACATAGATTAACATTTGTCCATTAAAAATATTAAAATTCTCTCATTCTGTTAAAATGTGTAGTGTTCCATATATTATATCATCTTGAATCAAAATTTATCATTTGTAAAAAAATAAAAAACAGTTTGGCCAAAATTAGAAATAGACTATTCTATGGTCAGGACAGGGTTAAATATTTAAGGTCTCCTACAGGAGCTTGATAGAGATCCTGCAATACCAAATATTAGCCAGCAGATGGCGGCAATGTAATAGGTGAAAACAATGCAGCCCCCACGCTCAGCTGGCAGAGCGCAGTGCATGGCCGGGTGAGGAGCTACAGACAGGTCTGTGGAGAGGAGATGGAGCATGGAGCATCCTCTGCCTCCCTGGGATAGGCTGCCACACTGTTACCTCTGCTGCTGACTTCTACCAGGCACTCAGGGTAATGGCTCTTCTGAGTTTTGGGTTACCTATGTGTAGACTAGATGCATGAGGGATCACTTGATGCTTTGTATGCAAGTGAAGCTGGGAACCCCTGGCTCAGTTGGTCCTATGTGCATGAGGCTTGCAGAGTGGAAAGAGAATATTCTGCTTAGATCTGGATGTGTGGGTCTAAATGTGGAGGGGCTGATGATGAGAAACACACTGCATGAGCCTAAGGTGTTGGCATTATTCTGGGTATTAAAGGGGGCATGATTTGTCTGCTAATTGTAAAGCAATATACTCTTCAAGATGGTAGATCCATAATGTGTCATGTCCTGGCAATCTTCATTTATTACTCTAGATCACAAATCCATTGTAAATGTACCTAGAATCAGATGCTTAGATAATTGAGTTATAATTTATTATTCCTGTAAATGACAGTGGTATAAGACATGCTACCGTGCCCATATGTGAGAGCCATGTGTCACCATACATTCTAGGTGAGATACATGGCAACTATAGCCATAGAGTGAGCGCTGCCATCATTGCATTGGTCCTGCATGTATCCTAACTCTTTATATATCCAGGCACCAGTTATTCCACTATAAGGAGAAAAATACTATTTATGTATATGCATGTGTGTGTGATATTTTGTATTATTTTATTTATTTTTACAAAGTGATTTTTTATATATATGTATATATATATAATATATATATATATATATATATATATATATAATATAATATATAATATATATATACACACAAATATATTAATAATGTAATAATGTTGCTGTGTCCTATGTGTACACATACACTCTATGTTATATGTGAGGGATGGTAATCTCTCTACAGTACTGAGGATATGGTCGTGCCATATAAGTGTATATAATAATACTCTTAGCATTTTATGAATATATTACTATTGGAGTAATACTATGGAGAATGCTTACAGCGATATATTGGTGAAGGAGGCTGGTACTTTTCTACAAGGACTTCTTATTGTATGTGCTAATATACTGTATATATACTCAACAGTATATCATCATTATGTATGGATCATATATACATATATATATATGTATATATATATATATATATATATATATATATATTTCTTATGTAAATGTCATATTTAGCCCAGTAGAGGATTATGCAATGCTAATATGCTGTAAAAGCGATGTCCGTACTCCTTTGCAGGCTGTGCATCAGTCTGCATAATGCCAAGGACCACAGACTTTTCTCCATCAGACAATACGTCCTTTTTTAAATGAAATACAAAGCGAAACACTTCGTGCAATCCTTCTCCCAATACAAAGGGAATCGCAGGAGATGTGGGAACAGACAGTTCCCAGTGATTACTGGGGAGATATGGCTACAGATGAAGTGATATTAACAAGACAGGCTTATTTAACATCGCAGTTAATGGATGCTGTTATTAACCCACCGTAGGAATCTGTGGAGCGTGTGATTCCACCTGACTGTAGGTTCAGGTGTTGCTAAGCTGCTCATACATGGTTCAGATACTTGAAAGTTTTGTTTCTGAGCTTCTCATCAGATTACTGATGGACTATGAGCAACCCCCATTATTCCAGACCAATGTAACATTATAAGTTTATGGGGCCATAAAATTGTTTTAATATTTTGGTATCAGCCCTGGTGACTACTAGGAGTGAGATCGACCCCATGACTGTAATAGTAATAGACATGACCCCAGACAGTCATTTATTTTGAAGTTGAGGGTCGCTCTAGATTTTTGTAGATTGTGTTTGATCCATTTTGTTTTAAGTAGAAAACTAAAACTGAAGCCGGACAAGGGGCAGTGATTCACTGTTGAGACTTGAAGGGAGATTAAAGACATAAAATGTAGATTTGGTTTTGGATTGAGATTTTGTGATATCCAACTCTCTGTGTCTCCTAGGGAGTGAGGAAGAGGCAGTCGGGTTCAGTATCTTGGACACAGGTTATTAATAATATTTATTATTATAGCGCCATTTATTCCATGGCACTTTACATGAGAAAAGGGTTCTATGTGTATATGGAATAAATAGAATTATTTTTGGTATCATATTATTATTGCAGTTGTTCTTTTATCATTATTTAATTATTGCTATTATATCATTATTGGCTCAGGGGGAATACTGTCACTGAAGAGATCCAGGTTGGTATGGAGATTTATTTTCAAAGCAACACTCCATGAGAAACAAATGTGAAAAGTAGTTTGTAACAGTCAAAGTGTTTGGGTTTTTTGCCCCTTATCAGTGCAAAGCCGTGAGAGGCAAACTGAAACAATGAGAACCAGTATTTCCCCTGAGCTGCGTTCAAGACATGTAATTTAGCCAACTAGTAACCTGCTCTGTACTGATGAGGGACAAAAAAAACCCAAACAGTATTGTCTACAGATGGGATTCTGTTTCACTGGTATGAGCTTCTTCACCTGATTCTGTAGAACAATGATGTAACTTAATAGGGTTTAGGAGATTTACAAGTAAGCTAACAAAGAAAAGGGTGGTGGGACATTATTCCAGATGCTGGCCACTAGTGGGGAACATTCAAGCAATTCAGCCTTTGCCAGGTTATTTATTTAGACAAAGCTATATAATTTCCCTAGGAAAGCCTAGAAATTTGCATGCAGACCCCACCTGATCTGAAGGGAAGCATTAGTTATCTTGTAAATATTCATGTATACTTGGAATATAACAACCTTAAAGGTTTTGGGCCGAGTTTGAAGACCATCATTGTGTTCACTTGCAAATGGGTTAAAGGGTTTGTATCAAGCTTGCAAGTTATCACTATAGAATAGGGATAACTTCCTGATCGGTGAGGGTCCAATTGCTAGAAGCCCTATGATCCTGAGAAAGGTACTCTGAATAGCCTTGTATAAATGGAGTACCCATCAAATATACGCACCTCCACTCTATTCGGTCTCTGTGGGACCAACGGAGATAATGGAAAGCAGCTTTTAGCTGTTTTCCACACTCTTATTGAGAATGGTGAAGAGGTGAACATGCTCGACCTCTGCTTCATTCAGAAGGAACTTTTCAGAGCCTTATTCTTGGGATTGGTGGTGCGGGACCCAGCAGTTGGACCCTCCAGCGATCAAGAAGTAATCCCCTATGTTGTTGATAGGGAATAGCTTCCAAACTTGGCACAAATCCTTTATATAACATTAGGCTGTTAAGTAAATCTGGCACCTAATTGGAAGTATATACTCACAATAGTACAAAACTTCTCATATGGAATGACAAATATTCTTAGAAAATTTAAACGGTGGGGTAGGACCAAGATGATTGAAAAACATGAAGACTTGGGAGACCTTAAAGAGTAACTGTCATTTTAATTTCTATTTCTTAAATATTTTCTCTGCACTAATCCGTACCTCCCACTCCCGACTCCAAGACTTCTCCCGCGCTGCGCCAATCCTCTGGAATGTTCTACCCCAAGAAATTAGGACTATCCACAATTTGCACGGTTTCAGGCGCTCCCTCAAAACACATTTGTTCAGAGTGGCCTATCACATTCACTAATCAAAGTCATTCTATGTGTAAGTGTGTGTGTGTGTGTGTGTGTGTTAGCCCATTCACTATCTCCATCCATCCCTCACTCCCTCCAGATGGCTGGACCATCATTGTAAATACACCATTGTATATACACACCTGTACTTTGTATCTCCCCCACCTCATTGTAGTTTGTAAGCTCTCACGAGCAGGGTCGCCTTATTTCGTCTTATTTTGCTTTAATTATTGTATTGTTAACGTTGTTACTTATGACTTGTGTCTTGAAACTGTTAAACTGTAAAGCGCTGCGGAATATGATGGCGCTATATAAATAAAGATTATTATTATTTATTATTATTATTATTATTATATTATTATTATTATTATTAATAGAACACATGAAAATAAGCAACTTTGTATTATATGCTATCAGAAATATATTCATCTGTCCCTGCCAGAACTGATCATTCATTATAAAAATTCTCAACAATAAAGTGCTACAAATCTCATCACAACCTAAGAATAGCTTCACATTGCATCTTTTTCTGCCATTTTTTTTGCAACTGCGCAAAAAAATGGCAGAAATTTGCTAACAAAATGATCAAAATAATAGGAAAAAAGAAACAGGTGGTGTCAGCTTACCCCAATGTTCACCGCGATGCACACCATGACTTCACTCCTCGCACGGATGTGGCAGAGCAACCAAAGTAGATGAAAAAAAGGAAAAAATCCAGCATGGAATGGAAATGGTTAAAAAAAATTTCTTTAATGGAAGTGATTAAAAATAAACAGCAATATGTAGCAGTACAGATCCACAAAAATAAGGCAGAGCTCTTATGAAAAGGGATAATAAAGAGTTTGTAATAAAGTGTTCGTGATGCCACCTTTGGTACTCGGCAATAAAGACGTTAGCCGACGCTGCAGATTCAGTCCACTGGGACAGTTGTTGATGCAGCAGAGTTGGTTCAGCTCTCCACAGGCAGAGCTATGTTACAGGACAATTAGGATATTAAAGATAATATTGGAGGTGAGTGTGGTGCAGGGCAGGTGACGCAGGAAAGATTCAGAAGACACAGCAGAGTGCAGTTTACCTTTTACTGAGCAGTGCAGGCACAGTCTGGGGTTCAGGTTACAGATGGTTCTGGAGTCGGTCAGCCTGAAAGCAATTTGGGAATCTCCGTATTCAGGTGGGTTGTGAGGCCTCCTTTCTAGGGCTATTCTCTGAGGTACTTGCTGCTGTAAACTCTATTCAAGTTCCTCTCTCTACTACTTAGGTAGAACTTCACTCGCATGTCAGGCAGCTGTAGCCTGCTTCAGTGATCAATTCTGTCTGGCGTCTCCAGCTCACATGTGCTGTGTGACATCGAGTATCATTAGGGGACAGATGATCTGCGGTCTTCTGCCCTCCGGATTCTGCTGCTGGGGCTTTAGTACCCACACAGCCTCGGGCTCCGGGGCCCGGTCTCTGGCACTAAAGCCTGGAGTGAGCTCAGCTACAGCTCCTAACCCCAGGACCTCTCCACACGTCCTCTCTCCACCGTGTTCAGGCTCCAACTAACTACTAACTTCCTGCTTCTGACCACAGAGAGAAGCTCTCCTGAAGTCGGGTTAGAGCTCCCCCTGCTGGCCTGGAGCAGGAACTGTGTTGTATGCTGAAACTACCTGATAAGGGGATCCCTTCTTTGATTCCAGGCATGACATCACTCCCCCCTGGAGGGAGGAAAGGCCATTGTGGCAATCAAACTCCTGGGGTGCCAAATTTGTGATGTGAGCCAGGGCTGTTTTATGCTGTGTTTGGAAGTTCTGTGGGTGAGGGGCGCTACTTGGTCAAGTGTGCTTCTAAGAGTGTCCTTATAGTGATGAACAGCCAGATCAGGACAGGAAAAAGAGGAGATTGGGGACAGTGATGAGTCTAGGGAGTGTGAAAGTGTCTGAGGGTTAATGGCTTGTAGATCTCTGAATGTGTGGTATGTAGGAGTGTGCTGGGGTGGGCAAGGATTTGTGAGCCGGACAAAGACCAGGTCAAGGGTGTTACCGTCCTTGTGTGTCTCAGAGGTTGACAGCTGTGAGAGGCCTAGAGAAGTGGTTAGCGATAGAAGCTGGGATGCAGGTGTGGAAGTGGGGTTGTTAATGGGGATGTTGAAGTCTCCCAGGATAAGGGTTGGTAGTTCTGACGACATGTCTGTATATTGTTACTTGCTAGTAGTAGCATCTTCTGCCAAGCTATACTTGGTTGTCTATAATAAATCTGTATTATGGCCATTTAGCTGTTGTTTGGGGGCACATATTATTTATATGCAGCAAAAATGAAGATCAAGATCATTTCCTGTTATGAAGCCATGTGTGGTTGGTCTTATATCCAGGGAGGACAATAAATTTGTGTTATGGCCATTTGCCTGTTGTAACAAAGAAGCACTTCACGCAGTGTTACCATTACAACTAACTGTAAAGGATATTTCTCATGTATTTAGTTTTAATTGCAATAATTACATTTAAATATTAAAGAATGTGTTTCAAGAGGAGCTTCCACAATTTTAGCATTATAAACTATATAGCTGCACATAGTAGAAGGAATGTAGATGACATTTTTTTTTCTCCACTCCCTTGTGGAGATGTAGGGCACTGCAATTTCTGGTGCCAATATTCCTAATGTTCAACTGGGTGATTCATTATGTTTTACTCTGTTGGCGGGCACTTTAAACCTAATATCACACTGTCCAATCATAATAATGCAGCGTCATAAGGATGAAAAAGTAGACACCCACAGTTCTGACCGAAATGGGATGCTCATAAAGAAGATCAGGATTGTGGCAACTGTTCCTGCAAAGCTACCTATTCTGATGCTGCTGTATGCCTCCTCTCCTTGGCGCTTACATAACAGGTAGATTGGGAAGGGAGTCGTGATTATACAAGATCACATGAGAAAGATGAAGTCTTGAGCGATCACACTGATAATACCTCCCTCCCGCACCTTCCTGTTATTAAATCATATGGAGAAGAGATGGCCAGCAACATTAGAATGAGGAGTACAATTGAAGACAGTGGACTGATAGAGGTAAGGATTACTGTTAGTGTAGTTAGGGAGGCATTACCAGCGCATTCATGTGACACTGATGAAGTCTGAAGTGACCATGCTAGCACAGCTCTGTCTTTTTTTTGGACATTCCATTTTGGTAAGAACTGTGGGCGACTACTTTTTCATCCCTATCATGCTGCCTTTTAATCTTGAACAGGTCATAAAGGGTTTAAAGCACACACCATAGAGCTGAAAGAATAAGTGCAGTTGAATGTAGAAATTGCACAAATTAATGTCCTGTACTCCACAACAGTGAGGAAAAACCATAATGGAGAAGAGTGGCCAGCAACATTAGAATGAGGAGTACAGTTGAAGACAGTGGACTGACTAGAGGTAAGGATTACTGTTAGTGTAGTTAGGGAGGCATTACCAGCGCATTCATGTGACACTGATGAAGTCTGAAGTGACCATGCTAGCACAGCTCTGTCTTTTTTTTGGACATTCCATTTTGGTAAGAACTGTGGGCGACTACTTTTTCATCCCTATCATGCTGCCTTTTTAATCTTGACAGAGTCATAAAGGTTTAAAGCACACACCATAGAGCTGAAAGAATTAAGTGCTCAGTTAATGATAAGAAAATTGGCACAAGAATTACATGTCCTGTATCTCCACAACAAAGTGGAGAAAAAACCTCCTACTATATGCAGGAATATACAATTTATAATGCTAAAATTTGTGAAAGGTCAGAGATTCAGAGACCCATTTCATCGGTCCCATCTCTCTGTTCTCTCTAATCGGTCAGTCAATCTGACTTACCAATCACAGCATGGAATGTAAGCACTTCTCCGCATGATCACAACTGGGAGCTTGGCACAGATGACAGCTGAGCTCCTGCAATAACAACCAGGGCTGGTGCCCGCACCACCTCTGGCTGATTAACCCTCTAGATGTCATGATCGATAGCAATCGTGGAATTTGAAAGGTTGTGAGAGGGAGGGAGCGCCTTCTCTCACTCCCATTGGCAACCCCATGACTAAATCACGGGGAGTCGATGGTTGTCATGGCATCTGGAGGTCAAACAATGATCTCCTGGTGTGTTAGGTATGGTGGTTTGTGAGACCCAGCCATATGCAGGGTCTAACAGGCTATCTGGCTATGTAATATTATAGGCTTCATGCATTGCAGTATATCTGTACTGCAATGCATGAGACCAGTGATCAGAGTAATAAAAGTTAATGTACCACAGAGGGACTAAGTAAAAAAGTTACTAAGATGATTGAAAAACTTATTAAAAAAAACACAAAACAAAGAACAAAAATGATTACACCAATACAGTAAATACACACATTTATGTAAAAAGAAAAATAAATAAAATAAAAGTACACATATTTGGTATCACCGCTCCCGGAACAACCCAATCTATAAAACTGTCATACTAGTTAACCCTTACAGCGAATGCCGTTTTTAAAAAAAAAGGCAAAAAAAAACTATGCTTTTTCATCATACCATGAAAAAAAATGAATAAAACGCAATGAAAAAGACCAATGAAAATAAAATTGATATCACTAAAAATGTCAACTTGTCCCGCAAGAAACAAGCTGCCATACAGCTCCACTAGATCGGTGGAAAAATAAAACAGTTATAGCTCTCAGAATACAGCAAAGCAAAAAGAACATTTATTCTATAAAATTGTTTTTATTGTGTAGATGCGAAAAAACATTGAGGGCCTGTGCACACGTTGCGGATTCCTAGCGGTTTTGACGTTGGTGTATGGGCAGGCATTATTTGGCCAAATTTTGTGCAAAGCGTCTCATTCATTTTTTTCTAATATTCAAAAGCCATATTGCTATTCATGTTTCATATTTCACATTGACTTGCTTTGGCACGATAGAGTGCAACCTTTTTTTGTATATTGTCTATGGAGGTAGCTGCTCCTGGTTTGCACCTAATTCACACTAGTCTGGATGTGCCAGTCAGTTTTCTTTTACTTCTATGTTAGCTTACTGACCGAGCACTCCGCCCATCACCATGTGGTGATTTTAATTATAGCAGGTTCCTGCTCACCCAGAAAAGGCAAGCTTTACTGACAGAGGTGTCCACATTCACCCAGGAATTCAGATGGCAGCCTAATAGAGGTATGTTCACATAGGCAGGGACCCATACGTTCTGAGACCACCTTGACGTTGGTGTATGGGCAGGCATTATTTGGCCAAATTTTGTGCAAAGCGTCTCATTCATTTTTTTCTAATATTCAAAAGCCATATTGCTATTCATGTTTCATATTTCACATTGACTTGCTTTGGCACGATAGAGTGCAACCTTTTTTTGTATATTGTCTATGGAGGTAGCTGCTCCTGGTTTGCACCTAATTCACACTAGTCTGGATGTGCCAGTCAGTTTTCTTTTACTTCTATGTTAGCTTACTGACCGAGCACTCCGCCCATCACCATTTGGTGATTTTAATTATAGCAGGTTCCTGCTCACCCAGAAAAGGCAAGCTTTACTGACAGAGGTGTCCACATTCACCCAGGAATTCAGATGTCAGCCTAATAGAGGTATGTTCACATAGGCAGGGACCCATACGTTCTGAGACCACCTTGACGTTGGTGTATGGGCAGTAGTGTTGAGCGATACTGCTCGATATCTAAAAATATCGTATCGAAATGGTATCGCCGATATCACTAAATATCGTCGATATCCGATTCCGATACCGGAAGTCCCATGTAAGTCTATGGGAACAAAATATCGCAACTAAAAAAAACCTTTATTTCCTTGTAAACACTAAATATACACACATAGAATACATATATATATATATACATGTCATTGTGACATATATATATATACATATATGTATAGTTTATACACTTCTACATAGTAAAATATCCTCTGATTCAATTGCCGGGTAAAGCCGGCTTCTGTGAAAAGACAGAAGCACCCGACATGAAATGACACTTGGTGTACATAGGGTTAACCATGTCTTTTCATGTCGTTTGCAATCTGATTTGCACAAACAATTACATCAGTCTATGTGTGCAAAATTTCACACCTGTAGGGGTTAATTAAAGGTGTAAATTCGTTGTAAAAAAAACGGACTTTTTTGCTACGAATTTACACCTTTAATTAACCCCTACAGGTGTGAAATTTTGCACACTTACACTCATGTAATTGTTTGTGCAAATCAGATATCAAACTACATGAAAAGACATGGTTAACTCTATGTAAACCAAGTGTCATTTCATGTCGGGTTCTGCATTTTCACAAAAGCCGGCAATTGAATTAGCGGCTATTATACTATGTAGAAGTGTATGAACTATAAATATAAATATATATATATGTGTCACAAATTCAATGACATGTATATATATATATATGAGGTGTAAAATTGCTGAAAAAAAATGCGTGGGCTCCCGCCCTATTTTCGCAACCAGACAGACAAAGCCAGTGAGTGGGGGCAGATAATAATAGCCCAGAGAGGGACCATTATTTTTGGCCCCCCCGGCTACTAACATCTGCCCCCAGACACCCCAGAAAGGGCAAATCTCTAATTAGATTTGCCCTTTCTGGCACTTTGCCCGTCTATTCCCATTGCCCTGTAGCGGTGGCGAATGGGTTAATAAGGGGTTAAAATGACCTTGCAATTGAAAGGTCACTTTAAGCCAGGTTAATAATTGAGAGCTGTCAATCAGACAACTATCAATTATTAATCCTATTGTATGAAAGAAAAATCAAACACACACACTTTAATAAAAAAGAAGTTTAATGAAATAATCACACAGTTTTTGACCATATTTTATTTACCTGCTAAAACCATTTCCTGTAATAAAAATAAAATAATAAAGCAAAATTATTCTTACCAATCCGATGTACAGTCAGGTCCCACGGTGTAATCCATCAGAAAGGGTTAATGTTTACTGCAGGGACCGCAGCTAATGCTGCAGCCTCACAGTAAACCCCCAAATGAATGAGCTCCTCTCCTGGCTGACAGGAGAGGAAGTGGAAAGCTTAATTGATTGCTTTCCACTTTCACTTCAGGTCAGCCAGGGACACAATCAGTGACGTCAGAGGGAACTGGTTAACAAAAATAGGGGATCCCCTCGAAAAAAATTGGCGTGGGGTCCCCCCTATTTTTGTTAACCAGCCAGATGAAGCAGACCGCTGAGGCCTGGATTTTCAGGCTGTTAAGGAGCCAAGATCCATGGACCTTGCCAGCCTGATAATACCAGGCCACAGCAGTCTGCATATCTTGGCTGATTAACAAAAATAGGGGATCCCCTCGAAAAAAATTGGCGTGGGGTCCCCCCTATTTTTGTTAACCAGCCAGATGAAGCAGACCGCTGAGGCCTGGTTTTTCAGGCTGGTAAGGATCCAATATCCATGGACCTTGCAAGCCTGATAATACCAGGCCACAGCAGTCTGCTTAGCTTGGCTGGTTAACAAAAATAGGGGATCCCCTCGAAAAAAAAAACGGCGTAGGGGTCCCCCTATTTTTGTTAACCAGCCAAGTAAAATGCAGACTGCTGCGGCCTGGTATTAAAAGACTGTCAAGGCCCATGGATTTTGGCCCTCAACAGCCTGATAATACCAGGCTACAGCAGCCCCACATTTGGCGCATCAAAAGATGTGCCAATTGTGGCACTTTACCCGGCTCTTCCCACTTGCCCTGTAGCGGTGGCAAGCGGGGTAATAAGGGGTTAATGTCACCGTTGATTGCACGGTGACAATAAGCCCGGTTAATAATGGAGAGGCGTCAATAAGACACCGATTCATTATTAATCCCAAAGTTATTAAATGTGTAAAAAAAAGACACAGCAAGAAAAAAGTCTTTTAATGAAATAAAAGAGACAACACAGTTTTCATTTCTTTTATTGTACTCTCATTCCTGCGACGCCATCGATCTCCTGTAAAAAAAGAAAAAAAACAAACCAACAGTATACCACCTGTCCGAATCAGTCCATAGTAACGATTGTCCCACGACGATCCAGCTCTGCTACATCGCAATGACAGGCAGAGCCTGTCATCGCGACGCAGCACAGCTGATTACCTGCTTCCCCGGCGGTGACGTCATCGGACTGACTGCTTTACGGCCGGGATTACCCAGCAGTCACTGCAGTTATCGCGAGAAACTGCATGTGACCGCCGGGGAGAAGAGGATGGCGGCCATGAAGCAGTCCAGGACGTGACCGCCGGAGATCTTCTGCCAGGTAAGTGCCGCTGACTCCTGACAGACCCGACCGACGGACACTGACAGTGACAGACCCGACCGACGGACACAGACAGTGACAGTGACAAATCCGATTCCGGTATTCGATATGACGAAAATATCGGTATTCGGAATCGAAAGGCCGATACAGCTAATATCGGCCGATATCCGATATTTGCAGTATCGTATCGCTCAACACTAATGGGCAGGCATTATTTGGCCAAATTTTGTGCAAAGCGTCTCATTCATTTTTTTCTAATATTCAAAAGCCATATTGCTATTCATGTTTCATATTTCACATTGACTTGCTTTGGCACGATAGAGTGCAACCTTTTTTTGTACATGTTTACATATGTGCCTCACCTGCAGTGAAGTGTGCAATCCTCCAATTTGGCTAAAATAGGCTGGGCAAGCAGTTCAGCAAGCTCGAAAGCCCCCAAGGCAAATGTTTGGATTTGTTTGTGATGTCTGTAAGCATCTTTATGGTAGTGTGCTTTGGGGTACTCTGGTGCCACCTGCAGGTCAGTTTTCCTTACTGCAGGGTTATGAAAATTAATGTTTAAATTGTATTTTGTGATCAAATTGTGGATGTGTGGTTTGTTTTGCTATTTTCTTGCTGAAGGGGGCAAGTTTACCTTTCAAATGGTGTATCATTTGTGTGTGTGGGTGCAGTATGAACTGAGATACAAAGTAATCACCGAAAAACAGTTTAGAAATAATAGAATAGATAATTAAAAGCACAGTTGTCACATAAAGAAGGGACACAGTATAGAGCTGCCTATACCATGTAAATTAAATGGAGCATAACACAATAAGAATAGAGCTAATATAAGTATTCTACTCTCCAAAATATTCAAATAGATATACTGGCATTAAAGTCCAACATATAGACGTCATATATGGAACCATAATCATTCTAGGAACTAATGCAGTAACTTGTTGAATAAGTTGCTGGGAATTGTTTCTGTGGGCCAAGTCTAGTGTCCCTCCACCCAACACCCTGATGCATGTTTCACACTGCTTCCTCAGGGGCGTTCAGCTCAACAATGATATTGGGAAACAGGTTGGTGAGGATGCAGCAGAGAAGATAATTCATATCAATCAGAGGCAAAGGGACTGAATTTTGGGCCTGAGAAAAGGCATAGAGAATGGTCTGCGTAAGCTTATCATACCACTTGGTGCCATTTGCATAGGGGCAGAAGAAGTCAAATCTGCATGTCATAAGGTATTTCTGACATCAAGGCTGAAATCAACACACATTTAGAAACATTTTTATAGGACGAACAACACAGAAGGAGCCGCTAATAAGGGGGAAACCTGAAGACAATTTCTCTTTAAAGCATCTGAAATGAATAGAACTAAATTGAAATGTCATAGTATTTTACAGTCTCCAGGAGGTAATGTAGTAGAACACACTCACCCAGAGACCAGGGAGTGTGAGAACTTTAAAAGAGTTGTCCACTTTCATGAAATATTAGTCCCAATTTTTATAAAAAAAACAAATTTTGCTAAACTCACTTGTTAGCAGCGGATTAACCAGCGTAACATCCGGAGTCAGCAACAGAGAACGTAGATTTATTCACATCCAGTATAGACAGCTTACAACACAGCATGAAATGTGATGAGCCTGATATCTGCTATGGCTGCAGCATGAAAAACATTACAACAACACAGGAAGAGAAGGAGGAGGCATCCTGTCTGTGAGTGAGGGTTTTTGTTTTTTTTACAAAACTTTGTTAACAACCTCACAATATGCACAACATATCAAACAGTACAGCAGTAGTTGTTGCAATACATACAAATCAATATGCATTATTCCAACACCCCCACTCAATAACTACTTATCCGCTTATTCCCATTGTGGTTCTCAATTCTTGGAACCTGGCTCATGGCAATGGCTTTGTCATAATGTCAGCTAGCATCTTATCAGTTTCACAATAGACAAACTGAATTATGCCACGATCTATCAAGTCACGTAGATGATGGTGTCTGACGTCAATGTGCTTGGTTCTAGCACTGATCTTTTCACTGCATGCAAGTTTAAAGCATCCTTGGTTGTCCTCATAAATCACCGTCGCTGAGTTGACGGTTTGCCAAGATCATCCATCATTTGTCTTAGCCAAACGACCTCCTGGCTTGCATAGGCTGCGGACACATACTCCGCTTCTGTGGATGACAAGGCAACAGACACTTGTTTCCTACTAGACCAGGAGATTGAACTTTCTCCAACTTTAAACAAGTATCCGCTTGTGGATTTACGATCACGCGAATCACCAGCCCAATCCGCATCTCCATAGCCGGTAAGTTCTAGATCTCCCGCTGCAGATAGTTTTAAATTTACATCTTGCGTTTCTTTCAAATATCGCAGAAGTCTTTTAACAGCATTCCAGTCTCTTTGGCGCGGTTTTTCCACATATTTGCAAAGGATTCCAACTGTTGTTGTGATATCTGGTCGAGTCATAGTTGATATGTACAGAAGTGCCCCCACTGTCTGACGATATTTCTCATTGTTAGGCAACAGGTCATCTTCTTCTTCCAGCTTCAGGTAGGATGGTTCCATTGGGGTTGATATACCTTTGGCCTCTGACATTCCAAATTGATTCAGAATCGAATTAATTTTTGCACTTTAGTTTAGAAGAAAACTCCCATCTTCCTCTCTCTGGATTTGGATTCCTAGATAATATGTCACACTTCCAAGGTCTTTTGTTTCAAAATGCTGATTCAGAATTTCAGTCATTTTTCCAATTTCTGCGTCTTCTTGATGAACTACAATCACATCGTCCACATATAAGAGAATATACATCCACTTTCCATCTGTATATTTTGTGTATAAGCATGGATCTGCTTGACCTCTTTTAAATACTTCTTCCAACAAGACTTTATTCATCTTGGTGTTCCATGCTCTTGCTGATTGCTTAAGACCATAAGAGATTTTTGTAGTTTGCAAACAAGATTCTCTTCACCTCTTTTTACATAACCTTCAGGTTGAGTCATGTATAAGTCCTCCTCAATGTCACCATTTAAGAAAGCAGTTTTTATATCCAAATGTCTGACATACATCTTTTGTACAGCAGCTACAGCTAACAAAGCTCTGAACGTAGTCTGTTTAGCGACTGGAGCAAATGTAGCATCGTAATCTTCGCCATACTTTTGAGAATATCCTTTTGCGACCAACCTTGCTTTAAATCTGTGGACTTTACCTTCAGAGTCATATTTGGTTTTAAAGACCCACTTGCACTTGATTGCCTTTTTGCCCTGTGGTAGCTTGGTGAGTTTCCAAGTTTGGAGTTGATGAAGCGACTTGATTTCCTCATTAGCGGCATCAATCCACTTTGTTTTTTCATGGATAGGTAGTCCTTGCATTTCATCCCATGACTGCGGCTCTGACTCAGGTAGTGTCTTGACAATGTAGGATAGACGTTTAGCTGGTATACCTTTGTTTGATCTTGACGATCTTCTGATTTCAGATTCTTCTGATTTTTCTGTTGTTCCTTCAGTGGTTGAAGAATCCAGCCAGACTTCTTCATCCTCCTTGTTGTTGTCTTGTAATTGTGACTTCAGCTGGACCACTGGCATGATGTCACAAAACTTGGGTGATACAAAGTTCTCATCAATCACTACATCTCTGCTTATTGTGACCTTGTTTGTTTCTGGGTGTAGAATCCTATAACCTTTCTGGGTTTCACTGTAGCCTACCAGGATACCTTCTTTAGCATGAGATTCCCACTTAGTTCGCTTTTCTTTGGGAATATATACAAATGCTTTACTTCCGAATATTCTTATGTGGTGCAGTTTTGGCTTTCTGCTGTTCCATTGCTCAAATGGAGTTTTCTCTGTAGCTTTACCTGGTAGTCTGTTCTGAAGATAGCAAGCTGTCATGATTGCCTCACCCCAATATGTTGTAGGCAGATTTGCATTAAACATACTTCTTGCACTTTCACAGAGTGTTCGGTTCCTTCTTTCCACAACACCATTTTGCTCAGGGTTGTATGGTACAGTGGTCTAAAATAGGATTCCATTTTCTTTAGAATGCTCTGTGTCTCATTGCTTGTATATTCAGTCCCATTATCTGCACGTAGAATCTTTGGCATTCTTCTAAATTTATTATATACCTCAGCTAGATATATTTCAAGTTTCTCTGGAACTTCTATCTTGCTGTGAAGCAGATGGACAACTGTATATCTGGAATGATCATCAATAAATGTGAGAAAATATCTCTTCTTCCCAGGAGTCTGAGTGCTCATTGGACCACAGACATCTGTGTGTATTAAATCTAGTGGCTGTTCTGTTCTTGTAGTACTTCTCTTAGGAAAAGCTTTTCTAGACATTTTCCCTTTGATGCAGCTAGTACACTTCATTGTCTGGTTACATAGATCAATTGTGATATCATCAGCTAGTTGCTTCTGAACTAACTTTCTTATTGCTTCTGGGTCTCTGTGTGCCAGACGCCTATGCCATACATGAATACAGTTATTGTGCTCTTCTTGTTGAGCAGTATACACACACTCTTTACATTTCAGCTGATAAAGTTCATCTGTGATTTTTCCCTCTGCCAATGTGTGACCCTCTTTTGAGATGATGCAGCTATCATGCTTAAATGTAACTTCATTTCCTTGTTTTGTGAGTTTCTTCACAGATAGTAAATTACTCTCAAGACTAGGCACATAGAGCACATCTTTTACTGGGATCTTCCTGCTTTGTGTTGGTGAGATTTGACAATCAATATAACCATCTCCTATGCCTTCTGAACTCATGTACTGACCATTAGCCATAATCACTTTCTCTGACTTATTTTGATTAAGCTTAGAAAAGAAGTCTCTGTTATTAATCATGTGACTAGTTGCTCCAGAGTCTATACACCATGCATGCTTTGATGTATTTGCACTGACAGTAAATGCAATTTCAGTATTCACAGAATCATTTTCTCCAGAAACAGCACTCTTAACCCTTTGCTGACTGTTTTGCTTTTTTAGCTGATTCATTCTAGCTTTCCAAACTCTGCAGTCGGCTTTCAAATGTCCTGATTTCTTGCAAACAAAACATTCACGTGTTTCTTTTAGGTGCTTTCTGTTATCATATAGACTCTGTATTTGTAAAGAAGACTCTGTCTTGGTGCTTATACATTCTGCCTTCCGTTTATATTCATCTATTATCTTCCCTCTTACATACTCCAGAGTAAGCTCATCATCTGGGCGCGCATCTAGTGCGGTCACAAGCGTGTCATAGCTCTCTGGAAGACCACTAAGCAGTAATACGGCTACATGAAAGTCCTTCAGATCTTCCCCAATGCCTCTCAGCGTTCTACAAGCTCTAGAATACTCCTGATATACTCCTGCATATCCTGGCCTTTCTGTAGCTTAGACTGGTACAGTTTTCTCATAAGATACAGTTTATTGCTTAAATTAATCCTCTCATGTACCTTTTGCAGCTGCTCCCACATTTCTCTTGCAGTATTACATTTACACACATGAACAATCAGATCAGCATATCATCATCTATGCTGAGTGATATGGTACTCTGTGCTTTCTGATCCATCTCTATCCACTCCTGTGGTACTGGGTCAGGTTTAGGCTCCTGTGTGTATTTCCATGTACCTTCCCTTAGCAGCATCTTCACTTTGAATTTCCAGGATTGATAGTTCTGGTTAGTGAGACTTGGTACTGTAAACTTCATGGAGTTGCTGCTGCTGGTGGCCATCTTTGCTGTCTTTCTTTTTTTTCTCTGTGTTCTGGGGATCTGGGCCCATAACCTGTTAGCAGCGGATTAACCAGCGTAACATCCGGAGTCAGCAACAGAGAATGTAGATTTATTCACATACAGTATAGACAGCTTACAACACAGCATGAAATGTGATCAGCCTGATATCTGCTATGGCTGCAGCATGAAAAACATTACAACAACACAGGAAGAGAAGGAGGAGGCATCCTGTCTGTGAGTGAGGGTTTTTTTTTACAAAACTTTGTTAACAACCTCACAATATGCACAACATATCAAACAGTACAGTAGTAGTTGTTGCAATACATACAAATCAATATGCATTATTCCAACATCACTGTCTCTGGGTCCACTGGTGAGTCTCAGCTGCAGCTCCTGGTGTCTGGCATTGGCTGTGGTGCTGGAGTAACGTCGCCAGTGTGGCAGACAATTAGTGAGTTCAGCAATTCGGCCAATATTGAGAGAACTGCCCTATCAGAACCTTTTAGCTCACTGATTGACTGCCGTGCTGTCGACTGAGACATTGGGACATTGGGAGCACCAGCATTGATTCGCCAGTTGACGCAGTGAGTATTGCGCGGTTTGTGCTTTAATGCTAAACTTCGGCCGAAGACCAATATTTTCTGAAAGAGGACAATCCCTTTAATTGGGTATATACTATATAGTATGTAGTGTTACCATCCTGCCTTATCTAGGCCAACAGTACAAGAAAGTTGCCCATCCTCTAATGATGAGATGACTCTGTTCATTTAGTCCCAATCTCTACAGCAGAGCAGAGCTACAGAATACAGAAAACAATAGCCTGTAATGTCTACTCTAATGTAATTATTTAAAGATTTTTATCTGAATAGTCCAGTAAAAAAATAGGAAGAAAACTTGCTTAAAAATAAATTCATCAGAAAAATAATACAAGCGTTATTTAAATGACATGTTATTTTCTGATCACACTTTCCCTTTAAAAAAGGAATCACCATTCTTCAGTCTATGAACTCTGGTGTATACCGTAATTATTTTTTATTAGTGTAGAACCCCCTAAAA
>JARQOD010000003.1:191366734-191441716 GCA_033576555.1 Oophaga sylvatica | reverse complement strand
CCATTATTTTTGGCCCCCCCCGGCTACTTAACATCTGCCCCCAGACACCCCAGAAAGGGCAAATCTCTAATTAGATTTGCCCTTTCTGGCACTTTGCCCGTCTATTCCCATTGCCCTGTAGCGGTGGCGAATGGGTTAATAAGGGGTTAAAATGACCTTGCAATTGAAAGGTCACTTTAAGCCAGGTTAATAATTGAGAGCTGTCAATTAGACAACTATCAATTATTAATCCTATTGTATGAAAGAAAAATCAAACACACACACTTTAATAAAAAAGAAGTTTAATGAAATAATCACACAGTTTTTGACCATATTTTATTTACCTGCTAAAACCATTTCCTGCAATAAAAATAAAATAAAAAAGCAAAATTATTCTTACCTATCCCATGCACAGTCAGGTCCCACGGTGAAATCCTTCAGAAAGGGTTAATGTTTACTGCAGGGACCGCAGCTAATGCTGCAGCCTCACAGTAAACCCCAAATGAATGAGTTCCTCTCCTGCCTGACAGGAGAGTAAAGGCTGGGTGTCACATAACGATACACCAGCGATCCCGACAACGATATGCACTTGTCAGGATCGCTGGTGTATCGCTACATGATCGCTGCCAAACAGGCAGCTCAGGCAGCGATCTGGGACAGCGACACTGCGGGTAACATCGCTTAAGGGCCCGTCTCACATAGCGATATCGCTACCGAGATCGCTGCTGAGTCACTAGTTTTGTGACGCAGCAGCGAGCTCACCAGCGATATCGCTGTGTGTGACATTCAGCGACGATCAGCCCCCCTGCCGGGTATCGCTGATCGTCGCAGAAATGTCAGGACCTTTTTTTGATCGCTGGTTTCCCTCTGACAGGCACGCATCGCTGCGTGTGACAGGCGGGAGACCAGCGATCCGCTGGTAACCAAGGTACACAGCGGGTTTCCAGGCACCGCGCAGCGCTTGGAAACCCGCTGTGTACCTTGGATACCAGCTCCCTGCATCAGGGCGCTGGTATCCAAGGTACACAGCGGGTTTCTAGGCACAGCCCCGCGCCTGGAAACCCGCTGTGTACCTTGGTTACCAGCGGATCGCTGGTCTCCCGCCTGTCACACGCAGCGATGTGTGCCTGTCAGCGGGAAACCAGCGATCAAAAAAAGGTCCTGACATTTCAGCGACGATCAGCGATACCCGGCAGGGGGGCTGATCGTCGCTGAATGTCACACACAGCGATATCGCTGGTGAGCTCGCTGCTGCGTCACAAAACTAGTGACTCAGCAGCGATCTCGGTAGCGATATCGCTATGTGAGACGGGCCCTTAAGTGGAAAGCTTAATTGATTGCTTTCCACTTTCACTTCAGGTCAGCCAGGAACACAATCAGTGACGTCAGAGGGAACTGATTAACAAAAATAGGGGTTCCCTTCGAAAAAAAAAATGGCGTGGGTCCCCCCTATTTTTGTTAACCAGCCAGATGAAGCAGACCGCTGAGGCCTGGTTTTTCAGGCTGGTAAGGATCCAAGATCCATGGACCTTGCCAGCCTGATAATACCAGGCCACAGCAGTCTGCATATCTTGGCTGATTAACAAAAATAGGGGATCCCCTCGAAAAAATTGGCGTGGGGTCCCCCCTATTTTTGTTAACCAGCCAGATGAAGCAGACCGCTGAGGCCTGGTTTTTCAGGCTGGTAAGGATCCAATATCCATGGACCTTGCAAGCCTGATAATACCAGGCCACAGCAGTCTGCTTAGCTTGGCTGGTTAACAAAAATAGGGGATCCCCTCGAAAAAAAAAACGGCGTGGGGATCCCCCCTATTTTTGTTAACCAGCCAAGTAAAATGCAGACTGCTGCGGCCTGGTATTAAAAGACTGTCAAGGCCCATGGATTTTGGCCCTCAACAGCCTGATAATACCAGGCTACAGCAGCCCCACATTTGGCGCATCAAAAGATGTGCCAATTGTGGCACTTTACCCGGCTCTTCCCACTTGCCCTGTAGCGGTGGCAAGCGGGGTAATAAGGGGTTATTGTCACCGTTGATTGCACGGTGACAATAAGCCCGGTTAATAATGGAGAGGTGTCAATAAGACACCGATCCATTATTAATCCCAAAGTTATTAAATGTATAAAAAAAAGACACAGCAAGAAAAAAGTCTTTTAATGAAATAAAAGAGACAACACAGTTTTCATTTCTTTTATATACACTCTCATTCCTGCGACGCCATCGATCTCCTGTAAAAAAAGAAAAAAAACAAACCAACAGTATACCACCTGTCCGACGCAGTCCATAACGACAGTCCCACGACGATCCAGCTCTGCTACATCGGAATGACAGGCAGAGGCTGTCATCGCGACGCAGCACAGCTGATTACCTGCTTCCCCGGCGGTGACGTCATCGGACTGACTGCTTTACGGCCGGGATTACCCAGCAGTCACTGCAGTTATCGCGAGAAACTGCATGTGACCGCCGGGAAAGAAGATGGCGGCCATGAAGCAGTCCGGGATGTGACCGCCGGAGATCTTCTGCCAGGTAAGTGCCGCTGACTCCTGACAGACCCGACCGACGGACACTGACAGTGACAGTGACATCCCGATTCCGGTATCCGATAAGACGAAAATATCGGAACTCGGAATCGGAATTCCGATACAGCTAATATCGGCCGATACCCGATATTTGCAGTATCGGAATGCTCAACACTAGTCATTACAAAAAGAGTGATCTATTTCAAGTGTTTATTTCTGTTAATGTTGATGATTATAGCTTACAGCCAATGAAAACCCAAAAGTCATTATCTCAGTAAATTTAAAAACTTCAAAAAACACCTGCAAAGGCTTCCTAAGTGTTTAAAAAGGTCCCTTTGTCTGTTTTACTAGACTCCACAATCATGGGGAAGACTGCTGACTTGACAAATGTCCAGAAGGCAGTCATTGACACACTCCACAAGGAGTGAAAGCCACAATAGGTCATTGCTAAAGAAGCTGGCTGTTCACAGAGTGCTGTATCCAAGAATATTAATGGAAAGTTGAGTGGAAGGAAAAATGTGTTAGAAAAAGGTGCAAAAGCAACCTGGATAACCACAACCTTGAAAGGAGTGTTAAGAAAATGCCATTCTAAAATTTGGAGGAGATTCACAAGGAGTGGACTGCTGCTGGAGTCATTGCTTCAAGAGCCACCACACACAAATGTATCCAGGACATGGGCTACAAGTGTCACATTCCTTGTGTCAAGCCCCTCATGACCAATAGACAACGCCAGAAGCGTCTTACCTAGGCAAAGGAGAAAAAGAACTGGACTGTTGCTTAGTAGTCCAAGGTGTTGTATTCAGATGAAAGTAAATTTTGCATTTCATTTGGAAATCAAGGTCCCAGAGTCTAGAGGAAGAGTGGAGAGGCACACAATCCAAGCTGCTTGTGGTCTAGTGTGAAGTTTCCACAATCTGTGATTGTTTGGGGAGCCAAGTCATCTGCTAGTGTAGGTCCGCTGTGTGTTATCAAGACCAAAGTCAGCAAAGCCATCTACCAGGAAATTTTAGAGCACTTCATGCTACCCTCTGGTGACAAGCTTTTTGGAGATGGAAATTTCATTCTCCAGCAGGACTTGGCACCTGTCCACACTGCCAAAAGTACCAATTCCTGGTTTAAAAACAACAGTAACACTGCTTGATTGTCCAGCAAACTCATCTGACCTTAACCCCAGAGAGAATCTATGGGGTATTGTCAAGAGGAAGATGAGAGACACCAGACCCAACAATGCAGACGAGCTGAAGGCTGCAATCAAAGTGACCTGGGCTTCCATAACACTTCACCAGTCCCACAGGCTGATCGCCTCCATGCCACGCCACATTGATGCAGTAATTGCAGCAAAAGGAGCCCCGACCAAGTATACAGTAGAGTGCATTTACTGAACATACATTTCAGTAGGTCAACATTTCGGATTTTAAAATCATTTTTCAAGCTGGTGTTATAAAGTACTCTAATTTACTGAGATAATGACTTTTGGGTTCTCATTGGCTGTAAGCCATAATCATCAACATTAACAGAAATAAACACATTAAATAGATCACTCTGTTTGTAATGACTCTATATAATGAGTTTCACTTTTTGTATTGAAGAACTGAAATAAACTCTTTGATGATATTCTAATTTATTGAGAAGCACTTGTACATGAGAGATGCTAGTCTTTGCCTTGGAATTCTGATAAGATTGTTATTCTGGTAAATGTCATGGTATCTTTCATGAATAATCTCTCATCCTTTGCCTGTAGGATTTTCGTACTGGGGATTGGATTTTTTACCCTTTGCTTCCTGATGACCTCACTTGGTGGACAGTTTTCAGCTAAGCGGCTAGCAGATTCTCCATTTACTATCAGAACAGAAGGTTAGCACTTTACAAAGGACATGTGATGGTTATCCATATATTGCTCTAGTTAGTAATATTATATAACATTGTCGAATAAAGCAAGACTTTATCCACTGAACAGGTGACAGGTTATGGAGAATGGGATAACTGGGATCACTATTCACCACAACAATGGTCCTCCAGTCTCCATTGTGAATGGAGCACAGGTCGCATATGCTTTCTTTGGCTTAATGTATATGCTCTGACTGGCTTGGATTGGCCCACAGGAAAACAGGAGAATCCTCCAGTGGGCCCCTGGTCAAGAGTGGACCACAACCCTCTTATATGAGCACTATATACTTGAATCACTATGTACAGGCAAAGGCAGCATCTCATTCATTTAACAATCTACCCAGTTAATTGTTATATAAATTTGCGATTGAGGATAAAGTCCCATTTGCATATAGCTGAAAAGAAGGGCCCTGGAGTTGGTTACTGGTGGGCCCTTATTGAGGAGGCCAGGGGAGCTCTAGCGTCGCCACACCCTGGCACGCCACAAAGGAAACACAAAGTTCTATCTGTTGCATGTGATAGATATCAAGTAGAACACTCACATTAGATTTCAGGGTTCCTTCTGCTTCTGTCATCCTGGCTCCAGATTTATGGTTCTCACAAACAACTTCAGACTCCATGTCCATAATTAACAGTTCAACTTTACTTGTCACAGGCTCTTATTGCAGATATGGTACAGGTCACATGCAATGGCCTTCCTGGAGCTTTCTCTGTCTTCTTTGTCAACTTCCTTCCTGAAGACACTTATATTATTGTCTCATCCGACAATCTGTCTATGCCCTTCCGACAATCTCTGTCTTTCCCCACAATCTCTGCCCCTTCTGAAAATCTCTATTTTTCTTGGCAATCTCTGCCCCGCAGATACCTCTTTCTCTTCTATGATGTCCGTGCCCCTAGGTCCACGAACTTCCTCCCATTCCCCTCATCTGGTTTCAATAATAAAAAGGTAAAAGGCGCGTTCAGCTGTGCCTAATCCTGGCCGTTGGCTCTGGATCCTCCTTGGCATGGTAACCGCTTAAGATGGTGAACACGTGCACGCTGCTCAGCTTGTGGTCCCTTCTTGCCTAAGCAACCCCATGGCTATCTGACTGCCTTCTTTCACTGCTGCCTCAACTCTACCTCCTAAACAAGAAGTCTCTCACTATAGCTCACTGCTCTGCACTACCTCCATCTGTAATTCCTCCCATCCTGGAAAACCCCTTATGCTAACTATGCTTATTCTATGACTCTTATTCCCAATCTCTATGGTGCCCCACTATTGTCCTATGTTACTGCTACCCCTCTATTCTATTCTATCCCTGATCCTATACCCAATACATGTAAAGCACATACATATCACAATAAGAGTAAATTAATACATTAACATTTATAAACTCTAACCTCTGTGGAACTGCACATATTTAATGTGAACACTGTTCAAAGAGGGTGAGGCACAAGGCTGTCTCCGTCACCTCCTTACACTCCTCCCTCCTAAAATATGGTCGTCCTCGAACATAGTGGCACCTGTAAGGCTACGTTGCGGATTTGTTGCATTTCCGCAGCGCTTTTTCTGTGCATAAATGCCCAAAAACGCAATGGATTACTTAAACAGTGTAAATCAATGGCATTCCCAAATTGTTGTGCACATGCTGCAGAAATTTTCATCCTTATTTGCAGCGTTTTATTTTCCGCAGCATGTCAATTCTTTTTGCGGATCTGCAGTGTTTTTCATTCATTGACTTCTATAGAGTCAGTCAAATCTGCAGCAAAATCGCAGGTGTAAAAAGGTTTATGGATTTGATGTGCATTTGCTGCAGATTTGTTGCCAAAACTGCTGCGGAATTGTCAAAGGAAATGATGTCAGAAGGAAGAAGAGTGTGAGGGCTGAGAATGTGTGAGCGGAGAATATGTGTGAGTGGAGAATATGCGTGTGAGCGGAGAATATGGCCGTGTCTGTCTATGGGTTTCTGTGTCTGTCTGCAGATGTCTGTGTGTGTATGTGTCTGTCTGCGGATGTGTGCGGCTGTCTGCAGGTGTCTGTGTGTGTACCCGTGTAACAAACAGCCCATAGTGATTGTACTTAGGCATCGTTTGATGGAACTACTACTCCCATCTGGCTATGTCTGCTGTTACATATAACAGAGACAGCAGGAGCCGATGATGGAAGTATAGTCTCATCATCCGGCTGCCGGCGATACACTGACAGGAGGTAATCGCTCCCGCAGTGTAACACTGAGCCGCTGTGAGAGTTAACCAGAGTACATCAGCTAATCAGCTCCGGGACTCTCACTTACGGCACCGCTGCGTGGGAAAGTTCTCACACAGCGGTAGTGCTGTAAGTAAGAGCACCAGAGTTGATGAACTCTGGTGAATTCTCACAGCAGCGCAGTGATACACTCCGGGAGCGATTACCTCCTGTCAGTGTATCACCGGAGGTCGGGTAGAGCAGTCACATCCCCTGATGTGACTGTTCTAAACGTAAGATCGCCGTGGGACAGTCGGCATTACATGGACTACGGCGGACAGGATAGCATTATATGTTGGTTTATTATTTTATTTTTGTTGCAGGAGACGAGGGAGTCGGGGATTAGGCGTTCAGTAAGTATGGTTAATTAAGATTCAATAAAGGAGTCTGTCATTATTTCAATTAAAGGACTTTATTCTGGCTGTGTGTTTATTTACCATGTAACTATAGGATTAGCAATGGATAGGTGTCTTATAGACGCTTCTCCATTACTAATCCGTAGGCTTGATGTCACCTGACAATACAAAGGTGACATCAACCCCACAAATATGAACCCCACTTTTGACCGCTACAGGGCATGTAGGAAGAGCGAGGCTAAGTGCCAGAATTGGCGCATCTATAAGATGCGCAATTTCTGGGGCGGCTGAGAGCTGAAGTTTTTAGCCTGGGGGGTGCCAACATACATGGCCCCTTCGCAAGCTATTAATGTCAGCCTGAAGCTGTCCGCCTAGCCTTTGCTGGTTTGATTTTATGAGGGGACCCCAAGTCAATTTTTTTCTGGGGTTCCCCTGTAAACTAGCCAGTAAAGACTAAGCAAACATCTATGAGCTGATATTAATAGCCTGGGAACCTTTATGGCTATTGGCTCCTTCCCAGAAATATAATATCAGCCCTCAGCCGTTGGCTTTCCCTTTGCTGGTTATGAAAATTACGCGAGAGCCCACGCAATTTTTTTTTCATATTTTTGAAAAATAAACAGATATTGCATTTCACGCATATTTCTGACAGTTGCTGTTTTGTTACAGCATATGTAGGTTATTTATGTTAATTCTCCTACAAAGGTGTGTGTGTGTGTGCATGAGTGAGTGCGTGTCTTTATTTAACTCTTTATGTACCGTTTTATAGAGTATCTGTATGACACTGTCACGCTGTATAGCAGATATATATATATGTGATGACAGTAATCTAATATCAAAAGGGCAACATACAATAAATGCGCATAGATATGATAACATAGAATTACTGACAGAAATCCAGTGGTCAAAACGGAATCGTTATACGCTGTCTCCGGCTAGAGGGTGACGGGGTACTATGATGACCCTAATAGGGGTCCTAACTAATCCCCTACCTGGAGGTACTGTTAAAGTACAGGTCCAGGCCACAGCGTAAACCCTGTCTCCTATCAATCCCTGCCAACTGTAATCTAGTCCTAATAAGGACCCTGATTACCACCAAAGGGAATGAACAGGTAACGGTTAATGAACAGAAAGACATACAAGAAAGACAAGAAATAAAGTAAATAAAGTCTTACATACAACACTCACACACAGTAGGAACACCTAAGGTCTCAGAGATAAACTATAAGCTATAAGAGTAAAAACAACTAAGGAGCTCTTAGCTTAAGTATTCTCAGAACCGATCCAGTCTGCTAGACTACATAAAGGCTTTCACCGGCATCTAACAAGCAGACTGGCAGGTATATGAAGGAATCTAATTAGAACATAATCAAAAGCAGCCGGGCGAGGCTGGACCTAGTCTTAGCAAAGAGCTAGGTAAAATTAACTCCCTCATTACCAAACACAAAGAAACAGCAACTCAGCTGTGAGAAGTCAGAGTGTGTAATCGCGACGATCCTTGTGGCGATACACCCATGACAGTACCCCCCCTCTACGAGGGGACTCCGGACCCTCAGGGCCAGGTCTGCCCGGGTGAGTTGTGTGAAAGGTCCGAACCAATCGATCTGCGTTAACATCAGACGCAGGGACCCACGTCCTCTCCACAGGACCATACCCCCTCCAATGAACCAAGTACTGAAGGGATCGGCGACTGAGACGTGAGTCAATGATTTTCGACCCATGAAATTCCACGTTATCATTGACCACCACTGAAGGCGGAGGTAGAGGTGACGGTATGACTGGTGCCACATACTTTTTAAGTAATGACTTGTGAAACACATTATGAATTTTAAACGTAGGAGGGAGGTCCAGACGAAATGCCACAGGATTAATTATGGAACTGATCCTGTACGGCCCGATGAATCTGGGACCCAACCTCCAGGAGGAAACTTTAAGTTTTATATTCCTGGTAGACAACCAAACTAGATCGTTCACCTTCAGATCTAGACCAGAAACTCTCCCCCTATCAGCCATCCGTTTGTAACGGTTCCCCGTAACCTTCAGTCTTAACCGATCTGGAACTATCAGTCTCCCTGGAAGTCCCACCGGGGCGTCCCCCTGAGCCCCCAATACCTCCCCCTCAAGCTCAGAGCATACAGCTGACACTACAACTCCCTCCTGAGGAATAGGAACCGGATCATCCGTCTTCCCGGCCCCTGGGAAAATACGAGATAAGGCATCAGGAAGCAACTTTATTGAGCAGTCATATGCGCGATGAGGAGGTAACTCTTTACACCCCTCCTCTGAGAACATCTCCCCAAAGTCCTCCAGAAAAGGAGACAAAGTCCTAGGCACAACCGCACCGATGACCGTGCTCATGCAGTTATTCCTGCAAAATTCACCCCACTGGCTTATCTTTCCGGATTGCCAATCAATCACTGGGTTATGTTTAGCCAACCAAGAAGTCCCAACACAATAGGAGTAGGTAGACCCTCCAACACATAACAAGACAATTGCTCTTTATGTCTTGCCCCTACTCGAAGATCTATGTTATGAACAGCTTGTACCAAGCTACCTTGACCGAGAGGTCTAGAATCAATAGAGACTATAGGGACCGGTTTGGCCAATACACTCAGTTGCATACCATGCACCTGGGCAAACCGAGCGTCCACCAGATTAGCCCCGGACCCACTATCAAGAAAAACAGAAATCCTCTCAGTTCTAGTACCAATCACCACCTCCGCAGGCACGAGAAACTGAGAGGGATTTGGGGACGAAATACACACTCCCCGGTTAACTCCTTTGCTCAAAGAGGCCCGGGATGGACACCCCCCAACAAAATGTCCCTCTCTCCCGCAAAAGAAACACCTTCTAGTCTTGCGGTGCACCGCCAATTCCCTCCTACAAAAAGATGTCCCTCCCAACTGCATGGGTTCCTCAGAACAGACCAGGGGAACCTCAGTATAAGGGACTTTAGTAGTAGGTGGAGTCATCACGGGAGGCGGAGTTACCTCGCGTCTTCCCCGAATTTGTCTATCCATGCGAATAGCGAGGGCCATAGCAGCCTCCAGTGATGGAGGAGAATCATACTGAGCCAACACATCTTTTAATTTGTTCAGACAACCCTTGACAAAACTGGCTCCTAAGAGCTGGGTCATTCCACTGAGTATCTGTTGCCCATCTACGGAACTCAGAAGAATATTCCTCCGCTGGACGATTTCCTTGCCGTATTTTACGTAACTTTGTTTCAGCAAGGGAAACTCGATCCGGATCATCATATACCAGACCCAGGGCAGTAAAAAAATCGATCCACTGACTGGAGATCTGGGGAGCCTGGAGGAATAGAGAACGCCCAAGATTGAGGGTCCCCTTGTAAGAGCGAGATAACAATTCCCACCCTCTGCTCTTCACTCCCAGATGACCGAGGCCGCAGCCGAAAGTACAATTTACATGCCTCCCGGAAAGTAAAAAATTTGTCCCGCCCACCAGTGAACCTGTCCGGGAGAGCAACCTTAGGTTCAGATCTGGTTTGCTCCGGGGGGAACAAAACCTTGGACTTAATGTCTGCAAACTCCATGGACAACCCCTGCAACTGCCGGGCCAGCTGGGCTACTGGATCCATGACAGCTGGAGAGAATCTTTAGTATGGCCGGTGAAAATGTCACGCTGTATAGCAGATATATATATATGTGATGACAGTAATCTATATCAAAAGGGCAACATACAATATAACATGCGCATAGATATATGATAACATAGAATTACCTGACAGAAAGTCCAGTGGGTCAATACGGAATCCGTTATACGCTGTCTCCGGCTAGAGGGTGACCGGGGTCTATGCTGACCCTAAACTGGGGTCCTAACTAATCCCTCTACCTGGAGGTACTGTTAAAGGTACAGAGGTCCAGGCCACTAGCGTAAACCCCGTCTCCTATCAATCCCTGCCAACTGTAATCTAGTCCTAAGAAGGACCCTGATTACCACCAAAGGGAATGAACAGGTAACGGTTAATGAACAGAAAGACATACAAGAAAGACAAGAAATAAAGTAAATAAAGTCTTACATACAACACTCACACACAGTAGGAACACCTAAGGTCTCAGAGATAAACTATAAGCTATAAGAGTAAAAACAACTAAGGAGCTCTTAGCTTAAGTATTCTCAGAACCGATCCAGTCTGCTAGACTACATAAAGGCTTTCACCGGCATCTAACAAGCAGACTGGCAGGTATATGAAGGAATCTAATTAGAACATAATCAAAAGCAGCCGGGCGAGGCTGGACCTAGTCTTAGCAAAGAGCTAGGTAAAATTAACTCCCTCATTACCAAACACAAAGAAACAGCAACTCAGCTGTGAGAAGTCAGAGTGTGTAATCGCGACGATCCTTGTGGCGATACACCCATGACAGACACCTGTTCATTACTAAACCTCGGGCTTGGTATAATATACAGTATATATATATATATATATATGTATATATATACACAGTGGGTTCGGAAAGTATTCAGACCCCTTTAAATTTCTCACTGTTTCATTGCAGCCATTTGGTAAATTCAAAAAAGTTCATTTTTTTTCTCTTTAATGTACACTCTGCACCCCATCTTTATTGAAAAAACAGAAATTTAAAATTTTTTGCAAATTTATTAAAAAAGAAAAATTGAATTATCACATGGTCATAAGTATTCAGACCCTTTGCTCAGTATTGAGTAGAAGCACCCTTTTGAGCTAGTACAGCCATGAGTCTTCTTGGGGAATGATGCAAGAAGTTTTTCACACCTGGATTTGGGGATCCTCTGCCGTTCTTCCTTGCAGATCCTCCCCAGTTCCGTCAGGTTGGATGTTGAATGTTGGTGGACAGCCATTTTCAGGTCTCTCCAGAGATGCTCAATTGGGTTTAGGTCAGGGTTCTGGCTGGGCCAGTCAAGAATGGTCACAGAATTGTTCTGAAGCCACTCCTTTATTTTAGCTGTGTGCTTGAGGTCATTGTCTTGTTGGAAGGTGAACCTTCGGCCAAGTCTGAGGTTCAGAGCACTCTGGTAGTGGTTTTCATCCGAAATATCTCTGTACTTGGCCGCATTCATGTTTACTTCAATTGCAACCAGTCGTCCTGTCCCTGTAGCTGAAATACACCCCCATAGCATGATGCTGCCACCACCATGTTTCACTGTTGGGATTGTATTGGGCAGGTGATGCGTTGCCTGGTTTTTTCACACATACCGCTTAGAATTATTACCAAAAAGTTCTATATTTGTCTCCTCAGACCAGAGAATCTTATTTCTCATAGTCTGGGAGTCCTTCATGTGTTTTTAGCAAACTCTATGCGGGCTTTCATATGTCTTGCACTGAGGAGAGGCTTCAATCAGGCCACTCTGCCATAAAGGCCCAACTTGTGGAGTGCTGCAGTGACAGTTGACTTTGTGAAACTTTCTCCCATCTCCCTACTGCATCTGTGGAGCTCAGTCACAGTGATCTTGGGGTTCTACTTTACCTCTCTCACCAAGGCTCTTGCACTTCCTGTTGGTCAACCATGACACCGGTTCCACTCAGTTGGGACCCTGGAACATAGAGTTCAAATTCATTTTTCCTTAAACATGGGTCTGACTGACCCCGGTCCCCTTGCTCCTGGGACCTGTGCACACATTGTGCTCACTCACAATATACCAGGCCAATGAGCCAGTCCTTTCCTGCTCTGGGTATCCAAACACAGGAAATCCATGTAAACAAACATGATGGCCCAGTGGCTAACTCACCACCACTCTGACAGTCCATGTAGTCCTGACCTGACTCACTCCTGTTCAAATTTCACCCTTCCCTCCATTAACATAGTACAGTCCCTTTAAAACAAGTGTGCTGCTTTTATACTCCCAGAGGGCAGTTCAGGGTTAAAACAACAGTTCCGAGTTAAAACAGCACAGGACTTAAAGCAGCCGCACACAGTCCATTCTTGTTACAAGAGGTAATTAACCCCTTCAGAATTTTAGTCCCGTGATCCAGCAGGGGATTGCGCGAATGTGCACAAAGAAACTTGGAGGAGGGGAAAAAAAAAACAAAATCTCTCAACTGTGACCTTGTTGGTCAGTACTGACATCTGGTCCTGGTGCCGCTCAGGGTTCCTTGCCCTTCAGGAGATGCGGAACAGTCTCTCAATTACTTCCATTCGGTGCAACTAGCACAATATAACTAAAAAGGGTAGCCTCTATTTGATACCATCCCTGCGACCAGAGTAGTGGGCCGCATTTTGGCCCTGTATAATTATAAAAGTGTGGCCCAAAGACCCGCTGAAGGAAGACTTCCCACTATTCCTCCGGCTCCTTTCTTCAACTAGCGGCTGGCCCTGGGAGCCTGTAATCTCCAGCTCTTGTGACCCGACTGTGCCAACCGCTTCCTAGAAGGGCACCTCGGCCCTCTGGCTTACTGCAGGAGCTGCGACCATTACAGGTGGCCACCGAACATACTGTGCCTTCCACGCCTGTCTCTCCTCGATACTGGAGGAAAATGTAAAAGGTGCGCTCAGCTCTGCCTAATCCCGGCCGTAGGCTCTGGTTCCTCTTTGGAATGGTAACCGCTTAAGATGATGACCACTTGCATGCTGCTCAGCTTGGGTTCCCTTGCCTTGGCAACTTTACCCCCACAGCTATCTGACTACCTTCTTTCACTGCTGCATCAACTCTACCCCCTAAACAGGAAGTCCCTCACTATAGCTCATCACTGCTCTGCACTACCCCATCTGTAACTCCTCCCTGCCTGGAAAACCCCTTATGCTAATTCTATGACTATCATTCTCTATCTCTATGATGCCCCACTATTGTCCTATGCTACTGTTACCCCTCTATTCTTGTAAGGCATTGGGTGACAGCGGGATCCGAACCTTGATCTGAGGAGTCTGGGGTCTCCCATCCAGGTCCAGCCAAGACAGATGCTGCTCAGCTTCACCATCGATCCCAACGCCTAGTTAATACATGAGTGGCACAGGCTGTTACTAGAGTCTTTGTTCATAGTAGCCTTAAACCTAGGTTACAGAACAGGAAAAGGCTGTTATAAGCCTAAGTCCAGAAATGCCTGCACTGAGCATGTCCGTGACATGGCGAACCGTGATTGGTGGTTAATGTCAGCTGATCCTCTGACCTGGCATCGCCTGATTGGTCACGGATGATGTCATCGGTGATGCGATTGACGAGATGGCTGGGGCAGAGCTTAGCCCTTAAATAGCTTGTCTGTCCGTGGCGCGGCACGGTCAGATCATACTAAAATAGGCAGTGCTCATGTGTGGACATACCAGAATCTGGGCTCCACATGCTCTCTAGCTTTACTCTCCGAGACCTGCCGATGCAAGAGTTCGCTCAGCTAATTAGCACAGGTCCTTCAGGCAGGATTAGCTTATGCCAGGCAGGTAGCCAATGTGGCGCAGTCTTGCTACAACAAGAGGGTAGCAGTACACCCTGAGCAGACTGCGGGGCACGTAACCTGGGCATTGCCTGCCAGCTGAACAGAGAGTTGCTCAGTCCGGTCGTACACCGGCTGGCAGCACGTGGGCATCGCCGCCAGTTGAACAGTCAGTTGCTCAGTTCCGTCGCACACCGGCTGACAACACGTACGCCTAGCGGGAGTCGCATGCACTACCTAGTTTTGTCTGGCAAGTGGCTTCTGTGCAGTCAACAGGGTTACGTGTTATGATTTGGTAGCTGAGGAGTGCAGGTAAAAAAGGCAATACACCAGAGCAGTTGGAATCTATGAGATTGCAGTACCCTGACTAACCACCACAACTAGAGGCAGCCGTGGAGCGTTCCTACGTTGGTCCTAGACGCCTCGTCACAGCCTGAGAAACTAACTATACCTAAAGATAGAAAGAGGAAAGCTATCTGCCCCGGAGCAGATCCCCAAAGAACATAGAAAGCCCCCAAACATGTAATGGCGGTTAGACAAGAAGAAATACTGACACAGACAGAAAATAGTATGAGCAAAGTTGGGGCCCAAACTATCTAAATAGAAAAGGATAGGAAGGGCACTTACTGCAATCCCAAAAAACCCTGAAAAGCACCAACTTTACTAATTTCAAAAACACCTGAGATCACACGACCTCTACCACCTAAATTAGTTCTCTGGTGTAACAAAATCAAAACAGCAGCCACTGAAAAAACTGGAAAAAGCAAATGTACAAACATCAGTGGCTGAACAAAACTGAGAGGGCAAAAGCCCCCGGAGGGGACCCTGAAGGCCCCCACAGAAGTGCAGGACAAAATGCAAAAATAAAGCACAAAAGCAAAAAGAAGAAAATGTCTTATCTGTTAGCAGGAGATGCAGACACGACACAGCAGGCTACAAAGGAAACAGGAATCAAGGATTGAGACCAGAACAATTGATCACCGGCAACCCTGATGGGAAGGTGACTCCCTTATATAAGACCAGTCAGTAACACCTGATTCCCAATCCTCACAATCTTCACTGGACAGTCCAGTACCGTTAGTAACCACCAGAGGGAGCCTCTGCTCAGAACTCATTTCAAGTCCATTCACAACAGTACCCCCCCTTGAGGAGGGGTCACCGAACCCTCACTTGAGCAACCAGGTCAGTCAGGATGAGTTCTATGATACGCACGGATGAGTCTCCTAGCATGGATGTCCGAAGCAAACACCCAAAAATTGTCTTCCTGACCATAACCTCTCCACTTAACCAAATACTGGAGTTTCCGTCTAGAAAAACGAGAATTCAAAATTTTCTCAACCACAAACTCCATATTGCCCTCAACCAGAACAGGGTCAGGAGGCAAAGCAGTAGGAACCACTGGCTCAACAAACCTCTTCAACAAGGACTTGTGGAACACATTATGGATCTTAAATGTTCCTGGAAGAAGCAAACGAAAAGAAACAGGATTAAGAATCTCCATGATCTTATAAGGTCCAATGAACCTAGGCTTAAATTTAGGAGATGCCACTCTCATAGGAATATTTTTTGAGGACAACCAGACCAAGTCCCCCACTTTAAACCGGGACCATCAGTCCTATGCCGGTTAGCAAACCACTGGCCCTCTCCTGAGAGAGGGACAACCTCTGCACTACCTGGTCCCAAATCTGTTGCATACGCTCCACAACAGAGTCAACACCTGGACAGACAGAAGCCTCCGTCTGTCCTGAAGAAAATCGAGGGTGAAACCCAGAATTACAGAAAAATGGAGACATCAAAGTGGCAGAGCTAGCCCTATTATTAAGAGCAAACTCAGCCAAAGGCAAAAAAGAGACCCAGTCATCCTGATCAGCAGACACAAAGCATCTTAGATAAGTCTCCAATGTCTGATTTGTTCTCTCAGTTTGACCATTGGTCTGAGGATGAAACGCCGAGGAGAAAGACAATTGTACACCAAGTTTAGAACAAAAGGTCCTCCAAAATCTGGAAACAAACTGGACTCCTCTGTCAGATACAATGTTCTCAGGAATGCCGTGTAAACGAACCACGTGCTGAAGGAACAAAGGTACCAATTCAGTGGAGGAAGGCAACTTAGGTAATGGCACATGATGTATCATCTTGGAAAACCTATCACAAATCACCCAGATGACGGTCATTCTCTGAGAAACAGGAAGGTCGGAAATGAAATCCATAGAGATATGGGTCCATGGTCTCTTGGGGCACAGGCAATGGCATCAACAAACCACTAGAGCGAGAGCAAGGCTTGGAGCGAGAGCAAGTCCCGCAGGACTGTACAAATTCCCTGACATCACGAGACAAGGTAGGCCACCAAAAGGACCGACTAACCAAGTCTCTGGTACCAAAAATTCCGGGATGACCGGCCAACGCGGAACAATGAATCTCAGACATCACACTCTTTTTCCAGTGGTCCGGGACAAACAATTTCCCAACAGGGCAGCGCTCGGGCCTATCCTCCTGCCACCCCTCCAGAGCCAGTCTCAAATTGGGCGAGATGGCGGAAAGAACTACACCCTCTTTCAAGATAACAGAAGGATCAGACAACTCAGGAGAGTCCGCAAGGAAACTCCTCGAAAGGGCATCCGCCTTAACATTCTTAGTGCCAGGAAGAAAGGAAACCACAAAATTAAAACGTGTGAAAAACAAGGCCCACCTGGCCTGTCTAGGATTAAGTCGCTTGGCAGATTCCAGATAAACCAGATTCTTATGGTCAGTAAGGACCACCACCTGATGTTTGGCTCCCTCCAGCCAATGTCTCCACTCTTCAAAAGCCCACTTCATGGCCAATAACTCCCGATTACCCACGTCATAATTACGTTCAGTAGGAGAAAATTTTGAGAGAAAAAGGCACAAGGGTTACTTTTAGAGGTCTCTGGATCTCTTTGGGACAAAACGGCACCTGCCCCAATTTCAGAGGCATCAACCTCCACCTGAAATGGCAGAGAAACATCAGGCTGCCGTAGAACAGGAGCAGAAGTGAATCTCTGCTTAAGTTCCTGAAATGCAGAGACTGCCTCAGGAGGCCAATTCACCACATCAGAACCCTTTTTGGTCAAATCAGTTAATGGTTTAACAATAACCGAGAAATTACCAATAAATTTACGATAAAAATTGGCAAAACCCAAAAATCTTTGAAGAGCCTTTAATGAAGTAGGTTGGACCCAATCACAGATGGCCTGAACCTTGACCGGGTCCATTTCAATAACAGATGGGGACAAAATAAATCCCAAAAATGAGATCCTCTGTACGCCAAAAAGACACTTTGATCCCTTCACATACAGAGAATTCTCTCTCAAAATCTGGAATGCAGTTCGAACATGTTTCACATGAGAGTCCCAGTCATTGGAAAAAATCAAGATATCATCCAAATAAACAATCAGAAATTTATCCACAAAATCCCTGAAAATGTCATTCATGAAGGACTGGAAGACAGAAGGAGCATTAGTGAGCCCAAAGGGCATCACAAGGTACTCAAAATGCCCCTCAGGGGTGTTAAATGCCGTCTTCCATTCATCCCCGTGCTTAATGCGAATAAGGTTATATGCCCCCCTGAGGTCAAGCTTGGTAAACCAAGTAGCATTTTTCACCCTGGAAAACAGGTCAGAAATCAAGGGTAACGGGTATTGATATTTCACAGTAATATTGTTCAAAAGACGATAATCAATACACGGCCTTAATGAACCATCCTTTTTGGCCACAAAGAAAAAACCGGCACCTAAGGGTGAAGAGGATGGTCTGATATGACCTTTCTCCAAAGACTCCTTGATATAAGACCGCATAGCGTCATGTTCAGGTACAGACAAGTTAAAAAGGCGACCTTTAGGGAATTTACTACCAGGCACTAATTCAATAGCGCAGTCATAGCTCCTATGGGGAGGCAAGGATGCAGATTTACTTTCGCTAAACACATCAGAAAAATCAATCAAAAAGTCAGGAACATCCTGAGCCTGGGGGAGGCAGAAAAAACAGGAGTGTTGGTATTAACACATTGGCAGCCCCAACTGGTTACAGACACAGATTTCCAATCCAAAACAGGATTATGAGACTGTAACCAAGGGAAACCCAGCACGATAATGTCATGCAGATTATACAGAACCAAAAATTTGCAGCTCTCCTGATGATCAGGGTTTAACCCTCATTATCACCTGAGTAGAGAACTGAGGTTTATTCTCAGCCAAAGGGGTAGAATCGATCCCCAGTAGGGGAATAGACTTCTGTAGGGTATCAAGGGAAACCCACAACGTTTAGCGAAATCAAAATCCATCAGGTTAATAGCTGCTCCCGAATCAACGAAAGCCTGAGCAGAAAATGAGGACAGAGAGCATATTAGAGTAACAGTTAATAAAAACTTAGTCTGAACACTACCCAAGACAACTGAGCATGCAAAACGTCTTCCCCGCTTAGGGCAGACTGAAATAGCATGAGAGGCATCACCACAGTAGAAACATAACCCATTGCGCTTTCGAAACTCATGACGCTGTGCCCCAGAAACCACTCTATCACACTGCATGGGTTCAGAAGAGGTTCACAAGGCAACACTATTCCACGCATACTTCTCCGCTCACGCAAACGTCTGTCAATTTGAATCGCTAATGACATAGACATAGAATCATTGAGACCAGAGGGGACAGGGAATCCCACCATAACATCCTTTACATTATCTGACAGACCCTTCCGAAAAATGGCTGCCAAAGCGTCGTCATTCCATTTGGTCAGGACTGCCCACCTACGGAATCTCTGACAGTATAACTCAGCGTCATCAAGCCCCTGATTTAATGCCAACAAGGCTTTTTCAGCTTGATCAGTGACATTAGGCTCATCGTACAATAACCCCAGAGCCTGAAAAAATGCATCAACATTACTCAAAACAGGATCCCCAGGTGTCAGGGAAAAAGCCCAATCCTGAGGATCGCCGCGCAGGAGAGAGATGACAATTTGAACCTGCTGCGCTGCGTTCCCTGAGGACTTAGATTTTAAGGCAAAAAAACAATTTACAATTATTTTTGAAATTCAGAAACTTGGCTCGATCCCCCAAAAACAAATCTGGCATGGGAATCCTAGGTTCCACAACAGGCAACCTAGCAAGATAGGTAGCAATACTCTGAACCTCAGTGGCAAGCTGATCCACACGGCCAGACAACTGTGCAAACTCCATTGAGAGAAAAAAATCCTCCCCAGCACCCAGAGATACAGAGGGAAAAAAAAAAAAATGCAACAAACAGAAAAATATCTCTGACAACTCTGACAACCTTTTTTTTTTTTTTTCTTTCACAATATTTTTCCCTTCTGTGAGTACCATATAATTTTCAATTTAGGCCGGTGATACTGTTATGATTTGGTAGCTGAGGAGTGCAGGTAAAAAAGGCAATACACCAGAGCAGTTGGAATCTATGAGATTGCAGTACCCTGACTAACCACCACAAGTAGAGGCAGCCGTGGAGCGTTCCTACGTTGGTCCTAGACGCCTCGTCACAGCCTGAGAAACTAACTATACCTAAAGATAGAAAGAGGAAAGCTATCTGCCCCGGAGCAGATCCCCCAAAGAACATAGAAAGCCCCCAAACATGTAATGGCGGTTAGACAAGAAGAAATACTGACACAGACAGAAAATAGTATGAGCAAACGTTGGGGCCCAAACTATCTAAATAGAAAAGGATAGGAAGGGCACTTACTGCAATCCCAAAAAACCCTGAAAAGCACCAACTTTACTAATTTCAAAAACACCTGAGATCACATGACCTCTACCACCTAAATTAGTTCTCTGGTGTAACAAAATCAAAACAGCAGCCACTGAAAAAACTGGAAAAAGCAAATGTACAAACATCAGTGGCTGAACAAAACTGAGAGGGCAAAAGCCCCCGGAGGGGACCCTGAAGGCCCCCACAGAAGTGCAGGACAAAATGCAAAAATAAAGCACAAAAGCAAAAAGAAGAAAATGTCTTATCTGTTAGCAGGAGATGCAGACACGACACAGCAGGCTACAAAGGAAACAGGAATCAAGGATTGAGACCAGAACAATTGATCACCGGCAACCCTGATGGGAAGGTGACTCCCTTATATAAGACCAGTCAGTAACACCTGATTCCCAATCCTCACAATCTTCACTGGACAGTCCAGTACCATTAGTAACCACCAGAGGGAGCCTCTGCTGAGAACTCATTTCAAGTCCATTCACAACAGTTACGTCTACGCCAGCCTACAGCACATCTCCTGTGAAGTTAACGGAGATAGTGCAAATATCTCTCTCCTTGTGTGAAGTAACACAGGCGAGATCTAATATTATTCTTTAGTTGTCAGTTGTTACCTTCATACCCAAGGGGTGTTCAGCAGCAGTGACTCTAACTGCATCGCCGATAGTGATGAGCCACTCCCGTAGTGTTCGAGTTCGGTTCGGTTCGCCGAACAGCCATGTGTTCGACGAACTGTTCGTCGAACACCGTCGAACACAGTTAAAACCAATGGCAGGCAAACCAAAACACATAGAAACACATAGAAAACACATAGAAAACACTTCAAAGGTGTCCAAAAGCTGACAAATTGCTCACAAGACACAACTAACACATGGAAAAGTGACAAGTACATATAGTCATGTGAAAAGAAAAGAGGTAGAGGAGTAAAAGGAGGGGAGACACAGATATAGGCATGTCATGCCTTTCTAAAACCAAAAAAGTGCGAAGCCGACACGGCCAGTCCGTTCCTGCCATTGCGACCTGCGTGTCGCCGGGTTTGTGCCAGAGCTGCGGTGGACCCTGACGGCCAGCCCCCCTCCCCAATACTGGTGCCTGTCCACTGGTGGGTCGAGCGAGCCCCCCTGCGGTGGTGGCAGGTCTAATCTTTTTAATTTAAATTGTCTCTCTAATTTGAATGAGTACACTTTAAATCCTTTTACAAGGATCTATTGGAGGGCAAGTCTCATGCCAGCAGCCGCGGTAATGCCAACTCCAGTAGCGTCCAGTAAAGCTGCTGCAGTTAAAAAGCTTTTATAAGGATCGAGCTTGGCGGTCCACAGCAAGGCGTCCTACCGCCACTCACAGTCCCTGGGCCTTGGGGTGCCTCCCCGATGCTCTTCACTGATTGTCCCGGGGGCCCGAAGCAATTCCTTTGAAAAAATTAAGTGTCCAAAGTACAGGTGGTGTAGCTTGCTTAACAGCTGGGTTAATCCGCTGACTAGCAGACACTGCTAATAGGCCCAAAATTATTGTCTGGGCTAGATGCAGTTAAAAATTTGTAATTATATCTACAGCCGGTGGCTACTCCGCTGACTAGCAGACACTGCTACTAGGCCCAAAATTATTGTTTGGGTTAGATGCAGTTAAAAATTTGTAATTAGATATACAGCCGGTGGCTACTCCGCTGACTAGCAGACACTCAAGCTTTGGAGCAGACCTCTGATTCCCAGGCTATAGTATGAGTAAACAGCTCTAGTCTTCACACTCAACCATCTGTGTAACCCCAAGCCATAGTGTATGTAGTTTCTTACGGTTAAAAGGGGTGGGGAAAGACCCCACCCACCTGTAATTGACTATGCCAACGTCACGTAAAACACAGCAAGGGGACTCCAAAAAGAGTCTCCATTTTTTCAAAAATTTGGGGCACAGACACAACTTAAGTAGCATCAATTGCCCCAGAGTTGCTTAAAACGGTTGGTGAGGTGATTTTACCAAATCTTCAAGCTTTTACTGTCCCCAGGATGACACAGGGGTAGAAAAGTCCTTGCGGATCCATGATTTGTTCATCTTTATGAACGTGAGTCTGTCTACATTCTCAGTGGACAGCCGCGTGTTCTTATCTGTCGGACTCAGCACACCACCAGCAGCGCTGAACACACGTTCAGAGAGAACAAAAATTATTATTAATTTGAAAGCTGGTGGAGCTTAGTATAGATGGCCTAATACAATGTGTACCACACACTGCTACAGGCCCAAAATTATTCTACAGGCAAGATGCAGCTAAAAATTATTATTAATTTGAAAGCTGGTGGAGCTTAGTATAGATGGCCTATTAGAATGAGTACCACACACTGCTACAGGCCCAAAATTATTCTACAGGCAAGATGCAGCTAAAAATTATTATTAATTTGAAAAACTGGTGGAGTTTAGTATAGATGGCCTATTAGAATGAGTACCACACACTGCTAAGGCCCAAATTATTCTACAGGCAAGATGCAGCTAAAAATTATTAGCAATTTTAAAGCTTATAACGTTTGGTGAGGTGATTTTACCAAATCCTCAAGCTTTTACTCTCCCCAGGATGACACAGGGGTAGAAAAGTCCTTGCGGATCCATGATTTGTTCATCTTTATGAACATGAGTCTGTCTACATTCTCAGTGGACAGCCGCGTGCGCTTATCTGTCAGCACACCACCAGCAGCGCTGAACACACGTTCAGAGAGAACGCTGGCTGCGGGGCATGACAAGATCTCCAAGGCGTGAGTGGCGAGCTCCGGCCATTTATCCAGATTGGATGCCCAAAAAGAGCAAGGGTCCAGTGACACAGCCATGGCTTCGATGTTCATTTGGAGATACTCCTGTACTAACGTCTCTAGGCGTTGACTATGTGTCTGACTTCTTGTCTCCTGTGGCCTTGCAAAGGATGGGCTAAAAAACTGGTGAAAGGATTCCGCAAAATTGCTGTGAACACCAGCAGATACTGTGTTTCTGTTACGGTTTGAGTGCTGAAGACTCGACAGTCCCACGGTTGGCAAGTTAGAACTGTGAGATTCACTACGTGCACCACTGGTGTTTTGTGGAAAAGCACATGTAAGATTCTGCAACAGTCTCTGCTGATACTCCTGCATGCGTGAATCCCTTTCTATGGCAGGAATTATTTTGGCAAATTTATTTTTGTACCGGGGATCTAACAGTGTGGCTACCCAGTAGTCAGGATTATTTCGAATTCTGACAATTCGAGGGTCATGTTGCAGGTAGTGCAGCAAGAAGCCACTCATGTGTCTTGCGCATCCAGGAGCACCAAGTCCCTGTTGTGTTGGTGGCGAGGTACGAATCATGCTTCCTTCCTCTGCCCTCTCCCCCCAACATCGCACAACAGAAATGTGATCAAGGTCTCCCTCATCTGATGAGTCTTCCGTGCCCATCGCCAGTTCGTCCTCCACTTCTTCCTGGGCTCCTGCACCTTCCTCACTAGTTTGGCTGCTACCATGTGCCCTGGTTAATCCCTCTCCCCCACCCTTCCATGCCAGTCGCCTTGGTGCTGCCGACCGTATGGACCTTGCAGATGTTAGCCCTTCCGCATACAACTCCTCCTCCTCTACTTCCTTCACCTCCTCTTGTTCCACCACCTGACTCCGAATTCTGTTTAACATCTGCTCCAGCATGTAAATGTCACGCGGTCTTATGATATGTGTACGATGTCAGTAAACTATTCTTAAAAGAACAACACTCTATACAACATATAGATTAGCAACATCAGCATGTAAATATAGAATAGATTTACCTGACACGATATCCGTTGAACTCAGGGTTAATCTTGAGGACTTGATACACTGTCACAGGAAAGAGGAGGACCGGGGGTCTAACCTGACCCTAAACTGGGGTCCTAACTAATCCCTCACCTTGGAGGTACTGATAATGGTTCAGAGGTCCAAGTCTCCAGCCTAACCCTGTCTCCTATCAGTCCCTGAACCCTGTAATCAGTCCTAAGAAGGATTCTGATTACCACCAAAGGGATATGGGCTGATCTCTGCTAAATACACAGATTAGACATATAAGACAGACTGGAGAAAACACAGGCTTGCATACACACTCAAACACAGAAGGAACATAAATGATCTGGGATATTAAACTCTAAGCAAGGTGAGCTTAAAACAACTAAGGAGCTCTTTAACTTAAGTCTATACAGATACAATCCTATCTGTGGTCTGCATGAAGAATTTCACTGGCAACTCCCAACACAGACAACCAGAGATTTAAAGGAAACCAATCAACAAATAATTAATTGCAGCCGGGAGAAACTGCACCCAGTCCCAGAACTGAGCACAGACAGAATTAACTCCCTAACTGCCAAACACAAAGAAACAGCAACTCAGCTGTGAGAAGTCAGAATGTGCAACCGCGACGATCTTCGTGGCGATGCACACATGACAGTACCCCCCCTTCTACGAGGGGCCTCCGGACCCTCAGGGCCAGGTTTGCCCGGGTGAGTTCTGTGGAAGGTCCGCACCAAACGATCTGCGTTAATGTCAGACGCAGGAACCCACGTCCTCTCCTCTGGACCATACCCCTTCCAATGCACCAAGTACTGAAGGGACCGGCGATTCAGACGTGAGTCAATGATCTTTGACACTTGAAACTCCAAGTTACCATTGACCACCACTGGAGGAGGAGGTAGAGGTGATGGTATGACTGGTGCCACGTACCTCTTAAGTAATGACTTGTGGAACACATTATGAATTTTAAACGTAGGAGGGAGGTCCAGACGAAATGCCACAGGATTAATTATGGAACTGATCCTGTACGGCCCGATGAATCTGGGGCCCAGCTTCCAGGAGGGAACTTTAAGTTTTATATTCCTGGTAGACAACCATACCAGATCGTTCACATTAAGATCTGGACCAGAAACTCTCCTCCTATCAGCCATACGTTTATAACGGTTCCCCATAGCACTCAGATTATTCAATACACCTCTCCACACTGAAGCAAGTGACGACGAGAAACGCTCCTCCTCAGGAACCCCAGAAGGGCCCCCCCCATTGAATGTACAAAACTGGGGATGAAAACCATATGCCCCAAAAAACGGGGACTTACCAGTGGACTCGCTCCGCCTGTTGTTAAGAGCGAACTCTGCCAGAGGCAAGAAAGAAGACCAGTCCTCCTGGTTCTCTGAGACAAAACACCGAAGATAAGTCTCTAGGCTTTGATTCAGACGCTCTGTCTGACCATTGGTCTGCGGATGAAAAGCCGAGGAAAATGACAATTGCATCCCCCAACGTAAACAAAATGCCCTCCAAAACTTGGACACAAACTGAGACCCCCTATCTGACACCACATCAGAAGGCAACCCATGAAGTCTCACAATCTCCCCAATGAACACCTGCGCCAGAGTTTTAGCATTAGGGAGGGCAGGAAGAGCAATGAAATGTGCCATCTTACTGAACCTGTCAAAACCACCAGTATGACAGTCTTCCCTGACGACTGAGGAAGGTCCGTGATGAAGTCCATAGACAAATGAGTCCATGGACGCTCCGGAAGTTTCAAGGGTAAGAGGGTCCCAGACGGACGGGTATGAGGGGTCTTAGAGCGAGCACAAACCCCACAGGACGCGACAAAAGTTAAAACATCTTTATTAACGTTAGGCCACCAAAACCGGCGAGAAAGGAGATCTAAAGTAGCCTTACTCCCTGGATGTCCTGCTAAAGCAGAATTATGATGTGCCTCAATAACCTTTTGTCTCAACTGATTTGGGACAAACAGTCTCCCTGGAGGTCCTGCAGGGCGTCCCCCTGAGCCTCTAACACCTCCTCCTCAAGCTCAGAACATACAGCCGACACTACCACCCCCTCCTGAAGGATAGGAATCGGGTCATCCATTTTCCCGGCCCCTGGGAAACTGCGAGACAAGGCATCCGCCTTAACATTCTTAGATCCAGGGCGATAAGTGACAACAAAATTAAACCTGGTAAAAAACAACGACCATCGAGCTTGTCTGGAATTCAGACGCTTAGCAGATTCCAAATACAGCAGGTTCTTGTGATCAGTAATGACGGTGACCGGGTGGACTGCCCCCTCCAAAAAGTGACGCCATTCTTCAAAAGCCAACTTAATGGCCAAAAGTTCCCTATTGCCGATATCATAATTCCTTTCGGCGGACGACAATTTTTTAGAAAAGAAAGCGCACGGATGCCATTTACCAGGGACGGACCCTGGGACAATATTGCACCCACCCCTACGTCAGACGCGTCCACCTCCACAACGAACGGCTGTGATGCATCTGGTTGGATGAGAACGGGTGCCGAAGCAAAACATTTTTTCAAAGAGGAAAAAGCTTGGCAAGCTTTGTCCGACCATTTAGAAAAATCCGTCCCTTTTCTTGTCATGTCAGTGAGAGGTTTGACAACAGATGAGAAATTACAAATAAATTTCCGGTAGTAGTTAGCAAACCCCAGAAAACGCTGCAGAGCCTTAAGATCCTCTGGCTGATCCCATTCAAGCACTGCTCTCACCTTTTCAGGTCCATACGGAAACCGGAGGCTGACACCAAGAAACCCAAAAACTGAAGTTCCTGTACGGCGAATACACACTTTTCCAGTTTGGCGTAAAGTTTATTGTCTCGCAAGATCTGCAACACCTGTCTCACATGCTCCTGGTGAGACACAAGATCTGGTGAGTAAATTAAAATGTCATCCAAATATACGACCACAAACAGCCCCACCAGATGACGAAAAATGTCATTAACAAAATGTTGGAATACTGCTGGTGCAGTAGTCAGACCAAAAGGCATGACAAGGTTCTCATAATGTCCGTCCGGCGTGTTAAACGCCGTTTTCCACTCATCCCCCTCTTTTATCCTAATCAGATTATACGCCCCCCTGAGATCCAATTTAGAGAACCATTTGGCGCCAACAATTTGATTGAAGAGATCAGGAATCAGAGGGAGTGGATACGGATCTCGAACAGTAATCCGATTAAGTTCGCGGAAATCCAAGCAAGGGCGTAGGCCTCCATGTTTTTTCTTCACAAAGAAGAACCCCGCGGCCACTGGGGAAGATGAAGGTCTAATATGCCCTTTGGCCAGACTTTCCGAAATATAATCTTTCATAGCCTGCCTCTCAGGACCAGAAAGGTTATATAACCTAGCTTTAGGTAACTTAGCATCAGGAAGTAAATTAATAGAGCAGTCATACACGCGATGAGGAGGCAACTCCTGACACCCCTCCTCAGAGAACACATCCCCAAAGTCCTCCAAAAAAGGAGGCAAAGTACTAGGCACGACCGCACTGATGACTGTGTTCATGCAGTTACTTTTGCAAAACTCCCCCCATTGGCTTATATCTCTGGACTGCCAATTAATCACAGGGTTATGTTTAACCAACCAAGGAAGTCCCAACACAATAGGAGTAGGTAGACCCTCCAAAACATAACAAGATAATAGTTCCCTATGTATTGCCCCTACCCGAAGGTCAATGTTATGAACCTCATGAACAAAGCTACCTTGGCCGAGAGGCCTGGCGTCAATGGAGAATATAGGGATCGGTTTGACCAATACACTCAGATGCATACCTTGAGCCTGAGCAAACTGAGCGTCAACCAGATTAGCCCCGGACCCACTATCAAGAAGAACAGAAAATCTCTCCACTCTCGTACCAACCACCACCTCCACTGGTACAAGGAACTGAGAAGAACTAGCGGACGAAATACATACTCCCAGGTTGTCGTCCACCACACAACCTGGGATTAACAGTTTTCCGGCGACTTTTTGCTCAACAAGGCACGGGATGGACATCCCCCAACAAAATGTCCCTCTTTCCCGCAGAAGAAACACCTTCTAGTCCTGCGGCGTACCGCCAATCCCCTCCTACGAAATGATGTCCCTCCCAACTGCATAGGCTCCTCCGAACAGACAAGGGGAACCTCAACATAAGGGACTTTAGTAGTAGGTGGAGTAACAACAGGGGGCGGAGTTACCTCGCACCTCTCCCGGAGCCGTCTATCAGTACGGATAGCTAGGGCCATAGCAGCCTCCAGTGATGGAGGAGAATCATACTGAGCCAAAACGTCCTTTAATTTGTCAGAAAGCCCATGACAAAACTGGCTCCTAAGAGCTGGGTCATTCCACTGAGTATCTGTGGCCCATCTACGGAACTCAGAAGCAAATTCCTCCGCCGGACGATCTCCCTGCTGTATCTTACGTAATTTTGTCTCAGCAAGAGAGACCCGATCTGGGTCATCATATACCAAACCCAGGGCAGTAAAAAATCGATCTACTGACTGTAGAGCCGGGGATCCCGGAGGAAGGGAGAAGGCCCAGGATTGAGGGTCCCCTTGTAGGAGCGAGATAACAATTCCCACTCTCTGCTCTTCACTCCCTGATGATCGAGGCCGAAGCCGAAAATACAATTTACATGCTTCCCTGAAGGTAAAAAATTTGTCTCGCCCACCAGTGAACCTGTCCGGGAGAGCTACTTTAGGTTCAAATCTGGTTTGCTCCGAGGGAGACAAAACTTTGGACTTAATGTCCGTCAGCTCCATGGATAATCCCTGCAACTGCAGAGCCAGCTGGGCTACTGGATCCATGGCAACTGGGAATATTTTTATAGGCCAATGAAAATGTCACGCGGTCTTATGATATGTGTACGATGTCAGTAAACTATTCTTAAAAGAACAACACTCTATACAACATATAGATTAGCAACATCAGCATGTAAATATAGAATAGATTTACCTGACACGATATCCGTTGAACTCAGGGTTAATCTTGAGGACTTGATACACTGTCACAGGAAAGAGGAGGACCGGGGGTCTAACCTGACCCTAAACTGGGGTCCTAACTAATCCCTCACCTTGGAGGTACTGATAATGGTTCAGAGGTCCAAGTCTCCAGCCTAACCCTGTCTCCTATCAGTCCCTGAACCCTGTAATCAGTCCTAAGAAGGATTCTGATTACCACCAAAGGGATATGGGCTGATCTCTGCTAAATACACAGATTAGACATATAAGACAGACTGGAGAAAACACAGATTTGCATACACACTCAAACACAGAAGGAACATAAATGATCTGGGATATTAAACTCTAAGCAAGGTGAGCTTAAAACAACTAAGGAGCTCTTTAACTTAAGTCTATACAGATACAATCCTATCTGTGGTCTGCATGAAGAATTTCACTGGCAACTCCCAACACAGACAACCAGAGATTTAAAGGAAACCAATCAACAAATAATTAATTGCAGCCGGGAGAAACTGCACCCAGTCCCAGAACTGAGCACAGACAGAATTAACTCCCTAACTGCCAAACACAAAGAAACAGCAACTCAGCTGTGAGAAGTCAGAATGTGCAACCGCGACGATCTTCGTGGCGATGCACACATGACAGTAAATCACCGGAATAGTCATGCTGATAATGGCATCGTCAGCACTAAACATCTTCGTGGCCATTTCAAAACTGTGCAGAAGCGTGCATAGGTCCCTGATCTGAGACCACTCCTCCAACGTGATTTGCCCCACCTCTGGATCTCGTTCGCCCAGGCTATAATTCAGAACGTATTGCACCAGGGCTTGTCGGTGCTGCCACAGTCGCTGCAACATATGCAGAGTTGAATTCCACCATGTTGGCACATCGAATTAATATAAAACAGGAAAAAGGAGCGTCTAGCCAAGACCAAAAAATGGTATAAAAAATATGAAGAACTTTATTGAATAAATACAGATAAAAACGTTCACAATAGTAGATAACAAAGATGAAAGTATAATGGTGATAGAACAAATGAATGATCCTGATATGCAAAAGAAAAACATGCCATGCCCCAAAATATTGTCAACCTAAATGAGTCAGGAAAGATAAATAAGTGTACATCTCACAAAAATGTGTTATGATATACACATCTTACAAGGATACGTTAAAAAGATGCGTCACCATAATAAGGGCACCAGGTGGTGCCACAAAATCAACAGTTATAATTGCCAAATTGTAATGTAAATATATGGTGGCACATCAGATAACGTGATCCTCACACTCAGTGTACATGAGGATCGTGCAATACCATCAGCATTAGGAGCGGCTTATATGGAGTCAAAATAATACTATGTAGCGCCAGCATAAATTGGAGCATAAAGTGTAGACATGCTTACCCATAGTGGGGAATCTGTGCAAAATCAAGAGCGTGCCCCACTTCTGTAAAGATGTAAGTCGCTGAGCTGCGGGATGCGAACGGCGGAAGTGAGCACACAGCGACCGTGCCCTCTGCAGAAGGCCATGTAGTCCGGGATAGTGGGCTAAAAATTGCTGGACAACCAGGTTCAACACGTGAGCCATACAAGGCACGTGTGTGACATTGCCCCGGTGATGGGCCGCACCCAGGTTTGCGGCATTGTCGCACACGGCCTTCCCTGGTTGCAGGTTCAGTGGAGACAACCATTCATGAAACTGGTTCTCCAGAGCTGACCACAACTCCTCAGCTGTGTGACTCACATTTCCCAAACATGTATATATATATATGTGATTCTTCAGTTTTTGTTTAGTCTTTGCCTGATGAAGAGACCGGAGTAGTCTCGAAAGCTTGCAATTTGTTACCATCTTTTCAGTTAGCCATTAAAAGGTATCAACCACTGAGGACTCTGAAGTCTGAATATTTTTCTATCTACTGGCTAACACGGTACGAAATACACATCTTTCCTATATCACATTTCCCAGACATTTCAACGTAAAAACTGCTGATTACGTTGAGCCCTTCTGCCAGCATAGCAAGGAGGTGTGCTGCAGGATCCTTTCTGCGCAGTTAGAAAGCCGTGGCATGACCAGACAGGCTTTGGTTGCAGGTGGAGGACCGAGAGGAGGTTGAGGAGGCAGAAGCAGTGGAGGAACTTCGAGATAAAGAGGATTGACGCACAACTCATGGGGACGGCAAGACTTGGACAGCAGCCCCTTGTCCTGCTGTCACCATAGTTACCCAGTGCCCAGTCAGCGACATGTAATGCCCCTGTGTAACGCCCCTGTTCATGCCTACTCGCCAAGTGTCTGTGGTGAAATGCACCCTGTCACACACTGAGTTTCTCAAAGAAGCGGTGATGTTGTGTGCGACATGCTGGTGGAGCGCAGGCACACCTTTCTTTGAGAAGTAGTGCCGACAGGCATTTGGTACTGGGCACTGCGACGGACATAAGGTCTCGAAAATCCTCTGTGTCCACAAGGCGGAAAAGCAGCATTTCTGTAGCCAAGAGCTTGCAGATGGTGAAGTTCAAACTCTTAGCTTTCTCATGGCTAGGAGGAAATGGTCTTTTACTTGTCCACATCTGAGGGACCGAGGCTGCTGATGTGCGTAGACGGGGTTGAGTAGGGTGTCCCCGACAACTGATGGTCTGTGTAGGAAGATGCAGGTGCAAAAGTTAGGTGGCCTTGATCCCAAGGTGTTGCTCTCGATGTCGGAGAGCGCTCAACACCAGCTGGTGTTTCCACTTCCATATGAACTGATGACCTGCCAATCTGACTGGCTGTTGCTGGTAAAGAGGTGCCAGGTCCTGAGTCTCAAAACAGGTCTGACTGCTGTCCCCCGGTCACAGAGATGAAGAGGCTGCGGATGCACAAGATGGGGCAGACGGTGGTTGGGCCGGCCCGCTAGGCGCATTGTAGCACAGTGAGCTTGCCACTGCAACTTATGCTTCATATCCATGTGACGGTTCATGCATGAAGTACTCAAACTATGGATTTTTTGGCCTCTACTTAGCTTTTGGTCACAATGTTACAGATAACACGAGTTGGGTCATCCTTATCGATGTTAAAAATGCCCAGGCTATGCAAGGCTTAGAACCCATGCGACCTGAAGAGCCACCTTGACTTATGGTCAGAGGCAGAGTTGTGGTTGAGGATGCAGTTGGTGACGTGCTTCCAGTACTACGTCTCTGTCCAGGAAGGCGCACCCTGACCTCGTCGTCACTCGAATCCTCCTCCATCTCCTCTGCTGACCTCATCGACTGTCTGACTGTGGGTTGACAGTAAGTGGGATCTGTCAGTTAAGTATGGCAGATGTACACTTTGAATAACAACCCTTAAAGTTATATGACTGGACGATGGTCTGTGATGCATGGTGGTGGTTATTAGAGAGCCACTACTGCACTGTTATAGATCTATGAGACCGGATAGCTTTACATTGTGTATTTTTGAGTGGTCATCTGGCTACTAACATTTGGGGATGATGTACCCACTGTTTCCACATGCTTTAAACTAACAAAGCTGTTCATCATTGTGCATTGATTGCTACACCAAGTGTCTTTTGTGAATAATCACCTGCTTGAATAAGAAGCCAACTGTTGTGATATTGTGCAGCAACCAGGTCTTATAGCATATATTATATCGGTCAAATTTGACCTATTGATAAGGGATCAATTGCTCAGCAGAAGACAGTATAATTATAATAATTGGTGTGGTATTATCTTGAGCTATTTCTGTGACATGGTATCGATAAACTACATATATCTATGAATCTGGCTTGAAATATTGTAGTCATGGTGACCAACTGAGCTCTATATTTATATATAGTAATAATGAACAAATTTCATATGAGACACGGGTATCGTCTCTGAGGGTTGTTCAGGTGTACATGGGATCAATTACTATTATTTTTTGACTCTCACCAACATACTCTATTTGAGTGCTCTAGAATTTTGGGGTATTTACCCCCAGTTATATATCTTCATCTAATCATTGCATTACATAGCATCTTATGGTAAAGGGTCAACTTTTTGATAACGGTGTAATACATCTAGACACCGGATATGTTATCTTTGATTTACTCTCCTAGGAGAATCATCTTTATATAACGGTGAAATATAATACATAACGGTGAAATATAATACATCAATACACCGTAATTCATAGGAGAATTATCTTTATATAACGGTGAAATATAATACATCAATACACCGTTTTTCTAGAAGAGATTTTTAAGATTGGTCCCTCAAAAAACCATCATTGATATTACCTATTGTGTGTTCACTTTTTTTTAACATTTGGGGCATAGGGTTGTCTTTAGACACAGTTGTTTCATGTCTAATCGTTAGGGGTCCCCTTAACCAACGGGTAGTGGGATTCCCTAGACGCGGTAGGGCTCAGTAGGGCACCTAGGGCTAGCCATCGAGCGGGGGCGCCACAACATTCCCCCCTAGGGTGCCAACCTCCGCGGTCAGGTAGGAGTGAGCTTAGGATCACCCTAGGGACAGCTCAGTGTTACCCAATTTTAGTGGGATACATGTTTGTTTTTGTTTGTGTTTTGTGTCACAATTTTTTGGGTTTACCCATTGTGGTAATTTTATTAATAAAGTATTGTTTTCAGGGCCTTTCTTTCTATGATTTTTTGTCAGTAAGTGGGATCTACAACCTCGTCATCATCACCCTATGTGTTCTCACCCCCGTCGTCCTCAGAGCCAACCTCTTCCTGCCCTGACTAGAGTTGAGCGATACTTTCCGATATCCAAAAGTATCGGAATCGGAATGGTATCGCCGATACCATTAAAATATCGGCGATACCCGATACCGATACGAAGTCCCATGTAAGTCTATGGGAACAAAATATCGCAACTAAAAAAACCTCTTTCTTTCCTTGTAAACACTAAATATACACACATAGAATACATATATATATATATATACATGTCATTGTGACATATATATATATACATATATGTATAGTTTATACACTTCTACATAGTAAAATATTCTCTGATTTAATTGCCGGGTAAAGTCGGCTTCTGTGAAAAGACAGAAGCACCCGACATGAAATGACACTTGGTGTACATAGGGTTAACCATGTCTTTTCATGTCGTTTGCTATCTGATTTGCACAAACAATTACATGAGTGGCTGTGTGCAAAATTTCACACCTGTAGGGGTTAATTAAAGGTGTAAATTCGTTGTAAAAAAAAACGGACTTTTTTGCTACGAATTTACACCTTTAACCCCTACAGGTGTGAAATTTTGCACACAGCCACTCATGTAATTGTTTGTGCAAATCAGATAGCAAACGACATGAAAAGACATGGTTAACCCTATGTACATTTGAAATGACACTTGGTGTACATAGGGTTAACCATGTCTTTTCATGTCGTTTGCTATCTGATTTGCACAAACAATTACATGAGTGGCTGTGTGCAAAATTTCACACCTGTAGGGGTTAATTAAAGGTGTAAATTCGTTGTAAAAAAAACGGACTTTTTTGCTACGAATTTACACGTTTAATTAACCCCTACAGGTGTGAAATTTTACACACAGCCACTCATGTAATTGTTTGTGCAAATCAGATAGCAAACGACATGAAAAGACATGGTTAACCCTATGTACACCAAGTGTCATTTCATGTCGGGTTCTGCATTTTCACAAAAGCCGGCAATTGAATTAGCGGCTATTATACTATGTAGAAGTGTATGAACTATAAATATAAATATATATATATATGTGTCACAAATTCAATGACATGTATATATATATATATGAGGTGTAAAATTGCTGAAAAAAAATGCGTGGGCTCCCGCCCTATTTTCGCAACCAGACAGACAAAGCCAGTGAGTGGGGCAGATAATAATAGCCCAGAGAGGGACCATTTTTTTTGCCCCCCCCCGGCTACTTAACATCTGCCCCCAGACACCCCAGAAAGGGCAAATCTCTAATTAGATTTGCCCTTTCTGGCACTTTGCCCATCTATTCCCATTGCCCTGTAGCGGTGGCGAATGGGTTAATAAGGGGTTAAAATGACCTTGCAATTGAAAGGTCACTTTAAGCCAGGTTAATAATTGAGAGCTGTCAATTAGACAACTATCAATTATTAATCCTATTGTATGAAAGAAAAATCAAACACACACACTTTAATAAAAAAGAAGTTTAATGAAATAATCACACAGTTTTTGACCATATTTTATTTACCTGCTAAAACCATTTCCTGTAATAAAAATAAAATAATAAAGCAAAATTATTCTTACCAATCCGATGCACAGTCTGGTCCCACGGTGTAATCCTTCAGAAAGGGTTAATGTTTACTGCAGGGACCGCAGCTAATGCTGCAGCCTCACAGTAAACCCCCAAATGAATGAGTTCCTCTCCTGGCTGACAGGAGAGGAAGTGGAAAGCTTAATGGATTGCTTTCCACTTTCACTCCAGGTCAGCCAGGGACACCATCAGTGACGTCAGAGGGAACTGGTTAACAAAAATAGGGGTTCCCTTCTAGAAAAAAATGGCGTGGGGTCCCCCCTATTTTTGTTAACCAGCCAGATGAAGCAGACCGCTGAGGCCTGGATTTTCAGGCTGTTAAGGAGCCAAGATCCATGGACCTTGCCAGCCTGATAATACCAGGCCACAGCAGTCTGCATATCTTGGCTGATTAACAAAAATAGGGGATCCCCTCGAAAAAAATTGGCGTGGGGTCCCCCCTATTTTTGTTAACCAGCCAGATGAAGCAGACCGCTGAGGCCTGGTTTTTCAGGCTGGTAAGGATCCAATATCCATGGACCTTGCAAGCCTGATAATACCAGGCCACAGCAGTCTGCTTAGCTTGGCTGGTTAACAAAAATAGGGGATCCCCTCGAAAAAAAAAACGGCATAGGGGTCCCCCTATTTTTGTTAACCAGCCAAGTAAAATGCAGACTGCTGCGGCCTGGTATTAAAAGACTGTCAAGGCCCATGGATTTTGGCCCTCAACAGCCTGATAATACCAGACTACAGCAGCCCCACATTTGGCGCATCAAAAGATGTGCCAATTGTGGCACTTTACCCGGCTCTTCCCACTGCCCTGTAGCGGTGGCAAGTGGGGTAATAAGGGGTTAATGTCACCGTTGATTGCACGGTGACAATAAGCCCGGTTAATAATGGAGAGGTGTCAATAAGACACCGATCCATTATTAATCCCAAAGTTTTTAAATGTGTAAAAAAAAGACACAGCAAGAAAAAAGTCTTTTAATGAAATAAAAGAGACAACACAGTTTTCATTAATTTTATTATACTCTCATTCCTGCGACGCCATCGATCTCCTGTAAAAAAAGAAAAAAAACAAACCAACAGTATACCACCTGTCCGACGCAGTCCATAACGACAGTCCCACGACGATCCAGCTCTGCTACATCGCAATGACAGGCAGAGCCTGTCATTGCAACGCAGCACAGCTGATTACCTGCTTCCCCGGCGGTGACATCATCGGACTGACTGCTTTACGGCCGGGATTACCCAGCAGTCACTGCAGTTATCGCGAGAAACTGCATGTGACCGCCGGGGAGAAGAGGAATGTCGGCCATGAAGCAGTCCAGGACGTGACCGCCGGAGATCTTCTGCCAGGTAAGTGCCGCTGACTCCTGACAGACCCGACAGACGGACACTGACAGTGACATCCCGATTCCGGTATCCGATATGACGAAAATATCGGAACTCGGAATCGGAATTCCGATACAGCCAATATCGGCCGATACCCGATACTTGCGGTATCGTATCGCTCAACACTAGCCCTGACACAAAACTCAAGTTGTCGATCACATCAGGTATTTGAGTATCATCATCGTCTTCCTCATTGTCTCCACCAACAGGAGTTACAGTTTGGGAACGAGGATCTACATTATACACAGAACCTTCTTCATCTGGTCCTGGATCCGACTCATAAACATTCTGGGCATCAGTGCAGATCATTTCCTTGTCTGGATTCTCAGAAACTGTGGAGACGACCTCTGATTCCCAGGCTATAGTATGAGTAAACAGCTCTGCAGACTCAACCATCTTTTCTACCCCATACTCAAACGGGCAGTTGGAGACTTGGGAGCTGTGAGGAAGCAAGTGCGATTGGGGTGACACCTCTGAGGACTGGAATTTTTGTGTTGTTGAAGTTGAGGTGGAGAGCCGACTTAAAGGAGCACTTGATATCTGTTGAAGCACCTTTTTTTTTGTGCCTCATCTGGAATTTGTAGCGATGGGCGTGCCCATAAGAAAGGGATCATACCACATAGTCCACTAAAAGAAGTAGACATCTTAGTTTGGCTGGAAGATGGTCTTTCTTCTGCAGATGTTACTGTTGCTTTAACACCTACCCCACGGACACATTTTTTTCCCTTCACAACACACCTATTCCCCTTTCCACCAGCAGCAGGCCTTTTGCCACTTATTTTGGTGGTTACCTAATTGACAACTGTGGAGTTGTTTGCACAAAAAACGATGGCTGCAAAAAATTCTTAGTATTTGAACGCTGGTGGAGCTTTGTACAGATGGCCTAATACAATGAGTACCACAGACTGCTACTCTGCCCACAATTATTCTACAGGCAAGATGCAGATAGAAATTCTTTTTTTTAAACTCTGGTGGAGCTTTGCATAGATGGCCTAAAAGAATGAGTACCACAGACTGCTACTATGCCCACAATTATATTGCAGGCAAGATGCAGCAAAAAATCATGAGTATTTCAACGCTGGTGGAGCTTTGTATAGATGGCCTAATACCATGAGTACCACACACTGCTACTATGCCCAAAATTATTGTCCAAGGTCAAGGGGATGCAGCAAAAAATATATGAGTATATTTCAACGCTGGTGGAGCTGGCAAAAAGTGATAGCAACTGATGTAACCTAGCCCTGAAAAGGGCTGCAATTACAAATAGTCACTACTCCCAAGTTGACCTATCTGTCTATATAGAGCACAGACCTGCCTGCTAAAAGTGCTAGGAACTGCTTTAACCTAGCCCTTAAAAGGGCTGCAATTACAAACTAGTCCTTCCTGTCTAACTGCAAATTCGCTTCACAGTCACTGTTACAAAAATAGCACTAACAGCAGCAGCAGTGCCGTCTAACACTGTGCTACAGCAGTGAGAAAATGGTGGCGAGGGGGGAAATGGCTGGGTCTTATAGGGCAAGGACATGTGACATACACAGCCAATGACACATGCCCTTGCTTGTGTGGAAAAAAAAGCACTTCGCTCTGTGTGTGCGCTGCTGATAGGCTGACAGACTGCACCGCCCACTGGAAATGCGGGAAAGAGAAAAAAAAATGGAGATCTTCATTATTTCTGCAGAGATCCATCCCATGCCCCTCCCCCCGCCCCGCTGTACACTCAAACTGTGTATTAACAGTGATTCTCAGCATTACTGTTAAAAAACCCAGTGATGATTTAGGTGCACGAACAGTTATCGAACATAACCTCGAACAGCCGGATTTTTTCAAAATCGTTCGGGTTTGTTGAACGGCTCGAACACCGCCCAAAACAGCTCGAATTTGAAATTGGCGAACAGTTCGCTTCGAAACCGCTCATCTCTAATCGCGGACCCCTGGTTCGGTTGCAATCCATTATCCAATAAAGTTGTTGCAACCGAGCTCATAACAATTCTATTCTATCCTATCCCTGATCCTATACATAATACATGCAAAGTACATACACATTTCAATAACAGTAAATGATACATTACCATTTATAAACTCTATGGAACCGCACATATTTAATGTGAACACTGTTCAAACAGGGGGAGCCACACGGCAGTCTCGGTCACCTCCTTACACCTTGGCACCCCAGTCCGACACTGCGTCTCTGAGACTAATGGAGCCAAGTGTTCTGCGTTATGTTCTTCAATCCAATAAAGAACGATTGTAGCAGTAGTGAATATTTGCGACCTGCAATTCTTTCACATAGGACACTGTGGGTTTTTTGTGCTCTTTCGGTGTCCAAGTGTTCAGACCTTTTCCTCTGGATAGCTGAGTGAGTCTGTACGTATGTATTGGGTTCTATTGTATGGATTGGGTTCTATTATATGTATCTTAATAGTGCCATAAAAAAATGAACCAGCACAACTATTTTTTCTGCATGTGTCATAAAAAGCAATCATAAAACTTTGTGACCATGAAATTGCATTGTCAATTCCACTAGGACGTTGCTGGTGTAATATTGTTGTTGCTATGTATGTGATTTTAATGTTAGGGCAGATATCTGAAAGTCAGTTTTTCTTTGAAAAATCGAGTAGCCAAATTACACAATTTTCTGGCTGCAGGAAGTGATTGGAAATGTGTATGTGCAGACAGACATCAGACGTTCGTAATAACATAGCAGTGGGAGAATCTAGCATGGGATATGCTACGGAAAAGAAAAAAATTGAAGAATATTTTTGGATGGCGTTCCACAATTATTTACTGGTGAACACACAATGGAGAGTGCATCTGGGAGAAAGTATTCAACTCAAAATGTCTGTGGTGATTATTTTAAAATGTTTGCAATTGCACAGACAAAATACACTGAATGTGAGAGCAGGCGGAAATAGAAAATTTGTGACAATTGGGAGAGTTTCAGAGGTACTTGTGTTCAAAGGTGACATTGATAGATGTCCATGTTTTGGGAGGGCTAACCAGTAGAGTTGAGCGAAACAGGTCAGTCAGATTCAAAAGTTGCCGACTTTCGCCAAAGTCGGGTTTCGTTGGCCAAAACCCGACCATAGTGTGCAGTCGGACATGCGGTCGGCAAAACGAGCGCCAAAGTCGAATTTCCCAGAATGCTTTCAGGCGCCTTTTTTTCAGCCAATGAACAAGGACGTACACTGTGGACAACGAGATGACATGAGCAGCGTCCACCACCATCTTACAGAAGGGCATTGCAGTGATTGGCTTGCTTTGGGGGGCGTCATAGTGTCTATAAAAGCCCTGAGCACCCACCTCCATTTTACTTCTGCCGATATTAACAGTAGGGAGAGGTTGCTGACGCTGTTTATCAGTAGGGAGAGAGTTAGGGCTGAAAAGAGAAGTTCTTCTGTGTTTGTGCTGATAGCAATTGTGCTGTACAGTTAGTGTGCAGTGACAGGGGAGGATTTTCTTGTGTGCAGCAACGCTGGTTATTAGGCTGCCTGATAGCTGTATTGCTGTCTGTACACTGCTGTGCAGACTGCTTTTTACACAGCACTAATACTTTTATTCTTTCTTTCTGCACAGTTACCGACCGTTCATTTTTTCCCACACCGTATAGAGCTGTACGCTACTCCCACACTACCGTGTGCCGGCTGGTATCACGGACAAATACATGCTGACTATCTGTGTGTGACTCCGGAAATATATACGGAGATCGCAATTTTCCCCTACACCATATACAGATGTACGCTTCAGATACAGTACCGTTTTTCTGCTTTTTGTATTACGGTCAAATCCATACTGAGTGAGCGTCTGTGTGTGACTCCGGAAATATATACGGAGATTGCAATTTTCCCCTACACCGTATACAGCTGTACACTTCTGAGACAGTACCGTACATCTGCTCTTTGTATTATGGTGAAATCCATACTGAGAGAGCGTCTGTGTGTGACTCTGGAAATATATACGGAGATTTAAATTTTTCCTACACCGTATACATCTGTACGCTCCTCATACAGTACATACTGTATATCTGCTGGTATTTTTGGTACATTTTCCCAAACATGTGGAAGTATGGTGGAAGAGGCCGTGAACTTGGGTGGGTGGGGGGCAGCTGGGACTGAGGGTGGTGGTGCATCTGCTGGTAGTTCCAAAAGCACAATAGCACCTAAGGCAGGAGGTGTTGAGCCTCCATCATCGTCTGGCTCCAGAAGGCCTGGAAGGCTCCCTTTTCTGGGAGTAGGTAAACCGCTTTTAAAGCCGGAGCATCAGGAACAGGTTTTGGCTTACATTGCCGAAACAGCCTCCAGCTCTTTCGCCTCCTCTTCTGAAGTTTCAAAAAATGCAAGCACTGAGTCGTCAGTTCAGGCTCCTGGTCAGGAACAATACCTTTCCTTGTGTCCTTCACCCCCACCACAAGTGAAGGATGCGGCAGGCTACACTTCAGATTACTCCCTGGAGCTTTTTCACATACCATGCCTGGTATGAAATCCTGAATTCCCCAGTCCAAGATGAATATGACATGGAGTGCACTGATGCACAGCCACTGCTATCTGATTCTGCTGGTACATTCATCCAGAGCACTGCATTGCCCTCGCAGTCTACTGAGCCAGAATCTGACCCTGATGAAACTCAGGTGCCCCTTCCTGCATACTCTAACACCTTACATGGTGACACAGAGGAAGGTGCAGATGAAATTGAAGAGGAGGTGATGGATGACCCAGTTGTTGACCTGGATTGGCATCCATTGGGGAAGAGGGTGCCGCTGGTAATAGCTCAGAAGAGGAGAAAGATCCACAGCAGGCATCGACATCGCAGCTGCAGTTATCTGGCAGGCCCGTAGCAGTCTAAAAACGTGTTCAAAAAACAAAAAGAGTTGCAGGACAGCTTGGCCAGACGGTCAAATTAGCACAGCGTGCAAGCCCTGAAAATTTATCCCATAGGAAGAGTGCAGTGTGACACTTTTTTGACCAAACTCCTATTGATGAGGCAAAGATTATCTGTAAGAAGTGCGGATGGACTTTTAGCCGAGGGAAAAATCTCCGAAAATTGAATACCAGTTGCATGCTTAGACATTTAAACACCATGCACTTGCAAGCGTGGACGGACTACAAAACCTCACTGGCTTTGAACGCCTACATTGCCAAACTGATCTCATTAGAGATAATGCCTTTCCGTTTGGTTGAAAGCGCAGCGTTCCGAGAGCTCGTGGCCTATGCTGTCCCACACTATGACCTACCCAGTCGGCACTTCTTTTCTAGAAAAGCCATCCCTGCCCTCCACCTGCATGTGAAAGACCGCATTGTCCATGCACTAAAACAATCAGTGAGTGGAAAGGTGCACCTCACAACAGATGCATGGGCCAGTAGGCATTGCCAGGGCCGTTACGTGTCCATCACTGCGCACTGGGTTAATGTGGTGGATGCAGGGTCCACAGGGGACAGCGGCGATGGGACAGTGCTGCCTAGCCCACGGTATAAGCAACAGTTGGCTGTAGGCGTTCGACCCTCCTCCTCCTCCAGAAGCAAAAGCTCGTCGACAGAGCGCAGTGCATGAGCACTCCCTCCGCAGCTGCCAGTGTTGCACACGAGGTGTCACACTATTGAACAGCTAGTGGTAAGCGTCAGCAGGCTGTTTTAAAGATGATGTCTTTGGGCGACAACAAACACACCGTGGAGGTACTGGCCGACTACTTTCAGCGAGAAACTGAGTCATGGCTGGGCAGTCTACATCTTGAGCCAGGCAAGGTAGTCAGTGATAACAGCCGTAATTTTATGGCGGCCGTAGCACTGGCAAAACTCAGACACTTACCTTGCCTGGCTTACACCTTGAACCTGGTGGTGCAGTGCTTCATAAATAATTATCCGGAGTTACCAGCCCTGCTCCATAAGTTGCGAAGACTGTGCTCACACATCCGTCGCTCTCCCGTACCGTAGACTCCAGTCTATGCAGAGGCTGCAGCGATCGCTCCACCTCCCCAAGCACCGCCTAATCATAGACGTTGCAACAAGGTGGAACTCCACCATGCACATGGTTGAGAGGCTGTGCGAACAGAGGCAGGCTGTAATTCATTTGTGGGAGGATACACGGGCAGGCAGTTTGAGGGCAGACATCGAGTTGTCGGGTGTGAAGTGTTCAAAGCTGAAAAACCTCTGTAAAGTCCTTCAGTGTTTTGAGGAATGCACACGGCTGGTAAGCGCAGACAACGCCATCTTAAGCATGAGCATCCCACTTATGCGTCTGCTCATGCAAACTTCGATGCACATTAAGGATCAGGCGTCTGCAGCGGAGGAGGGAAGCCTTCATGACAGTCAGGCATTGTCTGCTCAGGGAACTGTCCTGGACGAGGTGGAGGAAGAAGAGAAAGAGGAGGAGGAGGATGAGGGGGATGATTATTTTGGGGAGGAGGATGCTTCTCAGGGGGCAAGAGAAAATGTTAGCTTGCCAAGGTCAGGTACAGGGTTTGTGCGTGACTGGAGTGATGTGGATTTGGCAGAAAGTGTTCCTCCACCCACCACTGGCAGTGCATCATTGACACCCGGAACATTGGCCCACATGTGTGATTATGTCTTGCGAATCCTAAAAAGGGACCCCCGCATTGCCAAAATTATGTAGGATGACGACTACTGGTTGGCCAGCATCATTGATCCACTCTATAAAGGCAAATTACAGAACATCATGCCACAGTAGAACCTAGAGCTAATATTGGCGAACAAATAAGCAACTCTGGTAAACCGTTTGTTAGAGGCATTCCCAGCACGAGGCAGCGGTGAAGGTTCTACCACGAGCCGTACTGGGCCAAATGGAAGAGGTGTTCATGGTGCACACAGCTGAAGTGGCATTGGAGACAGGGGTTTCATGACCATGTTGTGGTCTGATTTCTCAAGTAACGCTCACACGACTGGTAATACTGAATCGATTGCAACAGACAGGAGACAACAGTTGTCAACTATGGTTCAAAATTACCTCTCCTCCCCTATCGATGTTCTCCCTCACAGTTCATTCCCCTTTGACTACTGGGCTTGTAAGCTGGACACCTGGCCTGAATTGGCAAAATATGCCTTACAGGAGCTTGCTTGCCCTGCTGGTAGTGTGCTATCAGAAAGAGTCTTCAGTGCTGCTGGATCAATCCTGGCAGAAAGAAGGACCCGGCTGTCGACCCAAAATGTAGGTGATCTCACCTTCATTAAAATGAACCATGCCTGGGTTTCAAAGGATTTTGTACCACCTTCCCCTGATGACACATAGGTTGCCAGCAAAATGGATCACTTTGTCCTCCTCTTCCTCCGACTTCTCCAATTCCTCCATTTGCAGCAGCTGAACGTCCAGCCTACACCTCAACATATGCCAGTTTTTCTACCTCCCTAACTGGGCTGTACCCCCCCCAGGGACGGCATCAGCACCTGGCGCACCTGGGTAAGTGCCGGGGCCCTGAGCTGGTGGAGGGGCCCACTCGCCGTCAGAGACACCGGCGTACTATGAGGGGCTCTGTACCAGTTCCCGGCACCCACGAGTGTGCCCCCCCTGCTTGCTCAGGGCCCCAGCACTTACAATACTTACCTCTCCCTGCTCCACCACTGTGACGTCTTCCGCGTTTCCTGACAGTGACATTCAGGTCAGAGAGCGTGATGATGTCACATCTGTGCGCCCTCTGCCTGAACAGTCACAGTGCAGAGAGCTGGAAGATGGCGACGCTGAGGAGTCCAGAGTAGAGCAGTGCCCAGCGAGGAGAAGTATTTCATTTTTTTAATGGTTGGAGCAATATATGGGGAGCATTATACACTGGAGAATTATATATGGGGCCCATCATACACATGAGCATCATAGATAGGGCCCATTATACACTGGAGCATTGTATATGGGGCCCATCATACACTGGAGCATCATATGGGGCCCATTATATATGGAGCATTATATAGGCCCATCATGCACTGGAGCATCATCCATATGGCCCATCATATACTGGAGCATCATATGGGCACATTATATATGGAGCATCACATGGAGCCCATTATATATGGAGCATTATATATGGGGACCATTATATTTGGAGCATTATATGGGGCTCATCAAACACTGGAGCATCATATATGGGGCCCATCATATGCTAGAGCATCATATGGGGTTCATTATTTATGGGGCATCATATAGGGCCCTTTATATATGGAGCATCATATGGAGCACATATAGGGCCTATTCTGTATGGAGCATTATATGGAGCCCATTCTGTATGGCGCACTATGTGGTGCCCATAATACTGTATGGAGGACTATACTGTCCAGTTTTTGAGCTATTGTAGAATTTACAATAGATATCACTCATGTAATGTAAGAAGTGCAGTATTTGGCATTGTACTATACCTATATTTCTCTGCCGTATTGGAGCATCATGAATTGTGGTATGTGTTAAAGGGGCCCACTGAGACTCTTTTGCCCGGGGCCCACGAAAACCTGGAGCCAGCCCTGCCCCCCCCCCACAACTTTAGCCAAATAACCCCCAGTTTTCAATGCGTAACTATTATTAAAAAAATTATTAAGGCTGACAAGCTTAAGTAATAAGAATTGATGTCATTGGCATTGAAATGGGCACTGTAGGTGTGTTTACTGTCCTCCACTCACTGCCGACTTTTATTCCCCATTGACTTGCATTGGGGTCGGATTTTCGACTCCGACTCGACCTTTTCCGTTAGTCAGCCGACTTCGTTGGACTCGACTTTTGGGAAAGTCGGGTGGTCCGAAACCCGACTCGACCCTACCGGAGCCAAAGTCACTCATCTCTACTAACCAGTGTAATAATTATGCTTTGTTTTTTTATAAATTTCCTAGCTAGGTCCTCATAGCTTGTTGGTGTCCTGCCCAGAACCTAGCATATGGGGCACATGCTCGTTAATGTCCTATAGTTACACCTTTGGGGCTACCATTTCCGTAATGTAGACAAGCAGCAAACAATGTCAAATTACAACAAAACTTTTAGTCTAAGGGCCCCGTCTCACATAGCGACGCACCAGCGATCCCGACAACGATATGAACTTGTCAGGATCGCTGGTGTGTTGCTATATGATCGCTGCTGAGCTGCCAAAACAGGCAGCTCAGGCAGCGATCAGGACAGTGACACTGCGGGTAACGTCGCTTAGTAATCCGCAGTGTACGTTGGATACCAGCCCGCTGATGCAGGGAGCTGGTAACCAAGGTACACATTGGGTTTCCAGGTTCTGTGCGGTGCCTGTAAACCCGATGTGTACCTTGGTTACCAGCTCCCTGCAGCAGCGCGCTGGTATCCAACGTACACATCGGATTTCCAGGCACAGCCCCGCGCCTGGAAACCCGATGTGTACCTTGGTTACCAGCTGATCACTGGTCTCCTGCCTGCCACACGCAGTGATGCATGCTGGCCAGCGGGAGACCAGCGATCAAAAAAAAGTCCAGGCATTTCTGACACAACCAGCGATTCACAGACGGGCCTGATCGCTGGTACGTGTCAGACATAGCGAGATCGCTACTGAGATCGCTATTGCATCACAAAACTTGGGACTGAGCAGCGATCTCGCTAGCGATCTCGCTATGTGAGACGGGGCCCTAAGTCATAAACATTATCAGCTATAAGAACAAAAGATATGTCTGAACACAACGTAAATGGAATCCAGAATGAGAACCTACATTGATGTGCAAAAGAATAACTCGAGTGGTCACACCAGTCTGGTTGGGTGTCACCTTGTCTTGCAGATGGGATTGAGGAGTGGATTATGAGGTGGGGGTGTCAGTGCCAAACAAGTCCTTGTGAACAGATACTCCGTTGTCCCTAATGTCTTCTTACTATCTAGCACTATCACTAAAGCACCCAGAAGAATTTGGTCCCAGACTTACAATGGCAGTACCAAACTACCCCTAAACAAAAATCACCTTAGCAGGCTCTCAAGATTACATTAATGACATTGACGGGAGTCTATGTTTTCAGAAAAATATTGAGACTCATAGTTATGCTTTTAAATACTGTAGCTGAGTCATCTAGGTTCAGACAAAGTTCTCTGCATGTGGGCCACAAACTCCATAGCCTCCTCCAATTTTTCCCAGGGTTGCCAACCATCAAGAAATTTCTGGAAAAGTCCATAAAAATAAGGCACTTTTTTCACCATCCGTAAAATCACTGTGTTGCATCCGTGATTTTTTTGAAGTTGGAAAACTCATACAAATTATTATGAATGTAATTATCATCATTTTAGGGTATGTGAATACGTTCGTATTTGGTTCAGAAATTTCTTCACCATTTCTGCATCTTTTGGCAGGAAAAACCCAGCGACAACAGCATGCTTTTTTCTGCCTTTTTACTTGCAGTGAAAACTATGAAATAATTGACATGCTGCAGATTTAAGTCTGCACCAAATCTGCAAGTCACAAATAAGCAACATGTACTTGAGACTTCAGGATTCTCATTCACTTTGCTGGCATCAGGAAACCCTTCAGGTTTTGTGACAAATCTGCACTGAAAAAAACACAGCAAAAACGCAATGTATGCACACAGACTTAAAGTTCACATTGAATGCAAATAATGTCTCTTCATATCAGAATTATGGGCATGTATCACTTAAAATCTTAACCGTTTATTATGGCTTTCTAATTAGTGATGGGCGAATCTGAATAGTAAAGTTCTGGGTCTGTACCGAACACCTACTGTCCATGCACAGACCCTGAGTAAAGACTTCTCCAGAAAATCTGTGTTACTGTTCAGATTTCGCAGCCCGAAAGTAGGCTGCTTCCCATGCTGTCATCTGCATGACAGCGCAAGAAAAACCGATTGCTCTGATCAGCGGTAAGTTCTGGTAAAAAGGTTACTGCCTGTCACAGGCGTCAACTGATGAGAGTACTACTGGTAATTGCAGAGAAGGAGCAGGGAAAAAGGATGTGCACACCCAATATATAAAATATAGCATTTTAATTAGGAATAATAAATGGCAAAACAACAGACAGCCAAATTGATAAAAACATGATTAAACATGTACATACATTTGAAAAAAAGGAAAAGAGGGGCTTGGATGAGGTAGTCTGAAGCAGCTCCTAGAAATAGGCAGACTTTAGATAAAGTGACGTGTACAAAACCCTGGTTCAAAGCAAATATATTCCACATAAATGGCAAAAGTCAAAATATACAGCATCTAGAGCATATTAATTCATATAAATACATAATAAATGGAGATACATGTAAATGAAAATGCATACCGTATATACTCGAGTATAATCAGAGATTTTCAGCCCATTTTTTAGGGCTGAAAGTGCCCCTCTCAGCTTATACTCGAGTCATATACCAGGGGGTCAGCGGGGGAGGGGGAGCGCAGCTGTCCTATATACTCACCCCCTCCTGGCGCAGTCTCTGCAGGCCCTGCTCTTCTCCCACGGTCTCCGGCGCCTGTGTTCAGCGGTCATGTGGTACCGCCCATTAAAGTCATAAATATGCGCATATTCATGACTTTAATGAGCGGTACCACGTGACCGATGAAGTTAGGAATAGCTGCCGGAGACTGCTGGAGAAGAGCAGGGGCTGCAGAGACCGCGCTAGGAGGGGGTGAGTATATGCGATATTCACCTGTCCCCATCTACCGCTGTGTGCCGCTGTGTCCTCGCGTCCTCTGGCTGTGACGTTCAGGTCAGAGGGCGTGATGATGTGGTTAGTGCGCGCCGCGCCCTCTGCCTGAGCAGTCACTGACAGAGGACCCGGAAGACAGCGGCGTGCAGCAGTGGACCGGGGACAGATGAATATTGCAGGTGCCGGGCCTGAGCCAGCGGTGACACCAGCACCTGTTCACAATAGCGTGCCGGTGTCCCCGCCTGCTCAGGACACTGGCACCTGGCCCCCAGGAACGAGAGGTGAGTATGTCTTTTTTTTTATTATTATTATTATTATTATTATTCGCAGCAGCATATGGGGCATAATCTATGGAGCATCTTGTGGGGCATAATACATGGGCAGCATATGGGGCATAGTCTATGGAGCATCATATGGGGCCATAATACATGGGGCAGCATATGGGGCACAATCTATGGGGCATCTTGTGGGGCATAATACATGGGCAGCATGTGGGGTATAATATATGGGGCAGCATATGGGGGCATAATCTATGGAGCATCATATGGGGGCATAATACATGTGGCAGCATATGGGGCACAATCTATGGGGCATCTTGTGGGGCATAATACATGGGGCAGAATATGGGGCACAATCTATGGAGCATCATATGGGGGCATAATACATGGGGCAGCATATGGGGCACAATCTATGGAGCATCTTGTGGGGCATAATACATGGGGCATAATCAGTGTCGGACTGGCCCACCGGAGAACCGGAGGATTCTCCGGTGGGCCCTGGCATCTGGGGGGCCCTGGCACCTGCTGGCATACAGGGGCCAGTTGCCTAGGGCCCCCGCTGCTCCAGGGGCCCCCAGCCGGTGGCGTGTCGCTAATAGCGACACACCACGCAGCTGCCATGGGGGCCCCGTGCCAGCGGAGCAGCAGCGGGTGACAGGAGGCAGGAGCCCCTGTCCCCGCTGCTAAAGAGAAATGAATATTCACTGCTTCCCACGCCCACATGGGCGTGGGAAGCAGTGAATATCATTACTTACCTGTCACCCGCTCCAACCGCTGAGCGCCGCTGTCCTCGGGTCCTCTTGCTGCGATGTTCAGGCAGAGGGCGCGATGACGTCATTAGTGAGCGCCGCGCCCCCTGCCTGAGCATTCACTGCTGGAGGACCGAAGACAGCGGCGCTCAGCAGTGGACCCGGTGACAGGTAAATAGCGCAGGTGCTGGGGCCCTGAGCCAGCGGAGACACCGGCACCTGTCCCCCATAGCGCACTGGTGTCCCCGCCTGCTCAGGACACCAGCACCTGGCCGCCAGCGACGAGAGGAGGGAATATAATCTTGAGCATTATGGGGCTTGGGAGCATTTGGGTAATCTCATAATCTGTTGTGCATTTTGGGCTAATCTATGGGGCTAATCTTGGGCATTCTGTGGGCATTTATGGGGGCATAATCTATGGGGGCATCTGGGGAGCATTTATGGGGGCATAATCTGTGGAGCAGGGGGCAAAATCTGTGGAGATTTGGGGCATAATCTATGGGGGCATAATCTGGGGCTTTATGAGCATTCTATGGGGGCATAATCTGTTAGCATGTGGGGCATAATCTATGGGGGCATAATCTGTGGATTTTTGGGCATTCTATGGGGGCATAATCTGTGGAGCATTTATGGGGGCATAATCTGTGGAGCATTTATGGGGGCAATTAGATAATTAGGAGCATTATGGGGCATAATCTGTGGAGCATCTATGGGTATATGGGGGCACAATCTATGGACTTTTATGGGGCATAATCTGTGGAGCATTTATGGGGGCAAATCTGTGGAGCATTTATGGGGGCATAATCTGTGGAGCATTTATGGGGGCATAATCTGTGGAGCATTTATGGGGGCATAATCTGTGGAGCATTTATGGGGGCATAATCTATGGGGGCATAATCTGTGGAGCATTTATGGGGGCATAATCTATGGGGGCATAATCTGTTGAGCATTTATGGGGCATAATCTATGGGGGCATAATCTGTGGAGCATTTATTGGGGCATAATCTATGGGGGCATAATCTGTGGAGCATTTATGGGGGCATAATCTGTGGAGCATTTATGGGGGCATAATCTATGGGGGCATAATCTAAGGAGCATTTATGGGGGCATAATCTATGGAGCATCTATAGGGGCATAATCTATGGGGGCACAATCTATGGAGCTTTTATGGGGCATAATCTGTGGAGCATTTATGGGGGCATAATCTGTGGAGCATTTATGGGGGCATAATCTGTGGAGCATTTATGGGGGCATAATCTAAGGAGCATCTATGGGGGCATAATCTAAGGAGCATTTATGGGGGCATAATCTATGGAGCATCTATAGGGGCATAATCTATGGGGGCATAATCTAAGGAGCATTTATGGGGCATAATCTATGGGGGCATAATCTGTGGAGCATTTATAAGGGCATAATCTATGGGGCATAATCTGTGGAGCATTTATGGGGGCATAATCTATGGGGGCATAATCTGTGGAGCATTTATGGGGGCATAATCTATGGGGGCATAATCTGTGGAGCATTTATGGGGGCATAATCTGTTGAGCATTTATGGGGGCATAATCTATGGGGGCATAATCTGTGGAGCATTTATGGGGGCATAATCTATGGGGGCATAATCTGTGGAGCATTTATGGGGGCATAATCTGTGGAGCATTTATGGGGGCATAATCTATGGGGGCATAATCTAAGGAGCATCTATGGGAGCATAATCTAAGGAGCATTTATGGGGGCATAATCTATGGAGCATCTATAGGGGCATAATCTATGGGGCACAATCTATGGAGCTTTTATGGGGGCATAATCTAAGGAGCATTTATGGGGGCATAATCTGTGGAGCATTTATGGGGGCATAATCTGTGGAGCATTTATGGGGGCATAATCTATGGGGGCATAATCTATGGGGGCATAATCTAAGGAGCATTTATGGGGGCATAATCTATGGAGCATCTATAGGGGCATAATCTATGGGGGCAAAATCTAAGGAGCATTTATGGGGGCATAATCTATGGGGGCATAATCTGTGGAGCATTTATGGGGGCATAATCTATGGGGCATAATCTAAGGAGCATCTATGGGGGCATAATCTGTGGAGCATTTATGGGGGCATAATCTATGGGGGCATAATCTATGGAGCATCTATGGGGGCATAATCTATGGAGCATTATGGGGGCACAATCTATGGAGCTTCTATGGGGGCACAATCTATGGAGCTTCTATGGGGGCACAATCTATGGAGCTTCTATGGGGGCACAATCTAAGGAGCACTTATGGGGGCACAATCTATGGAGCTTCTATGGGGGCATAATCTAAGGAGCACTTATGGGGGCATAATCTATGGAGCATCTATGGGGGCATAATCTATGGAGCATCTATGGGGGCATAATCTAAGGAGCATTTATGGGGGCACAATCTATGGAGCTTCTATGGGGGCATAATCTAAGGAGCATTTATGGGGGCATAATCTATGGAGCATCTATGAGGGCACAATCTGTGGAGCATCTATGGGGGCATAATACATGGGCAGCATATGGGGCACAATCTATGGAGCATCTTGTGGGGCATAATACATGGGTCAGCATATGGGGCATAATCTCATTTTCCACCCTAGGCTTATACTCGAGTCGATAAGTTTTCCCAGTTTTTTGTGGCAAAATTAGGGGGGTCGGCTTATACTCGAGTATATGGTATCTATCTATTATCTATTATCTATCTATATTATATATATATATATATATAGCATTATACCCTATGAGGGGGGGCAGCATTATCCTCTGAGGGGGGCAGCATTATCCCCTATGGGGGGCAGCATTATCCCCTATGAGGGGGCTGCTTTATAATCTATGAAGGAGGCTACCCCAACTCCTGCTACATAATTAAGACATGTACTACCTTATATTATACCCTGATATTAGTGTGTTTTACTGCACAATTTGTGGTCTTGTATTTATTTCTATGTAGCTACATAGTGGGCCCCAAGAATGATTTTCTCTGGTGGGCCCAAGGTGTTCCAGTCCAACGCTGGGCATAATATATGGGGCAGCATATGGGGCATAATCTGTGGAGCAGCATATGGGGCATAGTCTATGGAGCAGCATATGGGGCTCCTGATTCAATATGAGAGGAGACTTAATAGCTGTCAACAAATATCTGAATGGATGTCACAGTGTAGAGGGATCATCCTTATTCTCATTTGCACATGGAAACACGAGAAGCAATGGAATGAAACTGAAAGGGAGAAGATACAGAATAGATATTAGAAAAAAACTTTTTGTCTTTGTGGATGATCAATGAGTGGAACAGGCTGCCACAAGAGGTGGTGAGTTCTTGTTCAATGGAAGTCTTCAAGATGGTTTAGTGAATCATGCATTGAGCAAGGGGTTCTACACGATGACCCTGTAGGTCCCTTCCAACTATAACATTCTATGAATGTTACTTTAAGTAAAGGTTAACTGGAATTTGTAAGTAGGATCAACCCTTTAAAGTCATCTATATGGGCATGTTGATCATAAGAAGCTGAATAAAGGGGTTCCATTGATATTTGCAATCCAATGGCTTATTCCAAAGAAATCCACACTTTTCTTAATATGTAAATGAGCTGTTAAGATCTATAGGTTGGACAATAGATTTTCCTGAAAATCTGCCTCAAGAGCTTTTAAATGAAAGTAAGCTTTTCCAATGTGAAACATATAATGACTGACAGTCAGCTCTTCTCATCTCATTGCAGAGCTGAATGTGATTATAACTAACACAGTACTGTAGAGCTAAGATAGAACAACAGCTAATACAGTAAAGCAGAGCTAACACTAGAGCAGAACTGAACTTTGTAATATTACAAACACATTTGCAGCAGCATTTGTCCTTTCATAATGCTGACAGCTCTCGTGAAGACCTATGCACGATTATAACCAACACAGTACAGCAGAGTTTATCCTTGTCTTCTTAAAACACATTTGCAGTTGTCCCCTAAAGGTGCTGTAAGCTCTGTTGTGCTGCCCTCTCCCCCCACACACAAGCACACTGGATGCCTGTGAGATGAAAGTTGAAGCACTTTTAGTGGATAACTGCAAATGTGTTTGCAAAGAGACAAAGGTCTGCTCTGCTGTACTGACATAGCACTGCTATACTATGCACTGATAATCACACACAGCTTTGCATTGAAATCAGGAGAGCAGACTGTCAGTCATTACATGTCTCACACTGGTAACTCCCCCTTTTATTTATAACAATCTCTGGAGATAGATTCTCAGGGGGCTCGGTGTCTGGCCCATATATATTAACACCTCATTTACATACAAGAAAAACATGCATTTCTCTGAAATAAGCCATCTGATCGCAGCTATTAATATTTATTCATTTAACTTTCTATGAGCTGCAGGCCCATATAGACGGCTTAGGAGGGTAGATCTTACCGACAGATTCCTTTTAATTTCTCATTCATTGCAAGATTCTTGATTGTAGTCACTGAATTGAAATCTTTACTATTTACTTCCACATGATGGAAGTTTGTCCTAGTAATGTGATAAACACAGCTTTCTAGACTTACAGCACTCACAGGTAATGGCTGTATACCTGTGTGAATTGCATGACAAACCCAGATGCTGTTCATCTGGAAGTATCCAATGAAGCTTCCAATTTAATGCATATAAGTAGAAACCTTAAAACCATAAGATGATAAAGAAGGTATGTCAGAAACTACAACTTTTATTATACATTAAAGGGAATCTGTCAGCAGGTTTTTGCTATGTAACCTGAATACAGCATGCTATAGGAGTTAAAACACATGTTTCAGCAATAGCTCTCTTATCAAGATCATTGCTGTTGTTTGTTTTAGTACCAGGAACTTATCATTGCTAGACAGTGTATATATAAAGTCTTGTGTGGGCAGGGTTAGCTTCCTCAGCTCTGCTTTGTTGCTAAATCTAAAAGCTCTTATTGTGTGAGAATGGATGCACCCAATAATCTAAGTGATACATTGTTGGATTCAGCTTCTCTTTGTCTACTTCAAGTTTCTCTCAGATGAGGTAGCAAAAGTCTGCTAACAGATTCCCTTTAAATATGCTCTATTTGTTAAAATAGGAATGCCCCTTTAAGGAGAGATTGTACTTTAATCAGCAAAGACCTGAAAGTGTAAAACACAGGGATAATGGTAATCAGCATTATATTTGCATCTGTAATAAGTGAAGAAATAGTCTATCTATTCCTTTTTTTTGACAATGCCATATGTCCATAAGTTGAGGCCAGCAGTGACTGTAGAAATAGCCTGAATACATATTGGAGTAGGGCAAACTGCTCTTGATCTGCTGAAAAAGCCTTGCTGAGTCAGAAGCCCATGGGGCGCTGTAGGCTCACTTGAATATTTCAGTTCCTAAAATGCTAGTAAATTTATACTAATACCTGAGGGTTAAATTGATTTGGGCGATTTTTGTTGTTAATAATGCGGCCCTCCTGGACATTAACTGCAGAGTCCCTTAGAAAGATACAAATGTCAGCTGAAAATAAATGGCGCTTTCCAGTTTTTTCAACAAAGCAGAATCCAATACTGCAAAGCTGAACAAAACACAGGAGGTGTGTAACTTGAATTTCTAGAACCCAATAGCACAGCTCCAAATCTATTGCCGTCTCCACTGAAATTCTGAATTTCTACAGCACCCACTAGGGGGAGCTCACTGCATACAGACTTGTATAGTTCTTTTTTTACTAGGTGTATAATCCATTAAGAGATCCTGCCTAATATAGTTGCAGCACTCTGAAAGAATTTTAGTATTTAACTAGTTATGTGTCATCTTCAGCCAAGAATCCTTTACTGCGCTAATCCCAATACCGCCAAAAATTGTAACAATGTTGGTAGTTAACAAAATAAAATGCAGACTTTGACTACAGAATTGATGGGTGGAATCACTATACAAATAGTAATAGTCCCATACAACTCTGCCCGTGCTTAACTGACTTTTTACGCTGGCCATGCAGCTAATGCCCAAATACTCAAAACTATACTAGTTACAATATTAGGATATAGAAACCGCAGTTGTAAATGACTGTTGCCTGTGAGCTCAGACTGGATTGCATTCCCATAATCTTACATGGTCTAGTTTAATATTTGCAGCCCTCTCTGACGTGTATAAGCAATGATTTACCTACAGTACAGAGGGTGCAGTGGCAGTTGGAAATGCCCAATGCACCTTCGTCACATAATAGGACAGGAGTATTATAAATGGCAAGTGACGGATATTATAAAGTGATAGATCAGGGGGCTCTAGTACTGGCTTCCCGTTGGAGCCTATGGACTCTAAGTCTTGCTTCAAGATATAGAGGATCACACGTTTATATGAACATTTGTAGAAGATGTTCACACGCTCAAAATTTGAAGATTTCACAATTTGCAGGGATTTACAGCATAATATAAGGGAATTTTCAAAACCTCATTCAAAGGTTGCGAACCAAATCCATAGCGGAAATTTTCTACAATGTGTGAAGATAGCCTTGGCCTACAGAAATCACATCAGTGACCAGAAGGGATAGTGGGGAAAGTAATGCAATTTTGCTATATTCCTGGGCATAAAATCTTATATATAACGGTAAATGCTTCCTTCTGTCCAAAGCTAAGATGGCCGGAGCCAGCACTTGTTCATACTGCACTACTGCACCATTTTATTGAAGACACTGTGTTTGTGAATTCGCAGACAGCATCTTCAGCAGAATGGTGCCGGATATTGTGGGATGCGCACGTGTTTACTCTGGCGTCATTTTATTGAAGAATTCTACTACAATAATCAACATAGCAGTGTACACCATTATCCCTCTGGTCTGTGTGTGCGCACTGTTATGTTGACGTTGTAGTACTTTACTTTAATAAAATGGCGCCGGAGTCAGCGTGTGTGCATACCGCAATCTCGGGGCCATTTTATTGAAGACACTGTATGTGCGAATTCACACAGTGTCTTCATAAAAAATGGCGCCGGATAGCACGGTATGCACATTCGCTAACTCTGGTGCCATTTTATTGAAGAATTCTACTACAATATCAACATAGCAGTGCTCACGCGCCGGCCATCATCATTAAACCTATGGCCGGCGCATGTGCATTGATATGTTGACATTGTAGTACATTAAAATTCCGCTGGAGTCAGCGCATGTGAGTCGCTCGTACCAAGGCTGTGGGGTACTCGGCACCGAGCCCGTTCACTTTACTGGGGGATGTCACGGGTAGCGCGGCTCGGTCCGTTGCCCTGGGCGTTCACAAAAGGGGGATATTTACAGGGGATGATAGAATGTTCGTGACGCCACCTGTGGTTCCTGGTCAGGGCGACCAGCGCTGCAGGGTAGGTCCTCTGAGGGTTTGGGGCAGCAAGGTGTTAAGTCTCCCACAGGCGAGACTGATTCCTCAGAGTATATGGCGGTGTAGGAGTGCAGGGCAATAAGGCAGACACACACAAAGAGTCTCTTTCTGTACCTTTACTGATGGTATATTCAGGCACGTCCCGGGAAGCTGTTCAGGGTGGAGGATGCACGTCCAGTAATCCACTGAGTAGGTGTAGGGCCTCCTTACGTCTTTATGTGTGTGAGTTTCTAACTTGCATGAAACAAAGTTTAATTCCGTTCTCTTTGCTACGCCCGGCTGATCTTGTGGTGGAGCCTTCTTTTGGACAGAACTAAGTCTCCATGTGCAGGGCCCTGCTAGACTCTTGTTCTCCTGACCCCGGTTACGTATCAGCACTATTGGGCCCCTCTGTGACCTGAAGTCCAGCAGGGTCTCCAGTTTTTCCTACTAGCCGTGAAGGTTCTAGCAAGCTCGGACCCGGTGTCCGGTAGTGCAGAGTGGAGGTAAGCCATCATTGCTATTCATCCTCAGTCACTCTCTCTTTCCCTTTTCCACTTGCCTGTCGTCCTATTCACACCTTTAACATAAGGACAAGCAGTAGATGTCAGCTTTCTTTGTCTTCACCGCTCTCCAAGCGTCGGTACGCTTACTTTCTGAAACGCTCGCTGAAGCACTCTCAGTGGACTCAACTTTGACCAGACTAAGTGGCAATCCTTTCCACTACTACTGGACTCCACGATGTAAGCTGAGTGAATGCTGAAGTCCTCAGGCTTTCAGATAAGTCTTTCTCTGGCTAGTCTTTTCTTCTCAGCTCGTCTGAGGTAACTAGCTTGTCTGCTCTGCAACACACTCTGACACAGACTAAACACGTTCTGACTGGAATGTCTGTCTAGAATGTCTGTCTGGAATGTCTACTGCTCTATCTCTCCACACCCTTATATACCTGAGTACTCTAAAGGGCTCCCTCTGGTGGCACCGGGAAATGTGAAGTGTGAATGAATATCGGGTGATTGTGAATTACCTTTCATGCATCCTCCAGGGTAACATGTGGCACCAAGCACAGCTGGGCTACACACATGCACATACCGCAATCTCCAGCACCTTTTTATTGAAGACACTGTATACTGTAAATGTACCAATAAAAATGCTCACCACCCGGGCGTTGGACAAGTTCAATAGCTAGTGGAACTATAATACCCATAGTTATTGTTTACATAGTGGTAAAACAAAGCACATCCAAATGCCCATATACTGTAGAAGCTTTGCTGTGCACACATTTCTATTCTCATACTCCGCTGCTCAGATAATGAAATCTTCGGGCTGCAGGGAAGGAAGGGGATATTGCCACAGCAGCTTAAACTCTTCTGGGAGCTGTTGAGAATTGGAATCAAAGACAACTTTATAAACCCCTCCAGCAATTTCTCCCTCCCCCAACTCATGAGGAACGAGAGAGTCCCTAGGGACTAGGAGTGATGAGGAGAGCACAAGAAAACCTGCAGCGCAATCCAAGCTGCGAGTAATAATTATACATACAGCTCCATGTTTAATGTATGAATACTGGCTGTGTCACCGTGTCACCCTGCAGACGAAGAATAGGTTCTGTGTCCTCAAGATCCCCACTGTCCTCTGTCACTGTGTCACTTTGCATATAAGTAACAGAGTTTACTAGAAAAACCAAGCACTTATGGATTATTCAAATGAATGGGTCTTCAGACAGAGAGAGTGAGTTGGGAGTCACTGCATCTTAGCCAATTTGGTCCTTTATATGTCATCTCCCTCTTGTGCTGCAGCCAGAACCACTTTAAGATATAAGATTATCCATGGAATGGATTACATAAGTATAACTAACATCTCTGGAAATAACATTCTGAAAGATGCTTGCTTATGTATTTGGTGAAGTTAAGACTAGGTGGTGCCAACTTTTCTGGAAAACACTCTGTAGTGTTAATATGGTACTTGTCCCCTTACAAGTGTTACCAATTCTGACTAAAAAGATTTGTTCAACCAGCTGAATTTTTGGTCCGAGTGAGAAAAAATGGATCACATTCAGACCAATGTTATTCAATCAGGCCGTGCAGATGAAAGATTTTTTCACCGAATCTGCATGTGAAAAAAAGTTGCAGCATGCACTAGTTTCTTCCAGAAATCGGATGAGACTCGCCCATTTAAGTTTACAGGTGCAGAAATAAAATCAGATGACACAGTATAGCATCCGATTTTTATGGATACATTACAATTCTGTAACATAGGGAACTGTAAATTGTCTTGTAAATGATTAATAGCTGCTGTAAAAAAAACAGACTGTATACGCATAGCCAGGTCTGCCAGTATTAATTTCAGGTCCCCACACTAGCAACATTTTTGGGCCCACCTAGAAACTCTGCCCAGGCTACATCCCAGCTCCCCCTCCAACCCTCAAAACTTTCACAGTCCCACCGCCCACGCTTGGAAAAACTCCACTTCTGCACTCCGTCCTCACCAATCACACATTAACATTTGCCATTGAACACCATATCACATACATAGCCAGCAGCTTTTGTTTTGGCCAAAATACTTTTTAAACCGCCACCACGACAAGTTAGACTTTTTTAGCAGGGCCCTACTTTAACCTATTAAATATTTCTTAATCCAATACCCTTTTTAGGTATACTTTTATTTATTTGACTTTAAGGGAATGTGTCACATAATTTTTTTTAAAATGACCAATAATACCATGTACAAGGAACAAATACCGTTACACCATGGCCGGACCACGTATTACCACCACATAGTGACAGAATAATATCACACACAAGGGACAAATACCGTCACATCATGACCAGACCACATATTGCCACCACAGAGTGACCGAATACTACAATACTGATCATTAATAAAAAAAAACAGTGATCACCAGAGTACAGGTAATAAAGGGATCACCGGTGACATTATACACAGGAGCTCTGTACATAGTGTATAGGTAATGCAGTGATCACCACTGACATTATACACAGGAGCTCTGTATATAGTGTAAGTGTACAGGTAATACAGGGATCACTGGTGTCATTATACACAGGAGCTCTGTATATAGTGTCAGTGTACAGGTAATACAGGGATCACCAGTGACATTATACGCAAGAGTTATGTATATTGTGTCAATGTACAGTTAACACAGGGATCACCAGTGACATTATACACAGGAGCTCTGTATATAGTGTCAGTGTATAGGTAATACAGTGATCACCAGTGACATTATAAATAGGAGCTCTGTACACAGTATATAGTACATAGTGTCAGTGTACAGATAACACACTGAGTCACCAGTGACATCTCTAGTTGAAGTACTTCATCTTGCTTTTCTCCTTCATCAAGAGCAGACCGCCATAATTTCTTCCAGCCAGGACTCGTCTATATATAAAACCCACAGTTATCTGGAGCACCACTTTCAGAGCACATTGCCCAACTTCTGCACTATGCAGCTGAATACAGATGTGCACCCACCTTTAATATATAATTAGTTATTATGCAACCCACCATTCCAAACATAAATTGTAATCCATTATGTGGCCCCACTAACTATACATAGCGACTTTCCCCAACCAATAACTATGTAAATTAATTAGCACCAGTATTCTTTCCCCCAATTCATTACCAGTCACACTCCGCCATCCTCAACGCCCCCCACTATGTACCTCCCGCATCCCCGATTCATAATATTTACATGCACTTCTATACCCAATTCATTATGTCATGTCCGCTCTCTCTTCCACCCCATTCTCTATTCCTCATCATTTACTCTCCCCACTCCCAGTTCATCATCATTTGTTGTCCTCCACCCTCAATTCATAATTTTCTTCCCTCCACCCTCAATTCATTATCATTTGCTCTACCCGCACCCTCAATTTATTATCATGTGCTCTTCCCATCTCCCACTTTCAATTCATAATTTGCTGTCCCACACCCTCAATTTATCATTTGCTCTCCACCATTCCCCACCCTCATTATTTGCTCTCCTCACCCCCTACTCCCAATTCGTCACTTGCTCACCCCCACTCATAATTCAGCATTTGCTCTCTCCACCACTCCCAATACATCACTTGCTGTCCTCAAAGACCAGATAGCTGTCCTCCAAGACCAAGATTTAATTAATTGTATTAAAAAAAGTTTTCTATATTTTTCTCTTGGAGCTCCACTTCTGGAATGTCATCCTGGTGCTCTTACATGACGGCGCATATGCGATGAATCATCCCGCATGACATCAGCAACGCATCAAAGAGGAAGTGGAGGGATTCTCTTGGAGCTGCACGGCCATCACAGCCGTGAGAGCTCCAAGCCTCTCTACGCTGAAATGTACGCTGCCGGCACCCAGTGTGCAAAAGCACAAGTAGGAGGGCCACTCTTTACGTCCTTTCACCATGCCCCATACAGCAGTTTGGGCAGTAATGTCCCGATGGCGGCCCTGCTCACAGCACACGGATTACAAGGGAGAAAAAAATCTTCTGTCCCACTTTGATCTCTGAACGATTTTTTATCAGCTCGTGTGAACCTACCCTTAATCCTATTCCACCAACTTTCCTGCAAGTTCTTCTAGAAGAATACAAGTGCTGTTCGGGGCATGCAGAATTCTGGCAATTAACGGCTTGCAAAGGGATTTCGTTTTCCTAGATATCATTGTGAACACACCTTACAAAATATTGGCTGCTACAAGCAGTACCTGTATTCTGCTGCATGTGTCTGTAGGACAGAAATTAGGTTTTGGAACTCCGCAAAGCCCCCTTGACACGTCCGTAGCCTCCTTCACATGTCCATATATAAAATTGGTATTAGTGTCATCAGTGTTTTGGATCAGTATGTCATCCGAGTACCATTCATTTTTTTTCGGTCTGGCTTAAGAAAAATCAATTCCAAAGCTTCATCAGTACTTTGCAATGTTAAACATGTACAGCACACGGTTGACACATGGATGTCCGCAGCAGAACTGCAAGTGATGTACAGTACCATTCTAGTCAATGGAAATCAAAAAACGCAGTGCACATGCTGCGGATTTTTTCACGCAGATTTGCTGCGGATTTAAAACTGCAGCATGTCACTTCTTTTGTGCAGATCCGCAGCGTTTTGAGACCTGCTCCATTATAGGAATCCGCAGGTCTCAAAACGCAGGGGAAATCCGCACAAAAACTACAGTAAATCCGCAGTAAATCTGCACTAATTCCGCAGGTAAAACGCAGGTCATTTTACCTGCGGATTTAGCAAAATCTGCGCAGAAAATTCCACAGCAGAATCCGCAACGTGTGCACATAGCCTAAGATTCAGAAAATAAAGCACAGTGGGTATGACATTTCTATAATTCCCATCCACTTTGCTGGAACAGTAAGATCCTGCATTTTTAACGCAGGGAGAATATGCAATGCCAAAAACTCATCTTGGGCACACAGCCTAAGGGCTTGCTCAAACGAGCGTATAACTTGGACGGGTCCTATTTGATGTTTTATTGGATAGCACTCGGACGAATGGCATGCTATGGGGCAGTGCAGATCTGCGTGTTTTTCTGCACACCGAATATTGAGTCTTCATATTTGGAAGATTCCTATTGCACCTCTAGGAGGAAACGTCTCAGAGCAGAAGTATAACTCAGCACTAAGGAAGGGATACACTGATTTGATGAAACAAATATCCACAGAAATCTGTCTGTCCGCATGTATGACTCAATCTTCAACTGTAAGTGTAAACCTGAACCCCAATGGCATTATACAAGATACATTAACACTTACATTACCTAAATGCACCCCTCAGACATTGATTTAGGTGGAAAATTTATTGGCCACGGTCTTTTATTAATTTAACAACATACAATCAAAATTATTAATAACTTCAAATGTAATAAATTCAACTTTAACCAATCACCGCAGGTCAGCCAAAAAAAAGCTCACGTCCGTTAACCCAGAACTTTGTGTCCATTTATCTCCCTGAACGACTAACCCTCAACTGGCCATCTTGCCTACACAGGCGAGCATGGCCCCACCCCACCCAAGGGCTATTTCCACCATCGCCTGCAAATCCATATTAAATATATCATTGCCAATTGCAGATAAATGTATTAAATCGTTTCTAAGCAGGCAGGGAACTCCACCTTCCAAATCAATGTGTGAAACGAAAATTTGCCAATTGATGGCAAAAACATACAAAGTGAATGGTTCAGACGTTTCCTTATCTTCTCACAGAACTTCAGCTCTGCAGATCTGACCACAAATTTCTAGGTATAATTTCTGAAAAAACTATTCATACTTTTGGGAATAACACACCAATATTTTGCAAAATCAACCCATGTTCCCATTGTCATTGCCTCCTAAATGAATAATTATAATGTCTGGTGCAGGAATTTTGTCACTCATCATTAACACTTGATCAATCAAACCATCCCATTTCTGCCCTCTGACTCCTATCCAGCACACTCTTACACTATCAGGTGATAATGACAAATTTGGTCCATATCACCGTTCTTCTTCTCTTTTCTCCTCCCAGTGTATGAAGGAATGACCGAGAATCCAAACCGTGAAACCTGTAAAAACTAAATAATAAGAGCATTAGGGATTGTCACTTTCTTATGTACTGCTGATAGCAGTTCGACTCCCACCTACCCAGCCGTTTTATAATTGATTCATGCAAACCCAATCTGGCAGCCTCTATCGCGCCTCCAATTTGAAATGAATGTGTAGAGAAATATTTATCACCTAAACCTAAATTAAACAAGCATTTCCTTAAAATGCTTTTAAATTGAAACTGCGACAGAGGCGTACCAAAATGATGTAACAGCAGATGCTCACTCCCACTGCGTCTCAATTTTAAATAAGCTTTAATTAGACAAACTGGACATGTTTGGGCATCCGGGAAACACATTAATTTTAGACTGACACCTCTCCCGTGCTGATCTGTCTTTAACTTAACAAAATTTATTACCATATGATTAGCTCTCACCGACAAGTGATGCAACTTCAAACCATCAGCACCCATCTTCCCCCTCGGGAGCAATTCCCCAATCCTTAAAGTGCCGAAAAATAAAAGGGAAGCAGCTACTGAAAAAAGCATAGACTCAAATATGTTAAAACAACATGACAACGATGTTGCACAAACATCCCTCAAAATCGCCAGGCTAATAGGGCACCTACCATCCCTAACACAATGATCTTCTTTATAACCTTTTAACATCTGCTTTACTATAAAATAGCTTTTCAATGGTCATGCCTCAAAATTTTTTTAAGAAAAACGATATTCCTGCCAACTGTTTAATTATAGTAGAGCATGCTAAACCCCTTTTCACACAACCTCATACAAAATGCCAACACCAGTTTTTCTGAACTCCTAAACAAAACACAATTCCTATTCCTACAAAAGGATGTCCATTGCTCCCAAGGTACCAAATATCCGCTCCACGTAGAGGCTGCCACAGAACGCTCCTAAAGATTCATTACGAGGACCAAATTAAGCCCCATAAATATTCCGGACAGTCCACTTACGTTCTTTCAGCCACTGGCGCAAGGATGAAGAACTTGAGAAACTGCAAATGAGAAAGCGTATCAGCTATTACATTAGATTTACCATCAATGTGCACAACCTTCAACCAAATGTTAAATCTAAGACACAACAACACCAGATGCCTAAGCAACTTAACCACTAAACTACAGCGGGAGGAAAGACAATTGATGGGAAAACCTACTCCTTTATTATCCAATCTAAGCAAAATTCACTTCTTAGCTAGCCTGCTGCCCCACAGCACCAAAGAAACCCCTACCGGAAAAAGCTCTAACAAAACCAAGTTTTTTGTTAAACCATTAACTACCCATGACTGATACCATTTAGCACAACTCCACTTACCATCCCAATACGCTCCAAAACTAACTGAACCCAAAGCATCCGTGAACAAACTCGTGTTTTCCTTTGCCACGAAAGGATCTCTCCATACCGCAATACCGTTAAAGTCTCTTAAAAATTCTAACCAAACCTTTAAATCTTCCTTAATTTCCCTAGTAATCCATACATGAAAGGAAGGATTCCATATACCTGCAATATGCATTGCTAATTTCTTTCTAATTTCCTGCAAAAAACCCTGCCCATTGGAATAACTCTGGAAGCAAAAGCTAGCAAACCAAGTAAGGATTCAACTTCTTTAACAGTAGCCTTCCTGCTGTTATAAACCGACATTAATCCATGCACACAATTCTCAACTCTTTCTACTGGAAGTCTTAACTCGCCTCTAACCGTATTAATTAATATGCCTAGATATTCTATGTAACTGGAAGGGAAAACTGTTTTATCACTTGCTAGTGGAATTCCAAAATTCCTACAAACTCCCACAAATGTATGCAACAAATCACTGCAAACCCCACTGCCTATTGGACCAACAAACAAAATATCGTCCAAATAATGCTCAATACCACCTTTCATACATTGCAGCGATACCACCCATTCCAGAAAAGATGAAAATGCCTCAAAATAAGAACCTGATAATGAACACCCCATTGTTAAACATTCTACATAAAACAAGCCATTAAACTGGAAACCCAAAAAATTAAAATCATCTGGATGTTTTGGGAGCAATCTGAATGCTGCCTCTATATCTGCTTTTGCAATTACACTCCAGGGCCAAAACTTCTAACTATCTCTGCTACCTGGTCAAAAGTTGTATAACAAATGGATTTTAAATTTTCATCTATACTATCATTCGATGATGAGCCATACGGAAATGACAAATGGTGACTTAATCTAAATGAGATTGGTTCTTTTTTAGGAACTGCACCCAAGGGTGATAAGCAAAATTTGACAAATTGTATTCTTTCAAGTAGCCCAGCAATTAATTTCTTTCTCAAGCTGTGCTGTCACCATCCCGGATGTAATTACACAGATCTTACATTATTCACCCAAATGCATCCAGAACCAGTAAAAGTGGGACCACAAATCCAACTAAAAACCCATCTATTAACAACTTGGCTCTCTTGCGGCTTGGATACCGCTCTAATCAAGCTAACATATTCTCCAGTTTTACTGGCATCTCCGCTTTTATTAAGGTATTTTTTTGTAGAGGGCTGTACTGGCATATTGGCTTTTTTTAAAACATCGAGCCATTGGATGCGCCTCTCCACAAAAGGAGCACTTATGTTCATATTTCTAAGAATCAGGCCATTTGAACTGGGTCTCATTAAAAGCAAAACATGTACCCTTTCTAAAAACAGTTTGGGATGTAGATGTAGGTCTCTGCACACTACCCGACATAATCGGTAACATCAAATTCAGCTAAAGACCCACATCCTTTACTCCCCATTAGAGTTGAGCGATACTTTCCGATATCCTAAAGTATCGGAATCGTAATGGTATCGCCGATATCACTAAAATATCGGCGATACCCGATACCGATACCGGAAGTCCCATGTAAGTCTATGGAACAAAATATCGAAATTAAAAAAAAACCATTCTTGCCTTGTTGGTTAATTGTACATGAAGGAAAACAAGAAAGAGTAATGTAGAATGTATTGGGGGAGGTTGAGGAGACATTAAAGGCATAGATGTTTGACCCAATCCAATGGAATAGCATTATTTATTTTTTTTTAGGAAATACGTTCGGATTGACGAACAAATTGACAATGTTGTTAACCTTTTTTCTATTTTGTCAAATATGTCTGTTTCACAACTTCCATGGTCTTCACCTTTTTAACTTTTCACACACTTTCTCCTTCATAATTTTCAGCAGCATCATCTTTCTCATCAAATTATTCTTCATCTTCACCTTCTTAATCTTCTAAAACTTCTTGCTATTCATCTTTTTGTTAACATTACTTATATTGTTCTTATTAAACAGTTATTATTCTTCATATTCTACTTCTTCATCTTCTTCCTATTCATCCTTTTCATCATATTCTTATTTGTGACAGACATTCCTGTACTTGTAATCTGTAAAACTCTGAATTTTCATCCTTCCGTTCTTGCTGTCACAAAAGATTTAATTACAACAGTATTTGTCCGCGTTCAGTTTAGCCTGCAGCAGCATCAGGCATTTTCCAGGGGCACCACGAGGAGGAACGGACTCACCCCCATACACTGCTTAGTCTTCTTCTGCTTAGAATTTAGAGCATATATTTTGCTCTTCATTTTGGTCTTATACTTAATGTTCTTCTGCTTTTTGATCTTCTGCTTATTGTTCTTCTGTCTCTTGTTCTGTATCTTGTAGTTTGTCTTAACCTTCTTTGTCCTGTTGGTGATGGTACAAAAGCCAATGGAAGTAACGAGGACCAGCTGACTGTGCTGGAACCCGGAGGGTCAGCAGAAGGAAAAGAGCCAATGGCACAACCGAGGACCAGCTGACGTTACTGGGACACGGTTACTAAGCAGGAGGTACCTGTGCTCCAAAGCACTACCAAGGACCAGCAGACGTTGCTGGAACTCGGATACCGACATGGAGGCACCTAGGCCAAAGGCACTGCGGAGAACAGCTGACGGTACTGGAACCCGGATGAGTAGCAGAAGGTACAAGAGCCAATGAAAGTAACGAGGACCAGCTGACTGTGCTGGAACCCGGAGGGTCAGCAGAAGGAAAAGAGCCAATGGCACAACCGAGGACCAGCTGACGTTACTGGGACACGGTTACTAAGCAGGAGGTACCTGTGCTCCAAAGCACTACCAAGGACCAGCAGACGTTGCTGGAACTCGGATACCGACATGGAGGCACCTACGCCAAAGGCACTGCGGAGAACCAGCTGACGGTACTGGAACCCGGATGGGTAGCAGAAGGTACCCATGGAAATTAAAGTTGAGGCAGCAGGACTGTTTGCCGTTCACACAGCAGGGGAACAGCTGACATTACTGAACCCCAGTAACACAGGAGCAAGTGTTAACTGTGCTAACAGCACTTCCGAGAAACAACTGGCGGTGTTGTAACCCAGGGATGAGAACAGAACATGGTGGAGGCAGCAGGACTTTTTGCCGTTCACACAGCAGGGGAACAGCTGACATTACTGAACCCCAGTAACACGGGAGCAAGTGTTAACTGTGCTAACAGCACTTCCGAGAAACAACTGGCGGTGTTGTAACCCAGGGATGAGAAGAGAACATGGTGGAGGCAGCAGGACTTTTTGCCGTTCACACAGCAGGGGAACAGCTGACATTACTGAACCCCAGTAACACAGGAGCAAGTGTAGACTGTGCTAACAGCACTTCCGAGAAACAACTGGCGGTGTTGTAACCCAGGGATGAGAAGAGAACATGGTGGAGGCAGCAGGACTTTTTGCCGTTCACACAGCAGGGGAACAGCTGACATTACTGAACCCCAGTAACACAGGAGCAAGTGTAGACTGTGCTAACAGCACTTCCGAGAAACAACTGGCGGTGTTGTAACCCAGGGATGAGAAGAGAACATGGTGGAGGCAGCAGGACTTTTTGCCGTTCACACAGCAGGGGAACAGCTGACATTACTGAACCCCAGTAACACAGGAGCAAGTGTAGACTGTGCTAACAGCACTTCCGAGAAACAACTGGCGGTGTTGTAACCCAGGGATGAGAAGAGAACATGGTGGAGGCAGCAGGACTTTTTGCCGTTCACACAGCAGGGGAACAGCTGACATTACTGAACCCCAGTAACACGGGAGCAAGTGTTAACTGTGCTAACAGCACTTCCGAGAAACAACTGGCGGTGTTGTAACCCAGGGATGAGAAGAGAACATGGTGGAGGCAGCAGGACTTTTTGCCGTTCACACAGCAGGGGAACAGCTGACATTACTGAACCCCAGTAACACGGGAGCAAGTGTAGACTGTGCTAACAGCACTTCCGAGAAACAACTGGCGGTGTTGTAACCCAGGGATGAGAACAGAACATGGTGGAGGCAGCAGGACTATTTGCCGTTCACACAGCAGGGGAACAGCTGACATTACTGAACCCCAGTAACACAGGAGCAAGTGTTAACTGTGCTAACAGCACTTCCGAGAAACAACTGGCGGTGTTGTAACCCAGGGATGAGAAGAGAACATGGTGGAGGCAGCAGGACTTTTTGCCGTTCACACAGCAGGGGAACAGCTGACATTACTGAACCCCAGTAACACGGGAGCAAGTGTTAACTGTGCTAACAGCACTTCCGAGAAACAACTGGCGGTGTTGTAACCCAGGGATGAGAAGAGAACATGGTGGAGGCAGCAGGACTTTTTGCCGTTCACACAGCAGGGGAACAGCTGACATTACTGAACCCCAGTAACACAGGAGCAAGTGTAGACTGTGCTAACAGCACTTCCGAGAAACAACTGGCGGTGTTGTAACCCAGGGATGAGAACAGAACATGGTGGAGGCAGCAGGACTATTTGCCGTTCACACAGCAGGGGAACAGCTGACATTACTGAACCCCAGTAACACAGGAGCAAGTGTTAACTGTGCTAACAGCACTTCCGAGAAACAACTGGCGGTGTTGTAACCCAGGGATGAGAAGAGAACATGGTGGAGGCAGCAGGACTTTTTGCCGTTCACACAGCAGGGGAACAGCTGACATTACTGAACCCCAGTAACACAGGAGCAAGTGTAGACTGTGCTAACAGCACTTCCGAGAAACAACTGGCGGTGTTGTAACCCAGGGATGAGAAGAGAACATGGTGGAGGCAGCAGGACTTTTTGCCGTTCACACAGCAGGGGAACAGCTGACATTACTGAACCCCAGTAACACGGGAGCAAGTGTAGACTGTGCTAACAGCACTTCCGAGAAACAACTGGCGGTGTTGTAACCCAGGGATGAGAACAGAACATGGTGGAGGCAGCAGGACTATTTGCCGTTCACACAGCAGGGGAACAGCTGACATTACTGAACCCCAGTAACACAGGAGCAAGTGTAGACTGTGCTAACAGCACTTCCGAGAAACAACTGGCGGTGTTGTAACCCAGGGATGAGAACAGAACATGGTGGAGGCAGCAGGACTATTTGCCGTTCACACAGCAGGGGAACAGCTGACATTACTGAACCCCAGTAACACAGGAGCAAGTGTTAACTGTGCTAACAGCACTTCCGAGAAACAACTGGCGGTGTTGTAACCCAGGGATGAGAAGAGAACATGGTGGAGGCAGCAGGACTTTTTGCCGTTCACACAGCAGGGGAACAGCTGACATTACTGAACCCCAGTAACACAGGAGCAAGTGTAGACTGTGCTAACAGCACTTCCGAGAAACAACTGGCGGTGTTGTAACCCAGGGATGAGAACAGAACATGGTGGAGGCAGCAGGACTATTTGCCGTTCACACAGCAGGGGAACAGCTGACATTACTGAACCCCAGTAACACAGGAGCAAGTGTTAACTGTGCTAACAGCACTTCCGAGAAACAACTGGCGGTGTTGTAACCCAGGGATGAGAAGAGAACATGGTGGAGGCAGCAGGACTTTTTGCCGTTCACACAGCAGGGGAACAGCTGACATTACTGAACCCCAGTAACACAGGAGCAAGTGTAGACTGTGCTAACAGCACTTCCGAGAAACAACTGGCGGTGTTGTAACCCAGGGATGAGAACAGAACATGGTGGAGGCAGCAGGACTATTTGCCGTTCACACAGCAGGGGAACAGCTGACATTACTGAACCCCAGTAACACAGGAGCAAGTGTTAACTGTGCTAACAGCACTTCCAAGCAACAACTGGCGGTGTTGGAGCCCAGGGTCAAGGAGGGTGTAGGCATAAAATATTGAGTTATTGCCTTGTTACGTGGCCATTGCAAATGTATGTACTTCAAACAAGAATAAATGAAGTTTTACTACAACAATAAAATGATAAATTTCAATTACAAGAATAGAAAAATATTTATACTTGACAGTCCTCTGTGGTTGATAACGTTTAATGGCTAACTGAAAATATGGTAACAAATTCAAAGCTTTCGAGACTACTCAGGTGTCTTCATCAGGCTAAGAGTAAAGCCAAAAATGAAGAATCACATATTTCTACACACAACAGGACACAGGAATAGCTAAGACAAGTGAGGGAGGGACAAGTGAGGGGAGACCGGCAACAAAAAGGAGAACAACGATGAATTATCAGCGCCACACAATCACAGATAAATTAATGAATTTAGCTGTGGCAAAAGACTTTTGTATGCCCCCCGGTCATAGCATCATGGATATGGAATTACTGTTATTAAAATATAACTTCAAATATGAGAAACGTACAAAGGTTTCAGAATATAAGCTCATCATGACCTTTGACACTGTTAGTGATGGAATGAATAGATCACATGGATTTATGTCATTCTATATCAATTAAGGAATCTGCGTCTATGCCCTTCCAGGGTCATGAAAACCCCAAAAAATACGCCAATGAGAGGGCAATCAAACTTTCTATCCTTATCTAGGAACTGTTTGAATATTTATGTTCATCCCTGTGAGATAATGACAGTTCTGATACACGTCACTTACTTGTCTTACCTATTGCAATATTCCTGTGTCCTGTTGTGTATAGAAATATGTGATGCTTAATTTTTTTTAGTTAGTCTTTCCCTGATGAAGAGACGTGAGTAGCCTTGAAAGCTTGCAATTTGTTTCCATCTTTTCAGTTATCCATAAAAAGGTATGAACCACTGCTGACTCTGAAGTCTAAATATTTTTCTATCTACTGGCTAACACGGTACAAAGATACACATGTTTTCTAATTTCAAGAAGGAAAAATAAAGAAAATACAAATCTAAACGCATATATGCACATGCCAAAAATAAATGGAACAACACAACACCCAAAAAATTGGTAACAAAATATAGTGTTGTAAATTTAAGAATAAAAGTACATTTTTTTTTTTATGAATAATGCTTAAGGAACGCAATGTTAAACTATAACATAGTGAAGACAATGGATTTTGTAATAGTCACTCATCATCATCATCGCAAATTTTATGTGACAGTCACAGACAATTTAATTATTTAAGTTCATAAAATCGTAACTTTCTATAGCATGTATGACATGTCCAGCATGGACTCATCAATGTGATTGATGACACAATAATGTACAATAAAAAATAACCATTTAAAAAAACATTAGGCATTGTTTGTCACAATTTAAGTGTGTGCCTGCAAGTGTAGGTGAAACAAAGGCTACGGATAGCAAAGGTATATTCTATGTCTGTATCACACAGTGGACAGCCTCTGATGGGTAATGCCGATGTTATACTGTACGTCAATAAAGTCTGCGGCTGAAATCATGCATTTTTTGCTTGTAGAGTGTTGAAGAGGGTAAAAGAATGTCTGTTTGCGCAAAGCTTTATCCGTCAACACTACCTTCCTACTGTCACGCGTAGGGTAGGGTAGCGTGTGGCAATTAGCTGACTATCAAATGTGAGGTTAGGCTGCGTTATTGCGCACTAGGGACGCCAAAAAAAATACAGCAGTAATAATTTAATGTGTAATACTACACCTATGACAAACCAAAAAATTACGTTCCCTCTTTAACAATGTACAAGACTAACAAGCCTAATGGTTGACGCTGACTTAATTGAGATACAGTATTACATCAACATTGTCCATGAGTAACTATGCACTGTGATACCTATATACCAGTATTAATTTATATCTCTTGTGGTTGTTTCAACAGCACTTGCAGGTATAAGTACCTATTGTCAGTATGCATGATGCACTTTCTAGATGTAATAATTTATTATTGGACATTATTACCATGTTTACATGCTGGCCATTTCATATATGGTGTTTGAAGTTACAGTTGGCATCAGTATGTGTATTTTATAATGTCTGTCATAAATAAAACTCGTCATGATGATGATGAGGATGTAATGATTCGTACATCCATTGAGTGCATTATCTTACAGGTACAGATAAAGTTCCTTTAAAAGCATTAATTCATAAGTCTGAAATGTACTTTTATGCATTAATTTAAAAATGTGAAGAGTAGACTATGTTTTATTTTTTGTTACCATTTCTAATAGACATGTGCAGATATGCGCTGTGATGACAAATTATTATTTGTCCATATTTTTCTTAAAAATTTATCATTCTAGGCCTGCAAAACTTCACAATTTCATGTTTTCAGCATAACAAGCAGGGTGACGGCTCTTCCCTATTTGGAGCATGTTGGTCATGTGTTTTTCTGTCCATGTGTCGGGAACAGGACACTTCTTGCCGTTGACACAGCAGGGGAACAGCTGGCGTTACTGAACCCCACTAACAGTAGAGCTTGTGTTTTGTTCTGTGGACACGACACTTCTGAGCAGCAACTGGCAGTGTTGGAGCCCAGGGAGTAGAGTTCAGGTGGTAGAAAGATGAACATAACAGGAGACATGGATAACGTTGCGAACCAGTTATTTAATCTGAAAACGGACAGAGAAATTCTGGCGAGATCCATGCCTTGTTCATTTTCAGAAAAGTAAGCCGGTCTACATTATCGGAGGATAGTCGCATGCGACGGTCTGTTAGTACACCACCTGCAGCACTAAAGACGCGCTCCGATAATACACTGGCAGCAGGGCAAGCCAGCACCTCCAATGCATACTGGCTAAGCTCTGGCCATGTATCCAGCTTAGAGACCCAAAACTTGAATGGGGAAGAGCCATTGGGAGTACACTGAGAGGCAAAGCCAAGTAGTCTGTCACCATCTGACGGATACGTTGCCTCCCGCTGACTGGAGCCCTCTCGGATGGTGTAGACATTTGTGGCGCTGCCACAAAACTTTGCCACATTTTGAACATACTGGTCTTTCCCTGTGCAGAGGCACTGCGTGTGCTCCCTCTTGTTGCAGAGCTCTCTACACTGCCTCGACGCACAGAGCTGCTTTGTAAAGCAGTAGCAGCAGCAGTGCTCTCGGCAGTAAGGTAGAACATTAGGGATTGCACCAGTGTGTCTTGGTACTCCCGCATTTTACGCTCCCGGTTCAACGGTGTGATGAGGCTTTTGACATTGTCCCGGTAGCGAGGGTCTAGGAGGGTGTACACCCAATAATCAGACGTCGTGAGAATGTGGGCGATGCGGCGGTCGTTTCTTAGGCACTGCAGCATGAAATCAACCATGTGCTGCAGACTCCCAACTGGCAAAGAAACGCTGTCCTCTGCAAGAGGCGTTATCTCTGCCTGCTCTGCATCACCCCACCCTCGCTCTACATACTGACTAGAGCGTTGTGTACCTCCCTCTGGAGCGATGTCTTCCTCCTCCATTGACTCCTCCTCCTCATCCTCCTCACAAAGTGAGCCCTGCCCAGCCCTTTGTGAGGAACCACGTTGCGCTGACTTTCCAGAAGGTGATGGAATTTGTGACTCCTCATCCTCCACCTCTTCCAAAACCTCATCCCTTATTGCTTGCAGTGTTTTTTGAAGCAGGCAGATAAGGGGGACAGTCAGGCTGACTAGTGCATCATCTGCACTCGCCATCCGCGTTGACTCATCAAACGCACGCAAAACGTGGCACATGTCCTTCATAGTGGCCCACTCATTAATGGTGAAGTGTGGACGGCGCAAATTGCGTGTTGATTGCGCCTGATGCAGCTGATACTCCATAACTGCTGGCTGCTGCTCACACAACCGCTCCAACATATGTAACGTTGAATTCCACCTGGTGGATACGTCACATATGATGCGATGTTCAGGAAGGCGCAATCTGCGTTGCAGAGCTGCAATGCGCGATCTGGCCATGCTGGAACGTCGCAAGTGAGCGCACTCTAGGCGGACCTTGTGCAGCAGTGCATCAAGATCCGGATAGTCCTCAAAAAACTTCGCACGACCAAGTTGAGCACATTGTGCCCCGACATGGTATGTGAGTGAGGTTGCCAAGGCCCAGAGCTGCCACCAGATTTCGGCCATTGTCACACACTACCAAACCTGGCTGGAGATTCGCTGGCAAAAACCACACGTCGCTCTCCTGCTTGATGGCATTCCAGACCTCCTGCGCTGTGTGGCTTCGATTCCCCATGGGAATTAATTTCAGAACGGCCTGTTGCCGTTTGGCCACGGCTGTGCTCATATCGGTCGCATCAGGTAAGCGTCCACGGGTCCATGTGGAGGTAGACCGTGACGGCTCCTGCAGCGATGATTCTGAGGAACTGGAGTAGGAGGAGGAGTCAATGTGGACAGACTTGATTCCGGCAATCCTTGGAGTTGGCAGAACACGTACAGCGCCACTCGCAAGATCTGTACCCGGCTCCACAACATTCACCCAATGGGCAGTGAGTGAAAGGTATCGTCCCTGGCCATGGGTACTGGTCCACGCATCGGTGGTCAGGTGGACCTTGCTACTGACGGCGTTTAGTAGCGCATGTTTAATTTTTGCCTCAACATGCTTTTGCAGACCAGGGACGGCTTGCCTGCTGAATATAAAATCGTGCTGGGCACATTGTATTGTGGGACTGCCAATGCCATTAATTCACGGAAACTGTCAGTCTCCACCAGCCTGAATGACAGCATTTCAAGGGACAGGAGTTTTGCAATGACAGCATTCAGAGCCTGTGCTCGGGATGGTTTGCCGATAGGCCGCTTTTCCCCTGCCTGTGCTCCATGGCGTTTTTTTTTGGCCTGGGGTGGAGGGGCAGGGGAAAATTTCACCGTGGGGGAATAACACTGTGTCCCTTTGGGCAACGGGCAGAGGTTCTTCCATGGGGATCCTTTGAGGAACTTTCCAGCGTGTGTGAAATGGAGGAAGGGCCCCAAAAGGAGCGAAGTGTAGGGGCTGTGTAGGTTTTCCTACATCTCCAGTGTGTCTTTTTAACTCAACAAAAATGCT
>JARQOD010000003.1:191163313-191366634 GCA_033576555.1 Oophaga sylvatica | reverse complement strand
TTATGTACAGTATTTTCCCTTTTGGGTAAAAGTTGTGCCCCTTTGGTTGTGTATTACCAAAGTGTTTCCCCTTTTTAACCAAATTTCTGTACCGGGTTGGGGTTTCCCTTTAACAATGTACAGAATTTTGGGTTTAAAAAAGGGTTTGAAATACTTTGGCAAATACACAACCAGGGACAAAATTTTGGGGCCAAAAGGTAAAATTATTTTCCCTTTTCCCCAAAGTTATTTTGCCTGGTTTTGTACCCCAAATAAATGTGCCCCTTTATTTTACTTTAGAAAAAAAAGACAGAAACCTTTTTTAATCAACCAAATTAAAAAATTTATTTTATGAAAAGATTAACAAGTTTTTTTTCAATGTAAAAAATCTTTATTTTTTTTTAAATGTGAAATACATTTTTATTTGTCAAAAAAAAATTTTGATTTTTTTAATATGTCAGTTTCCTACTTGCCTGGGCGCTGTGGACGGGAAAATATCAGGATTGTCAAGCCAGCAGGATCTGGATCCGAATATTTTAATTACAAGAAATATTGTTCCATTGTCCTCATGGCCATCGCTGACACAGAGTACAAATTTATTGCCATAGATATTGGGGCCTATGGCCGCTCCAATGACTCTCAAGTGCTCAAACTGTCATCAATGGGCCATCAGCTGTATGTAAACACCTTCCAGTTCCCACCCCTAGACCACTGCCTCAAACATCTGGCCCACCGATGCCTTTTGTTGTGTAGGGGATGAAGCCTTCCAGCTGTCAGAACACCTGCTAAAACCGTACTCCAGCAGAGGATTGACACACACAAAAATAATTTTTAATTACCGCCTCACAAGAGCGAGAAGAATGGTGGAGTGCGCTTTTGGGATTCTGACAGCCAAATGGCGTGTTCTATTGACTGCGATCAACCTCAAGACTGAAACTGTGGACGAGGTAATCAAAGCTTGTGTGGTTCTACACAATTTTGTACCTTGTGTACCCACAGTATACCTTTGCTAACCAAGTTGTCTACCTTGTTGTGTATTATGTACAGTATTTTACCTTTTGGTCAAAGTTGTGTCCCTGGTTGTGTATTACCAAAGTGTTTCACCTTTTAACCAAAGTTCTGTACCTTGTTGGGGATTACCTAACAATGTACAGAACTTTGGTTAAAAGGTGAAATACTTTGGCTAATACACAACCAGGGACACAACTTTGGCCAAAAGGTAAAATTATTTTACCTTTTACCCAAAGTTATGTGCCTGGTTTTGTATCCCCAATAAATGTGACCTTTATTTTACTTTAGAAATAAATGACAGACAACCATTTTAATCAACCAAATTAACATTTATTTTATGAAAATGATTAACAAGTTTTTTTCAATGTGAAAAATCTTTATTTTTTTTTCAATGTGAAATACATTTTTATTAATGTCAAAGAAATTTCTGATTTTTTTAATAAAAAATAGTAACAACTATATACACATTTACAAGTTTGTTTAGTGTGGGGTGGAGATAGTACTGGAGGGGCTGTGGGACCCTTCGACAGTGGAAGTGTGGAGAGTGGACTGGGATGGTGGTGGGGAAGGATCAGGTAAAAGAGGTGAAGGGGTGGAAAAAGAAATGGAACGGGTGGAGAGGTGGGAGGCAGAACAGGTAGGTGGTGGAGAGGTGGATTGGGCAGGTAGTACAGGAGCAGATGTGGTTGGGAACTGGTACCGGGAAGGATGTTGGTATGGGGCAGGTTGTTGGAAGTGGGGAGGTTGTTGGAAGGGGGAGGTTGTTGGAAGGTGGGAGGTTGCTGGAAATGGGGAGGTTGTTGGTACTGGGGAGGTTGTTGGTACTGGGGAGGTTGCTGATATTGAATGGGAGGGAGAGGAGGGATGGTGGCTGGAGGGGGGGCAGGTGTGGGAGGAACGACTGGGGTGGGTGTAAGAGGTTGGGAGGTAACCTGCGCTAGAGCACCGTGGCAAGTATGCATTACATGCATCTGCTGGCTAGGAGATAGCGTATCCATGCGCTCGGCTACAGACCGGAAAAAACTGTGGTTTGGCGAACTTCTTGCTTCTGAATGCATCGTTTGCAGAAGTGTCTTAACCTCCAGAATGCTGGAGTTGAGCTGATTAAAGCCTGCAGCCATTTGCTCTAACAAGACTTTAAGACAGTTCTGAAACGATGCATTAAGATGCAAGAATTCGGGCGCATAGCTCCTTTCCTGACCCCTCTGCCGCAGCCGCCCAGTAGACACAGGTGTACTAGAGGTGGCAGCAGCAGAAGGGCGAGGTAAGGGGAAATCTATCTCCTGACCAGTAGCCTCATGCAATGCAGTCGGCCACGATGCTGCAGCGCTGGTGGAGGGGACAGAGGGCTCACGTGTCTGGGAAGGCTGAGAAGGTGCGGATGGGCCGGGGCTGTCGAAGTGTCCCTCGGTGGCGGACTCCTGAGGGATCGCTCCAGAAGGGTCCAACTCTGCAGGCTCCCGAGTACTGGTCACCGTTCTGTGCAATAAAGAGAAAAAATACAATTAATATACTGATATTGAATGGCTTGGCTGAAAAAAAAAATTAGTTAGACATGTTAGCATTTTTTTAACATGGGGTGGGTAATATTTACCTTCTGGTGACCATTGTTACCCGGAGGAACGACAGGGCTTCTGCGTACTTGTACTTGCTCTTGCGTCCTCCAGATCCACTCGGGGCCCGCATCGCCTTGTTGAACTCCTTCTTGAAGCGATCCCTCACAGACCGCCACCGCTTCACAATTCTCTCCCCTGAAACGAGAAAGCAAAAATTGGTTAGTATACAACATCAGTGTTTCCCAAACTCCAGTCCTCACAGCCCCCACGGGTTATGCCTTCAGGATTTCCATAGTGTTGCACAAAAGGAAATCCTGAAAACATGACCTGTGGGGGCCACGAGGACTGGAGTTTGGGAAACACAGCTTTATGTCCAGCAACCTGAACTGTATATCCTTACGGTGTTCAATCTTGACCCGAGAATCGAGGTCCTCCCAGCGGTCCACGAGTTGTGAAAAGATTTCCTCCCAGAGCCGACGGGTCACTATGACATCAGCATGGCGGCGGTCCCCCATGTTCCACAGCGGCTCCCTTTCTCTGACCAGATCGATGAGGAGGTCCACGTTGAGAACCCCCTCCTCACCGTCCGAGTCGGAAGCACGCTGTGAAGCCTGTTAAATTAAAAGAGAAAAAATATACATTAGTCTCCAAACTACCAAGAAAAAAGAATAAGGAAAAAAATAAAACAAAAGTGTTTGAAAAAAAAAAAATACATGACGGTGACCGCCGCGTCGCTCACGCCGACGGCCCTGGGAGGCACTGCGAGGACCTCTTTGCCGAGCACCAGTTCCGGAAGACTATATAAAAAAAAAATTATGTGCTTGGATGTAGGCATATGTGTTTGGGTGCAGTGTGATGTCTGTACTAAATTGTTTTCTATGTGTTGTGCGTAGTGTGATGTTGTGTTTCAGCGATGCATGCAGGAAACTTACGAATTGCGAGCCCACTCCGGGTATCTCTCCACCCCTTCTTTCTTCTTCTGGGAGCTCCTCTTCAGCTTCAATTTTCTGGTATAAATAAAAAGTAATGTAATTAATATATAGATCACAGAGATGGATTGTGAAAAAAAAAATACTTACCTGTAAACGCTGACGATGCGTGGGAGGGCTCCCAGAAGAAGATGAGTACTGCTGTGCTGCTGCAGGAGTTGAGGGCTGGCTTCTGCTGTGGAATAAAGATAGAAAAGGCCATGCAATATCAATTTATATTGCATGGCCCTGGCTGGAAGGGTTTTTGTGTGATATTTACCGTCTGGCCTCTGCTGCCATCATGTCCTCACTCCCAGACGACGTATCCTGTTCTGCTGCATGAGTTGAGGGCTGTCTTCTGCTGTGGAATAAACAGAAAAAAAGGCCTGAAAGGGTTGTGTGTGATATTTACCGTCTGCTGTCTGCTGCCGTGGTCTCCTCAACATCAGGCTCTTCTTCGGCTGGTGGTGGTGTTAGTGGTGCTGCTGCTGTTGGGCGGCTTCTGCTGTGGAATAAAGATAAAAAAAGGCCATGCAATATCAATTGATATTGCATGGTCCTGGCTGAAAGGGGTTGTGTGTGATATTTACCGTCTGCTGTCTGCTCCGTGGTCTCCTCAACATCAGGCTCTTCTTCGGCTGGTGGTGGTGCTGCTCCCGCTGCTGCTGTTGGGCGGCTTGTGCTGTGGAATCAAGATAAAAAAGGCCATGCAATATCAATTGATATTGCATGGCCATGGCTGAAAGGGGTTGTGTGTGATATTTACCGTCTGGCCTCTGCTCCCATCCTCTCCATCATCAGTCACATTTGGTGGAGTCCCGGTGGTGTAGGCGCTCCTGCTCCTGCTGACGCTGCTGCTGTTGGGCGGCTTGTGCTGTTGAATCAAGATAAAAAAAGGCCATGCAATATCAATTGATATTGCATGGCCCTGGCTGGAAGGGTTTGTGTGTGATATTTACCATCTGGCCTCTGCTGCCATCATGTCCTCACTCCCAGACGACATATCCTGTTCTGCTGCAGGAGTTGAGGGCTGACTTTTGCTGTGGAATAAACAGAAAAAAAAGGCCATGCAATATCAATTGATATTGCATGGCCCTGGCTGAAAGGGGTTGTGTGTGATATTTACTGTCTGCTGTCTGCTGCCGTGGTCTCCTCAACATCAGGCACTTCTTCGGCTGGTGGTGGTGTTAGTGGTGCTGCTCCCGCTGCTGCTGTTGGGCGGCTTCTGCTGTGGAATAAAGATAAAAAAAAGGCCATGCAATATCAATTGATATTGCATGGTCCTGGCTGAAAGGGGTTGTGTGTGATATTTACCGTCTGCTGTCTGCTGCCGTGGTCTCCTCAACATCAGGCTCTTCTTCAGCTGGTGGTGGTGCTGCTCCGCTGCTGCTGTTGGGCGGCTTGTGCTGTGGAATCAAGATAAAAAAAGGCCATGCAATATCAATTGATATTACATGGCCATGGCTGAAAGGGGTTGTGTGTGATATTTACCGTCTGGCCTCTGCTCCCATCATCTCCGTCATCAGCCGGATTTGGTGGAGTCCCGGTGGTGTAGGCGCTCCTGCTCCTGCTGATGCTGCTGCTGTTGGGCGGCTTGTGCTGTGGAATAAAGAGACAACAAGGCCATGAATATATTGATATTGCATGGCCCGGGCTGAAAGAGGTTGTCTGTGATATTTACCGTCTGCTTTCTGCTTCCATGCCTTGGCCTGGTGGTGCTGCTGGTAGTGGTGCTGGTCTCCTGCGGCTGGCTCCTCTCCAGCTGGCTCCTGTTCTCTTTCTTGATGGCTGCATGGTTATGGCTGAGGGTGGTCCCACTGGCATGGTTTATATAGGTTGGCTGTGGGCTGGGCTACAGAGAGCTTTTGCCAGATCCGGCGCATTGCGGCGCTCATAGACTTTCATTGCAATAAAAAGCCGGAAGCGCCGGATCGGGCTTTTTCGCCGCAGACAAAAAGCGTTACAGTAGACGTTTTTTCCAGACGCTGGAATGTAACAATTAGCCGGATCCGGCAAAAACCGGCGCTAATGTTAGTCAATGGGAAAAAAACGGATCCGGTATTAGATTTTGCTGGATCCGGTTTTAACAAAAAATTCCGGAACTCGCCTGATTGCAAAAACCTGATGTGTGAAAGAGGCCTTACAGGCAATCTGCCGCAGCGAAATAGGAGAAAGTTTTTGATGAAGGCTATTCACAAAGTTACTTAGCTTTGCATTTAGGTATCAAAAAACAATTTAAAAAACTGCACAAAGGAGTAAATAGCCTTAAAGGGGTTTTCCAGGTTTGCAAAGCCCTTGTCCCTTGGCTACAGAAAAGACAAAACCAAACTTTACTATCCTCCCCAGGTCAAATTCTGAGTCTGAGTTGTTGCTCTTGGTGCCTGTTATTGTCTGCGGTGCTATAGTCACATAGACACCACTGGTGACAATAGCTAAGCTCAGCGGCTCTGCCTGAGTTAACGTCACGTGCTGATCAGTGACGCTGAGCTCACTAATTGGCTGCAACGCTGTCGTTGTGACGCTCTCTATTTTTTACAACTACCTGTGCACCTAGTGCCCTGTATGAGTCACAAGTGTGAAAAATGTTGTAGATTGCAGTAGATGTTTCAAGATCTTACAAGTGAGAATGCATACTGTGAAAAGACTGGTTCTTAATTCTGTGAGGTAATTAGCATACCAGGCAGTACACAGTCATTAAAAATGTAGCTGTACAGCCGTTTAATGAGTCTCTGTAGCCTAAACAAAAAGTCACGTGACTAATTCTCCCTCGAGGGTTTAGAAGAAAACAGTTTGGAAGACATGATTTTACTCCTTACAATAGTGCTGGTATCACTGGTTATCTCTACATAATGTCACTTGATAGCACTTGACATTGGCGGACGCTGTACTCACCATGGTCTATTATTCTTTTGTTTTCAACGTTTCCAACCTAGACCACCTATTAGGGCTCATGTATTGTGGCTCAGCTGCAGTAAGCCTCCATAGAGGTCCGCGAGGTTTCCACTCTACCTCTATATGCTTGTATGCAGAGGCTTTAAGAGTTTTTTTCCTCTCAAATTCAGAATCTGACTGAAAAAATTATACCACACTCCATAGAACTCCAGAATTATCTCTGAGCACATGGAGTTTAATAATTCCCTTACTACATATTTTGATTATAAGGTTGTTCCCAATATCCCAATGTGGTCATATAATAAAGTACAGATATATTTATTAATTTGTGAAAATATAACTCATTTTTAAATTGGCTCCATTATGAACATATAACCCCTCTAAGGATACCATCCATGCTCCATTTACATTCTTGTTGCCATTGGAACCTTCCTGCTGTAATTCCAGTGCTCCTTGTCAATCATACACATTGCAGTTTCTCTCAGCCGGTGTAACAAGGGGGCACGGGGTGATAGTCGTGAGTGAGTCCACTAAAGCATTCCCCACCCTGGCCCCTTGCACATGAAATGTCAGTTCTAGCCCCTGCCCGGATCACAGTGGGTTACCTCAGTCCTTCGGCTGTTTTACTTGATGGGACGGCGTCCTCCGGATGAACCACACTTCACACTGTATAGGGCCCAACAGTGACAACTTGTATTTTAATAATGAGGATGTAGAAATAAACAAGAGATGTATAATTCCTGTTCTGTCCCTAGTCACAGCAATGGCTGGAGCAGCAGGTGCAATGCCTTCCAGTCTGCATCCCGACAGGTTCCAGGATCTGCAGTCTCTGGGGGGGCACACACTCAGTCATTGTGCCCACTGCCAGGTGCTCCTCAGGCAGCTTTGTCCCCTCCAGGGGCAGGCCAGCTCCCAACAAGGGAGCACATCTTGCCATGGCACGCCTGCCCGGCTGCTGGCTCAGCCCCTAAATTAACCCTAGACTAACCCTACACTACAGACATCATACAGTACAATGGTAGAACATTTGAACAAGGAAAACACAGCACAAACATTACAATGATGCAGCATAAAGTAATTATAAGCACAGTATATGAACACAACAAGACATTAAGACATTAATCAACAGGTACACCATCCGGGTACCGCATAAGGTGCACCGGCCAGCACACGGGAGAGAGGGGGGCAGATGAGGGTCCCGCCACCTCCTTACACCGGCATCCTGCCAGCACAGCTCTGCTCTGCCTCCAGCATTGATAGAATGTATTCTGTGTTCACTGTCTCTGTGAACTGTCTGCTCCTGTACATTACCCGCCTGGCCAATTTTATTTTTTGCCATCTACATCAGTCTAGTGGTTTTTATATCATTATTTGCTGGTTTCTCTCAGAGCTCAGAGAGATCAGTGATATAAAACTGCAAATGATGCTCTGTTAATGCATATGGCAGAAGATAATCCTTTGCTGCAATATGCATCAGTGGAGCATCATTTGCAGTTTGACATCACTGGTCTGTCACCAGCAGGCAACAAACACAGCTAAGCTCTGCACTAGTAATTACAAGCTCCATCATGGAGGAGAATAGGAGAACTGAGTTCTAAAAAAACTAGCTAACAATGATGTGAAAAAACAGGCAGCTGATACTGATGTAGATGGCAGAAGATAAAATCAGTCAGGCAAGGCACTGTACTGGAGAATAGAGTGCACAGGAGCATAAGATGAATTATAAAGCTTCATAAAAACTCAGAAAGATGGGGCTAGTGAAGAGCACACACGAGAGGGAGAGAGGGGTATGCAGATATTTGTAAAAAATACACAAATAGTAAAATATTAGTTGAACCAGCTGATATTATTTTCACTAAGTGGTAGGATTACTTTCTAAATACTGATAGTTTTCAGCTGCTGTCATGAATTTCCATGGCTTTTTGCTCCTCTTTCTTCATGTGTTCAATACATTGTTTCCTGTGTCATTTCTCATTATTACAAATAATATAATTTATAGACATTTATGGTGTGATTTCTTTGACTGTGTGACTTGGATGGGTTGTTACTGACATCTGGTGAGAATTTTATGTCAGTAGCACCTTTAGAAATATATTTACTAAGAAAATTGGATTAATGTGCCTGTAATGTGGTAGTTGCCTGGTTAAGAAAATTATATATAAGAACAAAATTCTGTTCTCCCCCTAAAGCTTTTAGTAAAACCGAGGCTCCAGTAATAGTTAGGGTGTATTACTGGCTGTATTTTATTTCTAATTTTGATGAAACACTAGATGGAGATTTTGTGGTTGTGTTTCACTAACTAATAGGACAGATTTTCTTTAGGATAATACGTTTACGAAGGTTTAGTAGCACAGTAACTTGTAGGACTCTGTGTATTGCATATATCGGATTCTTAATTATCACAATCTCTGCTTTAGTAACTGCTTTAGGTTTGGATTTTGTACTATTTTGGACACAATGGTGAATATCAAACAAGTACTACAGCAATAAGTACAAGTTCAGTAAAGTAATGTGTCACTCACTTTGTGCTCAGTACTAGGACTAGGAGAATCTCGAGGAGCTCTTCGCAGAATGAATGAGATACTGGAGACCCTGGTGAGGAGGATGGACATCCTATCCAGATTGGAAAATATCAGTGAATCTCGAAGGACAGAGGACACCGGACACTTCACTTTGGACAGGTAGGTTACTAGGCTCTCTTTCAATTCAGCGTGGATTAAATCAGCACAAGCTCTGCTAAGTCATGCAGTAAAACCGATCACACCATGTCTGTGAAGGGAAGGAGGAATAGGATGATCATTTTGATGAGAAATTGTCAGTTCTCTACAGAAGTCTGGGAACAGAATATGACATCATGTCAAGGTTTGTGCTCATTGCTTCTGAAATATTCCTGACAGTTCTTTTCCAATCTCTAGCATATTACATTTTAGAGCATAGCAGCAAAGCATGCTGGGTGCCGCATGGATAACCTAACTCAATATTGAATTGATGTACGACATGGTTGACTGTAAACTTCAAGAAGGCAAGAGTTTAATGTATCATCTAGAAAACTTTTGGTTGAAATAGCTTAAAGGAAACATGTCAGCAGCTTTTTGCTATGTAATCTGAGAGCAGCTTGATGAAGGGAATGAGACCCTGATTCCAGTGATGTGTCACTTGCTGGCCTGCAACGCTGTCATTTTGATAGAATCACAGTTTTATAAGCTGCAGATCTAGCAGAACTCAAATGCTGAGCCCTATATAACACCGCCCATACCACTGATTGGCAGTTTTCTGTGTACACTGTACATTGACTGAAATCTGCTAATCAGTGCTGGGGGAGGGTTATATGGAGCAGTCTACTAGAACACATGAGACACCTAGTCATATAGTAATAATCTCCAGCTGATAAAACACTGATTTTATTGAAACTACAGTACAATTAGAAGCCTAACCTATGTACAGGCAGGCACCCACAATAAATAAACTAATCAAATAAACAGTGTATAGGGGTGAAAGGATAAGTAAAGCAGGTTCAGTGCATAGATAATGGAAATCATATCAAATAAAAATAGCACCCAAAGGAACCAAGTAATAAAATGTAATGCTTTATTGAAACAACATTAAAACATATAAATTCAAGTAAATATGAAAAATGACAATGGTGAGCCAAAAAAGATGGAACCACAGAATGGACAGGCAAACCAGCACGCAATGTAAATAAATATATATATAAATTGCTCAAAAGTGCATGTGCATTGTGCAATAGAGTGTACCCATAGACATACTATAAGTGTTAAATGTAACCAAGCTCAGAGGTACACAGGAAAGAAAAAAGGTCCAAAAAGGCTGTATGCCAAGATTGGAAAGAATGTGCTGAGCAAAAGAGTAGAGAAGGAGTAAATCAATGCCTATGTGGCTACCTGTAAAACTGCGGTGCCAGCTGCCCCAACACGAGTTTTCGCACAGTGCCTATATGTTTTTAATGTTGTTTCAATAAAGCTTTACATTTTAGAACTTGGTTCCTTTTGGTGCTATTTTTCTTTGATATGGTTTCCAACAAGAAGCCTATTAAGAGACACATCGCTGGAATCAGGCTCTCTGAGACTATATTATGCTGCTCTTGGATTTCAGGCTCTCTGAGACTATATTATGCTGCTCTTGGATTACATAAAAACCTGCTGATAGATTTCCTTTAATGGTATGTTCAGATGTAAACGACATTCTGCATATTTTCCATCTAATATCAGCAGGGTGGATTACATTTTTTTAATCTAATCAACACACTTCTTTTATTTCTAGGCCAAAAATTGACTTGCTTTGCAATTTTTTTCAGTCTGCAGCATGTTAATTTTGCATGTGTATTTGTTACATTTTAATTGCTGATATTCCTCATTCACATTCATGTTACTTAAACCTGCAGCAAAAATGCAATACTGCTTGTTGCGGATCCACTGCTTGTCAGCAGCAAAATCTGCAAATGAGGAATTAAAAATATATCAAAATGAAAAAAGAAAATATTTACCCCTACTATTGATTCCTCTGGTCATAACAACACTTATGTGCTAATCTCATGGCATCTTGGCCTCCTGTGATGACATTCTGTGGGAAGTGTCACAGGCTGTAGAACAGAATGGAACATCACCTTGGGAGGACAGGATGCACTCAGACTGGCATGGAAGCTTAGGCAAGACCAAAGTAATCACCAACAATAGTATCCTCTTTTCCTTGTAATGAAAGAGAAATCTGCAGCAAGGTTTACATCATTCATTTTATTGGGATCTGCCGTTGCGGACTTTCCTGCGGATCCTAGTAGATTTGCTCCCCAGACTGTCTACCACAGTGTGTGAAAATTTCTTAAAATTACAAACTCTGGTGAAAAATATTTAGACTTGAGAGTCCTCAGTGGTTGATACTGAGGACTCTCAAGTCTAAATATTTTTCTATCTACTGGCTAACATGGTACGAAGATATACATCTTTCCTATATCAAACTCTGGTGAAGAATTTTCAGTTTGGCACAAAAAGCTCATAGCTACAAGTGGACCTTTGGAAAAAGCATCTGACCTTCAATGTTGGGGCTGAATAATAGTTCAAATAGCTCATGATAAAGAGTTGGCTCAGTAGCCACCTTTCACTGTAATTTGGCTCTCCACATAGTTTAGCCTCCTTGTCCGCGCATTTGATTTTCCACTGCAATAAATAATAACCAATAAGCTACTCTACAGCCAGCAAGGGCTGTGATCTTCATACTGTATTACTGGGCCTGGAATATGTGACATTATTTCATTACTGAAATATAGATCGGATTGGACAAGTCACATCTGATTTGGCCGTCTATGTAATTGCTAAATTTCTTGAAAATCCTGATTTGACATTATGATCTAACTGCATATTCCTGGCTCAATTATCTAACCTGACATTCATAAAGCATTATGGATTTACTATAAATTGTCGTCAGGCAAAATGAGATTTTGAGGAATTTTGCTTATAATTGTGAACTATGGCAGAGTTTTGGACAGAAATGCAAGACACGTTTCCAATAAAATCGTTATGAGAAATAACTGACAGATAATAAAATAATATGACCGCCTGTCGTTGGCGATGTGTATATGTGTCTTGCAGTGTGCACTCAGTGGGTCTGATGGAGAAGATTCAGGCAATTGCTCAGAATGTGTCTGACATCGCAGTCAAAGTTGATCAGATCTTGCGGAACAGCCTCCTGAGAGGAAAAGGTGAGGAAGAGTGCCAGCCATACCAGCCGTATGTGTCTCTAAACAGAACTGCTAAAGGATGAAGTATCTGAAAATGTTTGCACTTTTTAGGACACCAAATGTAATAGTGCAATATAAAATGCACTACAAGCAATAGTTTATACAAATATAACTTCCATGGTATATAACAGTGCGAGCTACAAACTCATATAGTTACATGCCTCTCAATCAATATTAGGGAAAATCAGTGTTAGCCACTCCAACAAATATTATAACCAACAAAAAAAAATCAAGGAGTTAATATGCTAATAAAAATGAATCTATAGTTTATTAATACATATTAAAAAGAACCTGTCATTAGGAAATTAGACCTCTAACTAAAGGCATGTCTATAAAGTTACTCGCTTTTATAATATATTGAACCTGTCAACTGATACATGCTGCCCAATCCACGGGCAGCATGTATCAGACATTGGCTGTATGAACCATGTTTTATATTGGCAATTTGCATGAGTTTCAGATTGTTATGAAGGCTGATCAGATGAACTGCAAAGTCATTCCTTGGCATGAAAGTTAACTAGTCAGAAAAAATTGAATTTCTACTGAATTTCAGACCTGCCACAAAATGACCCGATTACATATTTTAGTGAACTTTACACTAGCTCAGGAGAAAATATTAACAAGGACAAGCCATTTGATACTGTCATGCTGATTCAATTATAATAGCAAACTGGTTGCTTAAAAATGTAGCCAGAGCAAGAAATCATTCTCTTCTTCTGTTAGTAATGGTAAAGTACAAGGAAACAAATGCAGTCATCAATGCTTTGCGTCAAAAGGACTTTACAGGCAAGATGTCGTTGCTTGTAATATTGCCCCTAAATCAATCATTTATCAGATCATCAAGAAATTCAAAGAGACAGGTTCAATCGCTCTAAAGTTTTAGTATGCCCAAGAAAGTCCAGCAAGGGCCAGAATTTCTCATAAAGAAGACTTGGTTAAGGATCGGTTCAACAACAGCAGAGATCTTGCTCAAGAATTGTAGCAGGAATCGGTGCATCTGAAGGAAAAGTGAGTCAAATGCTTTTGGAAGTTGCCTGGTGTCAATAAGGGCAGCCAGTAAAAAAAAAAAAATTCTCCAAGAAAAACCTAAAGAGCAGACTGACATTGTGCAGGAAGTAAAGGGATTGGACTCCAGAGGACTGGGGTAAGGTTATTTTCTTCAATGAAACCCTCTTCAGACTGCGACATCTGGAACAATGATTTTCTAGAGAAGAAAAGCCGAGTCCTGTGTCAGATCAACAGTTTGGCATCCTGAAACCATTCATATACGGGGAAGCTTTTCATCCAGGATAATGGACCCACTCACAATTTTGCGTAACAACACTGCCATGAATAAAGAATGGGATCTAAACATCCTCCAAGCCCAACTTCTCCCCAACGATCCAGGAGCAACAATTTGGTGATGAACAATGCTTTTTCCATCATAATGGATCACCATGTCACAATTCAAAAGAGATAACTAAATGGCTCAGTGAACAAAACATTGACATTTTGTATCCATGATCAGGAAAATTACCAGTTCTCAATAACATCGAGGATCTTTGCTTAATCCTAAAAAGGTGTGTGGCCAAACATGCCAGGGTGAATTGCAGAAGTCTTGAAAACTAAGGGTCAAGACTATACATATTGAGTCTTTGCATAAACTTGATGTATTAGTCAGTAAAAGTTTAAAACTTATGAAATGCTGTACTTCAGTAACCATAGAAATGTGTGGCTAAAAGACCTAAAAACACTGAAGCAGCAACTTTGTAAATACGAAAATTTGCGTCTCAAACCTTTTGGCAGTTACTGATCACAGATCATAATCCTAATGGTGCAAATAGTAAAATTTAATTTATAACAGCACATGGAATGTAAGAGTCAAACATACCTGACCGACATCATGTAGCCAATGACTGATACGTGATGCCAGATCGGGCAGCATGTATCAACTGTGAGGTTCTCTTTTTAAAAAATACTATCAAAATGCTTAACTCGCCTCTTGTACTACACAAACATTCACTAAAACACTAAAATCTGTAACCTGTAATTTATAAAAAGGAAGGAGGCAGGCTGAGAGGGATGATAGCGTAGTCTAGAAGAATCTGCTCATAGCAGTAGTCTATGAACTATGACACTCGAGCATTGCACAGCTACAACTCCCAGCATGTCCTGTCTCTCGACAAGTGGAGAGCCTTAGTTTCGAGGTCACTGTTCTACAGTAATATGTCTTGTACTATAGTGATGTATGTGTCTGTTAAATTGTCTTCTTGAAGAGGGATCTCAGTGTTGCTGCTTTTGCCATTTATTTTGTGACTATTTAGTTGTACTAGCTTTTTCTTCTCTTTGAATTGTTGAGTTCTTAATATTTACTTTAGTTATTGAAGGTCAGAGGGATATGTGTGAAATCCCAAGGGACCCCCGATTCCCAGACTGCGCTGGAAAAGTTGAGGTAAGTGTATTAAACATACTTGTCATTAATAACAATGTTAGAAGTAAATCCCTTGTATTTCTTAGCTGTCATATTTAATATATTTAACCAGGTCAAGACAGACCATTTACCTCCATTCTTGACCTGGCACATTTTCGTTGTTTTTTTTTTTTTCGTACATGCAGTGTACAGAGTTGCCAGTTTTTGGGGGGGTTAGATATTTAAATAATTTTTGCATTTCTTTTAGTTACTATATGTGTGGGTTTTAAATGTAATGTTCTTTTCATATCAGGCAATATTGGTGAGAAATAACGCAAATAAGTGTCTGTTTTCACATTTTTTTATGACCATGAAAGATCACTATAATACACTTTAAAATTTGTTACCCTATATAATGTTTTTGTTTGTTATATTTTTTAGCAGAGGCTCAGCTTGTTACCTCAATTTGGATTGGCCTTAGCTTTTTAAATTTTTTTTTCTTGGTGTTTATTTATTTGTTGAATTCACACATTCTTCCCCCTATAGGGTCATAAAAAACTTTTGGGAGGCATTTGAACATTTAAAGACTTTATTTTTTAATCTGACTTCCCATGTAACTAGGGATGGTATATTAGCCACAGTTATAGGGACATTCAGCCTCTTGGCTGCATATCAGAGCTGACCTGGTCTCTTAGGACCCAGCAGCTCCTGCTCCCTCTATGAAAACAGCGATTAATTTATCAATAGGAAATCTGACACTCATTTCCCACTACGACAGCTGCTTTATATTATGCAGCTGCTCTACAATACAGTGATATTTAAAATGTCAGTGTGGAGTAGAATGCAGACCCCCTGGATGTTTATAGCCAATTGGTAATCTGAAAGCAGTTAATAGTTACTAATTTTTACTGTCAAGCAAATCATCTTGAAGTTGGAATTATCCATCTGTTAACAACCCTTTGCCATTTCAGTGGATGCGATCACGATGGACATCAGATCCATGTTACGCTTTCTATGGAGTGGATGGTACAGAGTGTTCATTTTTGGTGTACCTCAGTGAGGTGGAATGGTTCTGTCCAGTTCTACCATGGAGAAATCAATCTATTAGTCCATTTTTCAAACCCCACCCTAAAAAACAGGTATGAATCTGAAACTGTCCAGTTCCCAAATATAATTGGTATATACCATAAAAGTTAAAATTTATGTGACTTTATTTAAAGGGAAGTTGGCAGTAGGATTAACTCTCCTAAGTCATACATGGGCATGCAAGTCATAGAAAGTTGAATAAAATGATACCCTGATATCCGTAATTCAATGTTTTATTGCAGATAAATCTACATTTTTTCTTAATATGTAAATAAACTGCTAAGATCTATGGGTTGGACACTGAACTGCATGAGAATCTGCCTCCAGTGAATCCAGAGCTTAGTTTAAATAAAAGTGGGCGTTACTAATAAGAGACATGTAATGACTAACAGTCTGCTCTCGTGATCTCACTTCAGAACTGTGTGTGATTATAACTAACACACTACAGCAGAGGTGAGCTTTGTCTCATTACAAACACATGTGCAGTTGTAGCTCTTTTCTGATAGTGCTGTAAACTCAGTTGACAGAAACATGATTATTTGTGATTGTTTGATTAGCAAATGGAGAACATTCTTTTCCCAGGTTTACCTTGTGCTATAACTGGACAAGGCCCCAAGACAATAACTCTTATCTAAATTTTTTTTTTTACATTTTTTCCCAAATGTCTGCTTAATGCTTACATAATATAACCCTGAATGCTCATGGGCTATCCTTGTCCCAGGCGGCCTTTCGCACAGAACTCTCCTCTCTCCTGGACCCAATGGGAACCGGTAAAGAATCTCTCATCTTCATGAAAAAAAGACTGAGGAGGCTTGAGGCTCAATGGCTTATGGCTGCTAGGAAGTTAGAGGCCAAGATTCAAGATGCACCACATGAGCAGAAACAAGTATGAAAACTTTCAATTCTGTTTCCTCATGTAATCTAGTCTTACGTCTACACATTTACTTTTTTATTTTACCCAATGATCCATTAAGCACTTTTTCTATGCTATCTCATTAGATTCTAGTCCATATTGGATTTTTGACAGAGGAGTCCGGTGATGTTTTCAGTCCTAGAGTGCTGAAAGGTGGACCGCTGGGGGAGATGGTGCAGTGGGCAGACATTCTTGCTGCTCTGTACGTTTTGGGCCACAGTCTTAAAATAACAGTGTCTGTGAAGGAGTTGCAAAGGTGAGGACAGCAATGGTGCTATGCTGTCAGTTTCTCCAGATATGAGCTGAGCTCTCAGTTTCCTATCTTGCTGGAAGATTGAGTTAGTTTGTTTTTTATGCTGAATCTTTATTTTTAGATTTTTCTTGACCACATTGAAGACACGACATTTTCTTCCTTATAGTTACTTAGGTGTCCCTCCTGGAAGAGGAAATTGTCCACTAACAGAACCTCTAAGTTTTGATCTCATCTACACAGACTATCATGGCATGCAGCAGATGAAGCAGCACATGGGACTGTCCTTCAGGAAGTACAGGTGAGAGGATAAATGTAATTAGAGGCCATGGACCCAGATATGTAATAAATTCTGCAACTATATCTGGGGCTTCCAGGCTTTTTTGACCATGGACTTCTTACCGACACCTTGACGTAAAATAGAGATATGTGACCTCCTGTGGCATCATTTGGCTACGCGATGGTTTACTTTGACTTTTGACTTGTCCCAGAGTTCCACCAGCAAATATGCTCAAAACTTTAGTTACCCATAGTTTCCTATTATGCTTTAATGTATGTTGACAACCCATAAATAAATAGATCCCTGCACTCCACAACGACATTTGGCCCCTTACAGAGGGTCCACACCATGAACACCCCCTCCTGCAGGTGCCGTCTGCGTGTGGTGGACACATTTGGGACAGAGCCAGCGTATAACCATGAAGAGTATGCCACACTCCACGGCTACCGCACAAACTGGGGATACTGGAACCTGCACCCCAAACAGTTCATGACAATGTTCCGTGAGTTTGGGAAGAGAATTCTGGGGGGTTTCAACTGAAGTGATATGACATTTTGCTAAGCATGCTACATGATTTCATATGTATGTATAAAAAAGATGTCCCAAAATGTTGTCATCACCTAGTAAATAAAGGGGAAGTATCGCTTGATATTAGTTGCCCCATCATTTGCTTACATTGCCAGTTTCCTTTACTGTTTTCCAATACCGTTATTGCGATAGCTACAAAGGGCACCAGACATCCAGCCAAAAACCCAAAATCATTGGATACCTACAGATATATAATACAAGATGTCTATGCTGAACAACATAGAGCAATTAATATAGTAAATGGGTATTACAATAAGGGCAATCAATTTACAAAAAAAAAAATTACCTTTTAATGAAACTTCCCCTTTGTTCTCTTTGTGTGAGTGAGCCGCCATCTATGCCCCGTGGAGTTCATTTATCTTAACTTTATTAGGCACATGCATTGTTTTTCATTATTAGAACTGACAACAATTGGAAGAAAGCATTTACATTATCTAGTGTTCTGCTCTATATTAGTGGTAAATGGCATTTAAGGTGAAGCTCATTTAGAGTAATTGCAGGACAGGGAAGTGCGAGTTAGAAGTGTGATTTATGAAATAGCACATTTATTTATTGGCAAATCTGGTTGCACAAAGAGTTTACAGCAAAATGTAGTTTGAAGAATGGTAATGAGGAATTGACTTTAAAGAAGCACTCATCATCAGAATTTTTATCTTAATATATTGCAGTCATCATATTGCTGTGTACTTACAATTGCTCATTTTTCCTTTCTACCTAGTTAATTTTTCTCTTTTCTCTGCTCTTTGTAGAAGCATGAAGTCTCTTTTTCTCTGCATTTATCATTCCTATCTTCAACTCGTGACCCAGCTGCTCTCTGCTCCTCCTGCCAGGGACGTTTGCAGTGACTCATGAGTCATGCAGGGACAATTGACCTCCTATTTCTACATAGAGCTTAGAAGGTTTCAGCTAGTCAGTTTTTAATTACCGTACATGATGTCATATATCTAATGAAAAGCAAAAGAATTATCTGGGTAAAAGGGCAAAATGGAGCAATTGTAAGTACACAGTGCTGTATAATATGATGACTGCATATGTTAAGAGGATAAAAATTTTGATGCGAGGAGGAGCGCTTCTTTAATGATATGAGTTAAGTAAGTTATACCAAATTATATTGTGGGCAAAGGTTTTGCTGAGCCGCACAGTATATTTTTGAAAGTTTTTGAGTCATATAGTGTATGTAAGCATATTATAGGGTTTCAAATCTTCCCAAAAAGAAGATCTGTAAGAATATCTATATGAGAAAAGTAATATCCAATGGCAATTATACCAATTTTTGGATGTAATCCATGGTTGTGGCAAGTCCACCAGATGGGGAACTGCTCTACTGTCTGACTACGGGTAGGAACACATGTAGCGAATGCCATGAAGCCAAAAACATGGTAAACCATGCAATTTTCTGTTGGATTATTTTAAATTGGTTGTTAATTGATTGCTTATTGTTAAAGGCTTATTTTTTTGCAAGTTTATTCTTCTGACAAATCTTTATCCCCTAATCCTATCTAAATATATGTCATGTAGAGTAGGAGCAAAAAAATATTTACCGATTGATGATTTCCAGCATTACTCAGGGCCTTTTCTGAGCTGATTGAGCACTCCTCTTCTTTGCCGGCTCACACCGGGACTACTGTGTAGGGCAATGCTACTTCCACCAATGTTACACTATGGAACCTCAGAACAACTTACATTGTGAAAGCAACTTCCAGTCCACATATAAAACCTCTGTGTGAACCAGCCAGTCATATTTGAAGTCATGTGACCCAGAAGAGACCCAGAGACATGGAGAAATGTTGGAAACGAGAAGACATTGATCGGCAAGTATTTAAATGCACCTACATTACATCACATACATATTTAGAAAGGATATTTAGAAAAATTACCAGAATAAAGGGTTATCACAAAAACACCTCAATAAGGGTATACTCAAATAAGATTATATACAAAGCGAACAAACGAGCATTAAAACCCAAAATTATTAAAAAAGTACAAATTTATTAGAATAACAATATCATTTAGATCATTTATATCAATAATAAAATGCAGAATTTACAAAAAATGTGAAGGTCACAAACAGCAATTGAGATCTGACCAATTGAACATAACACTGGATCGGGCTCTAGAGAATATTAATATCCCACATCTATAATGATTGTATAGGAATTATATATAGTAAAGAAACATCATATCAATGTCATATCAATCATTTGTCTTAAAAATAATCTCACCCAAATATATCCAGACAAGCGGTCAGATCGTGCTACCCCGACGCGCGTTTCGCGTGGGCTTTCTCAAGGGGCAGTGCACTTGAGAAAGCCCACGCGAAACGCGCGTCGGGGTAGCACGATCTGACCGCTTGTCTGGATATATTTGGGTGAGATTATTTTTAAGACAAATGATTGATATGACATTGATATGATGTTTCTTTACTATATATAATTCCTATACAATCATTATAGATGTGTGATATTAATATTCTCTAGAGCCCGATCCAGTGTTATGTTCAATTGGTCAGATCTCAATTGCTGTTTGTGACCTTCACATTTTTTGTAAATTCTGCATTTTATTATTGATATAAATGATCTAAATGATATTGTTATTCTAATAAATTTGTACTTTTTTAATAATTTTGGGTTTTAATGCTCGTTTGTTCGCTTTGTATATAATATTTAGAAAGGATTAGTGATTAAAATTTTTACTAAGAGTGCTTCTTTAAAGACATATGTCAGTAGGATCATCCTTCTTAAGCTGTCTATTTGGGCATGTATGTCATAGGAAGCAAAATAAAGTGTTACCTTGATATCTGCGATCTGATGTCTTATTCCAGAGAAATCTACAATTTCTTCTATGTAAATGAGCTATTAAGAATTATGGGCAGGACACTGTACTGCTTGAGAATCTGCCTCCAGGCATTATGATAAATCAGGGGTGGAGAACCTTTTTCCATCTGGGGGCCATTTGTAAATTTCTACCATCATGCGGGGGCCTCACAAAAATGATCACCTTGGAAATTACCCCGGTATATTTAGTCAAATAATTAATTACGGTAACTTACCCTTAATATGATGGCTGGAGCTGCTTCTCTTTGGTGTAGCTGTGATGTTAGGTGATACTGATCATGTTGCTTCTTACAGCTGCTTTTACAGGTTTGTATCGGCCAGGAGAGCAGTCAATTTTTTGTCATAATAAGATTTGTAAATCATATACATCACATAGGAGACGCTGAGACAGCTGTATATACACCACATAGAGGACGCTGAGACAGCTGTATATACATCACGCAGGAGACACAGGGACTGCTGTATATACATCACACAGGAGACACGGACTGCTGAATATACCACACACAGTAGACGCTGGGACTGCTGTATATACATCACACAGGAGACGCTGGGACTGCTTTATATACATCACACAGGAGACGCTGGGAATACTATATATACATCACACAGGAGACGCTGGGACTGCTGTATATACATCACAAGAAGATGCTGGGACTGTTGTACATACATAACATAGGAAACATTGAGACTATATGTGCATCACAGGAGACTCTGGAGTCATATAAATTACAGGAGGGGCTGGAGGGACATATACTTCACAGTAGATGCTGGGACATATTCATCACCAGGGAGGCTTGGGGGAATAGACATCACTGAGGGGCTATATACATCACTAGGAAGCACAGACAGCACTGGGGGTATATATGTCCCTGGGGGGAATATACATCACTGGTGGGGTAACATACATCACTGGGGGCTATATATATCACAGAGGGGGGTATATACAGGACTCAGGGGGGATATACAGCACTTTTGGGGTAAATGCTGCACTGGGGAATATACACATCACTTGGGGGCACATACAGCTGTGGGGGGATATACAGCACTGGGGGAGGGGGATATACAGCACTGGGGAGGACAGGCACCATCAGGGAGGCACATAAAACACAGGTGATGGGGGATCATAGGTCACCGGGGGACACAGATAAAAGGGGGGAGACATGAAGATCACAGGGGTGGGGCACAGAGCTCACAGGGGTGCAAATAGCTGGGGGGCACAGAGATCATGGAGGGGCACATAGCTAGAGGGGACAGAGATCACAGGGGGCACAGAGATAACATGGGAGCACAGAGATCACAGGGGGTACATAGCAGGGGGGCACAGGGATAACAGGGGGCACATAGAACACAGGGGGAACAAAGCTGGGAGCCACAGATATCACAGGGGTGCACATAGCTGGGGGCACAGATCACGTGGGGAACAGAGATCACAGGAGGGCACATAGCTGGAGGCCACAGAGATCACAGGGGGGCATATAGCTGGGGAGGTACAGATCACAGGGGGGCACATAACTGGAGGGCACAGATCACAGGGGGCATATAGCTGGGGAGGCACAGAGATCACATGGGGAAACATACCTGGGGCACAGAGATCACAGGGGAGCACAAAGCTGGAGTGCACAGAGGTCACAGGGGGGCATATAGCTGGAGGGCACAGAAATCACTGGGGGGCATATAGCTGGGGGGCAGAGATCACAGGGGGAACATAGCTGGGGAGAACAGGGCTCACAGGGGGACATATAACTATGTGGCACAGAGATGACAGAGGGGCACATAGCTGGGAGGCACAAAAAATCACAAGGTGGCATATAGTTGGGTCCACAGAGATCACAGGGGGGCACAGAGATCACATGAGACACATAGCTGGGAGGCACAAAAAAATCACAGGGTGGCATATAGTTGGGGGGCACAGACACAGAGGACACAGAGATCACATAGGGGCATATAGCTAGGGGGCACAGAGATCATGGGGGCACATAGATCACAAGGGGGTCACAGCTGAGAGGCACAGAGATCATAGGTGGGCTCATAGCTGCATAGCTAAGGGGGCACATAGATCACAGGGGAGCACATAGCTGAGGGGCACAGATCACCAGTAGAAAAGCTCAGAGCTGCTGGCACAGAGTTCCATGGAGAAGCACAGAGCTGCCAGCACAGAGAGAGATCTCTCTGGACTCTGGCAGCAGCTCCTCTTCTGGGACAGGAGGACGGGACAGCATTGGGCGCTAACCCCGCTCACCCCATCGCTAACCCCGCCCACCCAGACGACGTCATTCATGTGCAGGGCAGGCAGCGTTCTGTAATGAACACTGTGTGCCATGCACTTGGGGGCTAAAGGTCTGGCAGCCGGCAGGATGTGGCTGCTGCCCGAGCATTGGAGACTCCGGGGACCTGCCTGTGGGCCGCATGAAAAGTCACCGCGGGCCACATGCGGCCCATGTGCCGGAGATTCCCCACCCCTGTGATAAATGAAAGGGGAGTTACCAGTTTGATATGTAATGGCTGCTCCCTGCTCTTCAGATCTCAATGCAGAGCTGTATGTGGTTATAACTGATATATCTGCAGGTTCCTCCCAGTGCTTCAGCTTCCATATCACTAACAGCCAGTGTTGCAATACAGCTGAGCTGTAAGAGCTGCAGCAAATGTGTTTGTAAGGAAACAATGTTCAGATCTACTGTCCTGTAATAGATACTTGTCTTGCATTGGTAATGCCCCCTGTCATTTAACCCCTTAATGACCAGAGGTATTTTTGGTTTTGCATTTTCTTTTTTTGCTTCCCTTCTTTCCAGAGCTATAACTTTATTTTTTGGTCAAAATGGCCAAGTGAGGGCTTGTTTTTTGCGGGACCAGTTGTACTTTTGAACGACACCATTGGTTTTAACCAGGGTCGGACTGGCCCACCGGAGAACCGGAGGATTCTCCGGTGGGCCCTGGCATCTGGGGGCCCTGGCACCTGCTGGCATACAGGGGCCAGTTGCCTAGGGCCCACGCAGCTGCCATGGGGGCCCGTGCCAGCGGAGCAGCAGCGGGTGACAGGAGGCAGGAGCCCCTGTCCCCGCTGCTAAAGAGAAATGAATATTCACTGCTTCCCACGCCCCCATGGGCGTGGGAAGCAGTGAATATCATTACTTACCTGTCAGTCACCCGCTCCAACCGCTGATCGCCGCTGTGTCCTCGCGTCCTCTCTTGCTGCGATGTTCAGGCAGAGGGCGCGATGACGTCATTAGTGAGCGCCGCACCCTCTGCCTGAGCATTCACTGCCGGAGGACCGAAGACAGCGGCGCTCAGCGGTGGAGCGGGACCGGGTGACAGGTAATTCTCTCAGGTGCCGGGGCCCTGAGCCAGCGGTGACACCGGCACCTGTCCCCCATAACGCGCCGGTGTCCCCGCCTGCTCAGGACACCGGCACCTGGCCCCCAGCGACGAGAGGTGAGTATGTCTTTTTTTTTTTGCAGCAGCAGCAGCAGATATGGGGGCTATAAAATGCAGCATCTATGGGGGCACAGTCTGTGGAGCATCTATGAGGGCATAATCTATGAGGGCAGAATCTATGGGGACATAATCTGTGGAGCATCTATGGGGGCATAATCTATGGGGGCATAATTTGTGGAGCATCTATGGGGGCATAATCTATGGGGGCATAATCTGTGGAGCATCTATGGGGGCATAATCTATGGAGGCATAATCTATGGGGGCATAATCTGTGGAGCATCTATGGGGGCATAATCTATGGGGGCATAATCTGTGGAGCATCTATGGGGCATACTCTATGGGGGCATAATCTGTGGAGCATTTATGGGGGCATAATCTGTGGAGCATCTATGGGGGCATAATCTATGGGGGCATAATCTGTGGAGCATCTATGGGGGCATAATCTGTGGAGCATCTATGGGGGCATAATCTATGGGGGCACAGTCTGTGAAGCATCTATGGGGGCATAATCTATGGGGGCATAATCTGTGGAGCATCTATGGGGCATACTCTATGGGGGCATAATCTGTGGAGCATTTATGGGGGCATAATCTGTGGAGCATTTATGGGGGCATAATCTATGGGGGCATAATCTGTGGAGCATCTATGGGGGCATAATCTATGGGGGCATAATCTGTGGAGCATCTATGGGGGCATGATCTATGGGGGCACAGTCTGTGGAGCATCTATGGGGGCATAATCTATGGGGGCATAATCTGTATCTGTGGAGCATCTATGGGGCATAATCCATGGGGGCAAAATCTGTGGAGCTTCTATGGGGGCATAATCTAAGGAGCATCTATGGGGGCACAATCTATGGAGCTTCTATGGGGGCATAATCTAGGGAGCTTCTATGGGGGCATAATCTATGGAGCATCTATGGGGGCATAATCTATGGAGCATCTATGGGGCATAATCTATGGAGCATCTATGGGGACACAATCTAAGGAGCATCTATGGGGGCATAATACATGGGCAGCATATGGGGCACAATCTATGGAGCATCTTGTGGGGCATAATATATGGGGCAGCATATGGAGCATAATCTCATTTTCCACCCTAGGCTTATACTCGAGTCGATACGTTTTCCCAGTTTTTTGTGGCAAAATTAGGGGGGTCGGCTTATACTCGAGTATATATGGTATCTATCTATTATCTATATCTATCTATCTATCTATCTATCTATCTATCTATCTATCTATCTATCTATCTATCTATCTATCTAATCTATCATTATCTATCATTATACCCTATGAGGAGGGCAGCATTATCCCCCATGAGGGGGCAGCATTATCCCCCATGAGGGGGCTGCTTTATAATCTATGAGGGAGGCTACCCAAACTCCTGCTACATAATTAAGACATGTACTACCTTATATTATACCCTGATATTAGTGTGTTTTACTGCACAATTGGTGGTCTTGTATTTATTTCTATGTAGCTACATAGTGGGCCCCAAGAATGATTTTCTCTGGTGGGCCCAAGGTGTTCCAGTCCGACGCTGGTTTTAACATCTCGTGTACTGGAAAATAGGATAAAAATTCCAAGTCCGGTGAAATTGCAAAAAAAGTGCAAAGTACAGTTGTTTTTTGGTTTTATTTCACCATGTTCATTAAATGCGAAAATTGACCTGCTATTATGATTCTCCAGGTCATTGAGAGTTCATAGACACCAAACATGTCTAGGTTCTTTATTATTTAAGTGGTAAAAAAAAAATTCCAGTTTGTTAAAAAAATTGCGCCATTTACGATACCCATAGCGTCTCCATTTTTGTTATCTCGGGTTGGGTGAGGACTTATTTTTTGCCGTACCGAGCTGAAGTTTTTAATGATACCATTTTGGTGCAGATATGATCTTTTGATCGTCCGTTATTGCAATGTAGCGTCAACCAAAAAAAAAACATAATTCTGTAGTTTTTACTTATTTCGCGATACCAAATATGTGTATGTTTGATTTTGTTTTTATTGTTTTATTTTGAATGGGGCGAAAGAGGGGTGATTTGAACTTTTATATATTTTTTGATGACATGAAGGGGTCACAGATGTGCGGGATTTCCGGGATGAGACAGAGATTGACAGCGGCATTTAACTAGTTAACAGCCGCGGGTGGATCGTGATTCCACCCACGGTTGTTAAACGCACATGTCAGCTGTTCAAAACAGCTGACATGTGCCGGAAAAGATGTGGGCTCAGCACCGGAGCCCACATGAAAGGGAGGGAGTCCGACATCGGCGTACTATTACGCCCAACGTCGGAAAAGTGTTAAAATAAGATCTGAAGGCAGATTCTTATACAGATCAGTGTCCGACCCATGAATCTAAACAGCTGATATACATATCAAAAAATTTAAATTTCTCTGGAATAAGACATCTAATCACAGATATGAAGGTATCATTTTTTTCAGCTTCCTATGACGTGCATGTTCATATGCATGACTTACAAGGGTTGATCCTTCTGACAAATTCCCTCTAGTGATGAGCGAGTGTGCTCGTTACTCGAGTTTTCCTAGCATGCTCAGGTGTTCTCCCAGTAGTTTGGGCGTGCTCAGAGATTTAGTTTGTGTCGCCGCAGCTGCATGATTTGCGACTGCATGTGGGGATTTCTTTGCAAGCAGGCTTTCCCCACATGTATTCAGGCTGTCTAGCAGCCGCAAATCATGCAGCTGCGGCGACACACACTAAATCTCCAAGCACTTCCAAATACTCGTAGACCACCCGAGCATGCAATCTTGAGTAACGGGCATACTTGCTCATCACTAATTCCCTCTAATAAAATTATCCATTTTCAATCAACTTTGAGTGATCTATCAGAAAATCATGGTAGCTTACCTGTCCATAAGATTTTCGGCCCATTCACTGCTGTGACGCTGTCTACAGGTATGTTCCTGCCCTAAATAATAGCAGCAAATAATATCTCTCCATCAGACATCTTATCTGCTGATAGGACAGAACCAGTGTATAACCATTAGTATTATGCCACATTGCACGACTACTATTGTACAAACTGGAGATACTGAAATGAACACTATAAACAGTTTGTAACAGTTCTGTGAGTTTGGAAAGAGAATTTTAGGAATATCCAGCTTTTATTTTCAAGGGGTTCCAAAAAGAGCTAGCAACATCAGTCTTTGATTTATAGCAATAGTGGTGCATTACATCTGTCTGCAGGTAGGCTTTGCGCAACATAACATACAGTACTTACTAATACAACAAGAATTTGTTATAAAGTGCATGACGGCCATATCAGCACACTTCTGCCGCAGCACTGTGTGCTGCCCTTCCTGTAGTAGAGGTACAAGCAGCAGGATTGCCATACAACAATGCTTCAGGCTGTATTATCAACATCGCTCCTCCTACAGGTCTATGCATGATCATGGTAAAATTAGCTTTAGGCATTTTGCTTACCAGGCCGGCAGACCTTGATGTATCAATCACTATGATAATAGTTCCACTACTCGATAGGTAATTTAGGGCACATATACATGCATATACATAAATAGTTATGGTGTTATGTGCCTATAGTACTCTACTACAGCTGATGATTCAATCATGGAATCAGACGATCATGGCACTCCGGCATGGAGCTATCGGCACTGTTTCTGCATTTGTGGCACCCTGTGTTACTGCACGTCCATTTTGCTGAGTCTGCTTCCCCTCTGTATTTTCCACGTTCCTGCACCTCCATTGCTGCACTGCTCGATTACTTGTATTGGATAGCATTTCCATGCATCTATTTGCGTGAATGTGTCCCTTATAGCTTCCTATTCGCAGTGTGGATAGTGAGGCTACTTGTTGCCTGTTTCAGCTCTGTGTCATTGTTCTACAGCTCACACCCCCGATAATTCCTTTATGGGGTTTGTAACAGATGAACTGAATGAAACTGAGCGCCAACACGTGGCCCAGAACAAGGTCAGGAACATGGCTGTGGTGTACGGAAAGGAAGCTGCTATGTGGAAGGTAAACTATTTTCTTTCCTAACACTGTTGTGAATGGGCTTGAGATGAGTTCTGAGCAGAGGCTCCCTCTGGTGGTTACAAGCGGTGCTGGTCTGTCCAGTGAAGATTGTGAGGATTGGGAATCAGGTGTTACTGACTGGTCTTATATAAGGGAATCACCTTCCATCAGGGTTGCCGGTGATCAATTGTTCTGGTCTCAATCCTTGAATCCTGTTTCCCTTGTAGCCTGCTGTGTCGTGTCTGCATCTCCTGCTATCAGATAATACATTTTCTTCTTTTTGTTTTTGTGCTAGATTTTTGCATTTTGTCCTGCACTTCTGTGGGGGCCTTCAGGGTCCCCTCCGGGGGCTTTTGCCCTCTCAGTTAGTTCAGCCACTGATGTTTGTACTTTTGCTTTTTGCAGTTTTTTCAGTGGCTGCTGTTTTGATTTTGTTACACCAGAGAACTAATTTAGGTGGTAGAGGTCGTGTGATCTCAGGTGTTTTTGAAATTAGTAGAGTTGGTGCTTTTCAGGGTTTTCTGGGATTGCAGTAAGTACCCTTCCTATCCTTTTCTATTTAGTTAGTTTGGGCCCCAGCGTTTGCTCATGCTATTTTCTTTCTGTGTCAGTGTTTCTTCTTGTCTAACCGCCATTACATGTTTGGGGGCTTTCTATTATCTTTGGGGTTCTGCTCCGGGGCAGATAGCTTTCCTATTTCTATCTTTAGGTGTAATTAGTTTCTCAGGCTGTGACGAGGCGTCTAGGACCAACGTAGGAACGCTCCACGGCTGCCTCTAGTTGTGGTGGTTAGTCAGGGTACTGCAATCTCATAGATTCCAACTGCTCTGGTGTATTGCCTTTTTACCTGCACTCCTCAGCTACCAAATCATAACAGTATCACCGGCCTAAAATTTAATATTGTATGGTACTCACAGAAGGGAAAAATATTGTGAAAAAAAAAAAAAAAGGTTGTCAGAGTTGTCAGAGATATTTTTCTGTTTGTTGCATTTTTTTTTTTTTTTTTCCCTCTGTATCTCTGGGTGCTGGGGAGGATCTTTTCTCTCAATGGAGTTTGCACAGTTGTCTGGCCGTGTGGATCAGCTTGCCACTGAGGTTCAGAGTATTGCTGCATATCTTGCTAGGTTGCCTGTTGTGGAACCTAGGATCCCCATGCCAGATTTGTTTTTAGGGAATCGAGCTAAGTTTCAGAATTTCAAAAATAATTGTAAATTGTTTTTTGCCTTAAAATCTAAGTCCTCAGGGAACGCAGCGCAGCAGGTTCAAATTGTCATCTCTCTCCTGCGCGGCGATCCTCAGGATTGGGCTTTTTCCCTGACACCTGGGGATCCTGTTTTGAGTGATGTTGATGCATTTTTTCAGGCTTTGGGGTTATTGTACGATGAGCCTAATGTCACTGATCAAGCTGAAAAAGCCTTGTTGGCATTAAATCAGGGGCTTGATGACGCTGAGTTATACTGTCAGAGATTCCGTAGGTGGGCAGTCCTGACCAAGTGGAATGACGACGCTTTGGCGGCCCTTTTCCGGAAGGGTCTGTCAGATAATGTAAAGGATGTTATGGTGGGATTCCCTGTCCCCTCTGGTCTCAATGATTCTATGTCATTAGCGATTCAAATTGACAGACGTTTGCGTGAGCGGAGAAGTATGCGTGGAATAGTGTTGCCTTGTGAACCTGCTTCTGAATCAATGCAGTGTGATAGAGTGGTGTCTGGGGCACAGCGTCATGAGTTTCGAAAGCGCAATGGGTTATGTTTCTACTGTGGTGATGCCTCTCATGCTATTTCAGTCTGCCCTAAGCGGGGAAGACGTTTTGCACGCTCAGTTGTCTTGGGTAATGTTCAGACTAAGTTTTTATTAACTGTCACTCTGATATGCTCTCTGTCCTTATTTTCTGCTCAGGCTTTCGTTGATTCTGGAGCAGCTATTAACCTGATGGATTATGATTTTGCTAAACGTTGTGGGTTTCCCTTGATACCCCTACAGAAGTCTATTCCCCTACTGGGGATCGATTCTACCCCTTTGGCTGAGAATAAACCTCAGTTCTCTACTCAGGTGATAATGAGGGTTGAACCTGATCACCAGGAGTGCTGCAAATTTTTGGTTCTCTATAATCTGCATGATATTATCGTACTGAGTTTCCCTTGGTTACAGTCTCATAATCCTGTTTTGGATTGGAAATCTGTGTCTGTAACCAGTTGGGGCTGCCAATGTGTTAATACCAACACTCCTGTTTTTTCTGCCTCCCCCAGGCTCAGGATGTTCCTGACTTTTTGATTGATTTTTCTGATGTGTTTAGCGAAAGTAAATCTGCATCCTTGCCTCCCCATAGGAGCTATGACTGCGCTATTGAATTAGTGCCGGGTAGTAAATTCCCTAAAGGTCGCCTTTTTAACTTGTCTGTACCTGAACATGACGCTATGCGGTCTTATATCAAGGAATCATTGGAGAAGGGTCATATCAGACCATCCTCTTCACCCTTAGGTGCCGGTTTTTTCTTTGTGGCCAAAAAGGATGGTTCATTAAGGCCGTGTATTGATTATCGTCTTTTGAACAATATTACTGTGAAATATCAATATCCGTTACCCTTGATTTCTGACCTGTTTTCCAGGGTGAAAAACGCTACTTGGTTTACCAAGCTTGACCTCAGGGGGGCGTATAACCTTATTCGCATTAAGCACGGGGATGAATGGAAGACGGCATTCAATACCCCTGAAGGGCATTTTGAGTACCTAGTGATGCCCTTTGGGCTCACTAATGCTCCTTCCGTCTTCCAGTCCTTCATGAATGACATTTTCAGGGATTTTGTGGACAAATTTCTGATTGTTTATTTGGATGATATCTTGATTTTTTCTAATGACTGGGACTCTCATGTGAAACATGTTCGAACTGTATTCCAGATTTTGAGAGAGAATGCTCTGTATGTGAAGGGATCAAAGTGTCTTTTTGGCGTACAGAGGATCTCATTTCTGGGATTCATTTTGTCCCCATCTGTTATTGAAATGGACCCGGTCAAGGTTCAGGCCATCTGTGATTGGGTCCAACCTACTTCATTAAAGGCTCTTCAAAGATTTTTGGGTTTTGCCAATTTTTATCGTAAATTTATTGGTAATTTCTCGGTTATTGTTAAACCATTAACTGATTTGACCAAAAAGGGTTCTGATGTGGTGAATTGGCCTCCTGAGGCAGTCTCTGCATTTCAGGAACTTAAGCAAAGATTCACTTCTGCTCCTGTTCTACGGCAGCCTGATGTTTCTCTGCCATTTCAGGTGGAGGTTGATGCCTCTGAAATTGGGGCAGGTGCCGTTTTGTCCCAAAAAGATCCAGAGACCTCTAAAAGTAACCCTTGTGCCTTTTTCTCTCGAAAATTTTCTCCTACTGAACGTAATTATGACGTGGGTAATCGGGAGTTATTGGCCATGAAGTGGGCTTTTGAAGAGTGGAGACATTGGCTGGAGGGAGCCAAACATCAGGTGGTGGTCCTTACGGACCATAAGAATCTGGTCTATCTGGAATCTGCCAAGCGACTCAATCCTAGACAGGCCAGGTGGGCCTTGTTTTTCACACGTTTTAATTTTGTGGTTTCCTTTCTTCCTGACACTAAGAATGTTAAGGCGGATGCCCTCTCGAGGAGTTTCCTTGCGGACTCTCCTGAGTTATCTGATCCTTCTGTTATTTTGAAAGAGGGTGTAGTTCTTTCCACCATCTCGCCCAATTTGAGACTTGCTCTGGAGGGGTGTCAGGAGGATAGGCCCGAGTGCTGCCCTGTTGGAAAATTGTTTGTCCCGGACCAGTGGAAAAAGAGTGTGATGTCTGAGATTCATTGTTCCGCATTGGCTGGGCATCCCGGAATTTTTGGTACTAGAGACTTGGTTAGTAGGTCCTTTTGGTGGCCTACCTTGTCTCGTGATGTCAGGGAATTTGTGCAGTCCTGCGGGACTTGCTCTCGCTCCAAGCCTTGCTCTCGCTCTAGTGGTTTGTTGATGCCATTGCCTGTGCCCAAGAGACCATGGACCCATATCTCTATGGATTTCATTTCCGACCTTCCTGTTTCTCAGAGAATGACCACCATCTGGGTAATTTGTGATAGGTTTTCCAAAATGATACATCTTGTGCCATTATCTAAGTTGCCTTCCTCCTCTGAATTGGTGCCGTTGTTCCTTCAGCACGTGGTTCGTTTACACGGCATTCCTGAGAACATTGTGTCTGACAGAGGAGTCCAGTTTGTTTCCAGATTTTGGAGGACTTTTTGTTCTAAACTGGGTGTTCAATTGTCTTTCTCCTCGGCATTTCATCCTCAGACCAATGGTCAAACTGAGAGAACAAACCAGACATTGGAGACTTATCTAAGATGCTTTGTGTCTGCTGATCAGGATGACTTGGTCTCTTTTTTGCCTTTGGCTGAGTTTGCTCTTAATAATAGGGCTAGCTCTGCCACTTTGATGTCTCCGTTTTTCTGTAATTCTGGGTTTCACCCGATTTTCTTCAGGACAGACGGAGGCTTCTGTCTGTCCAGGTGTTGACTCTGTTGTGGAGCGTATGCAACAGATTTGGGACCAGGTAGTGGAGAGGTTGTCCCTCTCTCAGGAGAAGGCCCAGCGGTTTGCTAACCGGCATAGGACTGATGGTCCTCGGTTTAAAGTAGGGGACTTGGTCTGGTTGTCCTCAAAAAATATTCCTATGAGAGTAGCATCTCCTAAATTTAAGCCTAGGTTCATTGGACCTTATAAGATCATGGAGATTATTAATCCTGTTTCTTTTCGTTTGCTTCTTCCAGGGACATTTAAGATCCATAACGTGTTCCACAAGTCCTTGTTGAAGAGGTTTGTTGAGCCAGTGGTTCCTGCTGCTGTGCCTCCTGACCCTGTTTTGGTTGAGGGCAATCTGGAGTATGTGGTTGAGAAAATATTAGATTCTCGTTTTTCTAGACAGAAACTCCAGTATTTGGTTAAATGGAGAGGTTATGGTCAGGAAGACAATTCTTGGGTGTTTGCTTCGGACATCCATGCTAGGAGACTTATCCGTGCGTATCATAGAACTCATCCTGACCGACCTGGTTGCTCAAATGAGGGTTCGGTGACCCCTCCTCAAGGGGGGGGTACTGTTGTGAATGGGCTTGAGATGAGTTCTGAGCAGAGGCTCCCTCTGGTGGTTACAAGCGGTGCTGGTCTGTCCAGTGAAGATTGTGAGGATTGGGAATCAGGTGTTACTGACTGGTCTTATATAAGGAAGTCACCTTCCCATCAGGGTTGCCAGTGATCAATTGTTCTGGTCTCAATCCTTGAATCCTGTTTCCCTTGTAGCCTGCTGTGTCGTGTCTGCATCTCCTGCTATCAGATAAGACATTTTCTTCTTTTTGTTTTTGTGCTAGATTTTTGCATTTTGTCCTGCACTTCTGTGGGGGCCTTCAGGGTCCCCTCCGGGGGCTATTGCCCTCTCAGTTAGTTCAGCCACTGATGTTTGTACTTTTGCTTTTTGCAGTTTTTCAGTGGCTGCTGTTTTGATTTTGTTACACCAGAGAACTAATTTAGGTGGTAGAGGTCGTGTGATCTCAGGTGTTTTTGAAATTAGTAGAGTTGGTGCTTTTCAGGGTTTTCTGGATTGCAGTAAGTACCCTTCCTATCCTTTTCTATTTAGTTAGTTTGGGCCCCAGCGTTTGCTCATGCTATTTTCTTTCTGTGTCAGTGTTTCTTCTTGTCTAACCGCCATTACATGTTTGGGGGCTTTCTATTATCTTTGGGGTTCTGCTCCGGGGCAGATAGCTTTCCTATTTCTATCTTTAGGTGTAATTAGTTTCTCAGGCTGTGACGAGGCATCTAGGACCAACATAGGAACGCTCCACGGCTGCCTCTAGTTGTGGTGGTTAGTCAGGGTACTGCAATCTCATAGATTCCAACTGCTCTGGTGTATTGCCTTTTTACCTGCACTCCTCAGCTACCAAATCATAACATAACACCCTTACACGTAAATGTTTCCATACTCATCTGCTTGTTTCATATTTCTATATCTGACTCCTAAAATGTATATATCATAATGTAAGCATAATTTGCAATTAGGATTACTTAAACATTTATTTTAACCCCTTTAGAGTTACTGTCCAAACTTTCCCAATGCTATGACTCCGAGTTGGTCCCTGAAAAACATGTGCTTATGGTGACAGCCAATGCATGGCTTTCACAATGTCAAAAGGTTTGTTAGGGCTTTGCTTTCAAAGGTAATCTGTCACCAGGTTTTTGCTAGCCCATCTGAGAGCAATGTAATGCATGGACAAAGATCCTGATTCAAGTGATATATCACTTACTGGGCTAATTGTTGCAGTTTTGATAAAATCACAGATATTTCTTTTCCAGATCAACCAGTTCTCTGAATGCTGAACTCTGTATAACTCCACCCACACACCTGATTGGCGGCTTTCAGCATATACACTGTGTACACAGAAAGCTGCCAATCAGTGGTGGGGGTGGGGTTATACAGAGCTCATGAATATGGAGGACTACAGGGCAGCAGGTTTACTAGTCCTCTAGTGAGAATCTCCTGCTGATAAAACTGTGATTTTTTTTTCAAAACTGAAGCGAGCAGCCAAGTAAATGACTTTGCCAATACATCGTGCTGCTCTCAGAATAGATAGCAAAACCCCAGTGACAGATTCTCTTTAATTCTAAGTCTACAGATGTGTCATCCTCATATGTATACCACTTCTTTAATATAATATGGTATCTGTATTTGAGATTTTGTATTTTATTTACTATACAGTACTTTGACATCTTTTCCATATGTGACCCTAAGATCTTTCAATATCTATGTTGTTGTTTTATCACCACATACTAGTGTACAATATGCCTGACATTTAGAAGAAACAGCAGGTGGTAGTAAAACCACAAAACCACGACCACAGATCCAATAATTACGTAAAAATACAAAATCTTTATTAACAAAAATTGGACACAAGTCAATTGTAAATGACATACACAATGGGTACATGTGGGAAACAGTGCAAACATGGAAAGACACACTTAAGCGCCGGGGACTATATGAGACACAAGGTCAAAAAATTCAGAATATATGCACAACCATTGAAGGAATATATATAAATAACTCATGAAGAGGGAATATACCCATATATTTATACATATATATACAGTACAGACCAAAAGTTTGGCACACCTTCTCATTCAATGATTTCTCTGTATTTTCATGACTATGAAAATTGTAGAATCACACTGAAGGCATCAAAACTATGAATTAACACATGTGGAATTATACATTACACTTTACATAAAAGTGTGAAACAACTGAAAATATGTCTTATATTCTAGGTTCTTCAAAGTAGCCACCTATTGCTTTGATTACTGCTTTGCATGCAGAAAAGGTGAACGGATGGACTCTACAAGCCTGGTTCACACCGTGAAGCATGGAGGAGGTGGTGTGTGATGTGGGAGTGCTTTGCTGGTGACACTGTTGGGGATTATTCAAAATTGAAGGCATACTGAACCAGCATGGCTACCACAGCATCTTGCAGCAGCATGTTATTCCATCCGGTTTGCGTTTAGTTGGACCATCATTTATTTTTCAACAGGACAATTACCCCAAACACACCTCCAGGCTGTGTAAGGGCTATTTGACCAAGAAGGAGAGTGTTGGGGTGCTACGCCAGATAACCTGGCCTCCACAGTCACCAGACCTGAACCCAGTCGAGATAGTTTGGGGTGAGCTGGACCGCTCACCGCTTCAACTTTGAATAAATCCCCAACAGTGTCACCAGCAAAGCACCCCCACACCATCACACCACCTCCTCCATGCTTCACGGTGGGAACTAGGCATGTAGAGTCCATCCGTTCACCTTTTCTGCGTGCAAAGCAGTAATCAAAGCAAAAGGTGGCTACTTTGAAAAACCTAGAATATAAGACATATTTTCAGTTGTTTCACACTTTTTTGTAAAGTGTAATGTATAATTCCACATGTGTTAATTCATAGTTTTGATGCCTTCAGTGTGATTCTACAATTTTCATAGTCATGAAAATACAGAAAAATCATTGAATGAGAAGGTGTGTCCAAACTTTTGGTCTGTACTGTATATATTTATACGTGCCCACATACAAGTGATATATGGCAAATATGAGAATTAACTAAATCAGAAGGATAAACCTACATATAGATAGTAAAAAATGCCGTAATACTGTGTGGGATGGGTAAGGGCAAACAGACTAGTATCCCATAGATGAATTATTAAGCGCCCAGACCCCAGAAAGAAATTACAAATGTATATATATGAACATCATGAGAACCAATGCTAAATAAGCGATATTACAATTTGTGCAAGAAAAGAGACGACCAAGCCATACTTAGATAGTTATACCGGAATACTCGTGGCGTGCCCAAGATACCCAGCGCAGGGTGCGTCTGCCCCGACGCACGTTTCGGAAAACTCCTTCGTCAGGGGGTGTGGCCAAAACGGGAAAGCACAGGCTTTAAAACCCCCTCCAACCGGAAGTTGTCAGTCGTGAACCGGATGTGACACATCCGGCACCATGACACCGAGGGACGCCGAGCCGCGTCGACGTCACGCGGCAGGAAGCAATGGACTCGCAAGTCCATGGCAACCGGACGCTAAAAGACGCCGGAAGCGGCGCAGCTCCCCCGGGCATGAGCCGCATGCGTGCAGGATCACGACCGCAACCTATACACTAGTGACAGAGCAGAATAACCAATTTGTACCAATGCCCACAAGGATGCGTGCAATAGATGCTACATATACATATGCATTTAAATAGTACAAAGGACGCATATATGTATATATATATATATAAAAAGAATGGCCAAGCCTTACATCTGACACATATCAAAACGCCCCCTCAAGTTGTATTAAATAGAAATAACAGCCTATCCATATCATAACCAGCAATACAAATAGATATAGATTAACATCAAATAACATATAGAGGGCAATATTTAGTTACAGATATAAACCAGCCAAACGTATATATACCAATCAATGCGTCACATATATAACACAGCATATCAAGACCTATAGGCCATTGCAAAGCACATATATGTGTATATATCCTATACAGAAAAAAACAATAAAAAAATAATAATAAAAAAAACAAACATAACAATTATATAACATAAACAAGAAAAAATAAATAGAAAAAATTATACAAAAAATAATAATACTTATGCACACATTATATGGTTAACAAATAACTGGATGCAATATCACTGGGCGACAGGATCACAGACGGTGGATACATGATCTCTAGTGATCCCATTAGATATTCAGTCACATGACGCATCCCAATATTATGCTCCATCAATAAGAAATCCAAACTGCGTCGGGGCAGGTATAAATATATATATATAAATATATATATATATGTATAAATATATGGGTATATTCCCTCTTCATGAGTTATTTATATATATTCCTTCAATGGTTGTGCGTATATTCTGAATTTTTTGACCTTGTGTCTCATATGGTCCCCGGCGCTTAAGTGTGTCTTTCCATGTTTGCACTGTTTCCCACACTTACCCATTGTGTATGTCATTTACAATTGACTTGTGTCCAATTTTTGTTAATAAAGATTTTGTATTTTTACATAATTATTGGATTTGTGGTCGTGGTTTTGTGGTTTTACTACCACCTGCTGTTTCTATTGAATGTCTACGATAGATCCATTACTGGTCCTACATGGCAGAAAAGCATATTCAGTTAATATAATAAATAATATATGATGTTGTTATTATCATTTGTGCTGCTATTTATCAGTCTTTGTTCTGACTGACATTTAGAAGGAAGAGAACACCAAATTCAGATTTTTATTTGGATTTCTAAAAAAAAATATTATTCAAAACAGTTTTATACTTTAACTTAGTTTTACGCATTATTACACACATACACACATACAATATGTCTGAGAAAACGCTTCTTGTTGTCCTATACTAGCATTTCCATCAAATCTGTCTTCTCCATTTTTTTCCCCAAAATTGATAGTTGTATGAATTAATTACTTCCTGTCTCTCTTTCTCCTATGAATTGTTCCCTGATGACATGACACAGTTGCAGGTATGTACTTATGTCTACATCCCTCATCTCACTCTCGCATAATTACTTGTCCATCATAAAATGAGATGTTGACATCTAGATCATTGGGTTGATAACTATAGTGGCTTGCGAAAGTATTCACCCCTTTGGTTTTTCACCTATTTTGCTACATTACAACCTATGTTTAAATATTTTTGTAATTCGACTTGTGTGTGATGCATCAGGACTGAATAGTTTCAGTTGGAGAAGTAAGAAAAATATAGGCATAAATTAAATTTACGGGATGAAATAATTAAAATTGGCATGTGCATATCTATTCGCATATTTTGCTATGAAGCCCCTAACAATTTCTGGTGCAAGCAATTACCTTCATGAGTCACATGCTTAGTGAAAGGAAGTCCACCTGTGTGCAATCTAAGTGTCACACGGTCTGTCAGTATATACACACCTTTTCTGAAAGGCCGCAGAGGCTGCAACACCATTAAGCAAGAGGCACCACTAACCAAACACCATGAAGACCAAGGAGATCTCCAAACAAGTCAGGGACAAAGTTGTTGAGAAGATGAAGTCAGGGTTGGGTTATAAATAAATATCCCAATCTCTGATGATTCTCGGGAGCACCATAAAATCCATTATCATCAAATGGAAAGAACATGGTACCCCAACAAATCTGCCAAGAGAGGGCCACCCACCAAAACTCTCAGCTCCGGCAAGGAGGGGCACTAGTCATAGAGTCATTACAGAGACCAAATGTAACACTGAAGGAGTTGCAGAGTTCCCAAGCAGAGGCTGTAGTATCTGTCCATACGACCACAATAAGCCATACACGCCATAGAAGTGGCCTTTATGGAAGGATGAACAGAAAAAAACCTTTACTTACACACAAAAATTGTACGGCTCATTTTGAGTTTGCAAAAAGACATATGGGAGACTCCTCAAAAGTATGGAGGAAGGTGCTGTGGTCAGATGAGACCAAAATTGAACTTTTTGGCCACTAAAGTAAACGCTATGTCTGGCGCCAACCAACACAGCTCATCACCCAAGAACATCATGTTTTACGGTAGCAGGGACAATGAAAATGGTCTAAGTCAAGGGGTAGATCTTGCGCAAAACCTGTTTCAGTGTGTCCGTAATTTGAGACTGGGACAGAGGTTCACCTTCCAACAAGACAATGACCCAAAGCATACTGCTAAAGCAACACTTGAGTGATTTAAGGGGAAACATGTAAATGTTTTGGAGAGGCTTAGTTAAAGCCCAGGCCTTAATCGAATTGAGAATCTGTGGTCAGACTTGAAGATTGCTGTTCACCAGAGGAAACATCTAACGTGAAGGTGCTGGAGCAGTTTTGCCTTGAGGAATAGGCAAAAATCCCAGTGGCAAGATGTGGAAAGCTCATAGAGACTTATCCAAAGCGACTTGCAGCTGTAATTTTCGCAAAAGGAGGCTTTTAGGGGGGTGATTAGTTATACACACTGAAGTTTTCAGATATTTGTCTTATTTGTTTCACAATAAAAAGAAAACAAAATATTCTCAGTTGTAGGCATGTACTTTACATGAACTGATTTTGAAAAAACAGTGAAATTCCAGGTTGCAAAGTAGCAAAACGCAAAAAATTCCAAGGAGGGGTGAATACATTCACAAGCCACTGTATAGTGTCAAAATTTCAATAATCATATACACTGCCTTATTCTCCATATGGAATGGCAGATAGAAAGTGAACAGACAAGGCTTTTAAAGGGGGTCATTATGATAGTATAATGAAATGACAAGCATTAAGGAAAGGTTACATGAGTGGAGGTCCCAACAGCCTCCCGTAGAGAAGAAAGAATAGCCTATATAGAAATATTCAATAGAAAGTCTGGAGGGCCTTCACTATGGATAATTGTTATAGAATAAAAGGTTATATTTCTAGAATATTTTTTGAAAGTGGTTGTCCAAAATTCAAAACTTCCTTCACATATGAAAAATTGTGCACATTTTTTAGCAATTATTTTTTAATCCCAAACTAGAAATGGGTAAAAGTCCTTCATATTTCCCATTCCATACCAGAGAGGTAAAGTGGAACAAACAGGGATTTGTTTTTTTTTATTTCTTTGTATTTGCTCTTGTTGTATTTGCTAACTCCAATTAATGTGACATCCTATGATTCTAGGGTAAAGAAAAGTTTCTGGCAGTACTACACAAGCACATGGAAGTACATGGGACTGTTTATTTCGAGACCCAGAGGCCCCCTGAAGTTCCTGCCTTTGTTAAAAACCATGGTTTGCTGCCACAGCAGGATCTCCAGCAGCTCCTGAAGAAGGCCAAGGTGAGAGATGTGTTGGAGGGGATCAACAGTTCTATTAGTTTACAGCTTTAGCAGTGAACTTGAATGGTTATGTCTGCTTGTAAAGTCTGAACACAAGTCTACAACAGTCACAGTGCCTGATAGAAGTATTTGCTCCCACCCTGATTGTTTTAGACCTTTCAATAAGATTTAACATTAGACAGGGATAAGCAGTTTAAACATAACATACAACTTTTGGCCAATTTAATAGTCAACTATTTATATACTAGATGGAGGCCCGATGCTATCGCATCAGGAGGGCGGTAATGTCACGATGGGGGCAGGCTTTGCAGCATTGATAATCTCTTCCCCATGTGCTCACCCACCTATCCACTCTCTCTTTCCCCATGTGCTGACTTCTCCCGTCTGTGCTCTCTTCTTTGACCTGTCTACCCCATGTGCTATCCTCCTTGTCTGCTGTCTCTCTCCTTCCTGTGCTGTGTTCTCCCCTCATGTGCTGTCCCGTTTGAGCTGTCTCCCCCTGTGCACTGTCTCTCTCACCCCTGAGCGCTTTCTTTCTCCCCCATCTGCTGTCTTCTCCTCTCATGTGATCTCATCTTTGACCTGTGTACCCCATGTGCTATACCACAGCTCCTGGGCAGGGGAGGAAGCAAAAGACAATACTGACATTACAGCAGGAGATCGCAGAGGATAAATTTTGTGAGGTAAAATATTTTTTAAAAACAGTCAGTGAAATATTTTACCTCACAAAATGAATGCACTGTGATCCCCAGCTGTAATGTCAGTATTGTCTTTTGCTTCCTCACCTTGCTCAGGAGATGTGGTATGCTCCGTACACGGTCAGACAGACAATTTTTAAAATGAACTTTCGTTCATGGGAAAACCCCTTTAGTGTTACCGGCTTCCTCTGCCTGTAAATTCATGTCGCGCATCTGCTGCCGGGATCAGCCAAATGAGTCACTGCACCTGCGCGCAATTCGCTCAGGCGCAGTAAATCAGACCGCCGCCATCTTTGTGCAGACAGATGGTGGTGGTCACATTAAAACTGCACATACGCTCCTCCTGTACAAAGATGGCAGCAGTCAATGAATCATTTGGCTGAAATCGGCAGCAGCGTGTTCGTGACGGTGTTCTGCTGGTGGTAACGCGCAAGAGGGTGCGTGAGTGAGTGTGACTGTGACTGACTGCCTGACTGTGAGTGTGTGAGTGTGTGGTGTGTGCGGCGTGTAGAGTGTGTCTGTGTGGTGTGACAGTGTTCCGCTCGTGGTACCGCTCAATAGGTTGGTACAACAGCAGTTTCCATATTGAGACACCCATCTCTTGGGTGTCCCAATATGGCGATTGGTGAACTTCCTCCGCTTGAAATTATGGGTTACGGTTAGAGTTGAGCGATACTTTCCGATATCCCTAAGTATCGGAATCGGAATGGTATCGCCGATACCATTAAAATATCGGCGATACCCGATACCGATACCGGAAGTCCCATGTAAGTCTATGGGAACAAAATATCGCAACTAAAAAAACCCCATTCTTTCCTTGTAAACACTAAATATACACACATAGAATACATATATATATATATATACATGTCATTGTGACATATATATATACATATATGTATAGTTTATACACTTCTACATAGTAAAATATCCTCTGATTCAATTGCCGGGTAAAGCCGGCTTCAGTGAAAAGACAGAAGCACCCGACATGAAATGACACTTGGTGTACATAGGGTTAACCATGTCTTTTCATGTCGTTTGCTATCTGATTTGCACAAACAATTAAATCAGTCTATGTTTGCAAAATTTCACACCTGTAGGGGTTAATTAAAGGTGTAAATTCGTTGTAAAAAAAACGGACTTTTTTGCTACGAATTTACACCTTTAATTAACCCCTAGAGGTGTGAAATTTTGCACACATAGACTGATTTAATTGTTTGTGCAAATCAGATAGCAAAGGACATGGTTAACCCTATGTACACCAAGTGTCATTTCATGTTGGGTTCTGCATTTTCACAAAAGCCGGCAATTGAATTAGCGGCTATTATACTATGTAGAAGTGTATGAACTATAAATATATATATATATATACATATATATATATATATGTGTCACAAACTCAATGACATGTATATATATATATGAGGTGTAAAATTGCTGAAAAAAAATGCGTGGGCTCCCGCCCTATTTTCGCAACCAGACAGACAAAGCCAGTGAGTGGTGGCAGATAATAATAGCCCAGAGAGGGACCATTATTTTTGGCCCCCCCCCGGCTACTAACATCTGCCCCCAGACACCCCAGAAAGGGCAAATCTCTAATTAGATTTGCCCTTTCTGGCACTTTGCCCAGTCTATTCCCATTGCCCTGTAGCGGTGGCGAATGGGTTAATAAGGGGTTAAAATGACCTTGCAATTGAAAGGTCACTTTAAGCCAGGTTAATAATTGAGAGCTGTCAATCAGACAACTATCAATTATTAATCCTATTGTATGAAAGAAAAATCAAACACACACTACTTTAATAAAAAAGAAGTTTAATGAAATAATCACACAGTTTTTGACCATATTTTATTTACCTGCTAAAACCATTTCCTGTAATAAAAATAAAATAATAAAGCAAAATTATTCTTACCAATCCGATGCACAGTCAGGTCCCACGGTGTAATCCTTCAGAAAGGGTTAATGTTTACTGCAGGGACCGCAGCTAATGCTGCAGCCTCACAGTAAACCCCCAAATGAATGAGTTCCTCTCCTGGCTGACAGGAGAGGAAGTGGAAAGCTTAATTGATTGCTTTCCACTTTCACTTCAGGTCAGCCAGGGACACCATCAGTGACGTCAGAGGGAACTGATTAACAAAAATAGGGGTTCCCTTCGAAAAAAAAATGGCGTGGGGTCCTCCCTATTTTTGTTAACCAGCCAGATGAAGCAGACCGCTGAGGCCTGGATTTTCAGGCTGTTAAGGAGCCAAGATCCATGGACCTTGCCAGCCTGATAATACCAGGCCACAGCAGTCTGCATATCTTGGCTGATTAACAAAAATAGGGGATCCCCTCGAAAAAAATTAGCGTGGGGTCCCCCCTATTTTTGTTAACCAGCCAGATGAAGCAGACCGCTGAGGCCTGGTTTTTCAGGCTGGTAAGGATCCAATATCCATGGACCTTGCAAGCCTGATAATACCAGGCCACAGCAGTCTGCTTAGCTTGGCTGGTTAACAAAAATAGGGAATCCCCTCGAAAAAAAAAACGGCGTAGGGGTCCCCCTATTTTTGTTAACCAGCCAAGTAAAATGCAGACTGCTGCGGCCTGGTATTAAAAGACTGTCAAGGCCCATGGATTTTGGCCCTCAACAGCCTGATAATACCAGGCTACAGCAGCCCCACATTTGGCGCATCAAAAGATGTGCCAATTGTGGCACTTTACCCGGCTCTTCCCACTTGTCCTGTAGCGGTGGCAAGCGGGGTAATAAGGGGTTATTGTCACGTTGATTGCACGGTGACAATAAGCCCGGTTAATAATGGAGAGGCGTCAATAAGACACCGATCCATTATTAATCCCAAAGTTATTAAATGTTTAAAAAAAAGACACAGCAAGAAAAAAGTATTTTAATGAAATAAAAGAGACAACACAGTTTTCATTTTTTTTATTACTCTCTCATTCCTGCGACGCCATCGATCTCCTGTAAAAAAATAAAAAAAACAAACCAACAGTATACCACCTGTCCGACGCAGTCCATAGTAACGACTGTCCCACGACGATCCAGCTCTGCTACATCGCAATGACAGGCAGAGCCTGACATCCCGGCGCAGCACAGCTGCTTACCAGCTTCCCCGGCGGTGACGTCATCGGACTGCTTTACGGCCGGGATTACCCAGCAGTCACTGCAGTTATCGCGAGATACTGCATGTGACCGCCGGGGAGAAGATGATGGCGGCTATTAAGCAGCCCGGGATGTGACCGCCGGAGATCTTCTGCCGGGTAAGTGCCGCTGACTCCTGACAGACCCGACCGACGGACACTGACAGTGACAGTGACATTCCGATTCCGGTATCCGATATGACGAAAATATCGGAACTCGGAATCGGAATTCCCATACAGCCAATATCGGCCGATACCCGATATTTGCAGTATCGTATCGCTCAACACTAGTTACGGTGACATCTAGACAGAACAGGAAATGAAATATTACAAGGCAATTATATAAATAGATGGGCACATTATTGGAATACTGGTCTTGGTTAGGCTGTTTCCTCATGGTATATTTTTTTAAAATTTTTCTATGTTCAGGACATTATTGCACGGCCATAGGTCTAATGACCAGATCTGTTAGCATTGAAGGGATCAATGATTCTTTCCGTTAGAGTCATCAGACCTGCTGTCATGATGGGATTTGCCCCTGTAGCATGGGTACAAATATACTTTTGTATAAAATTTGCCAATAAGTGATTTTCTGTTAAGTAAAAAAGTTGCCAATGACAAAACTAGACTGAAGCTAAAAGGTAGTTAAACTTTTTCAAGATACTGTATTGCATTAAACAGAATCAGTCAGTTACCATAAATACAGCAGGGTGAAATAAGTATTAAACACGTCACTAATTTTCTAAGTAAAGATATTTCTAAATGTGGTATTGACATGAAATTCTCACCAGATGTGGGTAACAAACCCATCCAATCCATAAATGCAAAGAAATTAAACCATAGATGTCCATAAATTAAGTTATGTGTAATAATGAGAAATGACATAGGGAAAAAGTATTGAACACGCTTACTGAAATTTATTTACCGTATATACTGGAGTGTAAGCCGAGATTTTCAGCCCATTTTTTAGGGCTGAAAGTGCCCCTCTCGGATTATACTCGAGTCATATACCAGGTGGTCAGCGGGGGAGGGGGAGATCAGCTGTCCTATATACTCACCCCCTCCAGGCGCAGTCTCTGCAGCCCCTGCTCTTCTCCCGCGGTCTCCGGTGCCAGTGTTCAGCGGTCACGTGGTACCGCTCATTAAAGTCATGAATATGCACTTATTCATGACTTTAATGAGCGGTACCACGTGACCACTGAAGTTAGGCATAGCTGCCAGAGACCATGGTAGAAGAGCAGGGTCTGCAGAGACCGCACCAGGAGAGGGTGAGTATATGCAATATTCATCTGTCCCCGTTCCACCGGTGCACGCCCCTGTGCCCTCGCGTCCTCTAGCTGTGAATGCTCAGGCAGAGGGCGTGATGACGTGGTTAGTGCGCGCCGCGCCCTCTGCCTGAGCATTCACTGCCGGAGGACCCGGAAGACAGTGGCGTGCAGCGGTGGACCGGGGACAGGTGAATATTGCAGGTGCCGGGGCCTGAGCCAGCGGTGACACCGGCACCTGTCCCCCATAGCGCGCCGGTGTCCCCGCCTGCTCAGGACACCGGCACCTGGCCCCCAGCGACGAGAGGTGAGTATGTCTTTTTTTTTTTTTCATTTGCAGCGGCAGCATAAGGGACCTATACTATCATATGGGGGCACAATCTATGGAGCATCTTGTGGGGCATAATACATGGGGCAGCATATGGGGCACAATCTATGGAGCATCTTGTGGGGCATAATACATGGGGCAGAATATGGGGCACAATATATGGAGCATCTTGTGGGGCATAATACATGGGGCAGCATATGGGGCATAATACATGGGCAGCATATGGGACATAATACATGGAGCATCATATGGGGACATGATACATGTGGCAGCATATGGGGCACAATCTATGGAGCATCTTGTGGGGCATAATACATGGGGCAGCATATGGGGCATAATCTATGGAGCATCTTGTGGGGCATAATACATGGGCAGAATATGGGGCATAATCTATGGAGCATCTTGTGGGGTATAATACATGGGGCAGAATATGGGGCACAATCTATGGAGCATCTTGTGAGGCATAATATATGGGGCAGAATATGGGGCACAATCTATGGAGCATCTTGTGAGGCATAATACATGGGGCAGCATATGAGGCATAATACATGGGCAGCATATGGGGCATAATACATGGAGCACCATATGGGGCATAATACATGGGGCAGCATATGGGGCACAATCTATGGAGCATCTTGTGGGGTATAATACATGGGGCAGAATATGGGGCACAATCTATGGAGCATCTTGTGAGGCATAATACATGGGGCAGAATATGGTGCACAATCTATGGAGTATCTTGTGAGGCATAATACATGGGGCAGCATATGGGGCATAATACATGGGCAGCATATGGGGCATAATACATGCAGCATCATATGGGGGCATAATACATGGGGCAGCATATGAGGCACAATCTTTGGAGCATCTTGTGGGCATAATAAATGGGGCAGCATATGGGGCACAATCTATGGAGCATCTTGTGGGCATAATACATGGGGCAGCATATGGGGCACAATCTATGGAGCATCTTGTGGGGCATAATACATGGGGCAGCATATGGGGCATAATACATGGGCAGCATATGGGGCATAATACATGCAGCATCATAGGGGGCATAATACATGGGGCAGCATATGAGGCACAATCTTTGGAGCATCTTGTGGGGCATAATAAATGGGGCAGCATATGGGGCACAATCTATGGAGCATCTTGTGGGGCATAATACATGGGGCAGCATATGGGGCACAATCTATGGAGCATCTTGTGGGGCATAATACATGGGGCAGCATATGGGGCACAATCTATGGAGCATCTTGTGAGGCATAATACATGGGGCAGCATATGGGGCATAATATATGGGGCAGCATATGGGGCATAATCTGTGGAGCAGCATATGGGGCATAATCTATGGAGCAGCATATGGGGCTCCTGATTCAATATGGCTATTCAAAAACATTTAACCCACTTTAATTTTACTTTTATTGGTATCTATTTTTATTTTTGAAATTTACCAGTAGCTGCCTCATTTTCCACCCTAGGCTTATACTTGAGTCGATAAGTTTCCCAGTTTTTTGTGGCAAAATTAGGGGGGTCGGCTTATACTCGAGTAAATACGGTAATACCTTTTACAAAAGCCTTTGTTGGTAATAACAGCTTAAAGACACCTCCTGTATGGAGAAATTAGTAGCATGCATTGCTCAGATGTGATTTTGACCCATTCACACAAACACTCTTCAAACAATGAAGCTTCTGTGAGCTCCATCTATGAACTCTGAGCTTTCGCTCTTTCCATCGATTCAGGTCAGGTGATTGCCTGAGCTGTTCTAGCAGCTTTATTTTCTTTTTCTGAAACCAACCAGTTTACTTGGCTGTGTGTTTGGGAGCAAAGTTCAGAGAGGCCCAGCGCCTGCGCACTGCAGTACTTTACACTGCCCTCAACAGGACAAATCAGTACGCCTGTGCAGGAGTCACGACAGGAAGCAAGGAGGATGACGACATCGCAAGAAGATGGGAGGCGCCGGACCCAGACCTGCAATGCCCATCGGACCGGACTGCATCGGACCTCCCCCAAGGTGAGTATAATATAACTTGTTTTTCTTATCTTTCAGGTTACATCGGGGGCTTATTTACAGCATTACAGAATGCTGTAGATAAGCCCCTAAAGGTGGTGGCCGCATCCTATTTCCGAAAAAGCAGGTAACAGGTTCCCTTTAAGAGAACATTCCCACTGCCTCTCCATTTGTAACAAAAACCCTAATTTGATTTTCTTGGTTTATCTTGAGGAGGCATCACCTATTCCACCTCATGAAAAAAATGTCCTGTTGTGATATCTCTTAAATGTTGTGCAATTATCTTTTTAATTAATTTGTAAACCTGCCTGAAGAAGCAGCCCCTTTGCTCTGAAAGCTTGAAAATATATTAAATATATTTTTTGACTGGTTAGCCAATAAAGGTATCACTCAGAGAATACTTTTGTCATTTTTTCGCATAAAAGTGTTTACATCACTCCTCAGTTCGAAATCTTGCAGGGAGCACCTGGTTGTGGTAGGTTTATAGTGAAATTATGTTCTTTCCATGTCTGAATTATAGTCCTAACAGTGCTCTCTGAAACTTCAGTAGTTTAAAAATTCTTCTGTAACCAATGCATTCAGTATGATTTGCAACAATAAGGTTGTAAAGGTCTTGAGGTAGCTCACTGGTTTTACTGATCATGAGATGTTTCTTGTATGGCACCTTGGTTATGAGACACCTTTTCATAGGCCATAAGTTCAACAAGCTGATATTATTTTTCACTGAAACGAACAAATAAGGGGCATAGAACCCAGCCAGCTCACCAACCACCACCGAAGCTCGGAATCAAAGTCCAGACCGGGACATGCAGCAATAGGATAGACGAAAGACATTCCAGCTTTCGATAAAATTTTCTTTTATTCAGTCCAATAATAAAACTTTACAAGAAGGTGTGCTCCTCAATGCAACAGACGGAAAGTTAGCACTAGTAGCTGTAACAGCAATGCGTTTCGACCACTTAAGGGCTTTGACAAAGACCTTAAGTGGTCGAAACGCGTTGCTGTTACAGCTACTAGTGCTAACTTTCAGTCTGTTGCATTGAGGAGCACACCTTCTTGTAAAGTTTTATTATTGGACTGAATAAAAGAAAATTTTATCGGAAGCTGGAACGTCTTTCGTCTATCCTATTATTTTTCACTCTATGGCAGGATTGCTTTCTAATTACTGATAGATCACAGCTGGTGTCATGACTTTCCATGACTTTTTGCACCTCCCTTGCTTCATGTGTTCAATACCTTTTCCCTGAGTCATTTCTCATTATTACACATAACTTAATTTATGGACATCTATGGGATGAGAATTTCATGTCAGTAGCACCTTTAAAATTATATTCACTCAGAAAACTGGGGACGTGTTCGATACTTAAATTTTAGTTTTGATAAAATCAGTGTTTTATTAGCAGGATATTATCACTAAACCTGCTGCCAGGTAGTCCAGCATATTCATGAGCTCTGTTTAAGCCACACCCATCACTGACTAGCAGGGGTTATACCATGCTCACCACTCAATGAACTGCTAGATCTGCAACAGATAAAACAATGATTTTATCAACATGACAACAACACTCTAGTATTGTTCTACTTTCATATAGGGTAGCAAAAACCTGGTGACAGATTCTCTTTAAATATATTCATTGTTCTAGTTTAAAGAATTTATGCAATTTTTACATTTTCTCTGTGTTTCATTTCTCTACCAAATTCAAATTGATAAGTCCTGGAGCAGACACTGACAGCTTGGGGCCCCTGTGCAAGAAATGTGTCTGGGCCCCCTTCCTTTTATGGCGACAAAGCTACATATATATATTATATATATATTATATATATATATATACATATATATCAAAAGTTTGGACACACCTCATTCATGACTTTTCTGTATTTTCATGACTATGAAAATTGTAGAATCACACTGAAGGCATCAAAACTATGAATTAACACATGTGGAATTATACATTACACTTTACAAAAAAGTGTGAAACAACTGAAAATATGTCTTATATTCTAGGTTCTTCAAAGTAACCACCTTTTGCTTTGATTACTGCTTTGCACGCAGAAAAGGTGAATGGATGGACTCTACATGCCTGGTTCCCACCGTGAAGCATGGAGGTGGTGTGATGATGTGGGGTGCTTTGCTGGTGACACTGTTGGGGATTTATTCAAAATTGAAGGCATACTGAACCAGCATGGCTACCACAGCATCTTGCAGCAGCATGCTATTCCATCCGGTTTGCGTTTAGTTGGACCATCATTTATTTTTCAACAGGACAATGACCCCAAACACACCTCCAGGCTGTGTAAGTGCTATTTGACCAAGAAGGAGAGTGTTGGGGTGCTACGCCAGATGACCTGGCCTCCACAGTCACCAGACCTGAACCCAATCGAGATGGTTTGGGGTGAGCTGGACAGCTCACCTCTTCAATTTTGAATAATCCCCAACAGTGTCACCAGCAAAGCACCCCCACACCATCACACCACCTCCTCCATGCTTCACGGTGGGAACCAGGCATGTAGAGTCCATCCGTTCACCTTTTCTGCGTGCAAAGCAGTAATCAAAGCAAAAGGTGGCTACTTTGCAGAACCTAGAATATAAGACATATTTTCAGTTGTTTCACACTTTTTTGTAAAGTGTAATGTATAATTCCACATGTGTTAATTCATAGTTTTGATGCCTTCAGTGTGATTCTACAATTTTCATAGTCATGAAAATACAGAAAAATCATTGAATGAGAAGGTGTGTCCAAACTTTTGGTCTGTACTGTATATATATATAGTCACACACACATACATGTATATATATTACATAGTCTCCTTTATTATGTATATTGCTGTCCCTTTTACAGTGCCCTCTCTTGTTATGTACAGTACTGTCTCTTACATATTGGATTATATAGAGCCCTGTTTTTTATTATGTACCATCCTCTCTTGTTAGCTGTATAATGCAATGATGGCTGATGGAGTATGGGAAAGCTTCCTTTCTAATGGAGGAGCTGATGGACTGGTAATCTGGTCACAGACTCCTCAATCAGCAGTCATTTTATATCTAAAAAGAGAGGGGACTATGTAATAAAAGAGGGCGCTGTGAATAACAAAATTAACAAGAATACAATATGTAAGAGACAGCACTGTACATAACAGCAGAGGAAGCTATATAATAAGGGACGGCACCATATACTGTATAACTAGAGAGGATGGTGCGTAATAAGGAACGGGGTTATGCATAATAAAAGAGGAAACTATGTAACTAAGGATGGTGTTATACAGAATTAGTGAGAACACTATATATACTATGGGACTGTGTTAGACATAAGTGATAATGTCTTCCTGCACCTCCCCCTGTTCCTAAGGCCATAAGTCCCCCTTCTTCCCATCCCAATCCCCCACACCCCTCATTGTCCTCCTCCCCCCACATAACATTATTGTCCTCTCCCCCACCCCATCATTGCCTTCTACCCCCATCTTTGCTTTCTCCCCTGCCACCCCATCATTGCCCATTCCACCACCTCCATCATTTCCTCCTCCCCGCCACCCCCATTATTGCCCTTTCCACCACCACCATCATTGCATTTTCTCCTACCACCCCATCATTGCCTTCTCCATCACCCTGTTATTGCCTTCTCCTCATCACCCCGTCATTGCCTTTCCCCATCACCTTCATCATTGCCTCCCCCCACTGCGATCACTGCCCATAATCTCCATCATTGCCCATCACCTTCATCATTGCCTCCCCCACTGCAATCATTGCCCATCACCTCCATCATTGCCTCTCCCCACCATCATTGCACATCACCTTCATCATTGCCTCCCCCACCATCATTGCCCATCACCTCCATCATTGCCTCTCCACACCATCATTGCACATCACCTTCATCATTGCCTCCCGCCACCATCATTGCCCATCACATCCAACATTGCCTCCCCCCACCATCATTGCCCATCACCTTCATCATTGCCTCCCCACCATCATTGCCCATCACCTTCATCATTGCCTCCCCACCATCATTGCCCATCACCTTCATCATTGCCTCCCCGTGCCATCATTGCCCATCACCTTCATAATTGCCTCCCCCCTCTGCGATCATTGCCCATCACCTCCATCATTGCCTCCCCACCATCATTGCACATCACCTTCATCATTGCCTCCCCCACCGCCATCATTGCCCATCACCTTCATCATTGCCTCCCCCCACTGCGATCATTGCCCATCACCTCCATCATTGCCTCCCGCACCATCATTACACATCACCTTCATCATTGCCTCCCCTCACCGCTATTATTGCCCATCACCTTCATCATTGCCTCCCCCCACTGCGATCATTGCCCATCACCTCCATCATTGCCTCCCCATCATCATTGCCCATCACCTTCATCATTGCCTCCCCCTACTGCGATCATTGCTCATCACCTCCATCATTGCCTCCCCCCACCATCATTGCCCATCACCTTCATCATTGCCCATCACCTTCATCATTGCTCCCCCCACTGCCATCAGACTCACACACACACACCACACACACACACACACACACACACACACACAGCATCTCTCACCTGTCCGCAGCATCACCGACGCCTGCGCTTCCTCTGACACAGCTGGCCGCTGAATGATGACGTCATCCAGCGGCGCTGCTCTCTGTGACAGAGACAGGAAGTGCGGGTGCCGGGCAGGAAGGATCCTTGCAGCTCAGCTCCTGCTATTTTCTCTTGCAGGCATCGGAGCTGCTGGGATCGCTCCCTGCCCGCCGCACATGAGGGCAATCTGGCCAGGGGCCCCCGGAGCCTCAGGCCTGGAGAAACCAGCCAGATTGCCCTCATTTTTAGCCGCCCTGCAGGGGCCCCCTGGAGCCTCTGGGCCCCGGTGCAACCGCACCGGTTGAACCGGTGGTATGTCCCCCCATGGATAAGTCTGTAGTCACTCTGTGTGACTGCAGATTTATGAATCCCCCAGCGCTGTTCCCAGAGGGAATATATGTGTAGTACATGCTCGCAGCCAGGGCTTGTTTAGTGGGCATAGCCTCACTCCATACACTTGTAAAGAGCGAGACCGCACACCATCTAGTGATGCCGTCCAGTGGCCGTGGACAACTAGAGGGTGCGACCTCATGCCATACAAATGTATGGAAGTGCCTAGCAGCTGAGAGAATGTTTAACTCATGCATACCCTCTGTTCCTGGCTCAGAAACCGACAAATCCCTGCAGCACACAGTACATTCGCAGGGGAGATTCATAAGTGGCAGTCACACTGACATACTGCAGACTTATGAATATGGACTGGACAACCCCTTTAAGAAACATCCAACAGTTTTTTCTTCTAATATGAGAAAAACGAATGCCAAAAATGATGGCAAAAATGGATACAAAAATGTATGAGATTATATCCAGCAGATAACCGTGTGAAAAAAAGATCAGTCTTTTTATTTATTTTTTTGCATATGTACGATTCAATTCAATTCAGAAATCTGATATTTTCCATTTATGAGAAAAACGGACCAATTATTCTGATCAGAGTTTTATTCCATTATTGTCTGGGCATCATTCAATTTTCTCATACGTGGAGAAATTAGAAAAAAAAAATTCTCTTCTTTCTCTGTGCTGACAGTCTGTGAAAATTGGACTGCTCAGATGTTGTCTGAGTGCAGTTTGATTTTTTCCACCGAGCGAATGACTTGCATTGACAATTTTAATCTGATCCTCAGATCAAAATCAGGCATGTCTCTGTGATTTTCCACTGAGATCTCGGTCTGTGAAAAATCCTGGAAATTTGAATGGCTCCATAGACTATTACAAGTATGAGTACTATGCGTGAAAAACACAGATAGCACTCGTATGCAAAAATCGGACCTCTGAAGGAGCCATAAAGGAGGAAAATAAAAAGGCTGAACTAAAAAAAAAATCTATCCTGCTAGATCAAAGTTTTCCTTGAAAGCAGCCCTCGTCTGAGGATCTGCCAGGTCCCATAGTGTCTTCAGCTACAGAATTATTATGTAATGGGAAGTAAAAGGGAGGATTAAAACAGACAGGTAAGCTGACAGACACGCTTTAAAGCTAAAATGCCTCATTGCCATGCACGAAAAGCTGGAACTTTCTGTATATCAACTGAGTCATAGAAAGTGATGGAAGAGCTTTTCTGATTTATAGGTTTTTCGAGACAGAGGCCATTTACACAACATGTACACGAGGGACAATCAAGCAATTATTTTCTTGGACCTATGACATATTGACATTAATGTTGATAGATTTGTTTGTAGAGGATGTGTTCAGAATTAAATTATATGCTTATACTCTCCATTATTCTGATGAATCACTGCCTCATTTACTTCTGATTAATGAGCCAGGTCAGTTTATAGTAAATGTACACATTCTGATCCAAAGTGAACTTCAGGTCATTGTGTTTGTGAACATCGTTACTGCCCATCCCAATAGGCACTGATCTATCCTTTATCTGGGCCACCACATAATTTAATAATGACCTCTATTCGGTGTATTAGTCATGTACCTAGTCCTACCTGGTATACATAGCATGAGTATTGGATGCTTTGCTATCTTTTTTTCTTTAAAGAGTAACTGTCATTTTAATTATTATTTCAAAAATCACTCATACACATGAAAACAAGACATTTTGTATTACATCTTATCAGAGAAATCCGCTTCATTTTCCTCTTCAATTTCAAAATTCTTAATTCCTGAATCCTGAGTAAAATTTGTATTTAGTGAAGACAATTTTTTACATTACACTGATAGATGACAGTTGCTACTGCTAAGATTCTATGTACAAGGGAAGGGCGGATAGGGGAGCTAGAAGCAGAGCTTCTCTCCTATTTCTCTCTTCCATTTACATAAAATCTTATCAGTAGCGACTGCCATCTAATATCTCGAGTTGTTCACTTCGTGATGACTGACAAATCCAACAAATCGTTGTAGTGGCCCATTAAGTCATGAAGCCAATTTTGTTTACAGGCTTATGCATATTTTCAGAATGTTTGACCAGCAGCAACTTGCAGATGTTACAAACGACAAAAATAACATAACATAGGTCATCAGTTTTAAGTAGTTGGAGGACCAACATCAGGTACCCCCATAGATCAGCTACTAGAAGCACTGGTGGCGACCAGGTGTAAACATTGACTGGAGCTGCACTGCACAGCTCCATTCAATGTAGCAGCCACTGCAGAGTACTGTAGATCAGCTCCTACTCAAGTGACCAGTAGCAGATCTGGAGTACCAAGTAGCTGCCACTACTACTACTCCATTTATTGTAGCAGCCACTGTGGAGTACTGTAGATCAGTTCATATTCTATAGAACAGGTGCAGATCTGCAGTACCCATCAGCTGTCACTACACATTGAGAGATGTACACTGTAGCTGCGTTCAAAAGAAGAGGAGATACTACACAATTTTAGCCATGGAACTGGTCCCAACTTTTTTTTTAGATATTTCTTCCATCAATTCTTTTTTTTTTTTAATGAAATGGAAAAATGTCTAACTTTCATGTTCTGTTGTAAATAAAATACACTTTTAAGAGATTTCCAATTCATTGCTTTCTTGTTTTCTTTACATTTTACACAGTGTCTCAACTTTTTGTAATTTGGGTTGTATTAAATAGATGGTCATTCATGTAAATGGTTGGCAAGTAATACTATATTTCCCTTGCAGGTGCTGTTGCATCTAAAATACCCGGCAGGCCTCAACCCAACAAAGTCAGTTGTTTGCCAAGCGGGTGCTGGGAGGGCAATCTAGAGTAGTCAGTTGCATCCCAACTCTATAAAAGTACCACGGCAAACTTTTAATCCATCCTCATCCTGCACAAAATATAAAAAAGATCTGCAAAATTACTTTAACTTTAATAAAAAACTCAATATAGAATATCACATTAAGCAAGAATGTGTAGAGAACAAAAAAATGAACTTGTTTCATTTTAATGTATTTGTGTATATTATGTTATACTGGTATACATAGTTGTGAACTGTAATGTAATATAAATTACAAATATCTTTGCCCATTTGTATATTTAATGTGGAATAACAAAATTGTGCTTTGGTAAGTTTTCTCTCATGCATCTGCTGATTTAGCAAGTCTGGATTGTAATTTCTTTTTTCCTTTAGATTCATTCTATTAAATATGAAGTTATTTTAAATAAATGTAAAATGTTATGCCAGGCTGATTATGTTCCACAAATTTAATACTTTTACAGACCAGGGAGGAAAGTTAAAATGATATTATTTAGCTTAGTATTGGTATGTTTAATATCGGCAATACAATGGTGAATAGAGGATGGCCAGTAACCGACCATGACGCTGACATCTTTTTGAAGTTCAGATCTCTATGTTGTTATTGGGAGGGTTGGTACTTCACCATAACAGAGGTAGTGCCATATGGCAAATGCTGATGTTTGGGATTACATATTTTCTACCATCGGCTTCCAGTTGTAGAAAATAAAATACCTGGCCAGTCTACAGATGTCTCTCCGACCCGGTCTTTGTTGACTCACTGCAGCGGTGATATTTACCGTAAGTTCTACTTGTTAGTTTCTGTAGCTGAAACCCTAAATTTACTACTTGACCACCTATAACTACAGTTTACACCATGAAACATACATGGGCACTGAAGCAAAATTGTTTGCAGATTTGCTAAATATTCTTATCAACCCATGTTAAGAGAGATACGATGCCTAAAGATACATATATAATTGGACTTACGTTATATTTTGTTTTACTCTTGATATAGCTTGAGCCACAGTGGAAGCATTTCTCTGGCTTGTCCATGTAGTAATATAAGCATTAAATATAAGAACAGTTTTTTATGTTGGCGGCTGGTTTCTTTTACACTTAAAGCATTGGGTTTCTATTGTTCAGTAAAGAGTGTACTGGTTGTCTGCACGAATAGTTAACATAGAGAATAGTTGAGGTATCAGGTATCAGATTTCCTATTATGATGTAATGAGGTATAATTTTCTGGTTTGTTATATGATACTGTTAAATAATGCAGATACTGTATACACAGCAATATATCAGTTCTGTAGAAGAAAGCTGATTTAGAGGACATAGACACCATGGATCTAAATTTTATTCTTTTAAATGTATGCATATTTGGCTAACAATAATGTTTTCTATATGAATTCTATTAAAACTTATGAATCGCTTACCTTCTACAGTCTCTATGTATCACTGCACGTACCAGACTGCAAAATGAGTAAACTGTGAACTCATCGGTGAGTTCTCAGTCTTTTTTGGCGCCTCTCTGACCTTTTTCGGCACCTGCGCACTGCAGTACTCTGCCCTCAACAGGGCAGATAGAGTACGCCTGCGCAGGAGCGCGACAGAAGCAAGGAGGAGGACGTCATCGCTAGAAAATGGGAGGCGCCGGACAGCATTGGACCATCCCCCCCGGGTGAGTATAATCTAACTTGTTTTTTCTTATCTTTCAGGTTACATCGGGGGCTTATCTACAGCATTACAAAAGCCCCTGATGGCGGTGGTGCAGCTTATATATGAAAAATGGGGTGACAGATTCCCTTTAAAGCAAAATAATGATGAACCTGTCTGTAAGAGATTACAATCTACAATAAGGTGGGGGGAGGCACAAAATACAGGGCTTATTTACAATGATGGTCCAGCCATCTTGAGGGAATGGGGATGGATAAAGGCTGCATGAGGTAGTCGCCAGCCAGTTTTGTGGTACTATTGGGTACAGTGGAGTTTGATGGAGGGTTATTCTCAGATAGATGGTGAATGGGCTACACACACACACACACACACACACATAAAAGGACTTTGATTAGGGAACATGATAGGCTGCTCTGAACAGATGTGTTTTGAGGGAGCTCCTAAAGCTGTGTAAGTTATGGATAGTCCTAGTTTCTTTGGGTAGAGCATTCCAGAGGATTGATGCAATGCGGGAGAAGTCTTGGAGCCGAGAAAAGGAGGTACGGATTAGTGCAGAGGTTAGTCGAAAGTCGTTTACAGAGCGTAACGAGCCAATAAACAGAAATGAGGGAGGAGATGTAGTGGGGTGTCGCATTATGGAGAGCTTTGTGGGTGAGAACAAGTACTTTGAATTGGATTCTATAATGAATGGGCAGCCAGTGCAATGACTTGTACAGTGCAGACGTGTCAGAGTACTGATTAGCTATATAGACGACCCTGGCTGCTGTCTTAAGGATGGACTGGAGAGTAGAAAGTCGAGTGAGGAGGAGGTCAATTAATAGAGCATTGCAGTAGTTCAGGCGAGAGTGGATCAGGGCAACAGTGAAGGTTTTCATTGTTTCTATGGTGAGAAAGGGGCAGATTCTAGAGATATTGTTTAGGTGTAAGCGGCAAGAGCGGGCAAGAGATTGTATATGGGAGGTGAAGGAAAGATGGGTGTCAAACATAATACCCAGACAGCGAGCCTGCTGCCGGGGTGTTAATATGGTGCCACCCCAGAGAGGGAAATGTCAGATTTAGGGAGGTTAGTAGACGGCGGGAGCAGAAGAAGTTCAGTTTTTGAAAGGTTGAATTTCAGATAGAGAGCAGACATGATGTCGGAGACTGCGGACAGACAGTCACTGGCGTTCTGTAGTACAGCGAGGGTAAGGGGATGACGTGTATAGTTGTGTGCCATCACCATAATGATGATATTGAAAGCCAAATCTGCTGATGGTCTGTCCAATTGGGGCTGTATAGAGAGAGAAGAGAAGGGGGCCAAGGACAGAGCCCTGAGGGACCCCAACAGTGACAGGAAGAGGAGATAAAGTGGAGCCAGCGAACGAAACACTGAAGGAGCTGTCAGAAAGATAGGAAGAGAACCAGGAGAGGGCAGTGCCCTTAATGCCTAGTGACTGGAGCCTAGAGACTAGGAGACGGTGGTCAACAGTGTCGAAAGCTGCAGAAAGGTCAAGAAGAATGAGAAGAGAGTGGTCATCGTTACGTTTTTCTGACAGAAAGTCATTGGTCACTTTGAGTGCAGTTTCTGTCGAATATAGGGTGTGGAAGCCGGACTGTGAAGGGTCTAGGAGAGAGTGAGTGGAGAGGAAACGGGTAAGGCGTGAATAGACCAGACGCTCCAAAAGTTTAGAGATGAAGGGGAGATTGGAGACTGATCTATAGCTATTTGTGTATGGATCGAGGGAGGGTTGTCCCCAGAGCTGAACAACGCCTTTAAATAGATTGTCTAGGACTTTAACATTGATTGGCTATCCTCAGGATAGGTCATTAATGTCTGATCCGTGGGGGTGTGACACCCAGCACCCCTGCTGATCAGCTGTTCCCTAAGGATAAGCCATCAATGTTAAAGTCCAAGACAACCCTTTTACGCCATAGACCCAAAATAATGTAAATGCTATAGCACAGCTATAAGTCACACAGTATATAGGATAATTGTGACCAATAATGGCAGTAAATGCAAAGTGCATTGCATAAATGCTATGTAACCAACAAACATGGACACATGTGGTTGTGGGAAGAAGAGATAAGAGGGGAGTAGAGGAGGAGATCTTGAGAGGATCGAAGGTTGCGTGTGGGTATGTACCGGGAGACCATGTCACAGATGTATGGAAGAGACAGGTTGTGGATGGCTTTGTATGTCATAGTTAGGGTTTTGAACTGGTGCCTCTGGACGATAGGAAGCCAATGAAGGGCTTGGCAGAGAGGAGAGGCTGGGGAATAACGGGGAGACAGGTGTATTAGTCGGGCAGCAGAGTGCAGGATGGATTGGAGTGGTGCCAGAGTGCTAGAGGGAAGGCCAGAGAGTAGGAGGTTGCAGTAGTCGAGGCGGGAGATGATGAGGGCATGCACTAGTGTTTTTGTAGTTTTATGGTCAAGGAATGCACGGATCCGGGAAATATTTTTGAGTTTGAGACGGCAGGATTTATCTTATTTATATAAGATAAATGTGACCACTAATGGGAGTAAGTGCAAAGTGCATTGCATAAATGCTATGTAACCAACAAATATGGACACATAAATCCAAAATAATGTAAAATGCTATAGCACAGGTATAAATAATGCAGTATATATAGGATAAATGCGACCACTACACTGTAATTGGAGTAAGTGCAAAGTGCATTGCATAAATGCTATGTAACCAACAAACATGGACATATACCGTAAATCCAAATTTCGACAAAATGCTATAGCGCAGGTATAAATAACACAGCTATATAGGATAAATGTGCCCAATAATGGGAGTAAATGTAGAGCTAAATGCACAATTTCAATCCTATATGGACCTATTTGCCTTACATGATTATACCCTATAAACAAACATTGTGCCCATATGTTGTTCGCTTCCATCTGCCCCATAAAATGCTGACTATGACCAAGGTCAGCTTGTAGTCTGCATCTATGAAGACAAATAGGCCTACATGGGCGCTGCATGACCAAAACTGCTGGAGATTTTCAATTAAGACTGGTGAACAGTGGCTTCTTTTTTACTAATAAAAAGAACTAATAATACTAAATAATAATAAATAATAATAAAACTAATAATAAAAACTATGTGTGAAAGTGTACATGCCCTTTAAAACAGTGGAAAATCCTTTTTTAGATATAGAGCATGAAAACAAGATTCCAGTCTTTCTGGATTATTTGTTACGTGGATATAGACAGCTTTTTTTTAGCTGCGATTTGGTGGTGCAGAAAAAAACCTTTGTCTCTTCTTAGATAGCACACCTAAGGATGTACACGTGAGATTTACTCGATAAAAACAGCTGGCCGCCTTCCTTTGTGCACTGACTGAATATGTGATGACTGCGGTTTATCCCTCTTCAGGATTAATACATGCAGACAGAATTATTCCAAGAGGTTATTTTTATAACAAGCCAAGAGACTCTTTCCCCTGAATTCATCCAGTATGAAAACTCTCGAAGCAACTAATTCTAGCTTACAAGAACATTGATCAGTTATTTACATGGTTAAACAGTATTAAAGTAATACGGAAGAAACTGGAGCTTTGTCATGATATAGCGTAAATACATTACAAAATATAAGAGCCTTTAACATATAGGATGCATGTAACCCACGCATAATTATGCACAAAGGTAAAAAGTGGCTTCCAGGATAGTAATTGACATATCTTTCTGTGGCATCACAATTATGGAGTTTATTAGGATGCCCAGGGCCAGATAGATAAGTCAGAGAGGAGTCATGGGCATCATACTTAAAAAATCTGGATATCATACAGATCAGCTGGATGCTTAGTGCCCAACCTTAAATGGAGACACAGGCTGTTGTGACATCATCATAGCCAGGAATAATGAAAAATATCACAATGAAACACAGCATATAAATTAAGACGGAGGCCTATCTGACATCATAATGGTGGCCTTGGATAAAAAAAATATACACTAATGTGTTAGACATAAAACCAATCCTATTATAACATCATTACTATAGAATAAGTCTAGACACGTGGTATTGGGGCATCAGCAATATGGAGCTGACCTAAAAATGAGAACACTTGTTATAATGGTGCCATTTCAATGGAATTTCAGACTTGGAATAAAGATAAATGCTATTGGACTATCATTACAGAAGAACATAGACTAAGCTATTGTGACACCAATGGAAGGCAGCCTAGAAATAAAGACACTCAGTGTCATAACATTATCATTATAGAATATAAAGCCTATTGTGACATTTTTCCGAATTTAACCTAAGGATGCTGTGACAAAATCGCAATAAAACATCTACTATTATCTTGCTGTGTAAACAGGCTGCCTATCACCCAATGTACAATCAAAATGCTTGCTCGTCTGGTGAAATGATCTTTTATGCAGCATAAAAGATCATGGTTCTTGGCAGTGCATCATCCTGTGTGAAGAAGACACTCACTGCCAATAGCCATAGCAGACTATCAGCACTGAGCAATCTAGTTTTTAATATGGGAAGCACAGTGCTCCTAGTGGTAGGTGCATGGATAGGATCTCAATCCACAATATATGATACAAACGGAATCCAGCACTCTTTTCATGATGGAATTTATTGTATTCAATGGATAAGTCATGTTTGAAAAAATTACCTTTTGGGCCCATTGACCTTAATCAGACATAAACAAAGAGCATATTCAATCCAGTTATTTTAAGGCAAATCCATAGTGCGTTTCTAAGACACAACAAATATGAGGATGCAGCCAGAAGTATGTGAGATGCCCTGACATCAACCCCCCATCTATCACCCCACTTGTCACCGCTAAACGGCAAGTGGGTAGAGCGAGGCTAAGTGCCAGAATTGGCACATCTTAGAGATGCCCCTTTTCTGAGAGCTAATGTTTTCAGCCTGGGGGGCTGTATCCATGGCCACTTCCTAGGCTATTAATATCAGCAAATAGCTGTCGGCATAGCCCTTGCTGGTTATTAATTATAGGGGAACCTACGTCATTTTTTTAGGGTCCCCCATTTTAATAGCCAGTAAAGGCTATGTATACAGCTGTGAGCTGATATTAATAGCCTGGGAAGTTCCAAGGGTATTAACCCCTTCCCAGGTTATAAATATCGGCCCCCAGCCATCGGCTTTCCCTCTGCTGGTTAAGAAAATTACGCGGGAGCACACACCATTTTCTTCTGAAAAATAATCTTTTAATAATTAAATATATGTACAGTAAGCTGCACATGCATTTACTAATTATATATGTCACTGACATCTAAATATCTATATATATCTACAGTGAAGGAAATAAATATTTGATCCCTTGCTGATTTTGTAAGTTTGCCCACTGACAAAGACATGAACAGTCTTTAATTTTACGGTTTGTTAATTTTAACATTGAGAGATAAAATATCATAGATAAAATCCAGAAAATCACATTGTATAAATTATATAAATTTAATTGCATTTTGCAGTGAGAAATAGGTATTTTTTCCCTCTGGCAAGCAAGACTTAATAGTTGGTGACAAAACCCTTGTTGGCAAGCACAGTAGTAAGACTTTTTTGTACTTGTTGATGAGGTTTGCGCACATGTCAGGAGGAATTTTGTTCTATTCCTCATTGCAGATCATCTCTAAATCATTAAGATTTTGAGGCTGTCGCTTGGCAACTCGGAGCTTCAATTCCCTCCATAAGTTTTCTATGGGATTAAGGTCTGGAGACTGGCTAGGCCACTCCATAACCTTAATGTGCTTCTTTCTGAGCTTGTCCTTTGTTGCCTTGGCTGTATGTTTTGGGTCATTGTCTTGCTGGAAGAACCAGCCACGACCCATTTTTAATGTCCTGGATAAGGGAAGGAGGTTGTCACTCAGAATTTTATGGTACATGGCTCCATCCATTCTCCCATTGATGCGGTGAAGTAGTCATGTGCCCTTAGCAGAGAAACACTCCCAAAACATAATGTTTTCACCTCCATGCTTGACTGTGGGGACGGTGTTCTTTAGGTCATAGGCAGCATTTCTCTTCCTGCAAACACGGTGAGTTGAGTTAATGCCAAAGAGCTAAATTTTTGTCTCATTTGACCACAGCACCTTCTCCCAATCACTCACAGAATATACAGGTGTCCTTTGGCAAACTTCAGATGGGCCTGCATATGTGCCTTCTTGAGCAGGGGGACCTTGCGGGCACTGCAGGATTTTAAACCTTTACGGCGTAATGTGTTGCCAATGGTTTTCTTAGTGACTGTGGTCCCAGCTGCCTTGAGATCATTAAAAGTCCCCCCGTGTAGTTTTAGGCTGATCTTTCACCTTCCTCATGATCAAGGATACCCCAGGAGATGAGATTTTGCATGGTGCCCCAGATCGATGTCGATTGACAGTCATTTTGTATTTCTTCCATTTTCTTACTATTGCACCAACAGTTGTCTCCTTCTCACCCAACGTCTTACTTATGGTTTTGTAGCCCATTCCAGTTTGATGCAGGTCTATGATCTTGTCCCTGACATCCTTAGAAAGCTCTTTGGTCTTGCCCATGTTGTAGAAGTTAAAGTCTGACTGATTAATTTAGTCTGTGGACAGGAGTCTTTTATAAAGGTGACTATGTAAGACAGCTGTCTTTAATGCAGGTAACAAATTGATTAGGAGCGTCTAACTGGTCTTTTGGAGCCAGAACTCTTAATGGTTGGTAGGGGATCAAATACTTATTTCTCACTGCAAAATGCAAATAAATTTGTTTAATTTATACAGAGATTATTGATATTTTATCTCTCAATGTTAAAATTAACCTATCCTTAAAATTATAGACTGTTCATGTCTTTGTCAGTGGGCAAACTTACAAAATCAGCAAGGGATCAAATAATTATTTCCTTCACTGTATGTGTATACATTGTATATAATCCATCTATTCTATGCTGTCGGCTCCTGTCTGTGATTTTACAGTAAATGGCTGCTGAATTGCTGGCTCTAACTATCCCATCCATTTCAGCTTTTTTTCCCATGCCCCAGACCTGTTTGTTGGGTCCAGCAGAAAAATATTTGGCTTTCCCATTGACTTGCATTGGATTCATTATTCGGAACGAATACACGGATATTAGAAATTATTTGTCCCGATTTTAATATTTTACTGTTCGCTCATCACTAATTCTGATGCCTCACTGTCAGTCTATACAAGGAATGCTAATGCATAGTAGTGTAGCTAAACCTTAGATTAACTGTAAATAAACCTAGCACCAAATCAGCCTAAAGGGCTCATAACCATTTGTGGAAAAAAAAAACGGTACGTTTTATGGATGGAAAAAACGGTCCAATTAAATGCAATTGTCATGCGATTGCCATGCGATTTGTATGCGATTTTTAATCGCATCATCCGTTTTCCATCTGTATGCAATGTGATTTTAACATGACGTTTTACATAGAGCAGTCCTCTCTATGTAAAAAATCATGTAAAAATCACATTTAAAAAAAAATGTACACAAAAAACAAATAGTTATATATATATATATACTATATATATATATATATATATATATAGGTCATACACTTCTACATAGTATAATAGCCGCTAATTCAATTGCCGGCTTTTGTGAAATTACAGAACCCGACATGAAATGACAAATGGTTTACATACAGTTAACCATGTCATTTCATGTTGTTTGATATATGGTTTTCACTAACAATTACATGAGTGTATGTGTGCAAAATTTCACACATGTAGGGGTTAATTAAAGGTGTAAATTCGTTGAAAAAAAATGCGTGGGCTCCTGCGCTATTTTCTCAATGAGACAGACAAAGCCAGCGAGTGGGGGCAGATAATAATAGCCTAGAGAGGGTGCATTTATTTTGTGCCCCCCTGGCTACTACCATCTGCCCCCAGCCACCCCAGAAAAGGCAAATCTATAATTAGATTCGCCCTTTCTGGCACTTTGCCTGTCTATTCCCATTGCCCTGTAGTGGTGGTGAATGGGTTAATAATGGGTTAAAGCCACCTTGCTATTGAAAGGTGACTTTAAGCCTGGTTAATAATTGAGAGTTATCAATTAGACAACTATCAATTATTAATCCTATTGTATGAAAAATAAATAAAAAACACACTTTAATAAAAAATCATTTTAATAAAATAATAACAGAATTTTTGACCATCTTTTATTGTACAGGTAATCCTCGATTCCCTTGATCTCCTGTAATAAAGAAAAAATAATAAAGCAACATTATTCTTACCTATCCGGTGCTCTGTCAGGTCCCACGCTGTAATCCTTCACAAAGGGTTAACTGCCTTACAGCTAGCAGCACAGCTAATACTGGCTGCTCAGCTGTAAGCCCCTGAATGAATGAGTTCCTCTCCTGGCGACAGGAGAGGAAGTGATTAGTGTGGGAAGCATAATTGATTGCAGAAAACTCTTTTTAAAAGGACAGGGAGTATGAGTGAAGTGTCAGTGAAAAAAAAAAACAGTAACTACTGTGAAAATTTAAAAATTACCATTTTTTGTTTTTAATACAGATCATGATAGGAAAACAAAATATCTATCTACTGTATCTATATATCTATACAGTATATGTATGTATGTATGTATATATATATGTCTCCCTCTCTATATAGATATATATACAGTATGTGTGTATTTATATATATATATATATATATATATATATACAGTACAGACCAAAAGTTTGGACACACCTTCTCATTCAATGACTTTTCTGTATTTTCATGACTATGAAAATTGTAGAATCACACTGAAGGCATCAAAACTATGAAGTAACACATGTGGCATTATACATTACTTTACAAAAAAGTGTGAAACAACTGAAAATATGTCTTATATTCTAGGTTCTTCAAAGTAGCCACCTTTTGCTTTGATTACTGCTTTGCACACAGAAAAGGTGAACGGATGGATCTACATGCCTGGTTCCCACCGTGAAGCATGGAGGAGGTGGTGTGATGATGTGGGGGTGCTTTGCTGGTGACACTGTTGGGGATTTATTCAAAATTGAAGGCATAGTGAATCAGCATGGCTACCACAGCATCTTGCAGCAGCATGCTATTCCATCCGGTTTGCGTTTAGTTGGACCATCATTTATTTTTCAACAGGACAATGACCCCAAACACACCTCCAGACTGTGTAAGGGCTATTTGACCAAGAAGGAGAGTGTTGGGGTGCTACGCCAGATGACCTGGCCTCCACAGTCACCAGACCTGAACTCAATCGAGATGGTTTGGGGTGAGCTGGACCGCTCACCGCTTCAATTTTGAATAAATCCCCAACAGTGTCACCAGCAAAACACCCCCACACCATCACACCACCTCCTCCATGCTTTACGGTGTGAACTAGACATGTAGAGTCCAGCCGTTCACCTATTCTGCGTGCAAAGCAGTAATCAAAGCAAAAGGTGGCTACTTTGAAGAACCTAGAATATAAGACGTATTTTCAGTTGTTTCACACTTTTTTGTATACACAGAGGATTCCCAAATCCAAGTGTAAGAAAACTTGTTGCATCATTCCCAAGAAGACTCATGGCTGTACTAGCTCAAAAGGAGCTTCTACTCAATACTGAGCAAAGAGTCTACTTATGACCATGTGATGTTTCAGTTTTTCCTTTTTAACAAATTTGCATTTCTGTTTTTTTCAGTAAAGATGGGGTGAAGAGTGTACATTGATGAGAAAAATTTTTTTTGCATTTACCAAATGGCTGCAATTAAACAAAGAGTGAAAAATTTAAAGCAGTCTGAATACTTGTACAGCAGCAAAAAAATGGGGATGTAAAACTTAACATTTAATAAACCTAATGTTAAAAAGGGGACACACAGACAATTACCATCCTCCAAACAAACAGTGAGGATACATGATATAATCAGAGAGTAAAGTCCAATGGGGACTACAAAATATAGGAGATATACATATAAACCAGACAACTTATAGTTTGCTCTGCACTGCAAGAGCAAAAAATTGACTAACTAAATGCAAGTGTAAGCATCGCTTATTTGTAGGTCATTTGTCTGAAACTCAATCAAACGTGTGTGAGACAGTATATATAAAAGGAATGATCTCACCCATTTGAATGGAGATATGCGCTCCAAAATTCATCTCCTAATAAAGTATGCATCTGGTCATTTCCAGAGTAGATAAGGCCCTTTCCCAACGCGTTTCCTCCTTTCAGGATTCATCAGGGATATGGCGACTAGAGACATCTATATCAAATGCATTGCTCTCATGAGGAGAAAAAACATATAACTCCTCCTTATATCAATTAATAAGACACTCCCACCACCATTCAAACCAATCAGTGCAAAACAAAATAATGAATCACCAATAAAACGTGATGTGCATGGTTTAAAAATACATGCCTGTTTAATGAGCTCATAATCTTGTTGAAACGCACGCCACATATTACGAAATGCATATAGCGATCTCACCGTTTGCCAAATAGTGATCGCGCGCCGTATATTAATGGCGCATGCGCAGTTAGTGACTTCCGGTAATCGCATTCATTGGACATCCGGTCTACTGAGACTACGTCATTGGCGTCCCACTCTGAGATGTAGAAACCACCGCACGCATGCGTGATACAAATTAAGTGGCTATGGTGTAAAAATTCAGATCGCACATTTCAAGAAGCAACACAGAACGCACAATTGTGTTGTGTCCTATATTGGGACATTAAATTAAATCGCAAATTGCGACGAAGATATAACGCTATTATAAAAGTTATGTCACTGCACAACAGAAGCATCAAAATACAAATATATTGCGTCCCTAATGGCGTCATTAAATATTATTTTAACCAGCATCACTTATTGCGACCGAAATCATGCCATCTTAAGTGACATTCGATAGTTCACCAAAATCTGACATTAACCATATAGAAACATAAAAAAGGACGCGCAAGATCATTTTAACTCATTTTAACTCATTCAATACCGTTATTAACACAGACATAGTATACAAATCCCCAAACGAAGAAAATTGGAGATTAGTCCTCTCGCACTAAGAGGTAAATCAAAAAAATATATATTAAAGGAGCATCCACATAAGGTGTCCCATGGTACTCCAATCCAGAATATAGATATGGAGAAGAAGGAATATCCTTCTATATAGAAAAAATAATAATTGGAGCTTCGGCTGGCTTACCACACTATGGAACGATACTTAAATGATTTCATTGATGTATTTGAAGAAATTGTAAAGGATATAAAATACATAATCAAATATGGAGACCAGCATCCATAGGTCATAATAAAATAACATTTCAATTTTGGAAGGGAAAAAAAGGAAAAAGAAAAGCCTGACAGATCCCTATCAGGTACCTATTTCCATCCGACCCTACCTAGCAGCGGAGGTTGGAGCCCTAAATTCCTTTATATCCTTTATAATTTCTTCAAATACATCAATGAAATCATTGAAGTATCGTTCCATAGTGTGGTAAGCCAGCCGAAGCTCCAATTATTATTTTTTCTACATAGAAGGATATTCCTTCTTCTCCATATCTATATTCTGGATTGGAGTACCATGGGACACCTTATGTGGATGCTCCTTTAATATATATTTTTTTGATTTACCTCTTAGTGCGAGAGGACTAATCTCCAATTTTCTTTCGTTTGGGGATTTGTATACTATGTCTGTGTTAATAACGGTATTGAATGAGTTAAAATGAGTTAAAATGATCTTGCGCGTCCTTTTTTATGTTTCTATATGGTTAATGTCAGATTTTGGTGAACTATCGAATGTCACTTAAGATGGCATGATTTCGGTCGCAATAAGTGATGCTGGTTAAAATAATATTTAATGACGCCATTAGGGACGCAATATATTTGTATTTTGATGCTTCTGTTGTGCAGTGACATAACTTTTATAATAGCGTTATATCTTCGTCGCAATTTGCGATTTAATTTAATGTCCCAATATAGGACACAACACAATTGTGCGTTCTGTGTTGCTTCTTGAAATGTGCGATCTGAATTTTTACACCATAGCCACTTAATTTGTATCACGCATGCGTGCGGTGGTTTCTACATCTCAGAGTGGGACGCCAATGACGTAGTCTCAGTAGACCGGATGTCCAATGAATGCGATTACCGGAAGTCACTAACTGCGCATGCGCCATTAATATACGGCGCGCGATCACTATTTGGCAAACGGTGAGATCGCTATATGCATTTCGTAATATGTGGCGTGCGTTTCAACAAGATTATGAGCTCATTAAACAGGCAGGTATTTTTAAACCATGCACATCACGTTTTATTGGTGATTCATTATTTTGTTTTGCACTGATTGGTTTGAATGGTGGTGGAAGTGTCTTATTAATTGATATAAGGAGGAGTTATATGTTTTTTCTCCTCATGAGAGCAATGCATTTGATATAGATGTCTCTAGTCGCCATATCCCCTGATGAATCCTGAAAGGAGGAAACGCGTTGGGAAAGGGCCTTATCTACTCTGGAAATGACCAGATGCATACTTTATTAGGAGATGAATTTTGGAGCGCATATCTCCATTCAAATGGGTGAGATCATTCCTTTTATATATACTGTCTCACACACGTTTGATTGAGTTTCAGACAAATGACCTACAAATAAGCGATGCTTACACTTGCATTTAGTTAGTCAATTTTTTGCTCTTGCAGTGCAGAGCAAACTATAAGTTGTCTGGTTTATATGTATATCTCCTATATTTTGTAGTCCCCATTGGACTTTACTCTCTGATTATATCATGTATCCTCACTGTTTGTTTGGAGGATGGTAATTGTCTGTGTGTCCCCTTTTTAACATTAGGTTTATTAAATGTTAAGTTTTACATCCCCATTTTTTTGCTGCTGTACATTGAATCACATTTTGGGGTATATCTCTATTATATTGCTTTATCAGTCTGAATACTTCCCGAACCCACTGTATATATATTTTAAATACATATAAGAAAAGCTCATACACTTTTTTAATGTTTAGGATTCAGGGTTTCAGATTGAATCAGACCTTAGGAGAGCCATTTCCCTTTCTCCATAATTTCATTAAAGGGAACCTGTCACCTCATTTTTCAGCTATAAGCTGCGGCCGCTGCCTTTCGGGGCTTATCTACAGTATTCCATAATACTGTCGATAAGCCCCCGATCTAACCTGAAAGATAAGAAAAACAAGATTTATTATACTCATCTGGGGGCAGTCCGGTCCGATGGGCGTCGCAGGTCTGGATCCGGCGCCTCCCATCTTCATGTGATGTCGTCATCCTGCTTGCTTCGTGTCGCGGCTCCTGCGCAGGCGTACTGATCTGCATTGTTGAAGGCAGAGCAAAGTACTACAATGCGCAGGTACTGGGAAAGGTCAGAGAGGCTCAGCACCTGCGCACTGCAGTAGTTTGCTCTGCCTCAACAGGGCATGGCAGTACGCCTGCGCAGGAGCCGGGACATGAAGCAAGGAGGATGATGACATTGTATGAAGATGGGAGGCGCCAGACCAGGACCTGCGATGCACATCGGCCCAGACCGCCTTCGGGTGAGTATAATAAAAGTTGTTTTTCTTATCTTTTAGGTTAGATCGGGGGTTTATCTACAGCATTATAGAATGCTGTAGATAAGCCCGAAAGCCAGTGGCAGCAGCTTATAGCTGAAAAACGAGGTGACAGGTTCGCTTTAATATCTCCTTACTGAAAAAGATACTGCTCCGTGGACATCAAGCTGGTTCTATAGAGAATGTGTACAAAATCATTTTCTCATGTACATCATTGTGATATCTGTCCCGCTCCTCGTATGCCGATACTTTTGTTTCTTTAAATGTACAGCTGATTACGCCCCTACATTGAGATCTTACAATATTACTTTTATTGTATCTAGGTTTACTTTTTGATACTTTACATAATAGTAATTTTTTTAAAACTAAAACTTCATGTAACACAAAAATATGATTTACTATTGATCAATTCCTGATGATGGAGTTGTCTTGTGGCATAGCTCATCGGAGGATATTCAGGTTGGCCAATCTAACTCTATTCCACTGGATAGAGATATATTTTGATATACATTTTCTCTAAGGCCTGGATTTTGAATAATCAAAGAAAGAAAAATAGATCTTATCTGGTTACTGGACTACAGGGAGATATATGACGGAATGAACAATTAGTGTTTAGGGTGGAGGATAAAAGATGGGACAACAGCCTGATGTGCCTCCTCTACTTTTCTTTTTCCACAATATGAAGATCACAGGCTATTCCTGCTGCCTTCTAGCGCTGAGGACCTGGTTTTAAACTTAGTTTTGTAGAGATATACAAAATTCCAACAATATTTCTGATGAAATTGGTCTGTATATGTGTGCGATGGAAAAATGACCGATCAAAACTGACAGATAATCACAAGAACTTTCTATGAGGATTTTTCAACTTTTCCAGTTAGCAAATAAAATATACTAGTCGTCCTAGTACCTGTGCACTTGTAAAATATCTGTTCATGTTCCTATTCTGGAATGGTCTTCTTATACCTCCTCACATTTGAGGAAACAATCTTTTAGGAATGGTCTTATTCTAAACCCTTTAGCAAATGTTGAGAATTGCTGGCATGAGTAAGGGCCAAACTCACAGTGTTTCTCTACACTCAAAGCCCATTGGGGTCCGTTATATTATTATGTGTATTTCATGATTACTCTGTATCTCCTCACTGATAACTTATTTTTAGGTATTTTTGTGTTTCAGTTGTTTATAGGTTTTGGTTTCCCCTATGAAGGTCCAGCGCCCTTGGAAGCAGTTGCTAATGGTTGTGTGTTTCTCCAACCTCGTTTTAATCCACCACACAGTTCCCTGAACCATGAGTTTTTCCGTGGTAAACCAACGTCCAGAGAGGTAGGAGGCCATGACATTTAATTAAGATTGGTCATGTTGTAAAAATGACTAATACTTCAGCAATCAGTCCGTTTGATCTGACAGGGCATTTTACAAGATTACCATGGCATACAGTAGAAGGTTTTGTATTGATTTAACCACAAGTTGAAAATTGTGTTTTGCACAGCAGGCTTAGGGAATTAATCATAGCCACCTGACAAAAATTATAATTACCTCCATTAATTAGACAAGATTTCCCATTGAGTTCTGATGAATGGAGGTGTCAGTCAGTAACTGTCAGGGAACGAGCAGGATTCACACAGATGTATACTTACTAATATTGGAGTCAGTGAGTGAGAAAAATGAAAAATCAAAGAGGCTGAAGTTGTCAAGAAGGAATATTGGGAATTAAGAAATATACTATTAACCCATGAAGTGAGATGTACACTGTACTAGTTTCTCCACCAATGGCCAGAACTCTTGGCAACAGCCAACAAGTGATCAAGCATTGGTTGGGAGTTCTGTATAAATATATATGTATGTATATGTGTATACAGTGTTGAAAATAAGTATTTGATGCACTGCCAATTTTGCAAGTTTTCTCACCTACAAAGAATGGAGAGGTCTGTCATTTTTATCATAGGTACACTTCAAATGTGAGAAACAGAATCTTAACCCCTTTCTGACATTAGACTACTATTCCGTCCATGTGAAATGGGACTTAATGCCCATGGACGGAATAGTACGTCATACGCGGTCAGCCACGCTCATGGGGAGCGCTGCTGAACACGCCCGGGTGTCAGATGATTCACGGACCGCTCCTGGCACTTTAACCCCCCAAACACTGAAATCAAACATGATCGCAGCGTTCCAGAGCCGCCCTGATGTTGGGTTAGAAATTGGGGGATAAGCACTGTTTATACACAAGCTCCAAAACGTGACTCATTGATCCAATTCCTGAAAATTCTGCTTGATAAAGTCAAATGGTGTTTTTTCCCTTCCGAGCTTGCCATGCCCCAAACAGTGGTTTACCCCCCACATTGGGGTAGGTAGCCTCTCGGCAAATTGCACAACTTGGGGTCCAATTTTCCTGTTACCCTTGGTAAAATAAAACAAATTGGATTAAAATTAAATTTTTTGTGAAAAAAAAAGTTAAATGTTCATTTTTTTTTAACTTCCAAAATTCCTGTGAACCCCTGAAGGGTTTAAAAACTTCTTGTTTGTGGTTTTAGCCCTTGAGGGGTGCAGTTCTTAGAATGGTGTCATTTTAGTATTTTCTATAATTACTGGAATCCTAAAAGGACTTAAATTTGATGTTTCCCTAAAAAAAATGGGGTTGTAAAAATAAAAACCTGGTCAAATTTTAACCCTAAACTTTTAACAAAAAATTTGGTTCCAAAATTGTGCTGATGTAAAGTAACACGGGGGAAAAAATGTTCCTTATTAATTTTGTGTTGACATTCTCGTGATTTAAGGCATGAAAATTCAAAAATTGGAAAATTGTAAATTTTAAAAATTTTACCAAATTTTTTTTTTTTCACAAATAAACCAAGTATATCAAACAAATTTTAACACTACATGAATACAATAGTCACGGAAAACAATGTCGATCACCGGGATCTAGGGAAGCGTTCCAGGTTATACTTCATAAAGGGCAGTGGTCAGAATTGTAAAAATTGGCCTGGTCATTAACAGCAAACCACCCTTAGGTTAAAGGGGTTAAAAAAACAAAATCAGATTTATTTTTTTGCATAATTAATTTACATTTTATTGATAAATAAATATTTTAACAATATAAAACAAAGCAAATATTTGGAACAAAACCTTTTTTCAATTGAGTGGTCAGACATTTCCGTAGTTCTTGCCAAAATTTGCACCACGCTCAGGTTTTTTTGGCCCCAAATCCTCAATTCAATTTTTCCAGTTCTTTTAGGTGTCGGGCTTCATGGGAAATTGACTTAGCTCATTGGGTTCAAGTCTGGATATGGCTAGGCCACCCAGGACATTGAAAATTTCTTTTCCACCCTTATTTTTGCCCTGTTTTGTGTTTTGGGTCATTTCATGGTGGAAGCCCCACCTCGCCCTAAAGGTCATCTCTAAAAAAATTAGAATATCATCAAATTTAATTTATTTCAGATCTTCATACAAAAAGTAATACTCTAATAGAGTCATTAAAACAGAGTGATCTTTTCAATGTTTATTTCTGGAATGTTATGATTGGCTTTCAGCCAATAAAAAACCAAAAGTCTTTCTCATAATTTAATTTAATAACAAAAAAAAACGAAAGGGTTCCTAAGCGTTTAAAAAGGGTCTTTGTCTGTTTCATATTCATCTTTTAATGAGCGGTACCACCTGACCCTGAACACTGCGCCGGAACCGGGGAGAAGACAGGGGCAGAAGGGCCCGGGGGAGGGTGATATATGAACTTTCGCCCCCTCCCCCCTGTTTTGACCAAGTATAAGCCAGAGGGGGTGCTTATAAAGTGTACGTTCCTAACTTTTGTGCTGGGTGCGGGAAAAACAGAACATAGGGTTTATTGAAAGACTTTTTATTACTTCATACAACATGAAAAATCACCAGTTTGCAGGAACAAGGCAGGAGAACACAGCAGGCAAAACTTCGCTCACAATAAATCCCAACATTCAGGATTCTTCTCGTACGTTTTCCTCTCAAACAGGATTTCACAGACACATTTCCAAATTTCAAGGTTTCCAAATTCCTCGTGGAAATAGCGGGGGTCCAAATCTAGGTTTCCGGATCATCACGGGTGACTGAGTTGATTCAGGACACTGATTGTTCAGCGAGGCTGCTTAAGAAGCAAGAGGGGGAGAATCAGGGGGGACATGAAAATGGAAACCATATTTAATGGGGCAAACTAAAAACAAAAGCAAATTGGCCCACGGAAAACTGAGTTTCAAGGAACATTCAAAAGAAAAAAAACCTTACATTATCCCCCCTTAAGGACCACTCCGGTTTACCCAGACCAGGCTTGTCAGGGTACCTCGATGAAACCGGGCAGGCGAGGACATTTACATTATTGACTTTCCCATGAGTTTCCCCCTGGGTAGCCCTCCTTTAATAAAATTCAACGATTTCTGTACAACCTGGGAAACAGAATCCTTTCCACCATAATTCTTACTGAACGACCACACTGGGGCGGGCAAGGAGAGAGCGCCGGAAAGTTTTTGGGTGTTGAGCCTTTGTGGGATACATGAAAAGACAGGGTGGATTTCAAGTTCTGGGGATTGAAGACGACAACAACAACTTATAATCTTATGATCTTATAAGGTCCATGTACTTATTCCCATTTAGCGATGGAATCTTTATTTTAAGATTTCTGGTTGACAGCCAGACCAAATCTCCTACCTTGAAAGCTGGGCGGTTTGAAATTTATCTGTGCTTTCTTTACCTTTCCTAGCAATTCAGATTTTTCTTTAGAAGATCCATATTCTTTTGTAAAAAGTGATTCTTTCGGCACTGCCGGAAAGGGTTATCTTAAAACGGGAAGAATTTAGGAGAAACTATTTGGAGTAAAAAGGAGAAGCTTAGTGGAGGCGCTCTGAGATTAATAAGAGAACTAGCCAGTGGATAATCCCCCAAACTTGTAGGGGCAATAAACGCGGAGATACTCCCAGGGTCTATTGGTTCGTTCTGTCTGCCATTAGCTGGGATGAAAACAGAAAAAGGTTTCTTTTTCCAATCCATAAAATTTTGCCATAAACCCTTTAAAATGAATTGCCCCCTCGACCGAAATGACCTCATCCGTACTCCTGTAAGCAAACACATTCTTTTCCAATCGATTCTGTTTTTTAGTGGGTAACCCCCAAAGGAAAAATGAGGCCTTTTTTGACTCAACCCCACTGAAGGGTTTTCCCGAGGGTTGGGAAAAACCCCCTGAATCATAAAATGGGGCCCCCCGGGGGACGGGGGGGAAAGGTTGTAACAGACCGTTGGGGGGCGGGTTTTTGCATCTTTTACAACTTCAATGAATGACATATTTAAAAACACTTTCCTTAAAGGGGACCAAAAAAAACGAAAAAAATATTTGGGGTTTTAAATTCCCCAGCCCGTATTTAAAAGTGATGGTTCAAACTCTCAATTGACTGTTTTGGTAATAAACGTTTCCCTGAAAACCCCCACCATTCTAAAGCAAAATTCTCCCTTGGGGGGTTTCCAAAAGAATCCCAGGGATGCCATGTCCTTTAATTGGCTGATTATGAATCCCCCGGGGAAATTGGTCAGGGGAAGAATAGTCTTAGGGGGAGTAATGGCGGTCTCTGTGAATGAATCCTAGAAGTCACAGCCTTTCCTTCGCGTCCTGGGGTATAAAAAAAGCAAAATTAAATTTGTTTGGGGAAAAAATTCCCCGGCTGGCGGGAGTCAGGCACTTACCGCCGAAAATTCAAGGGGTTCGATGGTCTTCAGGGGGTATTTGCGGAGATCCTGAAGATGTCATTCACCAAGTGTTGGAAAGTGGCTGGGGCGGTACTCAGACCAAAAGGCATAACTAGATATTCGAAGTGTCCATAGCGTGACCTCAATGCAGTCTTCCATTCATCCCCAGGTCTAATACGGACCAAGTTATAGGCCCCACGGAGATCCAGTTTAGAGAAAATTTTGGCGTGCCGCACTCTCTCCAACAACTCAGGGATTAAAGGCAATGGATAACGGTTTCTAATAGTAACCTTATTGAGTTCCCTATAGTCTATGCAGGGTCTCAGAGATCCATCTTTCTTCTTTACAAAGAAGATGGGTGCACCTGCGGGAGATGAAGAGGGGCGTATGAAGCCTTTGGCTAGATTTTCATCTATGTAGTCCTTCAAAGCTTTTAGCTCGGGCCCCGCTAGGGGGTAGATCTTACCAAAAGGTATCTCGGCTCCAGGCAATAATTCGATTGGACAATCATATGGACGGTGAGGAGGAAGCTGATCAGCGTTCTTCTTGTCACATAAATCCAAATAGTCCTGGTATACAGCTGGTAGTTCAGGGACTGACATGGTTCCTTTAGGAACAGAGCAAGCTGAAACTCCTTGACTCATCTGTTTCTCCGGAAAGTGTAATTCCTTGGTCTCCCAGTTAATCGTAGGATTCTGTGCCTGCAGCCATGGTAGCCCTAGAATAATGGGAAAGTGGGGAGAAGAGATAAGCATAAAAGACATTTTCTCCTGATGATCTTTACCCATAAGGACCCTCAAAGGCTCTGTTTCCTGATCCACTGGTCCAGAGGTCAGCAGGGAGCCATCCACAGTCTCCATCTGTACTGGAGTAGCCTTCTTCACTGAACGTATCCCCTGTTTCAGAGCAAAGGAGATATCCATAAAATTTCCACTTGCTCCTGAGTCGATCATAGCAGAGCTAGACACCCAGACTGAGTCCACCCAGAGTTTGATGGAAAGGAAGCAATGAGAATTATTTCTTTTACAACTCAGCTGGGACACCGCTGAGGAAACTTGAAAAATTGCAGCGTTTATACCGTCATTGTCCCCAGAACTAACAGAGTTTAAGTCCGAAAAATCAAGATCTCTTGCAGCAGATCTCTCTGGAGTCTGAGGCTCGGACATGACAGAGCTCCTCTCGCAACACTCACAGTGAATGACTGCTGCAGTAGTCTTACGAGAACGGCTGGGGCAGTTTATAATGAAGTGCCCTGACTTACCACAGTAAAAACATAGATTTTCCTTTATACGATGTTCTTTGCGTGCATCACTAACCCGTCTTTGTAAAGAGTCCACCTGCATGGGTTCAGGTTCTGGTTCCCTTGTGATCCTACTCAAAGGTTCCTTAGCTGAGGAGGGAGGTAGGAAAAGGTTAGTGCGATTATTTTCGAACCATCTCTCTTGTCTGCGTTCAGTCAGACGAGCATCAATACGGATACAATAGTTAATAAAGTCACCTAACGCAGTGGGAGGGTCGGCACGAGCAAGTTCATCCTTAATCAGTGGAGACAACCCTTTCCGAAAAATAGATTTTTTGGCAGAAGTGTCCCAAGTGGTATCAAGAGCCCATCTCCTGAAATCCAAGGCATATTCGGCTACTGAACGCTTACCTTGGCGCAAAGTTAACATGGCTGCTTCAGCTGTTGCACCTCGATTGGGGTCATCAAACACCTGCCCCATGGCTGAAATAAAAGCATCAAGATGATTCAAACAATCATCCTCAGTCTCAATCAGAGGGTTTGCCCACATCAAAGCCTTATTGGTAAGCAACATGATTATAGTAAGCACTTTGGATCGTTCAGTGGGAAATTGTCAAGCATGTGCAGAGAAAAATAGATTGCATTGGTTAATAAATCCCCTGAATTTCTCACGTTCACCGCCAAAACGAAAAGGAGGTAACTTGGGGATCCCAGAACTCGGGGTTATGGCAGGAGCCTGGACTCGTTCCTCTAGAGCCTCAATCCTGGCTCGTAATTCCTGAGTAGTTTGTCCAAACACTTGCAAATTATGATTAGTGAGGTCCTGTAGGCTTGCAAAACGGGTCTTTATAGTCTGTATATCTGCAAGGATTGTATCAGTCACTCCCAAAGCTCCTTTATGCGGGCCTCCATCTTCCAGATCTTTTAAGGCAGAAGTGCTGGAAGGAGAAGAGGAAAGGAAAAAAAAAAAAAACAATAGTGTTTACCTGTGGTAACACTCCAGAGTAACATTTAAGGGAATGCGCTCACCTGGAATGGTTGTGAGAAGTCACAACCACTGTCATCACAGAAGGTATTAAACGGACATCTGATATCCACAGTCACAGCAGACACGGCTTTCCCAGACCCAGCAGACACTAAACATTGGCTCCTGAATCTTGTCATGTATAGTGTACAGTTCCTATAGCGTCTTGTGCTTGGGTGCGAGGAAAACACATGAGACATAGGTTGATATGAAATGACTTGTATTACTTCATACAAGCATGCAGAAAAGGTCACACAGTTTGCAGGAACAGAGGCAGGAGAACACAGCAGGCCAGAGTAACTTCAAGCTCTACAATAACTCTCCAAGCAGGTTCAGGATCTCTTCTCTGTACCGTAATTCCTCTGCAAACATGGATTCACCAGACAGCAGGTTTCCAAAGTTCAAAAGTGTTCCAAAGTTCCTCAGTAGGAAATAGCTGGAGTCCAAAATCCTAGGTTTCCAGGAGTCAGGTCACAGGCTGACTGAGGCTTGATTCAGGAGCACTGATTGTTCAGCTGAGGCTGCTTAAGAAGCAAGAGGGAGAGAATCAGGGCGGGAACATGAAAACTGGAAACTCCATATTAACTGAGGGCAAGAGCTGCAGAAAGACAGAAAGCAAAATGGCCGACGGAAAACTGAGTTTCAAGGAACATGTCAAAAGAGACAAAGAACCTTACAGGGGGACTTTCAGCCCTAAAAAATGGACTGAAAATCTCGGCTTATACTCGAGTATGTACGGTATACATTTATTTATTCAATGGCGCTTTACATGTGAAAAGGGGAAATATAGACACGTACAATAAACATGTGTAGGACAAGGGACACACAAGTACAGAAGGGGAGAGGACCCTGCCCGCGAGGGCTCACAGTCTACAGGGGAATGCCCAGAAGGCAGTCATTGACACACTCCACAAGGAGGGTAAGCCACAAAAGGTCATTGCTAAAGAAGCTGGCTGTTCACAGAGTGCTGTATCCAAGCATAAAAATGGAAAGTTGAGTGGAAGGGAAAACTGTGGTAGAAAATGGTGCACAAGCAACCGGGATAACCGCAGCATTGAAAGGATTGTTAAAGGGAACCTGTCAGCCGGATTGTGCACAGTGCCCTAAACACAGTGTCAGGTCAGTGCCATTATACTGATTAAAATGATACCTTGGTTGATGAAATCCTTCTTATGGTTGTGGTTCAATCGTTATTTTCAGCTTTGTGCTAATGAGATTCTCGTGCCTTAAGGTAGAGTTGGGGTATGTGGTGCTCTGATTAGATATTCATAATGCAGACTGCTGACAGGTCAAAGCTCCCTCAGTGACCTGCCCCCTAGTTTGCGTAATGAATATCTGTATATATTTAAAAAAACAAATCTTTTTCAGCTAGGTGCCAGCCGTGTCACTTGCTCTGCAGCAAAATCGCATGTTTTGTGTGCCAATAATACATTTTTTTTTCAGGTTATTCAGCTAGAGGAAAAAAAAATCAATTTGAAAATGGCGCCCGCCGCGCCCATGCAGTAGCTGCTATCCGTGTCTGCTTCTGTGATATGATAGCTGCTACTGCTCATGCGCCGACGGTGTCATCTTACTGGAGAAGAATAAAAAAATTCCTCCTCCAAGATGGAGCCGCCCACGACTGCGCGGTTGCACCACTCGCCTTAGGGCACGAGAATCTCATTAACACAAAACTGCCATAAGACAGATTTCATCAATCAAGGTATTATTTTAATCAGTATAATGGTGCTGACCTGACACTGTGTGTAGGTTACTGTGCACAATCCTGCTGACAGGTTCCCTTTAAGAAAAGGCCATTCAAAAATTTGGGAGAGATTCATAAGGAGTGGACTGCTGCTGGAGTCATTGCTTCAAGACCCACCACACACAGACATATCCAGGATATGGGCTACAAGTGTCCCATTCCTTGTGACAAGCCATTCATGACCAATAGACAACGCCAGAAGCGTCTTACCTGGGCCAAGGAGAAAAAGAACTGGACTGTTGCCGGTGGTCCAAGGTGTTGTTTTCAGATGAAAGTAAATTTTGAATGTCATTTGGAAATCAACGTCCCAGATTCTGGAGGAAGAGTGGAGAGGCACACAATCCAAGCTGCTCGAGGTCTAGCGTGAAGTTTCCACAATCAGTGATGGTTTGGGGAGCCATGTCATCTGGTGTAGGTCCACTGTGTTTTATCAAGACCGAAGTCAGCGCACCCGTCTACCAGGAAATTTTTGAACACTTCATGTTTCCCTCTGCCAACAAGCTTTTTAGAGAAGGAAATTTCATTCTTCAGCAGGACCTGGCACCTGTCCACTCTGCAAAAAGTACCAGTACCTGGTTTAAAAACAACAGTATTGCTGTGCTTGATTGACCAGCAAACTGGCTTGACCTTAACCCCATAGAGAATCTATGGGGTATTGTCAAGAGGAAGATGAGACGCCAGATCCAACAATGCAGACAAGCTGAAGGCTTCTATCAAAGCAACATGGGCTTCCATAACACATCTTTTTAAAGAAAAACTAACAGGTCTGTGAGAGCCATAATTCTTGCTGGTTGGTAGGTGATCAAATATTTCATGCAATAAAATGCATTTTAATTTTTTATTTAAAAATCATACAATGTGATTTTCTGTTTTTTGTTTTTAGATTCTGTCTCTCACAGTTGAACAGTACCTATGATAAAAATTACAGACCTCTCCATTCTTTGTAGGTGGGAAAACTTGCAAACTCGGGAGTCTATCAAATACTTATTTTCCCTACTGTTTATAAATACATTGACATGTAAAAGTTTGGGCAACTGTGGTCAAAATTACTTTTATTCTGAATAGTTTAGCAAGTTGAAAATTAAACTATCTCTAAAAGGCCTACAGTTAAAGATGACACATTTCCTTTGTATTTTAAGCAATGTATATATATATATATATATATATATATATATATATATACATTTTACATTTTAAAAATTACAAAAAGAAAAATGAACCGATGCAAAAGTTTGGGCACCCTGCATGGTTATTACACAGTAGCACCCCCTTTTGCAATTATCACAGCTTGTGAATGCTTCTTGTAGCCATCCAACAGTCTTTCATTTCTTGTTTGAGGGATTTTCAGTCATTTTTTTCCTTGGAAAATTCTTCCAGTTCTGAGATTCCTGGGTCATCTTGCATACATTGCTATTTTGAGGTCTAGCCACAGATTGTCAATGATGTTCAGATCAGGTGACTCTGAAGGCCATTGTAAAACCTTCAGCTTGCACCTTTTGAGGTAGTCTATTGTGTATTTTGATGTTTGTTTTGGATCATTATCCATTTGTAGAAGCCATCCTCTTTTCAACTTCATCTTTTTTATAGATAATGTTATATTTGCATTGAGAATTTGTTGAAATTTAATTAAATCCATTTTTCCCTCTACCCGTGAAATATTCCCTGTGCCATTGGCTGCAACACAACCCTAATGCATGATTGAGCCACCCCCATGCTTATTGATTGGCAAGATGTTCTTTTCCTGAAATTATGTGCCCTTTTTTTTCCACACATACATTAAGGTCTTTGTGGCCAAAGAGTTCTATTTTAACCTCATCGGTAGACATGGGCAGACACCTGGATGTTCGGATCCGGCAGGTTCGGCCAAACAGTTGCAAAAAGTTTGGGTTCGAGTACCAGAACAGTACCCAAACCCGAACCCGGACCCCATTCACTTGAATGGTGGGCCCGAACATCCTGTGTCATGTGCATGACAGCGCGGCAAACACCGCTTCTGAACGGTGGTAAAATCATCAAGACCAGTCAGACAGCCTCGGTTCCCATACTGTCAAAAGACAGCGTGAGTGCGCAGCCGTGATTGGAGGTATAAAGTTTACCTCCGGTCACTAGTGTCGGCTGATGGGACCACTGCTCCCATTAGCCAACGCCTGCTGCCGCTAATAACAGTGAGAGCAGGTGCAAAACTCATGGCTTGGGGCTGCAACTCTCAGTTGTCAGCCTCAGCTAAGCTGGTTATCAAGAATAGAGGGGTCCCCACTCCAATTTTTTAAATTATTTAAATAAATTTAAAAAAAAACGGTTTGGGGATCCCTCACATTTTTGGCAACCAGCCAAGCTAAAGCAAACAGATGGGGCTGGTATTCTCAGGCTGGTAAGGGGCTATGGATATTGGCCCCCTAGCCTAAAAATATCCCGAATCCACCTAGAAAAGGCGCATCTGTTTGCCCGGCTCTTAGCCTTGTAGCGAGGCAAGTAGGGTTCATATTTGTCTGGTTGATGTCACCTTTGTATTGTCAGGTTACATCAAGCCCACAGCTTTGTAATGGAGAGGCGTCTATATGACACCAATCCATTACTAATCCTATAGTTGTATGGTAAATAAAGACACAGCCAGAATGAAGTCCTTTATTTGAAATAAAACAAAACATACTTTTCCATTTTTATTTAAAAATAACACAGTTATACTTATCTAACGCCCATTCCACCAAGGCCCTCGTCTTCTGTAATAAAGCAAAAATAAAAAAACAACAATATCCCTCACCTATCCATCGTTCTGTCCCACGCCGTAATCCATGTCTGGGGATAAACAGTTTTCAACCTAGGCGGTGCCAAGATGCGACCGTCCAGGCTGAGAACCACTGATGAATGAGCTGCTGCGTGTGCAGCATTAGTGACCTGCGGTGACGACATCGAGATTACTTCTGGTCACTGAGGCTGCGTTCCTAGACAGGATGAACTGCGGTGATGATTTTACCGCCGATCAGAAGTGATGTTTGCCACGCTGTCATGCATATGACAGCGCGACAAACACCTGTTGTTTGGAGGGGAGCTGAACCCGAACAGTAACACAGACTTCCTGGTGAAGTCCGTGCCTGAACAGTATGTGTACGGTACGGACTCCGAACTTTACTGTTCGGGTTCGCCCATCTCTACTCATCAGTCCACAGGACTTGTTTCCAAAATGCATCAGCTTTGTTTAGATGTTCTTTTGCATACTGCTGATGCTGAATTTTATGATGATGATGCATGAGAAGCTTTCTTCTGATGACTCTTCCATAAAAACCATACTTGTGCAGGTGTCTCTGAACAGTAGAACAATGTACCACCACTTCAGAGTTTGCTAAATCTTTATGAAGGTCTTTTGCAGTCAAGCAGAGGTTCTGATTTGCCTCTCTAGCAATCCTACAAGCATCTCTCACTGAAAATTTGGTTGGTCTTCCTGACCTTATCTTGAACTCCAATGTTCCTGTTAACTGCCATTTCTTAATTACATTTCAAACTGAGGAAAGGGCAACTTGAAAATGCTTTCCTATCTTCTTATACCATTCTCCTGCTTTGTAGGAAACAATCATTTTCATTTTCAGAGTTCTAGTCAGCTTCTTAGAAAAACCCATGGCTGCTGTTCTGGTACAAGGTTAGAGGAGGCTGGGTTTTTATAAAATTGGGAAATTTGCATCACTTGGCATTTCTTAACGATGATAATGAACAAGCCATAACCCTAACAGGCTAATTAAGGTCTGAAACCTTGGTCAATTATCTGAGCTCACAAGTCTCCAAGGGTACCCACATTTTTGCTTCAGCCCATTTTCCTTTTTGTAATTTTTAAAATGTAAAATATCACAATATATATATATCCCTCAAATAAAAAGGAAATGTTATTTTCAACTTCAGACCATTTAGAGATCATTTCATCTTCAAACTTTTACATGCAAGCAGACACACATATATTTATATATATAATGTTGTGCTGGGACTCTACTAATCAGAATAGTTGCTGGGAATGCCAACAGGTAGGATCAAGTTCAGGTCTGTCAACCAAAGAATACTGAAGTAGCCTCTGGACCTGTCAGTCATTTGGCATATACACACACATGCACGGTATATACGTATGAGTGTGAACAGTTTCATCCAACTACCACCGATAACCTGCCTTACAACAATATGGAAACTCCTGTCAGGCATCATAGCCACCAAGCTACAGTACCATATGAACCAGTACATGAATCCAGCTCAGAAAGGCATTGGGACCGACACTAGAGGCTCTAAGCACCAGCTCCTAGTAGATAGAGCAGTCGCTCAAGACTCAAGATCCAGACAGACCAATCTCAACACAGCCTGGATTGACTAAAAGAAAGCCTATTACTCAATGCAACACACATGGATCTATGAATGCTTGGCCCTCTACATGTCAACAGGAAATTAAGAACCTTCCTCAGAAACTCAATGGAGCTATGGAGAACAACATTAGAAGTCAACTCAAGACAACTAGCACAATTATTCATCAAATGCGGCATATACCAAGGTGATGCACTGTACCCATTGCTGTTCTGCATAGGCTTGAACCCCCTCAGTCAGATAATTACAGAGTCTGGCTATGGATTCCTCCTCTACATGGATGACATCAAACGAGACATCAATTCACTGATCCACCTGACAATGATCTACAGCGAAGACATTGGGATTTCCTTCGGACTGGGGAAGTGTGGCCCGTTGGTAATAAAGAGAGGCAAGGTAGTCAAGACTGATGGAGTGGAATTACCAGCAGGCCATGTAGCAGATGTACAGATATGCTACAGGTACCTCGGCATCCCACAGGGATATGGTAACGATGATGAGGAGGCAAGGAAAGCAGCAACATCCAAATACTATCAAAGGGTAAGACAAGTCCTGAAGAGCCAGCTCAATGGGAAGAATAAGATTTGTGCCATCAATACATATGCCCTGCCAGTTATCAGATACCCTGCTGGCATAGTGTGCTGGCCAAAAGAAGAGATGGAAGCTGTAGATGGGAAGACACGAAAGCTCCTCACGATGCATGGAGGTCTCCACCCTAAGTCTAGCACCCAAAGATTGTATACCAGGGGTCGACAAAGTTGTTCAGAATCTAGGAGCCAGCCAAAAAATTTAGAAGCCAGAATTTTTTTTTCATTTCATCATCATCATTGTCTCCTCCTCATCATCATCATTGCCTCCCCATCATAATCATGGCCTCCCCATCATCATCAATGCCTGCCCATCATCATCATTGCCTCCTCATCATATCATCGCCTCCCCATCATCATCATCGCCTCCCCATCATCATCAATGCCTGCCCATCATCATCATCGCCTGCCCATCATCATCATCGCCTCCCCATCATCATCATCGCCTCTCCATCATCATCATCACCTCCCCATCATCATCAATGCCTCCCCATCATCATCAGTGCCTCCCCATTATCATCAATGCCTCCCCATCATCATCAATGCCTCCCCATCATCATGAATTCCTCCCCATCATCATCAATGCCTCCCCATCATCATCATCGTCTCACCATCATCATCATCGCCTCCCCATTATCATCAATGCCTCCCCATCATCATCATCACTGCCCTCCCCCCACCACCATCACACAGACAGCACCGCAGCACACAAGCACTCTCTCACATACACACACAAAGCACCGCACTACATACACACACACTGATACAGACACACACACACATATCTCACCTTTCCGGCGTCCGCGTGCTCTCTGCCACAGCCGGTCGCTGAATGAAGACATCATTCAGCGGCGCTGCTGTGAGAGGAAGCGCAGCCGCCCCCTGGAGCCCGGAGCTGCGGCAGCGGAGGCACGGGGAGCGGTGAGTATTGTGCCAGCTGCTGCCGGGGCCCTGAGCAAGCGGGGGGCGCCAGTGGCGGCACTGACACCGCTCTCCTCCACTAACGGGCGCCCCAGTGCCTGACGGCAAGTGGGCCCCCCCGCCTGCTCAGGGCCCCGACAAGCCCGGGCGCCAGGCATGATTTTCTAGGCACCACTGGCGACCTGGCGCCCGGGTTTGTCGAACCCTGTTGTATACCAACAGAAAGAAGGGTGGTCGAGGCTTGATAAATATCCAAGCCAATACCATGGATGAAACAAGGAGTATGCAGGAATACATCAGAAGAATGGTCCCAAAAGATGAGATGCTGAGAGAAAGCCTAAGGCAGCAACACCAGATCTGGAAGGAAGAACAGGAACATGGAGCGCCATGGCAAGACAAGCTTCTGCATGGGATGTACCATCGACAGATAATGGAGGTGGCTGACATGGTGAAATCCTACCAATGGCTGGAGAAAGCTGGACTCCGAGACAGCGCCGAGGCACTAATCATAGCGGCACAAGAGCAAGCACTAAGTACCAGATCCATGAAAGCAGGAATATACCACATAAGACAAGACCCAAGGTGCTGACTATGCAAAGAAACCTCAGAAACGGTCCAACACATAGTGGCAGGATGCAAAATGCAAGCAGGAACAGCGTATACTGAACGCCACAACCAATTAGCAGGAATTGTATACAGGAACATCTGCACAGCATATGGGCTAAGTCCTCCTAAGTCCAGGTGGTAGACCCCAGAAAAGTGGTGGAGAATAAAAGGGCTAAAATCCTGTGGGACTTCAAGATCCAGACAGATAAGCAGGTGTTGGCTAACCAACCAGACATTGTCCTAGTAGACAAGTATCAGAAGACAGCAATGATAATAGATGTGGCAGTGCCAAGTGACAGCAACATCAGAAAGAAGGAATATGAGAAGCTGGAGAAATACCAGGGCCTCAAGGGAGAACTGGAGAAGATGTGGAAGGTGAAGGCAACAGTGATTCCAGTAGTGATAGGAGCACTTGGAGCAGTGACCCCTAAGTTGGAAGAATGGCTACAATAGATCCCAGGAGCAACATCTAAGCTCTCTGTCAAGAAAAGTGCAATGCTGGGAACAGCTAAGATCCTGCGCAGAACCCTCAAATTCCCAGGCCTCTGGTAGAGGACCGGAGAATGAGAAAGGACAACAAAAGACCATCCCAGTGGGGGTGAGAAGGTTTTTTTTAATATATATATATATATATATATATATATATATATACATACAGTTGTGCTCAAAAGTTAACATACCCCAGCAGAATTTTTGCTCTCTTGGCCTTTTTCAAAGAATATGAATGATAACACCAAAACTTTCTCTTCACTTGAGTGAGTGAAGCCATTTATTGTTTTTCTCTTTTTAAATCATAATGACAACCCAAAACATCCAGATGACCCTGATCAAAAGTTCACATACCCTGGTGATTTTGGCCTGATGTCATGTACATGCACAGAAGTTGACACAAATGGATCTGAATGGCTACTAAAGGTAACATCCTCACCTGTGACCTGTTTGCTTGTAATCAGTGTGTGCATAAAAGCTAAGTCAGTTTCTGGGATCCAGACAGACTCTTGCATCTTTCATCCAGCCACTGACGTTTCTGGATTGTGAGTCATGGGGAAAGCAAAAGAATTGTCAATGTACCTATGGGAAAAGGGATACAAAAAAATATCCAAGGAATTGATAATGCCAGCCAGCAGCGTTCAAACTGTGATTAACAAATGGAAATTCAGGGGGCTCTGTAAAAACAAAACCACGATCAGGTAGACCAACAAAAGGCCAAGAAAGCAAAATTCTGCGGGGGTATGTAAACTTTTGAGCACAACTGTAGGTATGTATATATATGTATATATGAATTTGTGACAGCAAGAAAAGGAGCTTTCAGTCAAGCTGGGTATGGAAAAGAGGTGAAGAGAGCAGAATCTTGGGAACAGACTCCTAGAGGTATTGATGATCCTGTCTTTGCAAGAGCTATATACACATATGAACAGTTTAGAGGGTGTTAAAATCATGCTGACATATTCTCTTTAAGACAATGGGCCTAATAGCAACCTCTTTTGTTAGTGTTGTAGTTACTCCCGTATTACTGTTTCTCTTGTTTAGATCATTTGACTACAACCTTTATTTATCTATCTATTGTGCCAATATGTGGCTTTCTTTTGAGTAAAAGCTGTGTGTGTACACTCTGGCTGTTCTTTTCAGATCAGCCATCAATTGTTTCTTTGAAAATCTTTCTTCCTGTTCCTCCACAGGTCTCATCTCAGCACCCATACATGGAGATGACCATTGGGAGGCCTCATGTCATAACAGTGGATTACAATGACACAAAAGAGTTTGAGGCTGCTATCAAAGCCATTATGAGGAGCAAGGTATTTTATGGCAACAGTGCTGGTACAAAATGTCTACTAGAGATAACTCCCCCATTAAGGTGATCTAAAGGGTATGCCACACTGAACAATATCGCTAACGGGATCGCTAAAAAACGTCACTATTTAGCGATCCCGTTAGCGATGTTGTTCAGTGCGGCATCTGCCAGCGACGAGCTTCCTGCTGTGATCTCGCTCGTCGCTGGAATCGTTCCGGACCCTATTTTCTCGTCGGCGCTCCCGCTGGGTAAGTATATATCGCTAGTGTGGCACCTTTTCTTAGCGATTTAGCGGTACTTTTGTACTGCTAAAGTCGTTAAGAAGATCGCTAACGGCGATAGCGTCGTTAACTATATCGCTAAATGTGGCCGCACTTAGCGATATAGAAACAATCCCGCTAGCGATCGCATTAGTATGCGTCGTTATCGTGATCGCTAGCGGGATTGTTTAGTGTGGCAGTACCTTAAGACTGGATATGTTTGTAACATTATACATTGTTGATAATGTAAAGGGTTATTCCTATCATCACAGATAGATATGTTTGGATATTGCTAGTAAAAATAAACACTTTTGAATTTACTGCTTATTAAAATTTGCAACCATTTTTTAGATATTAAACTTTACTTGTGTTTACAACTCATTGCTTAGGAGACCGACCAGCACTGCTGTCTAATTTGTAAGAATTACACTGAAGCTGTCCGAGAATAGGAGGTAATGGCAATCTCCAGAGATCTTGGCCAACTACAGAACAGTTCTTACAATTTCAATAGAAAAGAGTTTGTAAGCGCTGTGCATGTTCTGTTGTCTAGCAGCACTGGTTTGTCTCCAAGGCAACAAGCTGTAAACAAAAGAAAAGTGTTAATATCTCTAGAACAGCTGAAAATTTTAGTAGACAGTAAAGGCACTGTCACACTTAGCGATCGCACCAGCGATCACGACAACGACACGACCTGGCGAGATCGTTGGTGCGATCGCTATATGGTCGCTAGTAAGATTCCAAACACAAAGATCTCATCAGAGATCAGCGATCTGTATAACGACCTCTGTGGTCGTTGGGAAAACCTAGTCCCACCTGCGACGCTGGTGAAGTCGTTCATAAAGGGTGTCACACTCAGCGATTCAGGCTCACCAGTGGGACACCAACGACCAAAAAATGGCTCAGAACGTTCATAAGCGATCAACGACATCTCAGCAGGGGCCACATCGCTGCTACATGTCACATACAGCTGCGTCGCTAACGAGATTGCTGCTGCGTCATAAAATCGCTGACGCTTTAGCGATCTCGCTACCTTAAGTTGCAAAATCTCTTGTACTTACAAGTGCTATCATATAATATCCAATATTATGAAAGTGGGAATAACCCTTTAAGCTTAGATCAGATAGCGGCATGATAAATTATTAATAATCTAAAACTGGACATGAGGTGATACGATGTCAAAATAATAGAAATAGACAGAGGCATAGCTGTAGTTCATCAGCCATAGGACAAATTTAGTACCTTAGCTTCCACCAAAAGCTTGTTAAACTTATTAACAAAGACAGTGTAGCTGTATATATATATAACTACATGCAAATAATACGCCTTAAAATAATTTTGTTAATTAACTAGTTACCAAGTAAAATAACTAAAAAGAAAACAATTATCGACATACAGTTAATGCAAAAATACATTATAGCAAGGCCTTTACTACCAATATTATCACAATACAAGGGACATATAATACCTCCTTTATATGCCCCTTACAATAACAGTGCCAACAAGCATTAATAGTACCTCATTTAGGCCCCACAGACTAATGGTGATCCTCTTGGTGCATGAATTTCACCAAATCCCATTCCTACATCAAGCAGATGGGTTCCCTGTCTGCTTTCTGTGGCTTGGCTCATGGTTCTGATGTCATTGGCATGATAATGATAATAGATAGATAGATAGATAGATAGATAGATAGATAGATAGATGATAGATAGATAGATAGATAGATAGATAGATAGATGTAGATAGATAGATAGATTTTCTATGCATTCCCTTTGGCAGAAATAGATATGTAACTGGCTGGAGGGAGGACACAAGGGATGGAGGGGTGGGGGTTTGAGGTCTGGCTAATGCTTCAATTTGAGGTCATTGAGCCGTAGAGGTGTCAGTTGCGGGTGGTTTAACAGCCAATATTCCTTTAAAGCCGAGAAAGAGGTCTCATTATCTGGAAGGTTCTGTGCAGAAGAATAATAGCGTATCACTGAGCTCAGGGACGAGGCCCAAGGGAACTCATTAGACAATGTGATGAGGAGAGAAAAGCTGTAGTCATGGAAGCAGAACCCTAATATTCTCTGTTTATTACCCCTGGTTAATGGGAGCTAGCCTCTTGTTGCTGTAGTAATGTCGCTATGTAGAAACAACTTGGTCCTTTAGCATATTTGGTTAATATGTTTTCAGCTGTAGTAATGTCATACATGTACACGATTTTGTCAGAACTCATATACCATGACTATAAATGTCTGCTATTAAGAGATGCGGTGAGTCTCCTATGAGTCATGTTGCCTTGTTAACAAATAGTAATTTGTCTACAAGGAATAACCGATAACAAATCTGTCCATTGCATTTTCCATAGATTGAACCATACCTACCCTATGAGTTTACAAGCGAAGGAATGCTGCAGAGACTCCATGCCTACATCCAGCACCAAGTAAGCTGCCAATCAGCTGACATCCCTTTCAACAATCCAGAAAACAAGCAGAGCTTCCTTTACTCCTATTAAATACTTGGTAAATGTATTCTGCTCCAGTGGTGACCCTCAGTGAACTGTGCACCATACTACAACACTAAATTGTTAAATCAATGAAAATCCGACAGTTTGATGGCTGTCTGCAGACCACACGTATTAGCATACTCCAATTTGCTGGAAATGTTCATTATAGATAATGCCTATCAGAGCATAATGGAGCAGAATGTGCTTTAAATTCCATTTCTGTCTCTGTTTCCTTTTCCATCCTTCATTATCCACTATTTCCTCATGATAACATTTTTATTCTGTGATCCTATATCTGCTAAATACTGTCATTTTTTTCTTCTTTCTTTCCAAATTTTTGACGCTTTCCCTTTACTTTTTTTAATCACCTTTTCATTTTTATCTACCCAAATGAATCACATCCAGGAGTTTTGCTCTCCTCCTTTGCCCTTGCCTATTCCTCTTAATACGTCCCAGGTTCATCTTCCTTCTTCCTTGGTTCTCATCAATCATACCCACCTGGTCTGGTCACGCAGCGAACCTCTTCCATCCATGTGGCCCCCTGTCACGGCTATGCAGGTATGGTTGTCGGCAGAAGGAGAGTCCTGCACCAGCGCATGCTGGGATCATGATTTGGTATGCGAGCCCATGTTCTTCAGCATCATCAACAGACAAAATGTTCTTGAACAGTAAGTATATGACAGTCTAATGTTATATTATGTCTACTAACCATGAATAAATGAGTTGTGGCTTACATTTTCCACCTAAATTGCTCTACAATTCTGGATGTTTGCTTCTATTTCAATCCATCATTGGTTTCGTGACAAGTTTCACTTTTGAAATATCTAGCATTACAATTTAGGAAAAAGCTGAGGAGCAAAAAGAGCAATAGGGTCTTATCCGATGATAAAGGACAATAAGGTACAGGGAATTGCTTACCTGGTAGAGTTGAGTATCATACAAGGATCAAGCTTAAATATGTCAGCTGCTGCTGTCGCACTGGTTAAAAAAGGTTGAAATGTCAGAAGAGAAACAATAGGTGGGTCATCTGTGCTGCTCATGGACATCCAAAAGGATGGTCCAGGGTGAAAAGGTAGACTTGATACGGTTTTATTATCAACGCGTTTCGAAGTCTTCAGACTTCTTTCATCAGGATATCACCACATACAAAACCCTTTTGTATGTAATTAAATCCCGAGCAAGAAGTCTGAAGACTTTGAAATGTGTTGCTAATAAAACCGCATCAAGTCTATTTTGTATCTTGGATCATTCTTTCGGATGTCCATGAGCAGCACAGACGACCCAAATATTTTTCTCTGATATCCTTACAATTTGAAATATTTGATTCCTCAAGAACTTTTATTCATTCCAACATCCTCACGAAAAAAAATAATTATGGGGCAACTATCTTTTCTCTACATTACTAGAAAATTATCGTACATGAAGGGATGTGTAATGTGTCTAGCTTCTGGCAAATTCCTTGGAATCTGCCATCAATTTCATGTATGGAAAATAATTGTCTTCTTTTAAGGCCCCGTTACACATAGCGAGATTGCTAGTGAGATCGCTGAAACGTCACCGATTTTGTGACGTAGCAGCGACCTAGCCAGCGATCTCGCTTAGTGTGACACTCAGCGACGATCAGCCCCCCTGCTGGGTGTCGCTGATCATCGCTGAATGTCCCGGTCCTTAATGGTTGGTCTCCCGCTGGCCAGCGCGCATCGCTGCGTGTGACAGGCGGGAGACCAGCGATAAGCAAGCTGGAGCTGGTAACCAAGGTAAACATTGGGTTTCCAGGCGCCAGTCGGCGCCTGGAAACCCGATGTGTACGTTAGATACCAGCGCGCTTGTGCATGGGAGCCGGCTAACCAAGGTACACAGCGGGTTACTAAGCGCCGAGCTGCGCCTGGAAACCCGATGTGTACCTTGTTACCAGCTCCCTGCACAATGCGCTGGTATCTAAGGTACACTTGCGGGTAACTAAGCGACGTGCGTCGCTTGTTACCCGCATAGTCGCTGTCCTGATAGCTGCTGAGAGCTGCCTGTTTGGCAGCTCAGCAGCGATCATGTAGCGACACACCAGCGATCCTGACACGTGCATATCGTTGTCGGGATCGCTGGTGTGTCACTATGTGTAACGGGACGCCTAGGCTGGCAAGGCTGGATTTTAAAAAGTCAATCATTTTGTTCATGGCACCAGTGTCTGGAAGATGGTAATCTCGCCTATTATTGAAAAAAAAACATGAGTTTTTTACTTTCCATAGTTGGTGAAGAAACCATTCTGCTACATGACCAATACCTTTTGTATATGACCAACTTCATACTATAAACCATTTTTCTTGAAGATAACTGTTTCCTAAAGTCTATATGACATTTACTAAATGATCATAGAATCATAGAATCATAGAATGGTAGAGTTGGAAGGGACCTCCTGGGCCTTCTGGTCCAACCCCCTGCTCAAAGCAGGATTCTCTAAATCATCCCAGACAGATGTCTATCCAGCCTCTGTTTGAAGACTTCCATTGAAGGAGAACTCACCACCTCTTGTGGCAGCCTGTTCCACTCATTGATCACCCTAACTGTCAAAAAGTTTTTTCTAATATCTAATCTGTGTCTCCTCCCATTCAGTTTCATCCATTGCTTCTAGTCTTTCCTTGTGCAAATGAGAATAAAGATGATCCTTCTACAATGTGACAGCCCTTGAGATATTTGTAGACAGCTATTAAGTCTCCTCTCAGTCTTCTTTTTTGCAAGCTAAACATTCCCAAATCCTGCAACCGTTCCTCATAGGACATGGTTTGCAGACCGGTCACCATTCTGGTGGCTCTTCTCTGAACTTGCTCCAGTTTGTTGATGTCTTTTTTAAAATGTGGTGCCCAAAACTGGACACAGTATTCCAGATGAGGTCTGACCAAAGAGGAGTAGAGGGCAATAATGACCTCACGTGATCTAGACTGTATGCTTCTGTTGATACATCCTAGAATTGCATTTGCCTTTTTTGCTGCTGCATCACACTGTTGACTCATGTTAAGTCTGTGATCAATTAGTATACCCAAGTCTTTTTCACATGTGCTGTTACTTAGCCCTATTCCTCCCATTTTGTATATGCTTTTTTCATTTTTATTGCCCAGATGTAGTACTTTGCATTTTTCCCTGTTAAAATCCATTCTGTTAGTTGCTGCCCGCTGCCCAGACATGATTTATGTCTTTATCTGAAAAGTTCACATTAGTCTTACTACTCAGCTTTGAAGTAAGTTTCCATGACTATGTAAGTCTGATGCTACCTACCTAATCTTTTCTAATATGCCAGATGAGATCATAAGTGCCCCCTGAAAGTATAGCTAATTTGGAGTATACGCTAGGAATGTTTCAAACCCCCCATTTCCAACGTAAGAGTTAAAAGTTTCTTGCACAAAAGAAAGCCTGACTGTGATGTTCTTGGATGTGTGCACAATTCTACTAATGTCTCATAAGTTAGAGTGTTTGTATAGAAGAGATGGAACAGTATGGCTCAACGGGTTAGACACAGCAGCATCTAAAGCTCAAAGAAGTCTGCACTGCAGAAAGATCTCTGTATGACTCAAAGACGAATGTTATGTTTCATATAGAACGTAGGTTCTACTGATCTGGAAAATATTTTTTATCATTATTTTTTTTACATCTCCAAAGAGGAGGATGAAAGGAAACCTACCCTTATGTGAAGACATGTTATTTCTGGTTGTTTTGAAGTTTACTTGGATGTAACAATTGGCTTTAAAAAAAAAGTCCTCCTTTTTCTTGCATTCTCAAAGTATCCCATAGGGAGCAACCAATTCAAGATCTGTACATCTAGGTCATAGAAACAGGAACTAATTGTGGGTCACACTGTCATAGGAAATGTTTCTTCAGTCAAGGTGAAGGCAGCAGAATTGGTAGCAACAGAGTGATCTTAATAGAGATGACGTGAGCAAAAAAGAGTGCATCATTCTTTAGAATAAAAATTTACTCTTAAAGACATTGTCCACTACTTGGACAATTTATTCTCATACCCCATGCTTGACCCCACAAAATAATAAATTTATATTCACCTCCCTTGCGCCATTGTCCCGGTGTCGACCCTCAGCCTCCCGGGGCTCCTGTGCTACATGTGACACTGGTGCCCAATCAGCTCTTGCACCACTGTCCCCGCCTCCTGTTGAATTGAGCAGGAAAAGGAAGTCTGAGATCAGCTGCAGCCCAGACTTCCTCTTGTTCGAAGGCGGAGACAGTGACGCCAGCCCTGATTGGACGCCGGCATCACGAGTCATAACAACCACTCGAGAGCCTCAGCAGAGCATGTGCTAACATCGTGAAAACTTAAATTATCTTTTTTATTTTATGGGGGCCAAACATTTTGATCAAGAAGGGGTTGTCCTAGTAGTGGACAACTCCTTTAAGAATTCATAGACTTGGTAGTAAAAAAACATATTTGGGAAGATTTATCTAAACAGGTGAAAAATTAATCTGGAGTACTTGCCTATAGCAATCAGAATTGATAAATATGCCTCACTGCTTAAAGAAAATCGGACTACAGAGCAGCAAAACCTGGTGATTTACTTTTATAAAGAAATATGCTGAACCACCTTGTTTTTTGTCTGGGCTCCTTGTTTTTAAATATCAATTATCTTTAATTAAGAATTTTTTGCTTTTGCCTTTCATTATTTGGACCAAAAGGCCAATTTACAATTTAAAACGATTCTTAATTCAGGGATGTGCTGCTTTACAATAACCTCCTTAATTAACTTGGGGCAAAAGCCACCATTTTTAAAGAAGACATATTACCTCCCAAGAAACTTCATAAGGTAAAAGAAGTCCAAATATTAACCTTTCTCAAATATTTCAATTGTACATTAGTAAAATTAAAATATTTCCTAACTAATTTAGTGATAAAACCCCTATCCATTTAAAACGAATGTAGCATAAAAAATATTTTATTGTTTTATTTTTTTGTGTTAAAACTAGTTTTGTTTTGTTTTTCTTACTATTGATTTTTTTATATTGCTTTTTTAATAGAGATCTTAGGTAAAAAAAAAACACTGAAATTATGAAAGATGTAATCTCTATATCTGCTAAATCCCAAAACATTACTTCTGTATATTTGTGCTCAAAAATATGTCAGAAACAATCTTAAAAGGACAAGAAGAACATATTAGAGCCCTCTCAGTTCCCAGAAAATACTGTGTGTTTGGGGAACTCATAGTGAAAACATTCAGCCCTTATAGAAGATTACAAAGAGAAAAAATAGACTTTGCAACTGGCAATCCTTGGGAACATATAATGATTGACAATAAAGTGTGCTTAGTACTGTAGGTTATTTTTGTGAATAGAAAAAGAAATAGGAAATACACAACTAAAAGACTCAGCTGTAAGTCATGGTACAAAATGGTCAAAAAGTCAACAAAATTGTCTACAAAGCAAAGAGACATTTCCTAAAACCGATTGGTACATTGTTACTTAGTAGAATAAATATACATGTTTATCAAGTTCAAGAATACATAGAACAGAATATATAAGATATACTGTACATATATAGAATATACAGTGCCTACAAGTAGTATTCAACCCCCTGCAGATTTAGCTGGTTTGATAAGATGCAAATAAGTTAGAGCCTTCAAACTGCAAACGAGAGTAGGATTTATTAACAGAAGCATAAATCTTACTAAACAAAAAGTTATGTTGCTCAGTTGAATTTTAATAAATTTTAAACATAAAAGTGTGGGTCAATTATTATACAACCCCTATGTTTAATATTTCGTGGAATAACCCTTGTTTCAATTACAGCTAAATAATCGTCTTTTATAAGACCTGATCAGGCCGGCACAGGTCTGTGGAGTTATCTTGGCCCACTCCTCCATGCAGATCTTCTCCAAGTTATCTAGGTTCTTTGGGTGTCTCATGTGGACTTTAATCTTGAGCTCCTTCCACAAGTTTTCAATTGGGTTAAGGTCAGGAGACTGACTAGGCCACTCCAACACCTTGACTTTTTCCCTCTTGAACCAGGCCTTGGTTTTCTTGGCTGTGTGCTTTGGGTCGTTGTCTTGTTGGAAGATGAAATGACGACCCATCTTAAGATCCTTGATGGAGGAGCGGAGGTTCTTGGCCAAAATCTCCAGGTAGGCCGTGCTATCCATCCTCCCATGGATGCGGACCAGATGGCCAGGCCCCTTGGCTGAGAAACAGCCCCACAGCATGATGCTGCCACCACCATGCTTGACTGTAGGGATGGTATTCTTGGGGTCATATGCAGTGCCATCCAGTCTCCAAACGTCACGTGTGTGGTTGGCACCAAAGATCTCGATCTTGGTCTCATCAGACCATAGAACCTTGAACCAGTCTGTCTCAGAGTCCTCCAAGTGATCATGAGCAAACTGTAGACGAGCCTTGAAATTACGCTTTGAAAGTAAAGGTACCTTACGGGCTCGTCTGGAACGGAGACCATTGCGGTGGAGTACGTTACTTATGGTATTGACTGAAACCAATGTCCCCACTGCCATGAGATCTTCCCGGAGCTCCTTCCTTGTTGTCCTTGGGTTAGCCTTGACTCTTTGGACAAGCCTGGCCTCGGCACGGGAGGAAACTTTCAAAGGCTGTCCAGGCCGTGGAAGGCTAACAGTAGTTCCATAAGCCTTCCACTTACGGATGATGCTCCCAACAGTGGAGACAGGTAGGGCCAACTCCTTGGAAAGGGTTTTGTACCCCTTGCCAGCCTTGTGACCCTCCACGATCTTGTCTCTGATGGCCTTGGAATGCTCCTTTGTCTTTCCCATGTTGACCATGTATGAGTGCTGTTCACAAGTTTGGGGAGGGTCTTAAATAGTCAGAAAAGGCTGGCAAAAGAGATCATTAATCCACACATGTGAAGCTCATTATTCTTGGTGCCTGAACTACTTCTTAATACTTTAGGGGGACCAAACAGAATTCTTGTGGTTTGAGGGGTTGAATAATAAATGACACTCTGAATTTACTTTTAACGTTTAAAAAAAAAAAAATTACAACAAAAATTTTTGCTGCAGTGCATTTCCCACTTCCAGGCTGATCTACAGTACAAATGTCACAATGCCAAGTTAATTCCGCATGTGTCAACCAGCTAAATCTGCAGGGGGTTGAATACTACTTGTAGGCACTGTATATATATATCTTATATTCTGTATAGAATATAAGATGACATACAAGATGAGAGGGGGTGTAGATAGAACTGTAGAAATTTATTTCCCAGCATTAATCCAAAGGAAAGTAAAAATTCCATAATGCATTAAAAAATCTACTTTAAAAAAGAAAAGCTCAACTCCTAATCCCAAGTGGCGATCAGATTGGATCAACATTCTAACAAGAATTCTGTGCCTTTACATAAGTGTAAATATTATTTTCTTCTTTCTTATCATTTAAGCCTTTTTTGAAGTCATAAACTGCTCCCGTTATTATCAGCTCCTGAAGTAGACTGTTCCAAAAATTCACAGCTCTGATGTAAAAAAAGGTTTATCTCTTTCGGAGATTGATTTTTTTTCTTTTCCAAAGAGTAGGGCTTTTGTCTTTTAAACAGATTTTACCTTTCTATGACCTGGTGCCAAGAACTTATATGCATATTTCTGATCACAGTGTAATAATGCATTTTAAAGTGGTAACATTATGTCCCAGGTCCTCTAGTCCAGTTATATCATTATTTAACGCTTGCTTTTGTGACCATGGCTGTGTAAGAGCCTCTTAATTTTAAAAGGGCAGTTAGGAAAATTAGTCTTGTTCATTGAACAGGTGGTATCATGAGATTGTGTTGTTACTCACAGGGAGGGTGGAGGATGTTTGTTAATGACTAAAGGTACTGCCACACTAAACAATCCCGCTAGCGATCACGATAACGACGCATACTAATGCGATCGCTAGCGGGATTGTTTCTATATCGCTAGTAGCAGCCTAATTTAGCGATGTCGTTAAGGACGCTATCGCGGTTAGCGATCTCCTTAACGACTTTAGCGGTACAAAAGTACCGCTAAATCGCTAACAAAAGGTGCTACACTCAGCGATATATACTTACCAGCGGGGCGCCGACGATAAAAATAGGGTCCGGAACGATGAGAACGACGAGCGAGATCACAGCAGGATCTCAGCAGGGGCCACGTCGCTGGTAGATGCCGCACACAACAACATCGCTAACGGGATCGCTAAATAGTGACGCTTTTTAGCGATCTCATTAGCGATGTTGTTTAGTGTGGCATACCCTTAAGAGCCAACAATTTATAGCACTTGAATCTCAGCTTATCTCCATGAGTTGTCTGTCACTATGGACAGTATGACCCTGCCAATCTAGTAGACTCCAATCAGTGTTGATGGCATCAGACTGTGTAGGAATCACCACATTGAGAAGAATAATGCTAATTCCCAGAACTGGGATTTCATGGGTTGTGAAGTGAAAGGTGTTCTTTAACATATCTATATTTACATTTCTGCCCCCTAAAAATCTTGATTTATTGTGTGGTTGTTTGTCATAGTGGACTCCAACAGTAAAAACAATCTCCCCAAAGACATGTCAGGTTGAGCACTCCATTTCAATGTGCTAAATGACAACTTTCTCTTACAAGGGAAATGATGCAATCACTTGGAACGTGATATATACCACATTTTGTAAACGTTTCAGACAAACATTAGCTAAAATTCCCAATTTCAACTTATTTCTATCTAATGTGTGTGGGCAGTTTAGATGCAGCTGGTAGATTCTTTGATTCTTTTGTTTGGTACACTACATGTGCATATCATATGTATAATCTCATGTCATCTTGTCATCAAAGGCTTGGAGCCCAGTGTGAGAGCACCGAATCTGTTATGAGCCACTTGTACCCAGCCGTGTCACCTTCTGTCCGGGAATGCTATCTTCAGAGGGAGCCACTACTCTTTAGCTGTTCAGGACAAAGCACAAAGTTCCGCAGGCTGTGCCCATGTAGAGACTACCATCGTGGACAAATCGCTCTGTGCAAGCACTGCTCGTGATTCCATTGGTTGCCCGTTAAAGCCGATTACTGTCTCCATTAAACTTCCAACTACTGATCATACTGACTGCTGCATGTAGAGGTCCTACTGTACCTTTATAACTGAGTATACAGACTGGAATCTCTGCCCAGAGTTTTATGCTGCAGCATAAAGCAATAGTGAACATAATGTACACTCACACAACAACCAGTGTAATACTTCTTGGAGCCACGTAATTATCTCCATGCCCTCTTATGGTTTTTGATCAAGGGTCGTCTACATTTTTATAAGTAAAGCACAATGAAGATAAAACAAGACAACAGCAACGACCAATCAGTTGGAACAGAGCTGCAAGGTGTCAAGAAAGAATCATACATAAAGGGCATGCTCGAACTGCAATATTTTGGAACTACTCATAATAAATATGGTCTCGATGCCAGGTAGCATGGTACAGCCAGTGCCAACCCAATGACTTTTAGAAGGGATATCACTTCCATTTCTGAGCATTAACATTGTGACAATATGATTTTTTACAAGATAAAGAGAGAACACAAATACTATCATGTATTTGGGGATTTAAATTAATAAATCATTTGGACCAAATTTGAAGTTCATGAAAGTAATGTATTTTAAGCTACAGTGGCAGGAAATTGGTAGAGATATATGCACTTTTTTTCTGAAGCTGATACTTCCAATTAAACTGGAATTTGTTAAAAGGATCTGCGTGAGCAATAGGATTTCTTTCTTTCAAATATTTATGTTAATAAAGACTGAATTGGTGAAACAGAATTGATGTTGACTGATTTGAGATTAAAGGTGGACATCAAGTGAAACTGATTTAATGGGCTTCATGTATATCAAACTTGGCCTCATTGCCCCTTACCTTCATATTTCATTTGTCATAAAAAAAGACAATAAAAAACACTGTTTTTATTATATACTCAATAGAATTAAAAAACAACATATATATATAAGTAAATATAGTTCAAAGAACATTTAGTGCTTGCCCATCACTATTAACTATCAACTATTAACATTCACTATCTGCCATCTCCTTCACTTTCTCTTCCAGCTTAGTTCCTGGTGCCCACAGCCTCCTGCTTGAGGAAGTTCTTTTTCCTGCATCACGCCGGGTGACACAAATGGGGCTAGTCCTGCAGCCGGGTCTGCGTTGCCTGTGTCCGCACTGAAGCTGCAGCTGCCGGGTCTGATGCAATGTCCAGGGTTGAAGTAGCCAGTTGCTTCTTTGGCACCACCTCCATTTGCTTAGAAGCAACACGTTCCCACATGCACTTCTTCACGTTGAGGGCGTACCACCCCTTTTCGCCAACATGCTGGGTGAATGTCACCTGATACCCCATGGTGAGGGTGTCCCTCTAGGAGATGTGACTCCACGTCCCGGCGGGTTACAAAGAGTTCTGAGGGCATTCCAGGTTCCCTGATGAGTCCCCAGACCTTGTTTAGATTGAAGGAGACCACAGTGCCCTGCCTCAGCGGACCCCGGTCGGAAGGTCTGACTTTGCGGGCTTGGGCCATAACTTTCATGTTGTGCTCCTCCATCGCCCTCCACTGGGCCCTACGCTCCTGCTCCTCTGCCTCTAACTTCAGCACCTGTCGCCGGCAATAGTCCTCCATGCAGAAGGTCTCTGCCTGGTTTTCTCCTGCTTGGACCTCCTCCGGGAACCCCATCAAGTCTGTAAGTCTGTCCCCCGTGTGCTTCCAGCTGATCGCCTCCCTTTCGCCATGCACCACCAGGGGCAAAGGTTTGGGTAGCAGCAGATCCGCCAGCTCACCCTTAAGGTCTGCTATCCGGTCCCAGGCTATATCTTTTACTATCTGGCCAGGTTTTAGGGTTGGCGGTTGTTCTAAGGGTCCCACAAGGGTCTACTCCGCTACCAGGGCCATGTCTGTACCTGCTCCTCCTGTGACGGTCTTCTCCTCCTTCACCTCTGGGGTTGAGGATGCCAGTTGCGAGGCCATCCTCCGCCCGGTCACCCTTTCCAGTAGGGCCTCCTTCCATTTTGACACCGCAGCAAGCTGCGACTGCAGAAGTTGGTGGGTCAGCTCCTCTACCTCGACTCTGAGGAGCTCTGGGTCCACCGCAGGCAGCTGGTCTGGGGCTTCATCTCGCTGGCCGGGGAGTCCACTGCTTCCACCCCGCACACCCGAGACCTTTGACCACCGCTCGCCATATTGTCCACCGAGTTCGTTGCCTTCCTTCCTGCCGCACGCTTTCCCACGTGTTCCTTCTGCTCTTTCTCCTTTGTGGGCGGTTCCATTTCCTTTTCCCGCCACACCAGACCAGCAGGCAGATCCCCCTGGCCAACAGTCCAGTTCTTTTTGCATTGAAGTCTTTACACTTGGCGAGTACTGCATTTGCACTGCTTAACCACCCAGTCCACACAAGGTGCACAGGACCTGGGTTACTGGGTTGGTACATTCTGTTCATCATGCCAAGTTGAAGCACCCACCAGGGCCGTGGGGTACTCGGTAACGGTCCAGGCAGTTCTTAAAGGGGAAATCACGGCAGCAGTGACCCGGTCCGTGGCCCTGGGCATCCAATAAAAAGATTAAAAAAAGAAAGTAAAAGGGAATAGTTATAGGGGATTGAGTTTGTGATATAAGATGGCCGACGCTGCGATTCAGATCCACTGGGGCAGTTGGTGTAACAGAGATGCTACAGCTCTCCACGAGCTGAGCTAGGCCCCAGGGAATTATAGGGTTAAAGATGTTGGTAAAGGTTGTAGTGCAGGGTAGGTGACACAGTAAATTAATCTGAGGATACAGTCTTCACACTTTACTCACAGTTCCTTCAGGTTACAATCCCCAGCTGGGGTGCTGTGTCCTCCGGGTCGGTGGTCCAGCCAGCTCTCAGGTAGTTTGGGGTGCACTTTGCCAGAACTCCCTTCTGATGTTCCTTTCTCAGGCCGTCTCCCTGAGCTGGCTCATTCCCTCCTGCCCTGCACCTCACGCACAGTGTCCCAAGCCAGCAGTCTCAGATCCTTTCGGGCGCCTTGGGCGACGTCATCCTGGTACCCTCGATCCTATGTGGCTGCCTTTTCAGCGAATGTGTGTGGATATGGCTGTAGCACAAACAGTTACCACAGCCTCCGGTTTGCTAGCTGAGTCTTACAGATTCTCCACTAGTCTGGGGCCAGTCCCCTTACTGTGACCTGGTTCCTCCACCCCACTCCAGTCAGCGTCGATTCGGGCACTCAGTGTGGATTCCTAATTTCCCTGGCCTCTAGGACCCCTTCTTCCTTCTAGAAGCTTCTCTCCTCTACATTGCTCCTGTCAGTAGCTCCTCTCTCCTCCTCACCGACTGTTCTCCTTCCAACTGTCACACTGCCTTCCCACTCTAACTGGGATCCTCCCTAAGCCTGAGGTCATGTGATCTGTGTTGGATGCAAATATGCGAGCGCTGGGTAGTGCCCCCTCCTTACCCGAGAGCGGAGTACCACACCTCTGGCTGAGGTGCAGTACCTCTGTGGCGACTGGACCTTCAAGGGCGCCACACTATGGGGTGTGCATTGTACTATATGGAGGGCTATGGGATGTGCATTGTTCTATATGGGAGAACTATGGGATGTGCATTGTACTATACGAACGACTATGGGGTGTGCATTGTACTAGATGAGCAAAATGCTGCCTAGTGATTGGATTGTTTATGCCGGAACAAAAACCATTGTTCTCAGCAGCACATTGCTGGTGAAAACTGTAGATATGCTGCTGATAACATGATACTGTATGAGGGCAGATTGATCTACCAGTAATCGTTCTGTGCCCATCATTCTTCCTCAGGCAGTGTAAACAGGCCAGGGAAACAAGAGCTGAACGTCTTCAATACTGTGGATCAAGCTCGTTTAAAGGCCTGAACTCAGTGCATTAAAATATAGTTAAAATCTTTGTGTGATGGTTCAATATATTAGAGAAGAAATTACAGGTCTGTGGCAGCCAGAAATCTTACATGTTTTTAGGTGACCAAATATTTATTTTCCACCATAATTTGCAAAATAAATCTTGCCAAATCAGACAAGGTGATTTTCTGGATTTGTTTTCTCATTTTGACTCTCATAGTTGTGGTCTACCTATGATGTCAATTACAGGCCTCTCTCATCTTTTTAAGTGGGAGAACTTGCAAAATTGGTGTCTGACTAAATACTTTTTTTCCACACTGCATATATGCATGTATATATATACAGGGTGGGCCGTTTATATGGATACACCTAAATAAAATGGGAATAGTTGGTGATATCAACTTCCTCTTTGTGGCACATTAGTACATGTGAGGGGAAAACTTTTCAAGATGGGTGGTGACCATGGTGGCCATTTTGAAGTCGGCCATTTTGGATTCAACTTTATTTTTTTCATGGGAATAGGGTCATGAGACACATCAAATTTATTGATAAATTCACAAGAAAAACAATGGTGTGCTTGGTTTTAACGTAACTTTATTCTTTCATGAGTTATTTACAAGTTTATAACCACTTAGAAAATGTGTTCAAAGTGCTGCCCATTGTGTTGGATTGTCAATGCAACCCTCTTCTCCCACTCTTGACACACTGATAGCAACACCGCAGAAGAAATGCTAACCCAAGGCTTCCGGTATCCGTTGTTTCAGATGCTGCACATCTCGTATCTTCACAGCATAGACAATTACCTTCAGATGACCCCAAATGTAAACGTCTAATGGGGTCAGATCTGGAGACCTTGGTGGCCATATACTGTATATATATATAGATATATATATGTATATATATATATATACATATATATATATATACATATATATATCTATATATATATATACATATTTATATATAGATATATATGTATATATATATATATATACACACATACAGTATATATACTGTATATATATATATATATTAATTTTACATATTGCTATATTAAAAGACTCAGAATCTTGTAATTTTAACACTGGCCTCTAGGTCTTTTGCTAGACTCATATTTCCTGTTATTTACAAATTACTTTTCAGCAATCTCATTATCAAAACACCTTGTATACTGTAAATTACACAGACTCTATTATAATACGTGATGGCCACAGTTCACCTTTCGCCTAACTTCACAATGACCTTTGCTCAGATTACACATGCTCAGAGAACGCTTCTATACAAAAGATACAACTGTGGAAGTCTGTTGCTGCTAATGTGCCCCACAGAAAGTAGGAGTTTTAAATTTTGCTATGCAAATGTGAAAATTGCATGTTTTAACCTTTATACAGTGGACAGCAACTTCACCCCAGTAAAATCTGCTACTTTCCTGGGGTCCCAGGAGCAGGCGGCGGCTCCTATAATGAAGTGGTTGTCTGTAATAGGATAATGCTTTTACGTATTGTGAGACAGTGAAGGAATATGTGGTGAATGAGGTGTATATTTCACCTAAGTACCTTGCTGACTGGTATGAGCGAAATGTGTGGCTTTGTAAACCTGGTGGTAAAGAAAGGTCACTACACCTGCCATTCAGTACACGCTTGCAGCTCAGACCTGAATCCACTCAGGTGTTGATTAGGAAGCCAGAAGTAGGTGCTTGGGAGCACAGTCAGGGAGCTCATTCAGTCTGGACAAGGGGTCTAGGCACAGAAGGTGTCTCCAAGAGTGTGGGAGCTGTCTTTAGCCCGGACACAGGGAGGTGTCCTGGCACAAGGAAGCAGTCTCTAAGAGTGTGAGCTATCTCAGTCTGGGTGCAGGAAGTACCCCGGACACAGGAGTAGTCGCAGTGAGAATCCGTGCGAATAGCGACTGAATAGGAGGTGACCTCTCTCAAGTCTGGACATTGGAGTTGCCTTCGGACATAAAGAGGAGTGTCTGTGAAACTCCATACTGGTAACACATGTGATATGTGTTGTTTTGGGCACAGACTGGTAGAGTCTGGGTCCCGGATAGAGAGGGCCATCTATCTAAGTGTAATTTAGTGGCTAGACAAGCCCAGGTTTTCTGTTTATGATTTGTTTTTATCTGTGTGCTGTGGACTTTAATAAAACTGGTTGCGGCCAGTTTTCACCAAACTGCTGTCTGAATGAACTGTTTCCGTGCCATTCTGTCTACCCAGACAGCGATCCTAGAGCTAAACCCCCCGGAAAGGCTACAATTGGCGGGGAATGCTGGGGCAGCGCAGGGCCTGATACAGTTAGTGCTGGAGTGTGCGTGCGGCACAGTGGCGAGAGACAGCATTAAAGGTGAAGTCTATTGAAATAGCAGCAGAAAAAAAAAAAGTGTGTCAGCAGAAACGTCTGTTTGGAGCAGTCTTAAAGAGACAGTAGCCCTAATAGACTTTGCAAAGAAAAAAAAAAAAAAAGTGTGTTTGCACAGCAAAGTTGAACTTGTTGTGGAAAAGACTGTGAAGTGTGCAGCAGCAAAGGAGAAATGTCTATTGGAGAAGTCTTAAAGAGACAGTGGCCCTAATAGAGTTTGTAGAAAAAAAAAAAAAAAAAAAAAAATTGTCTGCACAGCAGAGCTGAATTTTTCTATGGAAAAGACTGTAGAGTGTGTATGTCTTGAGTGAAGACTGCCGTTGTTGAGACAGAGAAGTCTGACAGCATGGATGACAGCAGGGAGGCGCTGTCTGAACAAATGGCGCAAGTTAATATGCAACATAAGACTGCTGTGATTGAGACAGATGAGTCCGGCAGTATGGAGGAGCTCATTGAGTGCCTGGCCCAGGCCCGGCGAAGCATGCAGCAGAGCATGGAGCAGCAGCACCTGCAGCACCAGCAGCGCATGCAGCAGGCCCAGCAGCAATTCCTGCAGCAGCAGCAGGAGAATAACCGGTTATTTGTTGAGCAGATGACAGCACCAAAAAAGGATTTCGGTGCCGCGTCCCGAAGTAATGTTGTGAAGGCACCGGCGTTGTCCGCTATAAAGAAGGCGGTAAGACGGTCCTTGAGAAAAATGACACCTCGTGATGATGTGGAGGTATATCTTACTAGGTTTGAGAGACTGGCAGAGAAGGAGAATCTGCCACTATCTGAATGGGCCATGGCGGTCGTACCCTATCTGATTGGGGAACCCCAAAAAGTCTGGGCTGACCTGAGCAAGCAGGACAGCGAAGACTATGCCAAGTTGAAAGCGGCGATTCTTACCCGGCTGGGTGTTACGGTTGCAGCCCGTGCCAGAAGAGTCCATGACTGGAGATACAGTTGGGAGTCTGCAGTCAGCAGGCCTGATTATGGAGTTGAAAAGGTGATAGTGGACCGCTACACCCAAGCACGTCCTCCTGAGGTACAGCCGTCTGAGAGGTCGTCACTTCGGAGTTCCCGGACACTGAACTGTCGCGGTAAGAGCGTTCCAGCTGTTGGGGACATGGGGTATGCTGATAAGCGGGTTCAGGCCCGAGGGGACATGTGGGTGGGAGAGGTGTGATGGACAGTGTTGGAGCTGGCGTGAAATTGCAGCCAACTGTCCAATAGAGGGGGAGCCTATGTGTTGTGATGTTGGCAGATCCTCTCTCCCTGCGCAGAGCCTGTGTGTGTGTCCACCTCAGCCGAAGAGGACTGGACCACAGGGGTCCCCGGTGGTTGTAAGTGACTGCCCAGCACAGGCCCTCTTGGACTCAGAGAGTCCAGTGACTTCCGTATGTGACAGCCTGAGTGATAGGGACTTCATCCCTGATAAGCACCTGAGTGTGGTGTACATCCATGAAGACACCAAAGTCTACCCAGAGACTGCCGTGGACTTGGTCCCCAAACTCGGGGAGGTTTCATATGAAGTGGGGGTAGTGAAGACCCTGGTGCACCCCGTTATATGGGGTAATGACTTTCCCCGGTCTAAGGATCTCTGGGGGAAAAATGTTTCTGATGGACAGTGTGATGAAGCTCCTACTGAGGGTGCGCAGTCCCGAGGGGCGGAACACAATGCTAGTGGGCCGTTAAACTTATGTGATAATGATGATGACCATGATAATAATGATAATGATGATCATGATAATGATGATGACCGTGATAAAGATGACATTTCTTTGCAGGTGATGTTGGGAGACGAGGATGGTGGTTCTCGGGAACCGAGTGTCCCTGACCTGCCTGGCTCCTGTGACAATTTTGGGAGTGAGCCGGTGCGAGACCCCACTCTTAAAACGGCACAGGAGAATGTAATTGTTCTGAATGAGGTTCCCCAAGAGCCTGGCTCTGAGGAAAGGTTTCCTCATGCTGCCATGAACAATAACCTATTGTATAGGGACACTGAAGTCCAGGGAGAGGTCGTGAGTCAGCTCCTGGTACCTGAGCTATATGGAAGTATAGTGCTGGGGTTATCACATAGTCACATACTTGAGGGACCACCTGAGGGAAACCAGGGACCAGATGGTGAAGTTAATGTTGTGGATGACATGTTAACTAAGGTTCCAGATCAAGATGTGAATGAGAATGAATTGTATAACCCTGACAGTGAGCCGGATGTGGATGAGAATGAATTGTATAACCCTGACAGTGAGCAGGATGTGAATGAGAATAAATTGTATAACCCTGAAAGTGAGCCAGATGTGGCTGAGAAAAGGGGGTCAGACAGGGATAGTGGTGGTGATAGTGAGTCATCTGATGACAATAAAGCAACCAGTGCAAGTGAGGAAAGCATGGTAGCAGAGGAGATTGAGAGTCCTGAGAGGAAGGCTGAGGCTGACCTTGCAGTCGGACGGAGGATGGCATCTGAAGATGTTGTACAGTTGGCCGGTTCCCTGGCGAAGACTAAGGTGAAAGACAGGACTCTGAAACTGAACACAGCACAAGTGGATGCTGTTGAAAATGAGAAGTTATCAATGTATGGTGTGGATCTGCATCAGGCCAAGGACTCTGAAGGTGATGCTGCAGAGGTGGAGAAAGCCATGGAAGTGGTGGACACCAGGCCAGGTGCCTCACCAGAGGCTGATGTCTCAAGTGAAGCTGTGAGGAACAAGACTGAAGATGTGGGGAATGACTCTGCCCCGGAATATGTTTCTGCCGGAGACAGCGGCGTGGACGGTGTACTGTCCGGATCCGTGGCTGCGACTCGCGAAGCTCAGGCCGGAAATTCGGCGCCCGGTGCGCCATCGGAGTTCCCGAGCGACCCAAAGGATCTGGATAAATCCCAAGATGAGATTTTGAGACCTCGGGTTGGCCTTGGTGAGCTCAGGAGCATTTTCATGGAGTCTACACTTGAACCACGTCCCAGTGAGTGGGAGGGGCGATGTGTCGCTCCGTTGCCGCTGCAGATACACGGGAGCTCAGATGGGATGCAGAACGTGGTGGAAAAGAAGACTGATGGTAGGGCTTCTGAGCATGTCCTACCAGAAGAGCCTGAAGAAGGGGCCAAAGACGTAAAGGACGTCCAACAACTACAGGAGAAGATGCGTAGCCATGAGGATCTCCTGGAGAAAGAAGTAAGAGCTCTGAGTCTTATGCAAAGTGAGCCTGTACCAGAAGAGGATAAATTATGTGTACCGACCAAGAAAAACGATCAGCTCCCTCTACAGTGCCAATCGTTTGAACAGTGTGGCTCGGAATGGTCAGAAACCATGACAGAGGCGCTTGGGTTCTGTGAGGTAGAATTTATGAATCAACTGATATTTAAGAAAGTAGATGTGCTAAAGAAAGTTCAGGGGGAATTAGAGAAAACCCCTATACCTCCTGTGACAGTTGGTGACACAGGGTCAGTGCCCCAAAAACAGGAGGTACGAAAGTTTCTGAGGAAGAATCAGCAGAGCTGTTCTGACGTGCCTGGTCGTACTTATCTGGTGAGCCACTATACCGAGACTGAGGCTGGCACTAAAGTCAAGATGAAACGGTGCAGGATACCCGAGGCCCGCAGAGAGTATAGGCCTGGGAGGGTACAGGGTAGTGCGGATGCTTCAGATGAAGAGAAAACTGATGTTGGCTATGACAGTGGTGAGGATGAAGCTGATGAGGGCCATGACTGGTCCAGAGTTCACTGTCTCTGTTGGATTGTTGACCAGCCCTCCGGTCTGGATGACCAGCCCTCCGGTCTGGAGAAGAGGGAGGGGATATGTGAGACAGTGAAGGAATATGTGGTGAATGAGGTGTATATTTCACCTAAGTACCTTGCTGACTGGTATGAGCGAAATGTGTGGCTTTGTAAACCTGGTGGTAAAGAAAGGTCACTACACCTGCCATTCAGTACACGCTTGCAGCTCAGACCTGAATCCACTCAGGTGTTGATTAGGAAGCCAGAAGTAGGTGCTTGGGAGCACAGTCAGGGAGCTCATTCAGTCTGGACAAGGGGTCTAGGCACAGAAGGTGTCTCCAAGAGTGTGGGAGCTGTCTTTAGCCCGGACACAGGGAGGTGTCCTGGCACAAGGAAGCAGTCTCTAAGAGTGTGAGCTATCTCAGTCTGGGTGCAGGAAGTACCCCGGACACAGGAGTAGTCACAGTGAGAATCCGTGCGAATAGCGACTGAATAGGAGGTGACCTCTCTCAAGTCTGGACATTGGAGTTGCCTTCGGACATAAAGAGGAGTGTCTGTGAAACTCCATACTGGTAACATATGTGATATGTGTTGTTTTGGGCACAGACTGGTAGAGTCTGGGTCCCGGATAGAGAGGGCCATCTATCTAAGTGTAATTTAGTGGCTAGACAAGCCCAGGTTTTCTGTTTATGATTTGTTTTTATCTGTGTGCTGTGGACTTTAATAAAACTGGTTGCGGCCAGTTTTCACCAAACTGCTGTCTGAATGAACTGTTTCCGTGCCATTCTGTCTACCCAGACAGCGATCCTAGAGCTAAACCCCCCGGAAAGGCTACAGTATTTTAAGTACCAGTAAGCTATCATAGGTGCAGCTTATGGTGCTGTTCATAGCGGCCTTGTATGTAAAGGGCCTCACCACCATCCACCAGAGAAATTATCATACCATTGAAAGACTAGCTAGAAAAAACTTTTATGATAAACATATGGACCCATATTTCTTGCACAGGTCTCTGCATTATCTATATTTATACTTTTAACTGCTAAGTTTAAAAAGATAGCACATGGCATCACTATATATGGTAGAGATGTCTTTTTTTTTTTTTAAAGGGAACATGACAGATGATACATGCTGCCCAATCCATGGATCGATTTCACAATGTATGACTATTTCATATTGAAGAATAAACCAGACATTCCAAAACTATTTGTAAGTGGTCAAAATTGAGCTATTGATGGTAACTTGACAGCTGATGCATACTGCTCGATCCACAAGCAGCATGTGAGAGACACTGGCTGTATGAACTCAGACAGGTATGTTTTACTCAACACTGAGTTTTTTCACAGAAAAACATAGTTTAAAATTCACTGAAGACCAAGCCGCATGGGGGACTAGACGGAAAGGCAGATCCCAAATCCGTAGTGCCTTTTCTCTGCCTGCTCCCTTGAGTGACAAGGTCTCTCGTTGCATGCGTGCGTAGAGAGACCTGTCAATCATTGGCAGCGGGCACAAAGAAGCAGCCGGGGACCCAGCGGATTCTAAACTGTTTTTCTCTGAAATGCCGCATCAAACATACCTGGCTGAACTAACACAACCAGTGTTTGATACATGTAGCCTGTGGATCGAGCAGCATGTATCAGCTGTCAAATTCCCATTAATAGATCATTTTTAACACCTTACAAATAGTTTTGGAATATCTGATTTATCCTCTAGTATGAAATAGTCAAACACTGTGGAAATTTGGAGAATATCAATTTACATTATTTCGATTTGGTATTTAATGCATCACTCTGCATAATATCTAAACACGTGGGTTGTGTCCCTACAGATCTCAGTCTACTGTTCCCTTATTTAACAAAACAGACCTTGTCTCTTTATGAAATATTGATCAAGGTACAGAACACCAGCAGGAATCAAAGTTTGATATATGTTGCTACTCTGTGGATTGCAAAAATTCCTGTCCTTGAGGTTTAAGACAGATTAAGCATCAATAAACATATGCATTTGCCATAACCTCAAGTAAGGTAAGACATTGCAGTGTCTAATAATATATGCCTTCAAATGATAATTTGATTTTCAGTAGAACTGTGACACTACTAATTTATTTTCTTAAAGCTTGTTATTAATTAATGAAATATGTCTATAACCTGTTAATGTAATTGTTTGGTTTTATTCTATGTAAAGTAAGCTTAAAGGTGTAGTCTCAAGATTGAAAGTTATTGATTATCCAAGAGGCAGTGGATAACTTCCCCATTGTTGTGGGTCCGACCGCTGGGTACCTGATCAATCCCAAGAACCGGGGCTTTGAAGAGAGTCCCATGTCAATGGAGCTGTGGTTGATCATATTTACTGCGGGTCAATTCATTCGTAGTGGGATTGCCGGAAATAATCAAGCACTGCACTCATCTGGCCTATGGCTCTCCCATAAGAGTAGATAGAGCAGTAGTGATTGTGAAGAACTGCACCTTGCCTAACGTCACAATACATCGGGGGTCACATGGTACGGTCTCCCTACTTTCCCCAACGTGATGTTCCCCTGGTGCTATGTATTGTCAGCTTGGCACAGTTTTACACAGCCACATGGGAGGTGTGTGGTGCCAGCTGTTTCTGGTTTCTTCTAACATGTTACAATGGCGTGACCTCGCTTAGAAGAAAACAGTGGACCACAGTCTTGCACAAGCATTAAACCTTTGGCTGTTCACTCCTTTTCTTGCCCCCGGGATGGTCCTAGCTTCCCTCCCCTTGGGTCTGGTAGCTGAAATTCCAAAACCTATGATGGATCATAACTTCTCAATGGAAGGTCATAGGGAATTGGATTTGGCACCATCCGATCGGGCTGGGCCCCTTTTACACTTGGAGACCAAATACGGCTTCACTTCCTGTCTTCTACTAGCTGCTCTACGTAACTCTCCACTTCGGGGTGCTAAAATGGGTAGAGACTCCGGTGGACGTTCATCTTGTTCCAGAGATCTTGAAAATGTAACTGGTATATGACTAGGTCATACAATAACTCCATAACATCTTATGAAATTATAGCTCCCATCCATCTGGGGGGATTCTTTGAAGCAGTTAAGCAGCTTTGGCTCACAGCAGGGGTTCATCCTGCCAGAAAGTTATTGATTACAGCTAGGCTGCAAGGGATGTGAGTTTTTCTGCTTGAAGCTTTTGAAGCTGGACTACCTGCTAAGCCTGGTCACCTGTCTCAACTTCACATTAAAAAGTAGGTCTATAATTTTGGACCGGATATGATACAGCTGATTGGCATGCAATTATATCCCCAAATTCTTCACAGTGATCATGAATGATTACTCTTTTTGCTAGTTAATTAACAACATTTCCCACGTGTCTACTTTACAAAAGCACAGTTTTTGAAACATTTTTTTGTTAGGAAGGTTTTGTTTCTCATTTTTGCAACAAAATTTACAAAACAATTTTTATTAGGGACCACATCACATTTGAAGTGACTTTGAGGGACCTATATGACAGAGAATACCCAAAAATGACACCATTCTAAAAAACTGAAAACTTTTTTCACAAAATTTTTACTTTAGACCCCAATTTTTTTTCTTTTCACAAGGGTAACAGGAAAAATGAACCCCAAAATCTGTTGTGCAATTTCTCCTGAGCATGCCTATATCCCATATATGGGGAAAAACCACTGTTTGGGCACACAGCAGAGCTCAGAAGGGAAGGAGCGCTGGAATAAATAGCGGACTCCAAGTCGCGTTTGGAGAGCCACTGATGTGCCTAAACAGTGGAAACCGCTCACAAGTGACCCCATTTTGGAAACTAGTGTCCTCATGGAACTTATCTAGATGTGTGGTGAGCACCATGAACCCCCAAGTGCTTCATGGAGTTTATAAAGTTGAGCTGGGAAAGTAAAAAAAATCAATTTTTTCCCACCAAAATGTTCTTTCAGCCCTTTTTTTATTTTCATAAGGGTAACAGGAGAAAATGTGCCATACAATTTGTTGTGCGATTTCTAATGAGTATGCAAGATAAGCAATATGTTGCGTAAAACTACTATTTTGGCGCACAGCATTGATCAGAAGGGAAGGAGCGCCATTTGACTTTTTGAATGCCAAATTTGCTGGAATTATTAGTGGATGCCATGTTAGGTTTGAAGAGCCCCTGATGTGCCTAAAGAGTGGAAACCCCCACAAGTGAACCCATTTTAGAAACCAAACCCCTCATGGAACTTTTCTATATGTGTGGTGAGCACCTTGATCTTCCAGGTACTTCATAGAAGTTTATAATGTTGAGCCGTGAAAATAAAAAAAATCACATTTTACCACCAAAATTTTCTTTCAGACCCAATTTTTTTCAAAAGAGTAACATTAGAAAATTTACCCCAAAATTTGTTGTGCAATTTCTCCTGAGTATGCTGATATCCTGTATGTGGGGGAAAACTACTGTTTGGGAGCAGGGCTCAGAAAGGATGAAATGACGTTTTGTAACGCAGATTTTGATGGAATGCTCTGCGGGTGTCATGTCGCGTTTGGAGAGCCCCTGACGTGCATAAATGGTAGAAACCCCCACAAATGACCCAATTTTGAAAATTAGACCTCTCAAGGAATTTATCTAGATGTTTGGTGAGCACTTTGAACATACAGGTGCTTCACAGAAGTTTATAACGTTGAGCCATGAAAATGAAAAAAATCTCATTTTTTCCACAAAAATGTTCTTTTAGCCCTAAGTTTTTTATTTTCACAAGGGTAACATGAGAAAATGAACCCCAAAAAATTGTTGTGCAATTTCTCCTGAGTACGTCGATATCCCATATGTGGTCAAAAACTACCTTTGAGGCACAGTGCAAGGGTCAGAAGATCCATATTGATCCATATTGGAGTTCAGATTTTGCTGGACTGGTTTGAGTGTGCTATGTCACATTGGCAGAGCCCCTTTAGATGCCAGAATAGCATAACCCCTTGTAAGTGATCCTATTTTACAAACTACACCTCTCAATGATTTAATCTAGGGGTGCAGTGATGATATTGACATTTATACCATTGGGCAGTGAAGAAAAAATAATAACATTTTAACCACTAAAATATTGTTTTAGCCCCAGATATTACATTTTCACAGATGGGAAATTGGTAAAAATAGCACTAAAATTTGTCCAACAATTTCTGCTGAATGTAGAAATATTCCATATGCATATGTGGCTGTACTGTGCTGCTCAGCCACACGGCGAGACTTGGTAGAGATGGAGTGTTATTTGCCCAGGAGTGCAGATTTTGCTAGAATAGTTTTCAGATTTCATATACAGAACCCCAAAGTGGTAGAAGAGCAGATTCCCCACTCAGTTGACCCCATTTTGGAATTTATGTGAGTTTAGGTACAGGTTAGTGACGATTTAACTCCATGGGTGTTTTCCAGAAACAAGCAGCAGTGGATGTTGCTGACTGAAAATTGTAAACTGCTATTGCAGTGCCCAGTATGTTGTAGTCACCAGTACCTTGTAGTGCCCAGTGCAATGTGGTGCCCAGCTCATGCTTCTAGAGAAATGCACCCCTAAATTAGGTGGTCTGTCATTGCTACAGAAATGGCAAACATGTGGACACTAAATGTTGTATAGACACACTGTGGAGCTCAAAATGGAGGAGGGCGTTTGGATATGGGAGTGTAGAATTTCTTGAATTTCTTTAGGGGGCAAGGAGGTATAGCTCTTTAACAGAGCCTTTGTACTTCCAGTAACCTGGAAGCTCCCTATATTTCCATTGACAGATGATGGACCTGAATGGGGACTTGCATTTCATGTTAATTGATTTGAAGCTTTTGTTGGGAACATTTTTCATAACATTTGGGATCACATTTATCCGGCGCTCTATGCTGAGCACTTACATTGGAGTTTACATGATCACAGGACAGACTGCCACCACAGTGCCTCCATCTGCCTAAGGAATTTTATAGGGAATTTTCAGCCTGGGGTTCTGCCTGAATCACGTATTTCATAGATTTACATGGAAATCCTGATGTAAGTGCTCAGTGCAGAGCGCAGGATAAATGTGAGCTGAGCCTTACTGCGATCTTTGGAAGGCAGAATTAGAAAAATCAACAGACGTTGAAGAATTGGTTCTATTAATTTTTTACGCTGTTCCTTGTGTGGTATCAGTGATTAGATGACTTTATTCTTCGGGTGGGTGTGAATACAGAGATACCAGATTTATATCTTTTTTATGTTTGGTTGCTGTCACACACTAAAAAATGCTTTTTATTGCTAAAACAAGTTTTTACATCGCCATATTTTGATAGCTATACTTTTTCCTTATTTCTGTTGTAGTGTCTTGTGATTGCTTGTTTTTTGTGGGACGAGTTTACTTTTTAACAGGTACCATTTTCAGGCACATGACATTTTTTGATCGCTTTCTATTCTGATTTTTGTGAGGCAAAATTATCAAAAACCAGCAAGTCAAGAACTGTTTTTTTTATGCTGTTCCGCGGGTGGTAAAATTAATAAGGCAACCTTATTCTTCGGGTCAGTACGATTACAGCAATATCACATTTATATCTTTTTTTTATGTTTTGGCGCTTTCACACAATACAAATATAAAAAATAATTAGTTTTGCACCTATATAACTTTCTTAGATTTTCGCTGACTGATCTGTAAGTCGGCTTGTTTTTTGCGGAATGAGATGCTATTTTCAGAGATACCATTTTTATTTACATTTGTCTTCTTGATCGCATATTATCCCAACTTTTGTTTGGTGGTATGATGATAAAGCATTGCTTTTTGCCTCATTTTTTTATTTATTTTTTTAACGATGTTCACTGAAGTGGTTAACAAGGGGGACTGATTTATAGGGCGGGTCATTCTGGACGCGGCGATAACAAATATGTGTACTTTTTTGTATTTTTACTTTTACATAAATAAATTTATTGGATTAATATTTTTTCTGTGATTTTTTAAAAAATGTTTGCAGAGTATTAGATCAACGATCAGACATGCAGGAAGGAGCCATATCAACTCTTTCTCTGAGCAATAGCTGATAGGCTACCATCCCTGCGTGACCCTCTGCCATCTTTCGGTCCAGGGTCACCATGGAGACCATTGGCACAACGAGATCGCGTTGTGCTGATAGGAGCACAGAGGGAGCGCCCTCCCTTTACAATGCCCCGTGATGTTGCTGTCACTATTGACAGCAGGATCAGAGGGGTTAAACAGCCGAGTTTGCTGCTAACACCGATCGTGGGCGTTGCTGCAGTGTGTCAGTACTCATTTAGAGCTGACACCAGCACTTAATCGCAGTGGTGCTCATATATATGGTAATTTACAGGATCGCAGCTCCTGCAGCTTTGTATATATACGAAGAATGTTGGGAAGGGGTTAAATTGCTGGATAATTCTACACATGGTGTATTCTAATTCTTCTCTTTGTTTGAACTGTGGTCTTCCACCTCTGCATGTGACTAAAACACACCACAGTGTTTACTCCTCCATGATATGGTGGTATTCTGATCTGGGCACGAAGGGGCAATCATCTCTGTGTGTAACAATTATGTGGGTACTATGGAATCTGATTGTGTGGGACAAAATTAGTCTGAGACCAAAGCTGAGAATAATAAGTGTGTTTAACAAAGCAAGAAGTAGAACATAAACTGAGACTTTCCTGCAATTGTAACGAAGTCCACAGCACAAAACAGAAATGTCCAGCAAACCTAGTAGCGGGGCGCGACCGCTAATACCAACAAGTCCAGCAGTAATATGCGGCAAGAGTGCGACCCGCACTTATACGTGGAAGTCCATCAGTAGTATGCAGCAAGAGTGCGACCCGCACTAATACGTGGAAGTCCAGCAGTAGTATGCAGCAAGAGTGTGACCGGCACTTATATGCGGAAGTCTAGCAGTAATAAGAAGCAAGAGTGTGACTGGCACTTATACGTGGAAGTCCAGAACCATGCAGATAAAGGAGATGACACCTTTCATGCTATTTAAGTCCCGACCTGGACTTAAATAGCATGACAGACAGGAAATTCCAGGACAGGGCGAAGTAACAGACTCCATCTTGGACAAGGGCAAAACAGGCTCCATGAAACATCCAGAATCCTTACACTGTGCTCTGTATATACTTACATTCTCAGTCATCTCTTTTCTTGAAGTGTGTATCCCACAGGATTTGAACTCTCAACCTGTAGCATTGGAGGCAGCAGAAGTAGCTTTGAGCCACAGGCTATTCTGTCAACTCTGAAATATTTTTCTGTACTTGATGTGTATTGTGCTCTTCAATATCTCTGTATGTCAGTGCATTTCTATGTACCTGTATTCTAGGGTTAAAGGGAACCTGTCACCAGTTTAGTCATATAACAACTAAAACTGTTAGGCTGGGATCACACATGCGAGAAACACGGCCGAGTCTCGCATGTGAATTCCCAGCACTGGCGTCGGCACTCGGGAGTGGAGTGTGCGGCTGCATGTATGGAATGGAAAGGCCCAAAACCACACTTATCGGACCGGACTAACCCGATTTCCATACAACGAGGGAGAACTTAAAAAGGTTTTCGGGGTTGTACAGAGGGAGTCAGGGGGTTATATAAGCATTTATGGAATATATTACAGGTGCTGAATAAGGTCATAGCTTTAGTTGTCAAATGACAAAACTAGTGACAGGTTCCCTTTAAAATAAAAGTCAGAGATTTTTCTCTTACAATAAAATTACAAAAAAATGGAAAACAATTACAATTATGACATTTCAATGCACCCTTTTATAAACAGTAAATATCACAAATCATCAAGTAACACAGACATTTTTTAATGTTTACCCCTTTACCCTTGAACCAGTTTTCACTTTCCTGACCAGGCCAAATTTTACAATTCTTACCAGTGTCACTTTATTGGGTAATAACTCTGGAATGCTTCAATGTATCCCATATGCAAATTGCCTCTTCAAACAAAGAGGACTTGTACTCTATAGCGCCACCTATTGGAAGTAGCGATCCTACAAGTCACAATCAACCCTTTAACGAGTCTTGTAATATGACTTAGGATAAAAGCCAAATCAGAATCTCCATTTGCAGACACGGTGTTTCGGACTATTGGTCCTAGTCAGTGCAAAGTAGGAGAGATCTGATTTGGCTAGATGAGAGGCTCTAGACTAAGGTCTAGGGGGTAAGGTTTCTCCTTGTGGAGAGTGACATACCAGCTCTGGCGTGTCGAGGTAAGGAGGCTTATTCGCCGTGCAATGCTCCTCTGGGAAATTTTAATATGCAAATTGCCTCTTCAAACAAAGAGGACTTGTACTCTATAGCGCCACCTATTGGAAGTAGCGATCCTACAAGTCACAATCAACCCTTTAACGAGTCTTGTAATATGACTTAGGATAAAAGCCAAATCAGAATCTCCATTTGCAGACACGGTGTTTCGGACTATTGGTCCTCATCAGTGCAAAGTAGGAGATATCTGATTTGGCTAGAGAGAGGCTCTGGACTAAGGTCTAGGGGGTAAGGTTTCTCCTTGTGGAGAGTGACATACCAGCTCTGGCGTGTCGAGGTAAGGAGGCTTATTCGCAATGCAATGCTCCTCTGGGAAATTTTAATATGCAAATTGCCTCTTCAAACAAAGAGGACTTGTACTCTATAGCGCCACCTATTGGAAGTAGCGATCCTACAAGTCACAATCAACCCTTTAACGAGTCTTGTAATATGACTTAGGATAAAAGCCAAATCAGAATCTCCATTTGCAGACACGGTGTTTCGGACTATAAAATTTCCCAGAGGAGCATTGCACGGCGAATAAGCCTCCTTACCTCGACACGCCAGAGCTGGTATGTCACTCTCCACAAGGAGAAACCTTACCCCCTAGACCTTAGTCCAGAGCCTCTCATCTAGCCAAATCAGATATCTCCTACTTTGCACTGACGAGGACCAATAGTCCGAAACACCGTGTCTGCAAATGGAGATTCTGATTTGGCTTTTATCCTAAGTCATATTACAAGACTCGTTAAAGGGTTGATTGTGACTTGTAGGATCGCTACTTCCAATAGGTGGCGCTATAGAGTACAAGTCCTCTTTGTTTGAAGAGGCAATTTGCATATTAAAATTTCCCAGAGGAGCATTGCATGGCGAATAAGCCTCCTTACCTCGACACGCCAGAGCTGGTATGTCACTCTCCACAAGGAGAAACCTTACCCCCTAGACCTTAGTCCAGAGCCTCTCATCTAGCCAAATCAGATATCTCCTACTTTGCACTGACGAGGACCAATAGTCCGAAACACCGTGTCTGCAAATGGAGATTCTGATTTGGCTTTTATCCTAAGTCATATTACAAGACTCGTTAAAGGGTTGATTGTGACTTGTAGGATCGCTACTTCCAATAGGTGGCGCTATAGAGTACAAGTCCTCTTTGTTTGAAGAGGCAATTTGCATATTAAAATTTCCCAGAGGGAGCATTGCACGGCGAATAAGCCTCCTTAGCTCGACACGCCAGAGCTGGTATGTCACTCTCCACAAGGAGAAACCTTACCCCCTAGACCTCAATGTATCCCACTCATTCTGAGATTGTTATTTTTAAGACACATTCTACTTCATGTCAGTGGTAAACTTATTTTTTTGTATTTATTTGTGACAATATTGGAATTCTGATGCAAATTTTGAAAATGTCGCAATTTTCAAACTTTGAATTTTTATGCCTTGTCACCAGAAATAAAGTTATTAACTTGCAGATATGCGGTTAATCTGCAATAGGGTTAGGTTAATAGCGTTAATCTGCTGTCCGTGCCTGCACACAGCCAAATGTAGTGGGGAGAAAATTAACTTTATTTCCCCCCAGCATTCGGTTTTCACTCATGGATGCAGGGTCGCCGCTGGTTCAGTCATCGCTCTGAGTATACAGTGGAAAGATTAGAAGGTACAGTACTGCGCAGCCACACGACTAGACTCAGAAAGGAAGGAGCACTATTTGATTATTTTGAACAAATTATCATAGAATAGCTGACGTACTCCATATACAGAGCTCTAATGTACCAGAAGAGAGAAATTCCCTCTCAAGTGACCCAATTTTGGTATTTACAACCCTCTGTGAATTTATCCACAGATGTAGTGAGGATTTTGACTCCATGTACAGTGTCCATTTTAGGACATGATCATCTATCAAAGTCAAACATGAGTAATATTCTGTCTGATACCCGAGTTTGAAGCCTGACCCTGATACCTGACCCTGATACCTGACCTGATACCTGATTCTGATACCTGATACCTGATACCTGACTCTGATACCTGACCCTGATACCTGACTCTGAATACTCGTCGTAACCCTGCCCCATCTTACACATCCCCATTTTAAGTCATTTGGAGCTCTTTTTAAGTAATTTTTTTGACGATCAGCCTCCGGAGGGTGCCCTGATCCTAACGCAAACACATAAAATTCCATCTGTGATGACAAAGTCACTCTTACCCCGTTTTTTGAAGTCTTTTTTCATTTCAGCGTAATTTAAATGTGTGCGTTAGCATCAGCTAAGGATTCCTCAGATTTTCCTGCAAAAAACGCATGCATTTTTTAAAAAAAGTCACTCTGACTCTGTTTTTTGGGGTCTGTTTTCATCGCAGTGGAACTTAAATGTGTGCGTTAGCATCAGCTAAGGATTCCTTAGATATTCCCACAAAAAACGGGAAAACGCATATGCGTTTTTTGCGGGAAAATCTGAGAAATCCTTAGCTGATGCTAACGCACACATTTAAATTCCGCTGTGATGAAAAAATACCCCAAAAAACAGGGTCAAAGTGACTTTTTGAAAGAAAATGTATGCGTTTTTTGCGGGAAATTCTGAGGAATCCTTAGCTGATGCTAATGCACACATTTAAATTCCGCTGCAACAAAAAAATACCCCGAAAAACAGGTTCCAAGTGACTTTTTTACAGAAATGTATGCTTTTTTTGCGGGAAAATCTGAGGAATCCTTATCTGATGCTAACGCACACATTTAAATTCCGCTGCGACGAAAAAAGACCCCCAAAAACGGGGTCAGAGAGACTTTTTCGTCACAGATGGAATTTTATGTGTTTGGTTAGGATCAGGGCAGCGTCTGTAGGCTGATGGTCCAAATAAATACTTAAAAAGAGCTCCAAATGACTTAAAGCGGGGACGTGTAAGATGGGGGCGGGTTACGATATCAAGTCAGGTATCAGGGTCAGGTATCAGGGTCAGGTATCAGGTCAGGTATCAGGGTCAGTGTCAGTATCAGGTATGTCAGTATCAGGTCAGGTATCAGGGTCAGGTATCAGGGTCAGGTATCAGGGTCAGGTATCAGAGTCAGGTATCAGAGTCAGTTATCAGGGTCAGGTATCAGACTCAAGTATCAGATCAGTATCAGACAGAGTGTTTCTGATGTTTGACTTTGATATATGATCATGTCCTAAAATGGACACTGTATCCATAGGTGTTTTACAGATACAAGCAGCAGTGGATGTTGCCAAAGGAAAATTGCAAATCTGCCAGTGTAATGCCCAGTACATTGTAGTGCCCAGTACATGGTAGTGCCCCGTACATGGTAGTGCCAATGTAGCCCAACATTGTAGGGCCCATACATTGTAGTGCCCATACATTATGCTCAGCTTGTGTTTCTGGAGACATGCACCAGTAAATTAAGTGGGCTCTCATTGCTCTGCGCTGAGCACTTACATCAGGGATTCCATCTAAATCTCCAAATTATGTGATTCAGATAAATCCCCTGATGGGTCCATTCATGACTGCGTATGGCCAAGATGGGTTTCCTGCCTGCCATTTTCCTTCCAACACCATCAAGCCCCACAACGCCACCCCCCTTTGAGCAATAAAAACATAACACATAATATTCCTTGGTAATTTTGGCCACAGAGGCCAGTTTATTAATCCAACAATGACATATATAACATATACAACCATAAGTATTAATATATAACCAACATGCAAAACATGAGGGGAGGGTTCCTGGAGCCCAAAAGATCTGGCTTAATAGTGGAAAAAACCACCAACCCAATTCAACCACCACTTTTTTACCCTCAGCCGTACACCACCAACTCGAGGGCACCATGTAACCCGTTCCGGGCAGACTAACCACCAAAGCTCCCGAGGTAAAAACCCCGTCCAGAGCCTGTAACCAAATGCCAGATCAACCCCACAGAATTTTAAATTGTCCGGAATTTTAAATCCAATTCCTTCCCCGATAACTCAGTGTCAACTCCAAGAACCCCACCCCCCGCTAACCACGAACAGCCCTGACCACCTCAGGCTCGTGAGTGCCCCAACACAACCAACGCCCTGTCAATCCCCTCCTGTATGGCTAGTGCCCATAAGTCCGTCCCTATATCATTTAAATGAACCCTATCTTCCCTCCAAAAATTACCAACCCCAGATTCCAAATCAAAATGCCTCACACAAAAACCCCCATCCCTGAACGCAAAACTTGCCACCGCCCTGTTTAATTTTACCCTGGCCCTATTAATCCCTTTTAAAGATGTTGCAGCCCTCCAATTTTTCCTTGGCACAATATCCAACCACACAGTCAACACTCCTGGAAACGACACCCATAACCTCAAGAAATCAAAACGAATATCCCTAATCAATTCCCTAACTGGTTTAACTCCTAAATCATTTCCCCTAAATGAACAATGAAAATATCTGGAGCCCTATCCAATCGGGTGGCTGGAGCAAATTCCGATAAAACCCTACTCCACACCATCCCTCTAAATCCTAACCCCTAGAGATGAGCGAATTTGCCTTTTTTAGGGTTGAGTCGGGTTTTGGACCAACCGACTTTCACAAAAGTCGTGTCGAACGAAATCGGCCAACTATCGGCAAAAGTCGAAAGTTCGACTGAAACACGAAACCCAATGCAAGTTAATGGGGAAGCAAAGTCGGCAGGGAGTGGAGGACAGTAAACACACCTACAGTGCCCATTTCAATGCCAACGACATCAATTCCTATTACTTAAGCTTGTTGTCAACCTTAATTTACTTTTTAATAACAGTAACGCATTCAAAACTGGGGGTTATTTGGCTAAAGTTGTGGGGGGCACGGCTGACTCCAGGTTTTCGTGGGCCCCGGGCCAAAGAGTCTCAGTGGGCCCCTTTAACACATACCACAATTCATGATGCTCCGATACGGCAGAGAAATATAGGTATAGTACAATGCCAAATACTTCACTTCTTACATTACATGACTGATATCTATTTTAAATTCTATAATAGCTCAAAAACCGGACAGTATATTCCTCCATACAGTATTATGGCCACCACATAGTGTGCCATACAGAATAATGAGCCCCATATATTGCTCCATACATAATTGGTCCCATATAATGTTCCATACAGTATATGATGAGCTCCACATAATGCTACAGTATATGATGGTCCCCATATAATGTGCCATACAGTATAGGACGGTCCCCATAGAGTATAATGAGCCCCACATATTGCTCCATACAGTATAATGAGTCGCATATAAAGCTCCATACAGTATATGATGGGCCCCATATATTGCTCCATACAGAATGGGCTCCATATAATGCTCCATACAGAATAGGCCCCATATGTGCTCCATATGATGCTCCATACCCTATATGATGCCCCATAAATAATGAACCCCATATTATGCTTTAGTATATGATGGGCCCCATGGATGATGCTCCAGTGTAGGATGGGCCTATATAATGCTCCATATTAATGGGCCCCATATGATGCTCCAGTGTATAATGGGCCCCGTATATGATGCTCCAGTGTATGATGGGCCCCATTTATAATGCTCCAGTTTATGATATGCCCCATGGATGATGCTCCAGTGTATGATCGGCCTATATAATGCTCCATATATAATGGGCCCCATATGATGCTCCAGTATATGATGGGCCCCATGGATGATGCTGCAGTGTATGATGGGCCCCATTTATAATGTTACAGTGTATGATGGGCCCCATATATAATGCTACAGTTTATAATGGGCCCTATCTATGATGCTCAAGTGTATGATGGGCCCCGTATATAATTCTCCAGTGTGTAATGCTCCCCATATATTGCTCCAAACCTTTAAAAAAATGAAATACCACCATCCAAACTATTTCTTTGATTGATGGGGCGGTCAAGAACGAGAAACCCATGTGCATTCTGTCGATTGACGCAGAAAAGACTTTCGACAGGGTGCACTGGGATTTTATATTTCAAATGTTAGAAGGAATTGGCTTAAAAGAAACTATGCTCCGTAGAATTTCTGCCCTGTACTCATCTCCCAGTGCTCAAGTTAAAATTAAAGGCGCACTTTCAAACACATTTTTAATTCGGAACTGCACGAGGCAAAGCTGCCCTCTTTCACCGTTGCTTTATATACTCACTATGGAACATCTAGCAACTGCGATACGGAATAATCCCTCCATTAGAGGCATAAAAGCCCAATTAGAAGAGCACAAACTGGCACTATTTGCAGATGATGTCCTATTTTATGTCTTTTCCCAACTATAAGTCTCCCAAATATTATCTCAGAATTACATAGATTTGGTCGTCTGAGCAATTTCAAAATTAATACCCACAAATCGGAGATTCTCAATATCTCAATCCAACCAAGTGAGGTTTAGAGAGTTTGGCAGCTTCATTTACCTTTAAGTGGTGTTCAGATTCTCTTACCTATCTAGGAATAAAAATCAGCGCCAAAGTATCTAATCTTTATGAAGCAGACTTTAAGACAGCTTTACATAAAGCTGAGTTCGACTTAGAAAAATGGCATAAACTACCTTTATCTTGGTTTGGAAGAGTGAGCGCTATTAAAATGGATCTATTACCCTGTCTCCTATATTATTTCCAAACAATCCCCTTGTATTTACCTGCCTCCTTTTTCTCACGTCTTAAAAAAGAGATTACTCGTTTTATTTGGTCACAAAAACGAGCATGTATTTCATACTTTTTGTTAAGTAGATCGAAGCAAGAAGGGGGAATAGGTCTGCCAGATTTTGCTATGTATAATCAAGCAGCAATTGGTACATGTATTTTAGAGCTGTTTGATAATAAAAACAACAAAAAATGGGTTAATTAGAAAATGATCTTAATGGACGTGACTCCCGTATAGTTATTTGGTCCCCGACGGAAGAACGGGATATACCTTTACCCTTCCACACCAAAAACATGATATCATTTATCAAAAGAGGGAGTCCAGAGCTGGGAGTCTATTCGTCTCCTGGCCTCCTAACTCCTATATATGACAATCCATCCTTTCCTGCAGGATTAAAAAGAGACACTTATCTACATAAAAATAGAGCTTCATGCCCCATAGTCCATGATTATGTTACAAGGACAGGGATGAGGTCTCTCCAAGACATTTTTCAGGACAAGGAGCCGCCAACAGGTGCATGGTTCTTTTATGAACAAATAAAGAGGTTTATTATTAAATTAGCCAAACAATCCGATCCATACTGAATATTATCTCCGTTTGAGACTTTTGCTTATCAACAAACTTTATAGATCACACTATCTCTTAATTATACAAAACCTTCCAAGAAGGGCAGACCCCATCAAGAGATTTCCCAGCATTTTTTTCAAAATGGGAGATTGATTTGGGTAGACCCTTATCAGTTGAAGAAAGAACAAAGATTCTCTTATGCACATTCAGGTCATTGCTCTGGTCGACATCACAGGAGAGCTACAAAATCTTGTAGAAGTGGTACAGATGGCCATCAGATTTAAATGTAATTTATCCAACAACACCGGATGCTGGAGATGCTTAAAAGATAGAGGTTCATTTGTACACATTTGGTGGCACTGCCCATTCATACAGAAACTGTGGTTAGCATCCTTTGATCTCTGCAACAAGCTGTCTATAACCAAAATTATACCCACAATGGAAGTAGCCTTGCTGTCCTTGTGTAGCTCCTCGATTTCTAGATTTAAGAAAGGTCTTCTAAGGCTACTTTCACACATCAGGCTTTTTGAATCAGGCATGATCCGTCTTATGCCTGATAGGACGGATCCGGCGCTGATTTTAAAAAACTGATGGAACTGATCAGGTTTTTCGCCTGATCCGGCCTGACCTTTTGAACCCGGAAAAAGAAGCTTTTCCATGTTGAAAATACAGACATCAATGTCCGGACCGAGGAGAGAGAGAGAGAGAGAGAGAGAGAGAGAGAGAGAGAGATCCGGTACCGGATCCGTTTTTTTAGAAACACGCCGGATCGCGCCTGATTCAAAAAGCCTGATGTGGGAAAGAGGCCTTAGACATATTCTCACTGCTACCAGGAACGTGATTACTAGATTTTGGAAACAGGAAAAGGTTCCCTTGCGTTCTGATTTGGTGATGGAACTCAATGACATATATAGAATGGAACAGCTGATAGGACAACTGAATGGTACCACAGGAAAGGTACATAACACTTGGGACCCCTGGCTTATGTTTAGAGAATCATCGGAATTGGACTCTTGGTTGATAGACCCATAGATGATGGGTCATATGAGTTTACCTACTGGATGGAGCCACATTTCTTACCCCACTCCTTAAAATCCTTCCTCCTCCCCCCCCTTTTTTTTTCTTTTCCCTTCTTTCCCCTTGTTTCTTCTTTTCTTTTGTAGACCTAGAGTCTTAAGGTACTGCCACACTAAACAATCCCGCTAGCGATCACGATAACGACGCATACTAATGCGATCGCTAGCGGGATTGTTTCTATATCGCTAAGTGCAGCCACATTTAGCGATATAGTTAACGACGCTATCGCCGTTAGCGATCTTCTTAACGACTTTAGCAGTACAAAAGTACCGCTAAATCGCTAAGAAAAGGTGCCACACTAGCGATATATACTTACCCAGCGGGAGCGCCGACAAGAAAATAGGGTCCGGAACGATTCCAGCGACGAGCGAGATCACAGCAGGAAGCTCGTTGCTGGCAGCTGCCGCACTGAACAACATCGCTAACGGGATCGCTAAATAGTGACGTTTTTTAGCGATCCCGTTAGCGATATTGTTCAGTGTGGCATACCCTTTAGTCTAGGTACCTTCTTCTTTAAAATTTATAAACAAAGTAATACTGATGTTAATTGCCTACATGAGCAAACACCTCAGGCCCTCATCCAACATTTGTTTTATATGTATGACTTTCTGGGGAAAAGTTATAGTTGCTATATAATTTTTTTTTTTTGCATGTGATAGTAGAAGAGGTATGTTCTTTTCTCTTCCTGTTATTAATGATTGATGTGTATAAATAACTAAATAAACTTGATTTACCCCAAAAAATGAAATACCTCTCCTGGCTGGGCACTGCTCTACTCTGGACTCCTCAGTGTCGCCATCTTCCACCTCTCTGCAGTGTGACTGTTCAGGCAGAGGGCGCACAGACGTGACATCATCGCGCTCTCTGACCTGAATGTCACTGTCAGGAAACGCGGAATACATCACAGAGGTGGAGCAGGGAGAGGTAAGTATTGCAAGTGCTGGGGCCCTGAGCAAGCAGGAGGGGCCCACTCGTGGGCGACAGCACTGGCACAGGGCCCCTCATAGTACGCCGATGTCTGACGGTGAATGGGCCCCCCCACCATCAGAGACACCTGTGTACTATAAGGGGCCCTGTGCCAGTGCAGTCACCCACGAGTGGCCCCCCCACCTGCTCAGGGCACCGGCACTTGCCCGGGTACGCCAGGTGATGACGTCGGCCTTGCGGGGGGGTACAGCCCAGTTAGGGAGGTGCAAAAACTGGCATATGTTGAGGTTTAGGCTGGACGTTCAGCATCTGCAAATGAAGGAATTGGAGAAGTCGGAGGAAGAGGAGGACAAAGTGAGCCATTTTGCTGGCAACCTATGTGTCATCAGGGGAAGGTGGTACAAAATCCTTTGAAACCCAGGCGTGGTTCATTTTAATGAAGGTAACATAGTAACATAGTTATTAAGGTTGAAGGAAGACTTTAAGTCCATCTAGTTCAACCCATATCCTATCCTAACCTGCCCTAACATGTTGATCCAGAGGAAGGCAAAAAAACCCAAGTGGCAAACAGTAAGCTTCACATTGGGGAAAAAAATTCCTTCCCGACTCCACATACGGCAATCAGACTAGCTCCCTGGATCAACGCAGTATCTAGGAAACTAGTGAATATAGCCTGTAATATTATACTTTTCAAGAAAGGCATCCAGTCCCTTCTTAAATTTTAGTAAGGAATCACTCATTACAACATTAGACGGCAGAGAGTTCCATAGTCTCACTCTCTTACAGTAAAGAATCTGCGTCTGTGATTATGGCTAAACCTTCTTTCCTCCAGACGTAGAGGATGCCCCCTTGTCCCCGTCACAGGTCTAAGAGTAAAAAGATCATTAGAAAGGTCTTTGTACTGTCCCCTCATATATTTATACATTGTAATAAGATCACCCCTAAGCCTTCGTTTTTCCAAACTAAATAACCCCAAGTGTAATAACCTGTCTTGGTATTGCAGACCCCCCAGTTCTCTAATAACCTTGGTCGCTCTTCTCTGCACCCGCTCCAGTTCAGCTATGTCTTTCTTATACACCGGAGACCAGAACTGCACACAGTATTCTAAGTGTGGTCACACCAGTGACTTGTATAGAGGTAAAATTATGTTCTCCTCATGAGCATCTATGCCTCTTTTAATGCATCCCATTATTTTATTTGCCTTGGCAGCAGCTGCCTGACATTGGCCACTAAATGTGAGTTTGTCGTCCACCCATACACCCAGGTCTTTTTCAGTGACAGTTTTGCCCAGTGTTTTACAATTAAGCACATAATTATACATCTTATTTGTTCTACCCAAGTGCATGACCTTACATTTATCCCCATTAAAGCTCATTTGCCATTTATCAGCCCAAGCTTCTAGTTTACATAAATCCTCCTGTAATATAAAATTATCCTCCTCTGTATTTATTACCCTGCAGAGTTTAGTGTCATCTGCAAATATTGAAATACTACTCTGTATGCCCCCTACAAGGTCATTAATAAATATGTTAAAGAGAAGCGGCCCCAATACTGACCCCTGTGGTACCCCACTGCTAACCGTGACCCAGTCCGAGTGTGCTCCATTAATAACCACCCTTTGTTTTCTATCCATGAGCCAGTTCTTAACCCACTTACACATATTTTCCCCTATCCCCATTGTTCTCATTTTATGTATCAACCTTTTGTGTGGCACTGTATCAAAAGCTTTTGAGAAGTCCACTGCATTCCCTTGGTCCAGTCCTGAACTTACCCCTTTATAAAAGCTTATCAGATTAGTCTGACAAGAACGGTCCCTTGTAAACCCATGCTGATACTGTGTCATGAGGTTATTCAGCCTCAGATACTCCAATATAGTATCCCTTAAAAAACCCTCCAGGATTTTACCCACAGTAGATGTTAAGCTCACTGGCCTATAATTTCCAGGTTCAGTTTTTGCCACCTTTTTGAATATTGGCACCACATTTGCTATACGCCAGTCCTGTGGTACAGACCCCGTTATTATGGAATCTTTAAAGATTAAAAATAATGGTGAGATCATCAACATTTTTGGTCGACAGCCGGGTCCTTCTTTCTGTCAGGATTGATCCAGCAGCACTGAAGACTCTTTCTGATAGCACACTACCAGCAGGGCAAGTGTGCTCCTGTAAGGCACATTGTGCCAATTCAGGTCAGGTGTCCAGTTTACAGGCCCAGTATTCAAACGGGAATGTGTTATGAACGTTTTGGAGACGACTTCGGAGCTGAAGCTCCCTCTGGTGGTTGCTAAGGGTATTGAACCTATGTTGAATACCAAGAGTCCTACACCTGCAGATAACAAGTGGGTGTCAGGTGGTACTGACTGGCCTGATATAAGTGAGCTGATCTCCCATGATCCTTGCCGGTGATCAATTGTGCTTCCTAGTTTAGTTTGGAATTCAGCTTGCTTTCCTGCTGTCTCCTGCTTGCGTTCAGATAAGTCTCTTTCAGTTTTTTTTTACTGTGGTTTGAATTCCTTGCTTTTTGCTGCATTGCTTTTTGTCTTTAGCCGGGTCCCCTATGGAGGCTTTGGCTGGTCTCCATTCGTTTTTTGTATTTGTTCATTTGCTCAGTTCTTGTGATATTTTTCTGGTGGGTAGCGACGTGTCCACACCAGAAATCTGATATAGGTGGTCGAGACCGTGTGGTCTCAGTGTTTTTGGATTCAGAAGTGTTGGAGTTTTTCCTAGGGTTTTTCTGGGTTGCAGAAAGTATTCTCTCCTGTGCTGTCCTATCTAGACAGTTTTGGGCCCCAGCGTTTGCTCAATCTATTTTCTGTCTGTGTTCGTATTTTCATCTTGTCTAACCGTTAGACAACAGCTAACAGTTAGCTTTCCTCTTTCCATCTTCAGGGATAGCTATCTCTCCGGCTGTGCCGAGGCATCTAGGACCACCGAAGGTACGCTCCACGGCTGCTTCTAGTTGTGCGGTTAGTTTAGGGGTCTGCAACCTATTAGTTTCCAACCTCTCTGGTGTTAGGCTGCCTATGCTTTTTTTTGCTCCTGCTTCCTCAGCTACCATAACATAACAGAATCACCGGCCATACTGAAAATTCTATGGTACTCAATAGAAGGGAAAAATAGTAAAAATAAAAAAAATAAAAAGTTGTCAGAGTTGTCAGAAGTTTTATTTATTTATTTTTTCCTGTTTGTTGCATTTTTTCCCTCTTTTTCTCTGGGGGCTGAGGAGGAATTTTTTCCCCAATGGAGGTCAAGCATTTGTCCGATCGTGTGGAGCAGCTTGCTGCTAAAGTTCGGAGTATTGCTATCTATCTTGCTGGGTTGCCTGCTGTGGAACCTAGGATCCCTGTGCCAGATTTATTTTTGGGGGATCGGTCTAAGTTTTTGAATTTCAAAAATAACTGCAAGTTATTTTTGCTTTGAAGCCTAAATCCTCAGGGAACACAACGCAGCAAGTTCAAATTGTCATCTCCCTGTTGTGCTGTGACCCTCAGGATTGGGCCTTTTCCCTGACACCTGTGGATCCTGTTTTAAATGATGATGTGTTTTTTCAGGCTCTGGGGTTATTGTACGATGAACCTAATGTTACTGATCAAGCTGAAAAAACCTTGTTGGCATTGAATAAGGGTCATGAAGCCGCTGCGCTGAGCTGTATTGTCAGAAATTCAGAAAGTGGGCAGTCCTTACTAAATGGAATGATGATGCTCTGGCAGCTCTTTTTCAGAAGGGTCTGGCAGAGACTGTAAAGGATGTTATGATGGGATTCCCTGTCCCCTCTGGTCTCAATGACTCTATGTCATTAGCTATTCAAGTTGACAGACGTCTGCGCGAGCGTAGAAATATGCGTGAGATTGTGATGCCTTGCGGGCCAGCCCCTGAGCCCATGCAGTGTGATGGAGTGACTTCTGGGGCACAGCGTCATGAATTTCATAAGCGTAATAAGTTGTGCTACTATTGTGGTGACACTTCTCATGCTATTTCCGTCTGCCCAAGCGGGGAAAACGTTTTGCGAGCTCAGTTGTTTTGGTTAGTGTTCAGACTAAATTTCTGTTGACTGTTACCTTGATTTGCTCCATGTCCACATTTTCAGCTCAGGCTTTTGTTGATTCAGGGGCAGCTATAAACCTTATGGATTTTGATTTTGCAAAACATTGTGGTTTTCCTATGATACCCCTGCGGAAGTCTATTCCTTTGCTGGGCATTGATTCTACCCCCTTGGCGGAGAATAAACCCCAGTTTTCTACCCAGGTGATAATGCGGGTTGACCCGGACCACCAAGAGAATTGTAAATTCTTGGTGTTACATAATTTACATGACATTGTTGTACTGGGGTTTTCTTGGTTACAGACTCACAATCCTGTTTTGGATTGTAAGTCTGTGTCTGTGACCAGTTGGGGTTGTCAATGAGTTCGTACTGACACTCCTGTTTTTTCTACCCCCCCAGTCTCAAGATGTTTTTTCTGCCTCCCCCCAGTCTCAGGATGTGTTTAGTGAGAGTAAGTCTGCATCCTTATCTCCTCATAGGAGTTATGATTGCGCTATTGACTTAGTTCCCGGTTGTAATTTTCCCAAGGGTCGGCTCTTTAATTTATCTGTACCTGAGCATGAGGCCATGCGATCTTATATCAAAGAGTCTTTAGAGAAGGGTCATATCAGACCTTCCTCTTTACCCTTGGGGGCTGGCTTTTTCTTTGTGGCCAAGAAGGATGGCTCATTGAGGCCGTGTATTGATTATCGTCTCCTGAAAAAGATCACTGTTAAATATCAATATCGGTTACCCTTGATTTCTGACCTATTTTCCAGAGTGAAGTGTTATGTACGGTAGCTGAGGAGGACAGGAACAACAGCAGGGCAGCCGAACACCTGAGATGTTGGTAACTAATGGGTTGCAGAAACCTGAACTAACCACACAACTAGAGGTAGCCGTGGAGCGTTCCTACGTTGATCCTAGACGCCTCGTCACAGCCTGAGAGCTAGCTATACCTAAAGATAGAAACAGGAAAGCTAATTGCCCCGGAGTAGAGCCCTAAAGGATTAGGCAGCCCCCAAACATATAATGGCAGTTAGACAAGATGAAAACACAAACGCAGGCAGAAAACAGATTGAGCAAATGCTGGGGCCACAAGCTGACTAAATAGGAAAGGACAGGAGAGATTACTTTCTGCAACCCAGAAAACCCTACAAAAATCCAACAATTCTGATTACAAAAATACTGAGATCACACGATCTCGCCACCCACTAAATCAGATCTCAGTGTGAACAAAACCAAGCTGCAGCCGCTGAAAAAGAAGGAAAAAGCAAATGAAAAAACAACAGAGGCTACAGACAAACTGTGAGGAGCTCAGGCCCCAGGAGGGGACCGGCTGTCCTCCACAAATGTGCAGAAAACAATGCAAATAGCAAGCACAAAAGTAAAAGCAGAAAATATCTTATCTGATAGCAGAAGATGCAGGCAAGACTAAGCAAACTTCCAAATGAACCAGGAACCACAATTGAGACAAGAACAATTGATCACCGGCAACCATCATGGGAGGGAACCTCCCTTATATCAGACCAGTCCATGATCCAAGATTGCCATTCCTCGCTGAAAGGTTCTGTACTGTCTGTTACCACCAGAGGGAGCCTCTGCTCAGAAACCATCTCTAGCACAATCATAACAGTACCCCCCTTGAGGAGGGGTCACCGAACCCTCACTTGTGCAACCAGGTCGAACAGGATGAGCTTGGTGATAGGCACGAACAGTCTCCTAGCATGGATGTCCGAAGCAAACACCCAAGAATTGTCCTCCTGACCATAACCTCTCCACTTAACCAAATACTGGAGTTTCTGTCTAGAAAAACGAGAATCCAATATTTTCTCAACCACATACTCCAGATTGCCCTCAACCAAAACAGGGTCAGGAGGCGCAGCCATAGGAACCACTGGCTCAACAAACCTCTTCAATAAGGACTTGTGGAACACGTTATGGATCTTAAATGTCCCTGGAAGAAGCAAACGGAAGGAAACAGGATTAAGAATCTCCATGATCTTATAAGGTCCAATGAACCTAGGCTTAAACTTTGGAGATGCAACACTCATAGGGATATTACTTGAGGACAACCAAACCAAGTCCCCCACTTTAAACCGAGGACCATCAGTCCTATGCCGGTTGGCAAACCGTTGGGCCTTCTCCTGAGAGAGAGACAACCTCTCCTCTACCTGGTCCCAAATCTGCTGCATTCGCTCCACAACAGAGTCAACACCAGTACAGACAGAAGCCTCCGCCTGTCCCGAAGAAAATCGAGGGTGAAACCCAAAATTGCAGAAAAATGGAGACATCAAGGTGGCAGAGCTAGCCCTAATATTAGGAGCAAACTCAGCCAAAGGCAAAAAAGAGACCCAGTCATCTTGATCAGCAGACACAAAACATCTCAAATAAGTCTCCAAGGTCTGGTTTGTTTTCTCGGTTTGTCCATTGGTCTGAGGATGAAAAGCAGAGGAGAAAGATAATTGAACACCAAGTTTAGAACAAAATGTCCTTCAAAATCTGGAAACAAACTGGACTCCTCTGTCAGACACAATGTTCTCGGGAATGCCATGTAACCGAACCACGTGCTGAAGGAACAAAAGCACCAATTCGGAGGAGAAAGGTAACTTAGGTAATGGCAATCTGGGATCACGGACTGGTCTGATATAAGGGAGGTTCCCTCCCATGATGGTTGCCGGTGATCAATTGTTCTTGTCTCAATTGTGGTTCCTGGTTCATTTGGAAGTTTGCTGAGTCTTGCCTGCATCTTACTGTTATGAATGTGCTAGAGATGGTTTCTGAGCAGAGGCTCCCTCTGGTAGTTACAGACAGTACTGAACCTTTCAGCGAGGAATGGCAATCTGGGATCACGGACTGGTGTGATATAAGGGAGTTTCCCTCCCATGATGGTGGCCGGTGATACTGTTATGTACAATAGCTGAGGAGGACAGAAACAACAGCAGGGCAGCCGAACACCTGAGATGTTGGTAACTAATGGGTTGCAGAAACCTGAACTAACCACACAACTAGAGGTAGCCGTGGAGCGTTCCTACGTTGATCCTAGACGCCTCGTCACAGCCTGAGAGCTAGCTATACCTAAAGATAGAAACAGGAAAGCTAACTGCCCCGGAGTAGAGCCCCAAAGAAATAGGCAGCCCCCAAACATATAATGGCAGTTAGACAAGATGAAAACACAAACGCAGGCAGAAAACAAATTGAGCAAACGCTGGGGCCACAAGCTGACTAAATAGGAAAGGACAGGAGAGATTACTTTCTGCAACCTAGAAAACCCTACAAAAATCCAACAATTCTGATTACAAAAATACTGAGATCACACGATCTCGCCACCCACTAAATCAGATCTCAGTGTGAACAAAAACCAAGCCGCAGCCGCTGAAAAAACAGGAAAAAGCAAATGAAAAAACAACAGAGGCTACAGACAAACTGTGAGGAGCTCAGGCCCCAGGAGGGGACCCGGCTGTCCTCCACAAATGTGCAGAAAGCAATGCAAATAGCAAGCAACAAAAATAAAAGCAGAAAATATCTTATCTGATAGCAGAAGATGCAGTCAAGACTCAGCAAATTTCCAAATGAACCAGGAACCACAATTGAGACAAGAACAATTCATCACTGGCAACCATCATGGGAGGGAACCTCCCTTATATCAGACCAGTCCGTAATCCCAGATTGCCATTCCTCGCTGAAAGATTCTGTACTGTCTGTAACCACCAGAGGGAGCCTCTGCTCAGAAACCATCTCTAGCACATTCATAACAGTGAAGGGTGCTTGTTGGTTTACCAAGTTTGACCTCAGGGGGGTGTATAATCTTATTCGTATTAAGCATGGAGATGAATGGAAGATGGAGTTTAATACCCCAGAGGGGCATTTTGAGTACCTAGTGATGCCTTTTAGGGTCACTAATGCCCCTACCGTCTTCCAATCCTTTATGAACAATATTTTCTGGGATTTCGTGGATAAATTTCTGATTGTTTATTTGTAGGATATCTTGATTTTTTCCAATGACTGAGATTCTCATGTGGAACATGTTCGGACTGTTTTCTGGATTTTGAGAGAAAACGCATTGTATGTGAAGGGATCAAAATGTCTTTTTGGTCTACAGAAGGTTTCATTTCTGGGATTCATTTTGTCTCTGTCTGTAATTGAAATGGACCCGGTCAAAGTTCAGGCCATTTGTGATTGGGTTCAACTCGCTACATTGAAGGCTCTTCAGAGATTTTTGGGTTTTGCTAATTTTTATTGTAAAGTTATAGCTAATTTCTCTGGTATTGTGAAGCCACTGACTGATTTGACCAAGAAGGGTTCTGATGTAGTGAATTGGTCTCCTGAGGCAGTTTCTGCGTTTCGGGAGCTTAAGCGGAGATTCACTTCTGCGCCTGTTCTGCGCCAACCTGATGTTTCTCTACCATTTCAGTTGGAGGTTAATGCTTCTGAGATTGGTGCAGGAGCTGTTTTGTCCCAAAGAGATCCGGAGACCTCTAAGATTAACCCTTGTGCTTTTTTCTCTCGAAAATTTTCCCCAGCGTAACGTAATTATGATGTGGGTAATCAGGAGTTATTGGCCATAAAGTGGGCTTTTGAGGAGTGGAGACATTGGCTGGAAGGAGCCAAGCATCAGGTGGTGGTCCTCACGGATCATAAGAACCTGGTTTATCTTGAATCAGCCAAGCGACTTAATCCTAGACAGGCCAGGTGGGCCTTGTTTTTCACATGTTTTAATTTTGTGGTCTATTTTCTCCCGGGCACTAAGAATGTTAAGGCGGATGCCTTCTCGATGAGTTTCTTTCTGGATTCTCCTGAGGTAACTGAGCCTGCTGTTATTCTGAAGGAGGGTGTGGTTCTTTCCACTATCTCGCCCAATTTGAGACTGGTTTGGAGAAATTTCAGGAGGATAAACCTGAACGTTGCCCTGCTGGGAGATTGTCCCCGACCACTGGAGGAAGAATGTGATGTCCGAGATTCATTGCTCCACGTTGGTCGGCCATCCTGGTATTTTTGGTACCAGAGATTTGGTGAGTCAGTCCTTTTGGTGGCCCATTTTGTCTCGTGATGTCAGCGACTTTGTGCAGTCCTGTGGAACTTGTTCTCGGTCCAAACCTTGCTCTCGCTCTAGTGGTTTGTTAATGCCATTGCCTGTGCCCAGGAGGCCATGGACCCATATCTCTATGGATTTTATTTCCGACCTCCCTGTCTCTCAGAGAATGACCGTTAGTTGGGTAATCTGTGATAGGTTTTCCAAGATGATACATCTTGTGCCACTACCTAAGTTGCCATCCTCCTCCGAGTTGGTGCCCTTGTTTTTTCAACAGGTGGTTCGGTTGCACGAGCGTTCCAGAGAACATTGTGTCTGACAGAGGAGTCCAGTTTGTTTCCAGATTTTGGAGAACATTTTGTTCCAAACTGGGAGTTCAGCTGTCTTTTTCCTCTGCGTTCCACCCTCAGACCAATGGACAAACTAAGAGAACAAGCCAGACCTTGGAGACTTATTTGAGATGTTTTGTGTCTGCTGATCAAGATGACTGGGTCTCTTTTTTGCCTTTGGCTGAGTTTGCTTTGAATAATAGTGCTAGTTCTGCCACTTTGATGTCTCCATTTTTCTGCAATTTCGGGTTTCATCCTCGATTTTCTTCAGGGCAGGTGGAGGCTTCTGTCTGTACTGTGTTGACTCTATTGTGCAGAGAATGCAGCTGATTTGGGATCAAGTAGTGGATAAGCTGTCTCTCTCTCAGAGGAAGGCCCAGCGGTTTGCCAACCGACATAGGACTGATGGTCCTCGATTTAAAGTGGGTGACTTGGTTTGGTTATCCTCAAAAAATATCCCTATGAGGGTCGCGTCTCCAAAATTTAAGGGAAGGTTCATTGGACCTTATAAGATCGTGGAGATTATTAATCCCGTTTCCTTCCGTTTGCTTCTTCCAGGAACATTCAAGATTCACAACGTGTTTCACAAATCTTTATTGAAGAGATTTGTCGAGCCAGTGGTTCCTATGGCTGTGCCTCCTGATCCTGTTTAGGTTGAGGGCAATTTGGAGTATGTGGTTGAGAAGATATTGGATTCTCCTTGGCCAGGCGGAGACTCCAGTACTTGGTGAAGTGGAAAGGCTATGGTCAGGAGGACAATTCTGGGTGTTTGCTTCTGACATTCTTGCTGAAAGACTGGTCCGTGCCTATCACCGAGCTCATCCTGATCGTCCTGGTGGCACAAGTGAGGGTTCGGTGACCCCTCCTCAAGGGGGGGTACTGTTGTGAACATTTTGGAGACGACTTCGGAGCTGAAGCTCCCTCTGGTGGTTGCTGAGGGTATTGAACCTATGTTGATTACCAAGAGTCCTACATCCGCAGATAACGAGTGGGTGTCAGGTGGTACTGACTGGTCTGATATAAGTGAGCTGATCTCCCATGATCCTCGCCGATGATCAATTGTGCTTCCTGATTTAGTTTGGAATTCAGCTTGCTTTCCTGCTGTCTCCTGCTTGCGTTCAGATAAGTCTCTTTCAGTTTTTTTTTTACTGTGGTTTGAATTCCTTGCTTTTTGCTGCATTGCTTTTTGTCTTTAGCCGGGTCCCCTATGAGGGCTTTGGCTGGTCTCCGTTCGTTTTTTGTATTTGTTCATTTGCTCAGTTCTTGTGATATTTTTCTGCTGGGTAGCTACGTGTCCACACCAGAGATCTGATATAGGTGGTCGAGACTGTGTGGTCTCAGTGTTTTTGGATTAAGAAGTGTTGGAGTTTTTCCTAGGGTTTTTCTGGGTTGCAGAAAGTATTCTCTCCTGTGCTGTCCTATCTAGACAGTTTTGGGCCCCAGTGTTTGCTCAATCTATTTTCTGTCTGTGTTCGTATTTTCATCTTGTCTAAGCGCCATTATATGTTTGGGGGCTTCCTACTCTTTTGGGTCTACTCCGGGGCAGTTAGGTTTCCTCTTTCCATCTTCAGGGATAGCTATCTCTATGGCTGTGCTGAGGCGTCTAGGACCACCGTAGGTACGCTCCACGGCTGCTTCTAGTTGTGCGGTTAGTTTATGGGTCTGCAACCTATTGTTTCCAACCTCTCTGGTGTTAGGCTGCTTATGCGGTCTTTTGCCCCTGCCTCCTCAGCTACCATAACATAACAGGAATGAACTGTGAGGGAGAACATCGATAGGGGAGGAGAGGTAATTTTGAACCATAGTTGACAACTGCTGCCTCCTGTCTGTGGCAATCGATTCAGTATTAACAGTCGTGTGAGCGGTACTCGAGAAATCAGTCCACAACATGGTCATGAAACCCCTGACTCCAATGCCACTTCAGCTGTGTGCACCACGAACACCTCTTCCATTTGGCCCAGTATGGCTCGTGGTAGAACCTGCACCGCTGCTGTGTGCTGGGAATGCCTTTAACAAACAGTTTACCAGAGTTGCTTGTTTGTTCGCCAATATTAGCTGAGGTTCTCCTGTGGCATGATGTTCTGTCATTTGCCTTTATAGCATGGATCGAGGATGCTGGCCAACCAGTAGTCGTCATCCTTCTTCATTTTGGCAATGTGGGGGTCCTTTTTTAGGATCCGCAAGACATAATCACACATGTGGGCCAATGTTCCAGGTGTCATTGATGCACTGCCAGTGGTGGGTGGAGGAGCACTTTCTGCCAAATCCACATCCCTCCAGTCACGCACAAACCTGGTACCTGACCTAGGCAAGCCAATATTTTCTCTTGCCCCCTGAGAAGCATTCTCCTCCTCAAAATAATCATCCCCTCCTCCTCCTCCTCTTCCACTTCTTCCTCCACCTCGTCCAGGACAGTACCCTGAGCAGACAATGGCTCACTGTCATTAAGGCTTCCCTCCTCTTCCTCCTCCGCTGCAGATGCCTGATCCTTAATGTAAACCAAAAAAGGAAATAGGCAATTATAATGAAAATATTTATTAATACAAATAAGAGAATCGTATGATGATTCTTCCCCTTTGATATGATGGACTTCTGCCTTCTTACTTATTTGGAGAAGATTGTCGCATGAAGAAAAAGAGGATTATACAAGCTACACATGCATATAGATTGCTATCTTCTCTTTTTCTCTCTCCATGTGTCTATGTGAATTATGTTAAAATTGTATACTATTATATATATATTTCTATTTCCATAATGGTTTGTGTTTTATACTATATTGAGCCGCATTGATCATTATATATCTTGCATCTTGTCTATTGGAATTGGCAACTATATTGGTTAATGAGTATTTACAACCTTCCCCACTTGAGGTATATTAAGTTTATAGCCTTTCCATAGATTTATATTCAACAATGACGCTCTCACATGCTAGTGTGTGCATACCGATTGTTCATTCACATGGACGCTTCAGCGGTGTGCGCTTTCGGTGCTGCTGGGTTCGTTGGTTGCCATGGACATGCGCCCTGCAGGCGTCGCTGAATCCGCCCTCCAGCTGACGACGTCGCTGGTGGGCGTGTGTTCTGTGATGTCGGGCGCGTGTCACGTGACTTCCGGCTCCTAGTGCCGGCGCCGGAAGCGCCGATATACCTCTGTTCGTCTGTTTTATATAAAAGGGGCACCTTTGGTCTTTTCTACACAACCCCCCGAAGAAGCTGATGCGAAACGTGCGTCGGGGTTTCTCTGCATGTCAGGTAATATCACACAGCATTTAGCTGAGACCATTGAATGTTCCATGTCGGCATTTCTTTGACTCCCATATGGATCTATGTGCAATAATTAGGTTTAGGCGTTGCCATTTCTCACCTGTATCGCCAAGCATTTTGCTGTGACTATATCACTAAGTACTTGCGATTGTCAGGTTTTTCCTAGGCTGGCAGTCTCTCTTTTTTTTACTTTTATTTGATATGGGCTTATGTGCAATAATGAGGCTTTGGCTTTGCTATTATTCATCTACACCATCTAGCATTTTGCTGTGATTATTGGGGTTTCTCATTTGTAGTTTCTTTGACCTTTGATACATGCTTGTGTGCATGACTGGGGCTAAAGCCTTCATTTATTTGTACCAGGAAGCACTCTTGCTATATCCATTGGGTATTTGCACGCTTGTAATCTCTGATCATTGTTACATGGGTCTATGTACTATTCTTGAGCTGAGATTCTGCTACTTTGCAGTATTTTGCTAGATCTATACCCCATTTTGCCTATATTGCACCTCTGTGTTTGGCCCAGATATCTATTCTATATGACCCTGTTTATATATAGATATACTATACTGATTGCATCCACTGTGGACGTACGCATTTTTGTAATCCTTTTTCAGGGCCCTATAATGTTCTAGCCTCCATTTTTGGGCTAACTTGGTCAATTGCCGCTATTCACACTTATATGTGTACCTGATGTGTTTTTTGTACCATGTTGTTCTTTCTCCTGTCTCTTATTTGTATTAATAAATATTTTCATTATAATTGCCTATTTCCTTTTTTGGTTTTGGTTCTCTCATATGGGAAGGGCTTCTCTTCAATTAATAGGACCTATTTTGGTTGTATACTGATCCTTAATGTGCGTCAAAGTTTACATGAGCAGACACATAAGTGGGATGCTCATGCTTATAATGGCTTCGTCTGCGCTTACCAGCCGTGTGCATTCCTCAAAATACTGAAAGACTTTACAGAGGTCTTTCAGCTTTGACCACTGCACACCCGACAAACTCGATGTCTGCCCTCAAACTGCCTGCCCGTGTATCCTCCCACAAATGTGTGGCACCCCAGGAGTTTGGTTGTCACAGTGACCTTACCTCCCTACAAGGGAGAGTGATGTCATGCCTGAAAGCAAAGAAAGATCCCTTTAACAAGTAACAAAGCACAAAACACCTTTCTTACTCCAGACCAGTAGGAGGAGCTATAACACCTGATTTTCAGGAGAGCTTCTCTGGAATATTCTGGCTGGGGGAGGATTTAGAAGTCTGACTGGAGGGACGAGAGAGGACAGACGTGTGGAGACAAGCTGGGGAAGAGGGGCTATAGAGAGCTCACCCCAGGTCTGAGTGCCAGAAACCGGACCCCCGGAGTCCGAGTCTGAGAGGGTGAAGTAAAATCTCAGCAGCAGAATCTGGAGGACAGAAGACAGCAGGTTCTCTGTCCCAATTAAGACCCTTCTACAAAGCAGCAGCACATGTGAGCTGGAGACTCCATAGAGAGTGATTCCTGAAACAGGTTACAGCTGCCTGTTATGAGAGTGAAGTTCTACTTAAACAAGAGACAGAGAGAGAGGAACTTGGACAGAGCTTATAGCAGCCAGTGCCTCAGAGAACAGCGCTAGAAAGGAGACCTCACATCCCACCTGAAGTAAGGGGATCCTAAACTGCTTTCAGGCTGACCTACTCCAACACTATCTGTACTCAATGCCCTGGATACTTTGCCAGCGAAACTGTAAGTAAAGCTTTGGAAACTGCAACTCACTGATTGTTTCTCAGTTTCTTCTGCGTCACCTACTACACTCAGCTACATCTCTCAGTACCATTACTCTAATAGTACAACATCTACCTGCCCTGAGACCACCAGCTTCACTTGTGGGAAGCTATTCCAACTCTGCTGCATCACACCATCAGTCTCAGAGGATCTTCACTGCAGCGCTGGTCATCTCTGACCAGATACCACAAGTGGCATCACGAATACCTTACTACAAACTCTAAACATCCCCTGTAAATATTCCCCTTTTATTGGACGCCCAGGGCCACGGACCGGGTCACTGCCGCTGTGACACATCCCTTCAATACACCGACCCGGTACCGAGTATCCCACTGCCCTGGTGGGCGATCCATTTTGGCATCACGAACAGGATATCGAAGCCCGGTGTCACCGGGTGTTAGTGTCTTCGGAACGCACCAGATAAATATAAATAGTGGGTGCGTTCGCAGCTCGGGGTCCACAATGCTGGCAGAGCCTGCTGCTAGTAAGATGGTGGTATAGGCAAACTCTGTTACTGCACAGAGTCGCAAATATAAATACTGTGGCACAATATGGCGGTATAAGCGAACTCTGTTACACCACAGAGTTGCTGAGGTAGAGACGCAGAGATAGGTACTGTGTCCTGTTAACTCCACAGGGAAACACAGATAACTGCTGTGCGTATAGCAGTCCATGATCATGCAGACAGCAACGCAATCAAGCAATCTCCTCACCGGAGAAGCGGTATTCTAGGGGCTTACTTCAGCCAAGCCCTAACCACATGCACACAAATCTCCTCACCGGAGGTGCCGGTATTCTAGGGGCTTTTTTCAGCCGAGCCCTAACCACATGCGTGCATGATCACACTGGCGCAAAGCACATAATGCAATTGATACTAGCGCATGGCCGCATGGCCATACAACCCTTTTATAGCAGCAACTACAGGGCTTGCCAGAAACGGACCAATGAGAAACTGTTCAGAACACATGTAGTTTCAGGACCTTCCTGGCTGACCAATAGGAGCCGCTGCAGTACCTAAGCATGTGACCCCTGATCTCCAATGAGAGATCTTACCCTGGGCATGCTCAGAAGGGGAAACGCAGGACTTAGTCTTAAAGATGTCTGCTCGCCGCTGACCAGTACTGGCCACAATAGCAGAACCTGGAGAGGCAGCAGTAAACCTCTCCACAGTACTAGGCTGAGCAAGACGCTGGGACCGACGTCTCTGCTGAGAAGACTCCACTGCGGCCGGAGACGGATGGGGGAACCGCAGCGGCTCAAGATTCCCCCTGTGCAGAAGCAGAAACTCGACCTCTAACATTACCCCCCTAGGGCCTCCCCTTTCTTAGGCCTCGCTATGCTCAAAGGCAGCAATGAGCTGCGAAGCCTGAATACACTCAGCAGGCTCCCATGACCTATCCTCAGGCCCATAACCCTTCCAATCCACCAAATAAAACTTTTTGCCACGTACCACCTTGCACCCCAGAATAGCATTCACCTCATAGTCATCCGTAGACGAACCCGGCAGATGACTCGGAAAACCGGGACAAGTATACGCATTTCAGGAGGGAGACATGGAATGTGTCGGTGATACACAGGCGTGGCGGAAGAGTTAGACGGTAGACCACAGGATTGACCTGTTCGAGAACCTTGAAGGGACCCAAGAAGCGAGGTGCATACTTAGTGGACTCTACTCGCAGCCTGATGTTATGGGCAGAGAGCCACACTAAGTCGCCAGGGGCAAAAGTCAGAGCGGGGCGCAGATGTGCGTCGGTGGTGGACCTCATCCTCTCCTTGGAAGCCAGAATGGCATCCTGAATGTGGTCCCAAATGTCCAGTGCCTCCACAGCCCAGTCTGCCACCCTGGAGTCGGTGGAAGACACGGGCATAGGTACAGGAACCCGCGGATGCTGACCGTAATTAAGGAGGAACGGAGTTTGTCCAGTGGAATCAGCCATGGCGTTGTTTAATGCAAACTCCGCCCACGGTAGCAAGGATGCCCAGTCATCCTGCTTGGCTGAAACAAAATGATGCAGATATGTGACCAAGTTCTGGTTGGCCCTCTTTACCAACCCATTTGTCTCGGGATGATAGGCAGAAGAGAGATTTAATTCTATACTGAGAAGGCGACAAAGCTCTCTCCAGAACCGAGATGCAAACTGGGGACCCGGATTTTGTCCGGCATACCGTGTAAGCGGAAGATGTGTCGAATAAACAGTGCCGCCAATGCCCGTGCAAAGGTAACCGAGGTAGCGGTACCAAGTGCACCATTTTAGAGAAGTGGTCGGTGATAACCCATATGATGGTGCAACCACGAGACTTGGGTAGGCCTACCACAAAGTCCATCCCGACCATCTCCCAGGGCCTGTCTGCCACCGGCAATGGATAAAGTAACCCAGCTGGCCGTTGACGAGGGGACTTATTTTTGGCACAGGAGACACATGCCCGAATATAGTCTCCAACGTCCCGGACCATATGCGGCCACCAGTACGTCCTCTCCAGATGCTCGGATGTCCTTTTTTTCCCAAAATGTCCACCCTCCCTGGATGAATGGGCCCAAGAGAGAACCTCCGGTCGCAAATTAGATGGTACAAAAGTCTTGCCGGACGGCACAGACTCTAGCGACACTGGAGCTACAGTTCTCAGACTCTCAGAGGGGACAATAAGCCGCGGCTCCCCCTCCTCGGAGGAGGAGGACACGACGGAGCGAGAGAGAGCATCAGTCCAGATATTCTTCTCTCCCGAAAGAAAATGGAGGGTGAAGAGAAAGCGGGAGAAAAATAAGGACCATCTGGCCTGACGAGAATTTAGCCGCTGGGCAGTTTGTAAATAAACCATATTTTTGTGATCAGTAAAAACTTGGAAGGGAAAGCGAACCCCTCCAACGGATGTCTCCACTCAGAGAAGGCCAACTTCATTGCTAGCAACTCCCTGTCCCCGATGGAATAATTCCTCTCCGCTGGTGTGAAGGTCTTGGAAAAGAAGAAGCAAGGATGCTTCCGACCTTGAGCATCCTTCTGGAAGAGGACTGCTCCAGCACCAACGGACGAGGCATCCACCTCCAAAATAAAGGGCTTATCAACATCGGGGTGATGTAGGATGGGAGCACTAGCAAAATGGGACTTAATAGAAGTGAAGGCCTTGGAGACCTCTTCTGACCACAATTTGGGATTTGCTCCCTTCTTGGTGAGGGCTACCAAGGGAGCTACCAAAGTTGAAAAGTGGGGAATAAACTGATGATAGTAATTAATGAACCCCATAAAGCACTTCACCGCTTTCAGAGAATGGGGTTTTTGCCAGTCCATCACCGCCTGTAGTTAGGCAGGATCCATAGCCAGTTCCTGGGCAGAGATGATATAGCCCAGGAACGGTAAGGACTCCTGCTCATACATTTCTCCAACTTAGCGTAGAGACAATTTGCCCGTAAAAGGTCGAAGACTCTGCAGACATCTTTCCGGTGGGTGTCAATATCTGAGGAGAAGATGAGAATATCGTCCAGATAGACTACGACTGAGGTGGAAAGCATATCCCGGGAGATGTCGTTAACAAAGTCTTGGAAGTCGGCTGGGGCATTACAGAGCCCGAAGGGCATCACCAGATATTCATAGTGCCCATCTCTGGTATTGAAAGCCGTCTTCCATTCGTCCCCCTCACGGATGCGAATCAGGTTATAAGCACCCCGCAGATCTAATTTGGTAAATACACTTGCTCCCCGTAGCCTATCAAAGAGCTCAGAAATCAGGGGCAACGGGTATTTATTCTTAACGGTAATGGCATTAAGACCCTGTAATCGATGAATGGACGTTATTCTTCGTTCTTCTTCTGAACGAAGAAGAATCCCGCCCCTGCAGGTGACACTGACTTCCTAATGAATCCTCTTGCCAGATTTTCCTGAATGTATTGAGACATAGCCTCCGTCTCCGGGAGAGAAAGGGGATAGACTCGTCCCCGAGGAGGTTCTGCTCCGGGCAAGAGGTCAATAGGACAGTCATAGGGACTGTGAGGCGGAAGGATCTCCGCAGCCTTCTTGGAGAACATAGGCCCAATAGTATTTGGGAAGGGAAGTAAGATCTGCGGGCATCTCTGTAGTATCCAACTGAATGCATTCCCTCATACATCTGCCTTTACACGACTCACTCCAACCCAATATCCTCCCAGAGATCCACTCAATGTGTGGGGAATGGAAACGGAGCCAGGGCATCCCCAGCAATATCTCGTCTATTCCCTCGGGAATGACAAGGAGTGAGATAATTGTCACGCTGTATAGCAGATATATATATATGTGATGTCAGTAATCTATATCAAAAGGGCAACATCCTATATAACATGCGCATAGATATATGATAACATAGAATTACCTGACAATGTCCAGTGGGTCAATACGGAATCCGTTATACACTGTCTCCGGCTAGAGGGTGACCGGGGTCTATGCTGACCCTAAACTGGGGTCCTAACTAATCCCTCTACCTGGAGGTACTGTTAAAGGTACAGAGGTCCAGGCCACCAGCGTAAACCCTGTCTCCTAGCAATCCCTGCCAACTGTAATCTAGTCCTAAGAAGGACCCTGATTACCACCAAAGGGAATGAACAGGTAACGGTTAATGAACAGAAAGACATACAAGAAAGACAAGAAATAAAGTAAATAAAGTCTTACATACAACACTCACACACAGTAGGAACACCTAAGGTCTCAGAGATAAACTATAAGCTGTAAGAGTAAAAACAACTAAGGAGCTCTTAGCTTAAGTATTCTCAGAACCGATCCAGTCTGCTAGACTACATGAATGCTTTCACCGGCATCTAACAAGCAGACTGGCAGGTATATGAAGGAATCTAATTAGAACATAATCAAAAGCAGCCGGGCGAGGCTGGACCTAGTCTTAGCAAAGAGCTAGGTAAAATTAACTCCCTCATTACCAAACACAAAGAAACAGCAACTCAGCTGTGAGAAGTCAGAGTGTGTAATCGCGACGATCCTCGTGGCGATACACCCATGACAATAATCTCCTGATGAGAAGGGGACATAGATAACGTGAAAGGGATGGTCTGATGTGTGATTTGTGAAGGCAGTGTCGACCCATTCACTACTCGAACAGTCACGGGTTTGGCGAGCATCACCAGAGGTATAGAGTGGCGAAGAGCGAAGGTAGAGGACATGAAATTTCCTTCGGCTAAAGAGTCCACACAAAGCGTTACTGTTATAGTGGATGAGCCTAAATTGATTGTCCCCTTAAAGGACAACTTGGAGGCGTGTACTGCTGTGTCTAGTGAACCCCCTTCAATGGTTACTAGATCCGGTCGTTTTCCCAACCGTTGTGGACATTTATTTGCATAATGCCCTAACTGTTGGCAAACATTACAAATCACAGGTGCTCGAGCGGCCCGAGACTTAGGTCTCGCTCGAGAAACCTCCATGGCCTCAGGGGAATTGGGCGCCTGAACGGAAGATTCAAGAGGTCTGGCGAAGGTGGGCGCCAGCCGGAACCTCTGCCTACACTGGGTCCGCTCCAACCTCCGCTCGTTAAAACAGAGATCGATGCGGGTAGATATGGTAATGAGCTCCTCCAGTGTGGCGGGAATCTCCCTGGTGGACAAGGCGTCCTTCACATGGTCTGCCAGTCCCCTCCAGTACACTGGTATAAGGACTTTATCTGGCCACTCCAGCTCAGAGACCAGAGTCCGAAATTGGACGGCGAACTGGCTGACCATGGATGAACCCTGGGTGATTGCCAATAGCTTGAGAGCCGTATCGTGGGTGACACGAGGTCCTAAAAAGACCGGTCTCAGAGTATCCAAGAAGAGAGGAGCACTCTGCATCACACGATCATCGCGCTCCCACAACGGCGTTGCCCACTCCAACGCCCTGCCCGACAAAAGGGATATGATAAAACCCACTTTCGCCCGCTCCATGGGAAAACGTGCAGCCAGGAGCTCTAAATGTATGGAGCACTGACTCACGAAACCCCGACACTGTTTACTGTCACCAGTAAACTTATCTGGAAGTGCGAGGCGGGAAAAAGTCGGAGCAGGGGTGGCAGAGGACAAACTGGCTGCAGCCAGACTAGCAGCCTGAACAGCGACTGCGGTAACATCCACAGCTGAGGTTGTGCGCTCTAGAGTCGCCAACTTACCCTCCAGCTGCTGGATATACTGCTGCAGATGCTGGTCGTCCACCATTTTACTAGCCAGATCCTGGCGCTAGTATACTGTTAGGGTCTGTGGAACGCACCAGATAAATATAAATAGTGGGTGCGTTCGCAGCCCGGGGTCCACCGTGCTGGCAGAGCCTGCTGCTAGTAAGATGGCGGTATAGGCAAACTCTGTTACTTCACAGAGTCGCAAATATAAATACTGTGGCACAATATGGTGGTATAAGCGAACTCTGTTACACCACAGAGTCGCTGAGGTAGAGACGCAGAGATAGGTACTGTGTCCTGTTAACTCCACAGGGAAACACAGATAACTGCTGTGCGGATAGCAGTCCGTGATCATGCAGACAGCAATGCAATCAAGCAATCTCCTCACCGGAGAAGCCGGTATTCTAGGGGTTTATTTCAGCCAAGCCCTAACCACGTGCACACAAATCTCACCGGAGGTGCCGGTATTCTAGGGGCTTATTTCAGCCGAGCCCTAACCACATGTGTGCATGATCACACTGGCGCAAAGCACATAATGCAATTGATACTAGTGCATGGCCACATGGCCATACAACCCTTTTATAGCAGCAACTACAGGGCTTGCCAGAAAAGGACCAATGAGAAACTTTTCAGAACACATGTAGTTTCAGGACCTTCCTGGCGGACCAATAGGAGCTGCTGCAGTACCTAAGCATGTGACGCCTGATCTCTAATGAGAGATCTTACCCTGGGCATGCTCAGAAGGGGAAACGCAGGACTTAGTCCTAAAGACGTCTGCTCGCTGCTGACCAGTACTGGCCACAATAGCAGAACTTGGAGAGGCAGCAGTAAACCTCTGCACAGTACTAGGCTGAGCAAGACGCTGGGACCGACGTCTCTGCTGAGGAGATTCCACTGCGGCCGGAGATAGATGGGGGACTGCAGCGGGAATGGCTCGAGATTCCCCTGTGCAGAAGCGGGAACTCGACCTCTAACACCGGGTCCTGTGTGCCTATATTGAACTGTTTATTGTGCCAGAGACTTTGCTGAAAGTTTTGTGTGATTGCCGCCATTACAATGCCACGAGGCGCGCAGGGAGAAGAGAGGCATGCTGTCGTGGGCGGAGCCAGAGTGAGAGCGCACGAAAAGTGAGGTGCTGCGCACAAAAAACGGCAGCTTGCAGAGCACAGGGAGCTGAGGCCTGGAGTCACGGCGTGCACCGCTTACCGTGCCGGCAGAGCAATAGCCTGGTAAGCAAGTGGAAATGCAGAGCCTGGCTAAGATTAACTAGGGAGGGAAGAGAATGTCTCACTCAGGAGAAGATATAGCGGCGGACGCAGCCGCAGCCCCCATAGCACAGCAGAATCCAGCGGCCAGCGCAGCCACAGTCCCCAGAGCGCAGCAAGATCTGGTGACCGCCGCAGCAGTCCCTATAATGCCTCTATCAATTCCATATATACCGGGAGCCGCCTGGCTACCACAATACTCAGGGGAGCCGTATACCCTGAGCGATTTCAGGGAGAGACTGTGCAGTTTATTTGATGTATACCCCCTGTCTTAAAACCAAAAAGTAAACATTGTCATTGGACAGTTAACTGGTGCAGCTCAAAGACAAGTAAAGCCCTGGCAGGACACTGATAAATAGACTGTCAAGCAACTTCTAGCTAAGCTGAGGCGCACCTTTGACACCCGCACTGCAGCAGAAATAAAAATGAGGTTCTTTGGGTGCAAACAAAGGGTGCAGGACAGTATACGGGACTATGCTCTTAACCTTCAGGAGACACTGCGGGCCATAAAACAGATTGACCCAGACAGCGTGCAGGATGGAGACAGATTGTTAAAGGAGCAGTTTGTTGAGGGACTCCTGTCCAGCACCCACAGGTCACAGCTGCGCATCATGGCCCAACAAAACCCTGACCTGAGCTTTGCAGACTTTAAAGACAGGGCTATCCGGGCGTTACACGAACCAAATGTCAGCCGTACAGCATCCCCTTGGCGCCCAGCCATTACATACCACCAGGAGGTGGCATCTTTCCCTCAGGCCCCTGCTGAGGCTGACACACAGACCCTGGATGATGACCCGTCTGCCGAGCTGTGTCTGTAGGTTCAGGAGCTGACCAAAAGCGTGGCTGCACTAACCAAAACTGTGCAGTCATTGCAAGTGCCCCAAAAGGAGAGGATAGAGTTGGCCTCCAGTCCAGATGATGTCCCATGGTGATGGAAGAAAAGGATCCCATCAATCAGAGGTAGGGACAACGATCACTACGACAAGGACAGACCTCCCATTTGCCGCTGCTGCGGAAAGCAGGGCACCTCGCAAGATTCTGTTATTTAAACAAGCAACCCCTGGGGCAGAGGGCCAACCCCAAGGAGTAAGACGACCAGGCCCACAGTACTGGCGAGCCAAGTACGTCGGAGGAAGACCGGTCCTCCCAGTGGTGATTCACGGCATCCCTATGAACGCTTTGCTGGACACTGGTTCTCAGGTGGCGACTATGCCATATATCCTTTACAAACAGTACTGGGCTGACTCTGATTTTACTCGCGGCCCAGCTGATGAGCTGACTGTAGTCACCAGCAATTGTCAGCCTTTGCCACAGAAGGGGTACAAGGAAGTGACCATTAAGGTGGAATTAAAAGCCCAAGGTATGATAATTGTAGACATTGATCGACGAGAATGTAACCCAATGATGACCTTAGGTACTAATGTGATAGAAAATTGTCTTGCCAAGGTTATTGTTTTGTTGCAACAGGTAGCTGAAACTGCTGGTTCCAGTGAGCAATGGGTCCTGCAAAAGGAGCTCGAGGCCCTGATGCAAAGACAGCAGGTAGAGCTATCTGGCAGAGAAGTCGGCAGTGTCAGAGTGAGTGATGCATTCGCCATTGCAATACCCCCAAAAAGTGAAATGTTAATTTGGTGTCGGGCACCCATAGGCCTCAGAGGAAGAAATTACCAGGCTCTGGTAGAACCAATGTACTCTGATAGTAGGCCCACTATCCTGACAGCCAGAGGGGTAGTTGATGTACGCAAGGGGAGGGTACCTGGCTGTACGCATCTTAAATTGTGGGGAGGAGGAGGCCAAACTACCTCGGTATGCCACCGTTGCTAAGCTGTTCACTGTCAATAACAACGCCATTCAGACAGCAGAACCCCTGGTCTCATCCAAACAGGCAGAGGACAATGGCTCTGCAAAACAGCTGGAGGATTGTTGTCAGCAGCTGCACGTAGGCACTGACTCCACCCTTCCACACCAAAAGAATGGGGTTTACCGAGTGGTTCAAGAGTTTGAACGGGTATTCAGCAAACACCCTTTAGATTTTGGGCAGGCAAAAAGGCAAAAGGGGTCCAACATCATGTCCCCACTGGAAATCATCCACCCATTAAAGAAAGGTACCTGCCTGTACCTCCGAATCACTACCAATGTGCCAAGGGTATGTTACGAGAGATGAAGGAGGCTGGGGTGATCAGAGACAGCTGTAGCCCCTGGGCAGCTCCACTAGTCCTTGTTAGAAAGAAAGATGGTACAATGAGGATGTGTGTTGATTACAGGAAACTTAACAGCCTTACCCACAAAGACGCCTATCCGTTGCCTAGGATAGAGGAATCACTAGCTGCACTGAGAACTGCTAACTATTTCTCTACCTTAGATCTCACTAGTGGGTATTGGCAGGTTCCCGTGGCAGAGGCAGACAAAGAGAAGACAGCCTTTGCAACACCAATGGACCTCTCAGAATTCAACTACATGCCGTTCGGGCTTTGCAGCTCGCCAGGAACGTTCCAGAGATTGATGGAGTGCTGCCTTGGACACATGAACTTCGAGACAGTTCTGTTGTACCTAGATGACGTCATTGTCTTCTCCAAGACCTACGAGGAACATTTGGAGCACCTGGCCAAGGTGTTCGAAGCCCTGTCCAAATTTGGCCTAAAGGTGTGCCCGTCTTGACCTTTCAACAACCGGCAGTGCCTGAAAGAGAAGTGACTCAGGATCAGCCTGAAAAACTGCAAGTTCCAGGGACGGAAGCCACACCTGCAGCGGAACTCGAAAGTCTACCTCCTGCCACCGGTGAATCTGTTATGCCCACAGTGAGTAGGAACAGTCCTAGAAGATCAGGTATACCCGTGCTATGTAGAATCACCAGTAGCGTAACCACTAGAGAGCACACTACACCAGTGTTAGTTAACACAGTTAACCCAGTCAGGTCACTGCCAACACCAGTGCTCCGTAGGTCTATCCGTACAACCAAAGGCCTACTCCCAACTAGGTTTTGCATATGAGTAACTTAAGTACATGGGAAATGTAAATAAGTTAATACTGTTAATAATTACAACTATTAAGCTTATGTGCCTACAGAGACTACTGTAAGAACTTTTAACTATTCTGATTTCATTCTTCAAATGGACGATAGGGTCACTGGACTCATAGTGACCAGGACAATGCTTGTAAATAGTTAATATTAATGACTACAGAACAAAACCGTCTGGCGTGGCTGAAGATGTGGTCCAAAAGGGAGACCAGCCATGCCTTGTAGCCCGCCCAAGGCCTATGTTGAGTGTTTGAGGCAGGTCCCTCACATTGTACTTAGTTAGGGTGAAAAAGGACACCCATTTCAAGACTTCGCCAAATGTATATATTTAATGTTACAAATCTTGTAAATAGTTGTAATATGTTTTCTTTTATGTTTTATCAGTCCAGGAGTACTGAATTGTACTAGAGGGGAATGTGGCACCCCAGGAGTTTGGTTGCCACAGTGACCTTACCATCCTACAGGGGATAGTGATGTCATGCCTGAAAGCAAAGAAGGATCACTTTAACAGGTAACACAGCACACAACACCTTTCTTACTCCAGACCAGAAGGAGGAGCTATAACACCTGATTTTCAGGAGAGCTTCTCTGGAATATTCTGGCTGGGGGAGGAGTTAGAAGTCTGGCTGGAGGGACGAAAGAGGACAGACGTGTGGAGACAAGCTGGGGGAAGAGGGGCTATAGAGAGCTCACCCCCAGGTCTGAGCGCCAGAAACCGGACCCCGGAGTCTGAGGCTGAGAGGTTGAAGTAAAATCCCAGCAGCAGAATCCGGAGGACAGAAGACAGCAGGTTCTCTGTCCCAATTAAGACCCTTCTACAAAGCAGCAGCATATGTGAGCCGAAGACTCCATAGAGAGTGATTCCTGAAACAGGTTACAGCTGCCTGTTATGAGAGTGAAGTTCTACTTAAACAAGAGACAGAGAGAGAGAGGAACTTGGACGGAGCTTATAGCAGCCAGTGCCTCAGAGAACAGTGCTAGAAAGGAGACCTCACATCCCACTTGAAGTAAGGGGATCCTAAACTGCTTTCAGACTGGCCTACTCCAACACTATCTGTACTCAATGCTCTGGATACTTTGCCTGGAAAACTGTAAGTAAAGCTTTGGAAACTGCAACTCACTGATTGTTTCTCAGTTTCTTCCTGCGTCACCTACTACACTCAGCTACATCTCTCAGTACCATTATTCTAATAGTACAACATCTACCTGTCCTGAGACCACCAGCTTCACTTGTGGGAAGCTATTTCAACTCGGCTGCATCACACCATCAGTCTCAGAGGATCTGCACTGCAGCGCTGGTCATCTCTGACCAGATACCACAAGTGGCGTCACGAATACCTTACTACAAACTCTAAACATCCCCTGTAAATATTCCCCTTTTATTGGACGCCCAGGGCCACGGACCGGGTCACTGCTGCTGTGACACATCCCTTCAATACACCAACCCCGTACCGAGTATCCCACTGCCCTGGCGGGCGTTCCAAATGCATTACAGCCTGCCTCTGTTCGCACAGCCTCTCAACCATGTGCATGGTGGAGTTACACCTTGTTGCAACGTCTATGATTAGGCGGTGCTTGGGGAGGTGGAGCGATCGCTGCAGCCTCTGCATACGACTGGAGTCTACGAACGAGCGACGGATGTGCGAGCACAGTCTTCGCACCTTATGGAGCAGGGCTGTTAACTCCGGATAATTATTTACGAAGCACTGCACCACCAGGTTCAAGGTGTGAGTCAGGCAAGGTATGTGTCTGAGTTTTGCTAGGGCTATGGCCGCCACAAAATTACTGCCGTTATCACTAACTACCTAGCCTTGCTCAAGATGTAGACTGCCCAGCCATGACTCAGTTTCTTGCTGCAAGTAGTCGGCAAGTACCTCCGCAGTGTGTCTGTTGTCGCCCAAAGACATCATCCTTAAAACAGCCTGCTGACGCTTACCACTAGCTGTTCGATAGTGGGACACCTCGTGTGCACCACTGGCAGCTGCGGATGGAGATCTCGTGCCACTGCGCTCTTTCAACGTGCTTTCGATTCTGGAGGAGGAGGAGGGTCAAACGCCTACAGCCAACTGTTGCCTATACCGTGGGCTAGGCAGCACTATCCCACCGCCGCTGTCCCCTGTGGACCCTGCATCCACCACATTAACCCAGTGCGCAGTGATGGACACGTAATGGCCCTGGCTATGCCTACTGGCCCATGCATCTGTTGTGAGGTGCACCTTTCCACTCACTGATTGTTTGAGTGCATGCACAATGCGGTCTTTCACATGCAGGTGGAGGGCAGGGATGGCTTTTCTAGAAAAGAAGTGCCGACTAGGTAGCTCATAGCGTGGGACAGCGTAGGCCATGAGCTCTCGGAACGCTGCTCTTTCAACCAAATGGAAGGGCATCATCTCTAATGAGATCAGTTTGGCAATGTAGGCGTTCAAAGCCAGTGTACGCGGATGAGAGGATGAGTACTTTCTTGTCCTACTCAGAGTGTCTGCTAGTGTGAGCTGGACTTGAGAGCTGCATATGGGGGAACTAGCGGTGGACATGGCGGACTGAGAGGGGGTTGGTGATGGTGATGATGGTGGTGGTGTGGTGGTGGTGGTGATGGCCTAGATTCAGTCTTTCGGTGCATAAACATTGTGACTCCCTGACTGCTTTGGCCTTGCGACGACACCTCAACATTTCTTGCTGGTGGTGTGCTAACTGGTGGGCTTACAGTGGGGGAAGCAATGTAGCGTTGCTGGCTACCTTCAATCGGAGCAGGTGCACATGTGCTACCTGAGGTTTGGTAGTCCGTCCATGCTTGCAAGTGCATGGTGTTTAAATGTCTAAGCATGCAACTGGTATTCAAATTTCGGAGATTTTTCCCTCGGCTAAAGGTCCTTCCGCACTTCTTACAGATAACCTTTGCCTCATCAATAGGATTTTGGTCAAAAAAGTGCCACACTGCACTCTTCCTACTATTGGATAACTTTTCAGGGCTTACACACTGTGCTAATTTGACCATCTGGACAAGCTGTCCTGCAACTCTTTCTGTTTTTTTTAACACGTTTTTGGACTGCTAAGGGCCTGCCATATCACTGCAGCTGCGCTGTCGATGCCTGCTGCGGATACTCCTCCTCTTCTGAGCTATTGCCAACGGCACCCTCTTCCCCCAATGGATGCCAATCCGGGTCAACAACTGGATCATCCATCACATCCTCTTCAATTTCATGTGCACCTTCCTCTGTGTCACCGTGTAAGGTGGTATAGTATGCGGGAAGGGGCATCTGAGTTTCATCAGGGTCAGATTCTGGCTCAGTAGACTGCGAGGGCAATGTAGTGCTCTGGGTGAATGTACCAGCAGAATCATCTAGCAGAGGCTGTGCATCAGTGCACTCCATGTCAGATTCATCTTGGACTGGGGAATTCAGGATTTGACTTGATAACCCAGGCATGGTATGTGAAAAGAGCTCCATGGAGTAATCAGAAGTGTGGCCTGCCATATCCTTCACTTTTGGTGGGGGTGAAGGACACAAGGAAAGGTGTTGTTCCTGACCAGGAGCCTGCACTGATGACTTTGAAACTTCAGAAGAGGAGGCGATAGAGCTGGAGGCTGTTTCGGCAATGTAAGCCAAAACCTGTTCCTGATGCTCCGGCTTTTAAAGCGGTTTACCTACACCCAGAAAAGGGAGCCTTCCAGGCCTTCTGGAGCCAGATGATGAAGCAGGCTTAGGTGCTATTGTGCTTTTGGCATTACGAGCAGATGCACCACCACCACCATCAGTACCAGCTGGCCCCCCCTGCACCCGTCCGCGGCCTCTTCCACCATACTTCCTCATGTTTGGGAAAATGTACCCAAAATACAAGCAGATATATGTGTACTGTATCACAAGCGTACAGCTTTAGACGGTGAAGGGGAACATTTCAATCTCTGTATATATTTCAGGAGTCACACACAGACTCTCTCAGGCTCAGTATGGATTAGACCAGAATACAAAGAGCAGAAAAAGGGTACTGTATCAGAAGCTACCAGGTGTATGTAGTATTGGAGAAAATTGTAAATCTCCGTATATATTTCAGGAGTCACACACAGACGCCCTCAGGCTCAGCATGGATTAGACCAGAATATAAAAAGCAGAAAAAGGGTACTGTATCAGAAGATACCAGGTGTATATAGTATTGGGGAAAATTTCAATCTCTGTATATATTTGAGGAGTCACACACAGAAGCTCTCAGGCTCAGTATGGATTAGACCAGAATATAAAAAGCAGAAAAAGGGTACTGTGTTATGTTTCGGTAGCTGAGGAGTGCAGGTAAAAAAGGCAATACACCAGAGCAGTTGGAATCTATGGGATTGCAGTACCCTGACTAACCACCACAACTAGAAGCAGCCGTGGAGCGTTCCTACGTTGGTCCTAGACGCCTCGTCACAGCCTGAGAAACTAACTACACCTAAAGATAGAAATAGGAAAGCTATCTGCCCCGGAGCAGAACCCCAAAGATAATAGAAAGCCCCCAAACATGTAATGGCGGTTAGACAAGAGGAAATACTGACACAGAAAGAAAATAGAATGAGCAAACGCTGGGGCCCAAACTATCTAAATAGAAAAGGACAGGAAGGGTACTTACTGCAATCCCAGAAAACCCTGAAAAACACCAACTCTACTAATTTCAAAATCACCTGAGATCACACGACCTCTACCACCTAAATTAGCTCTCTGGTGTAACAAAATCAAAAACAGCAGCCACTGAAAAAACTGGAAAAAGCAAAAGAACAAAACTCAGTGGCTGAACTAAACTGAGAAGGCAGAAGCCCCCGGAGGGGACCCAGAAGGCCCCAAAGAAGTGCAGGACAAAATGCAAAAATATAGCAACAACACAAAAGAAGAAAAATTCTTATCTGGTAGCAGGAGATGCAGACACGACACAGCAGGCTACAAGGGAAACTGGAATGAAGGATTCAGACCAGAACAATTGATCACCGGCAACCCTGATGGGAAAATGACTCCCTTATATAAGACCAGTCAGTAACACCTGATTCCCAGTCCTCACAATCTTCATTAGTACCGCTTGTAACCACCAGAGGGAGCCTCTGCTCAGAACTCATCTCAAACCCATTCACAACAGTACTGTATCCGAAGATACCAGGTGTATATATTATTGGGGAAAATTGTATATGTCCGTATATATTTCAGGAGTCACACACAGACGCTCTCAGGCTCAGTATGGATTAGAACAGAATATAAAAATCAGAAAAAGGGTACTATATCCAAAGATACCAGGCGTATATAGTATAGAGAAAAAATTGTAAATCTCCGTATATATTTGAGGAGTCACACACAGACGCTCTCAGGCTCAGTATAGATTAGACCAGAATATAAAAGCAGAAAAAGGGTACTGTATCACAAGATACCAGGTGTATATAGTATAGGGAAAAATTGTAAATCTCCGTATATATTTCCGGAGTCACACACAGATAGTCAGCATGTATTTGTCAGTGATACCAGCCAGTACACGGTAGTGTGTGATGAACGTACAGCTCTATACGGTGTGGGAAAAATTGAACGCTCTGTAACTGTGCAGAAAAAAAGAATAAAAGTATTAGTGCTGTGTAAAAAGCAGTCTGCACAGCAGTGTACACACAGCAAGACAGCTAGCAGGCAGCCTACTAACCAGCGCTGCTGCACACAAGAAAATCCTCCCCTGTCACTGGCAGGCAGCCTAATAACCAGCGCTGCTGCCACAAGAAATCCTTCCCTGTCACTGCACACTAACTGTACAGCACAATTGCTATCAGCACAAACACATAAGAACTTCTATTTTCAGCCCTAACTTTCTCCCTACTGATAAACAGCGTCAGCAACCTCTCCCTACTGTTAAGATCGGCAGAAGTAAAATGGCGGTCGGCGGTCAGGGCTTTTATAGCCACTGTTACGCCACACAGAGCAAGCCAATCACTGCAATGCCCTTCTCTAAGATGGTGGTGGACGCTGCCTTTGTCATCTCGTTGCCCACAGTGTACGTCCTTGTTCATTGGCTGAGAAAAGGCGCCTGCAAGCATTCTGGGGAAAACCGACTTTGGTGCTCGGGTCGACGACTGCATGGCCGACTTCACGCTATGGTCGGGTTTCGTTCAGCGAAACTCGACTTTAGCGAAAGTCGGCGATTTTTGAATCTGACCGACCTGTTTTGCTCAACTCTACTAACCACCGAATCACCGCTCTGTCCCTACTAAAACCTAATTGCCTACCATCCGGCCTGTCGTCAGCCCGAAGCGCCCCCCAATACACAAATGAATGTCCAAAAATCCAGGCCAAGAAAGGATCCCGACCTGAAAATAAACAACAACAATTATCGTTAAACCCTACAATCACATGACCCGAATAATCTAACGATGAACATAAGTTAACTAACGGTTCGAGCTCCATCTGCCTATCCGCTTAATCACCTCAGCTCTAAGCCCAAATTATCAGCTTCTGAAGCAGCCCCAATCCTAAATAATGCGACCCGTACATACCCGGGTTCAGGCCCAACTCTTCCAACCTCTTATTCAAGATTGCAATGAACTGAAAACGCGACAATGCCCCCCCCTCATGACACAGCAACGGACAAACCCTTCCTGACCACATGCGCCAATACGACACCAAACACCGTTGTGGGCACAACAATGCCCCATCCACTCTCCCTAAGGCCTCTTTCACACATCCGGTGTGCGCCTGACGGCGCCCCCGGCATTTTGCCGCAGCGTCGCATCACAAAACCGGATGGCCGCATGCACCGCCTGCGTTTTTTTGCCGGATGGTTTTTGATGCCCAGAGACAACAGAAACCATCCGGCAAAAACAAAAAACGTTACATGCTGCATTTTGTCGGCCGCCGGAATGTACAATTCCACCGCATCCGGACAAAACCGCATACAACGCACTGACATGCGGCGCCATCCGGCGCTAATGCAAGTCAATGCCAAAAAAAACGCAAGCGGCGCATCAGGTTTTGTGATGCGGCGCTGCGGCAAAATGCCAGGGGCGCCGTCAGGCCCCACACGGATGTGTGAAAGAGGCCTAACACAAACCCGCTTACCCTTTCCCAACTGATCGGTTTTTGAACACCTAATCCAAAAAGTAATGCCCCCGCTCAAAATTCCATATCATCAGCTAACAGACCCCCAGCCCTGTTTTTACTGGGCGATACGAGTTCGGCCAGTGGCATTGCCCCGAAAAATGCTAACGAAAATGCTAGCCTAAAAAGCACCCTCTCAAAATTTGAAACACAAATCCTCCCCAGAACTCCTCCTAACCGCTCAAGTACGCTAAACTAAATCGGTCTCCGTGTGTCCCCACTCCTGTTGCCGTTCCGAAACTCCTTTAATGCCTGTCTGACCAAAATTCTTTTGTAACATCCACGGAACCTTCCAACTTAAAACCAAATGCAAGGCCGGCAATGAATTTATTAACCTTGGAAATAGACCAACCCATGTCAGCCGCCTTGCCCACCAAAAACAACACTGCCAATGTCTTGTCCCCATCTGACTCAACCGCACCCCACTGCAAAACCCAGCTGTTCCATATTTGCCATGCTGATTCATATGCTGCCCAGGTCTGACATGTAACAGAACTTTGAATCAAACGTCCTGCTCGTCAGCAACAATCCGCCACAAATGTGAAGGGCATTCCACTCCTGAGGCCTCCGCGTCTTGTGCCAACTCCCGGAAACGCTCCCACTGCGAACGAGATAAAGCATCCACTATAGAATTTTGGACACCTGGAACATGCACAGCAGAAATCCAAGCATTCAATTTAAGACACTTGAAAACTATTTCCCTCACCAACTTAATCACCGGGGGAGATGAAGTCGACAAATTGTTGATCACCAATACCACGCTTAGGTTGTCGGAATGAAACCTAATTCTCCGGTTCACAAACTGTTCGCCCCAAATCATCACTGACACCACAATTGGAAACAATTCCAGCAGGGCAAGATTCTTGGTGAAGCCCTTCTGCCGCCACCACTCCCGCCATGTCCCAACACTCCACTTTACCCCACAATAGGCATCGTAACCAACCCCCCCTGCTGCATCCGTGTAAATCTCACAATCAAAAGCATTCAACTTCTGTTGTATCAGAGACCTCCCATTGTAATTCTCCAAAAAACGCTGCCAAAGAAACAAATCCTCCTTATGCTCCTTTTTTAAACGAATAAAATGATGCGCCGCACGAACCCCATCAGTCACCCCAGACAACCTGCGGCAAAAAATTCTGCCCATAGGCATGATCCGGCATGCAAAATTCAACCGTCCAAGTAACGACTGCAACTCTTTCAAGGTCACCTTACACAGCCTTCCAATTCTCTGCACTTCACACTTAAGCAACCTTAATTTACCCTCCGGCAATCGACATTCCATTCGCACCGAGTCTATAAGTATCCTGAGAACTCAACACAGTACTAGGGCCTTTGGTTTTTTCCTTTGCCAACCGCACACCAAAACGCTCAGCCACTCATTCCATGGTGGCCAAAGAATTTCTACATAACACTGAATCCGGTGGATCTATAAACAGAAAATCGTCCAAATAATGAATGATAGAAGGAACGCCAGCAACATCTCTAACCACCCATTCTAAAAGGTGCTAAACGTCTCAAACAACGAACAACCCATCGGCAAACATCTATCCAAGTAATAACCTCCATTCCAAAAACAGCCCAGCAAAGGAATGCTGTCCGAGTGCACCGGGAGTAATCTGAAGGCCGTTTCAATATCCGTTTTTGCAAGCAAAGCCCCCACACCATACCTGTGAACCCATTGCACTGCTGTATCAAACGATGTGTATACTACAGAGTACAACTCCTCAGCTATGCCATCATTAACCAACAGCCCTTTTGGATACGACAAATGGTGAATTAACCGAAACTTGTTTGGTTCCTTCTTAGGCATAATGCCTAACGGGGAAACAACCGCACCCTCAGCAGGCAAAAACAAGAATGGACCCGCCATCCTACCCAACTCCACCTCCTTCCCCAACTTAAAATCAACCACCTCCAGAGGTAACGCCGACCTCAAATTCTTAATGTTAAAAGGGACCGTATGAGAAGGGGAAGGGATCCTAAACCCTTCTGCAAAACCATTTCGAATGACCCCAGCTTTCTCTTTATCCAGATATCTACTTAGGGTGCCATCTTTGGAAGCCTCACCGGTGTCTCCCCTTGACCGGAACCCACCGCTGGCTTTCCCCTTGCTTTTTTAAAACATTTTGACGTTCCATTTGAGCTCCCATTGCAGTGTGAACAGACATGCTTAAATTTACAGGTGTTGCCATATTTGCACTATCCCTCATTAAATTGCCAGCACGTTCTGGATTTTTCCTTCGTTCCCTGGCTCACACTTCTGTGGCCTGCCTGCTGGTTGCTAGAACTTCCGCTCCCATGAAAGGACTGCCCATACCTAACTGGAGCCATTACTTTCAACCAAATCCAATGTCCTTCTGGTCCCATTTTATCTCAGGCCTAATCACCTTCCTCTGCCTGAATTGTTCATCATAGCACAGCCACGCCTGACCCCCATAAGTACGGTGCGCGTCACCTATCGCATCTAAATAGCAGAATAATCCCCAACAGTTCTCTGGAAACTTTTCACCTATCACACTGGCCAATATTGCAAACGCCTGCAACCAATTAACAAATGTCTGCGGAATCAGCCGCCACCTTCTCTTCTCCTCCTCTTCCTTCTTACTGTCATCCTTTTTTCCTTTATCCAAATTTAATTTTTCCAAAGGAAGGAGGGAGAATATCTCCACTTACTCATCCTTCCCAATTTTTTCCTTAACCTCCTTTTTCAAATGTGCTCCCAAGGGTCCCTTAAAACACACGTACACCTCCCCTTTAGATCTATCATCCAGCTTCACCGAGTCCCCTTTCTCCTTTTCTGTCTGAACTGACACAGATACCCGCGACAATGAAGCCTGCGCACTCCCCACTGACCTTGACGGCTCACTAATCAGCTGTGATCCGCAACCAGTCCCTTGCAACCATGCCCCCACTGGCGATGACCCAGCCCCTTCTATGACCCCACCATCTAATCTCCTCAAAATTTGCGACATTCCAACTAAAATATCCCTAATACTTGGAACCCCCACAACCCCAGATTCACTCAAACCCCTAACCTCCGACCCAGATGCCTGACTCACCCCAATCTCCATTGACATGCCCCCAACTGGCGACATACAAGACATAGAAGTATACTCACTAGGCTGTGCGGTTGCTGTGTCCCCGCCAGCCGGACATCCTGAATCCAGTTGCTGCCCTTCCTCATGCTGGTCACTGCCGGACTTTGACTCATCTGCGTCACTTTGCAGCCCAGGGCCCACGCCCTTGGCCTCCTCATCACCAGGGGGGACCGGAGCGCAAAAAACGCGTCGCTCCACCGATCTCCTGTTGGACCGGGATCATCTAACCCAGACTCACCAGCCTGGTCCACAACACGTCCCTGTAGCCTGACAGGCAGCCTGGCTGCACTGCCTGCCGCTCCTCGTGACCGACGCTTGTACCCTGGGCACGGCTGCGGGGTGACCCTTGTAGCAGCCTGCCCGCTGGAATGCTCTGCTGCCTCTTTCGTCTGACAGGCACCCCCGAAGCCACCTCTCCCGGGGTACCTGGTGCCGGATCTGTTGCCATTAAACCGCTAACAACAGTGTCCTCTGACACCTCTTGCCTCCGCTTCTGCCCCGCAGCTCTAGTCGCAATTGTTGGTGCTCCAGCGCAGCTCCCCGGCTCTCTTCTGGCTCTTGATGCCTCCTGCTCATCGCGAGCAGGCCGCACTACCGGTGCGGCCCGCACTTCCCGTGGGGCCTGTCTGTCAGTTTGCGGCCCTCACCTCTGGTATACGACGCTGACCAGCGCCAGCAGGCCGGGCACCTGGATTCCTGCTGGAGGGGGCGCAAAGTGGGGATGTCGCGCTGCCGCATCTGACCACTGCAGGGTCCCCGGAGGGGCTCCTTGGCCTCCGCCTGCCGCGCGCCATCACCTCAGGGGATAATCTCTCAGGGGGCCTCCTCCTTCTGCTGTCCCACTCCCGATACTCCACTCCCAGCAACAATGAAAGCTGGTCCTCCAGCCAACCACCTCTCCTTGAGCGTGCGACACTTCTGAGCCGCTCAAATAAGTTCTCCGCCGATTGCTTAGGTGAGTCTTCCTAAAGTTGATCTTCCTTCTCCAGGTTCCTGAAAATGACTCCTTTCCCACACTTTTCCTGGATCTGATCCCGCCCCCCCACTACTCTTCCCCAAAGCCCTTCCACCAATCCACAGCATACAGAGCTTTATTTGAAAAAACCCTTTGCCAACGCAGTCATGTGGTGCTTCCATCTAGCTGCGCATATTCCTGCCCCGTCTTTATATTGAGGCACAGAGTTAACTTTTCAGAGGTGCACAAAACAGTGGCTGGCTGTGCTTTTATGCACACCTAAAAAGACGGACACTGCCAGATCATAGGCCAGACAGCATCCACAAAGCCTCCATCTGCCTCATTATAGGGAATCTTCCGCCAGAGGTTACGTCTGAATCACGTATTTCAGAGATTTACACTGGTGAGATTTACACTGAAACCCAGCTGTAAGAGCTCAAATCAAATCAACAGCAGGTCATGAATTTATTTTCTTTTACGCCGTTTCACATGCAGAATAAATGATTAGACAACTTTATTATTTCGGTCTGTGCAATTATAGCGATACCAGATTTATAATTTTTTTCATATTTGATTGCTGTCACACACTAAAAGACACTTTTCTTTTTTAAGAAAAAAATGTTTGCGTCAGCATATTTTGAGAGCTATAATTTTTCCATATTTCTGCCTACAGAGTTATGTGAGGGCTTGTTATTTGTGGGACATGTTGATGTTTTTACTGGTACCATTTTCAAGCACACATTAGATTTCTCTAAGCTACTAACTAGTGTTGAGCATTCCGATACCGCAAGTATCGGGTATCGGACGATATTCGCCTTATCGGAATTCCGATACTTAGTTCCGATACTTTTCCTATATCGTATACCGGAATCGGAAGTTCCCATAATTCTTTGAGAGGCAGTGTGATTTTATTCAGCCAATGAGGATTCCTAAGAAGTGTGGGCACATCCTGTAATGCTGCGGTCATGTTAACTAATGGCATGGCTGTGATTGGCTGCTGAAATGATGTCAGAATGCACTATAAAAGGCGCCGCCGCCATTTTAGCTTCACTGTGCTGTGAATTCAGTTAGGGACAGAATGCTGCTCTGCTGACTCTGAGGGACAGTTACAGATAGCGTTTTTGTGAATTGTTCTGTAGGCAGGCTATTTGAGAAACCGCTTTGTAAATCATCCTTTTTCCTTGCAGTGTTGTTTTCACAGCTCTGTGCAAGGTGTGTGTGTGAGTGCAGGTGACGCTGCAGTTTGCTCTGCATCCAACGCTGTTTGTAGTCATCTGCACGTGTCACTCACTGACTCTTTTTTTTTTATTTTGTGGAATTGGTGCTGCTCCATTCAATTGAAATTAACAGTGATCTATTAGTGTGACGCGCTTCCATCCGTATACAATACATTGGTTGCAAACACTATAGAAGTACACAAAGGAGCCTTTCACAGCTAGTGAACAGTTGTGTGCAGTGTTCACTGTAGTCTGTGTGTAAGGTTCTTTGTCTCTGTTGACATGTTCCTTGAAGCTCAGTTTTCCGTCGGCCATTTTGCTTTCTGTCTTTCTGCAGCTCTTGCCCTCAGTTAATATGGAGTTTCCAGTTTTCATGTTCCCGCCCTGATTCTTCCCTCTTGCTTCTTAAGCAGCCTCAGCTGAACAATCAGTGCTCCTGAACCAAGCCTCAGTCAGTCTGTGACCTGACTCCTGGAAGCCTTGGACTTGTACTCCAGCTATTCCCTACTGAGGAACCTTGGAACACTTTTGGACTCTGGTAACCTGCTGTTTGGTGAATCCATGTTTGCAGAGGAATTACGGTACAGAGAAGAGATCCTGAACCTGCTTTGGAGATTTACTGTAGTGCTTGAAGTTACTCTGGCCTGCTGTGTCTCCTGTCGCTGTTCCTGCAAACTGTGTGAACTTTTCAGCATGCTTGTATGAAGTAATACAAGTCATTTCATTTCAACCTATGTCTCCTGTGTTTTCCTCGCACCCAAGCACAAGACGCTATAGGAACTGTACACTATACATGACAAGATTCAGGAGCCCATGTTTAGTGTCTGCTGGGTCTGGGAAAGCCGTGTCTGCTGTGACTGTGGATATCAGATGTCCGTTTAATACCTTATGTGATGACAGTGGTTATGACTTCTCACAACCATTCCAGGTGAGCGCATTCCCTTAAAATTTTACTCTGGAGTGTTACCACAGGTAAACACTATTGTTTTTTTTTTTCCTTTCCTCTTCTCCTTCCAGCACTTCTGCCTTAAAAGATCTGGAAGATGGAGGCCCGCATAAAGGAACTTTGCGGAGTGACTGATACAATCCTTTCAGATGTACAGACTTTAAAAACCCGTTTTGCAAGCCTACAGGACCTCACTAATCATAATTTGCAAGTGTTTGGACAGACTACCCAGGAATTGCGAGCCAGGATTGAGGCTCTAGAGGAACGAGCCCAGGCTCCTGCCATAACCCAAGTTCTGGGATCCCCAAATTACCTCCTTTTCGTTTTGGCGGTGAACGTGAGAAATTCAAGGGATTTATTAATCAATGCAATTTATTTTTCTCTGCACATGCTTCACAATTTCCCACTGAACGATCCAAAGTGCTTACTATAATCATGTTGCTTACCAATAAGGCTTTGATGTGGGCAAACCCTCTGATTGAGACTGAGGATGATTGTTTGAATCACCTTGATGCTTTTATTTCAGCCATGGGGCAGGTGTTTGATGACCCCAATCGAGGTGCAGCAGCTGAAGCAGCCATGTTAACTTTGCGCCAATGTAAGCGTTCAGTAGCCGAATATGCCCTGGATTTCAGGAGATGGGCTCTTGATACCACTTGGGACACTTCCGCTAAAAAATCTATTTTTCGGAAAGGGTTGTCTCCACTGATTAAGGATGAACTTGCTCGTGCCGACCCTCCCACTGCGTTAGGTGACTTTATCAACTATTGTATTCGTATTGATGCTCGTCTGACTGAACGCAGACAAGAGAGATGGTTCGAAAATAATCGCACTAACCTTTTACTACCTCCCTCCTCAGCTAAGGAACCTTTGAGTAGGATCACAAGGGAACCAGAACCTGAACCCATGCAGGTGGACTCTTTGCAAAGACGGGTTAGTGATGCACGCAAAGAACATCGTATAAAGGAAAATCTATGTTTCTACTGTGGTAAGTCAGGGCACTTCATTATAAACTGCCCCAGCCGTTCTCGTAAGACTACTGTAGCAGTCATTCACTGTGAGTGTTGCGAGAGGAGCTCTGTCATGTCCGAGCCTCAGGCTCCAGAGAGATCTGCTGCAAGAGATCTTGATTTCTCAGACTTAAACTCTGTTAGTTCTGGGGACGATGACGGTATAAACGCTGCAATTTTTCAAGTTTCCTCAGCGGTGTCCCAGCTGAGTTGTAAAAGAAACAATTCTCATTGCTTCCTTTCCATCAAACTCTGGGTTGACTCAGTCTGGGTGTCTAGCTCTGCTATGATCGACTCAGGAGCAAGTGGAAATTTTATGGATATCTCCTTTGCTCTGAAACAGGGGATACGTTCAGTGAAGAAGGCTACTCCAGTACAGATGGAGACTGTGGATGGCTCTCTACTGACTTCTGGACCAGTGGATCAAGAAACAGAGCCTTTGAGGGTCCTTATGGGTAAAGATCATCAGGAGAAAATGTATTTTTTGCTTTTCTCTTCTCCCCACTTTCCCATCATTCTAGGGCTACCATGGCTGCAGGCGCAGAATCCTACGATTAACTGGGAGACCAAGGAATTACACTTTCCGGAGAAACAGATGAGTCAAGGAGTTTCAGCTTGCTCTGTTCCTAAAGGAACCATGTCAGTCCCTGAACTACCAGCTGTATACCAGGACTATGTGGATTTATGTGACAAGAAGAACGCTGATCAGCTTCCTCCTCACCGTCCATATGATTGTCCAATTGAATTATTGCCCGGAGCCGAGATACCTTTTGGTAAGATCTACCCCCTAGCGGGGCCCGAGCTAAAAGCTTTGAAGGATTATATAGACGAAAATTTAGCCAAGGGCTTCATACGCCCCTCTTCATCTCCCGCAGGTGCACCCATCTTCTGTGTGAAGAAGAAAGATGGATCTCTGAGACCCTGCATAGACTATAGGGAACTCAATAAGGTTACTATTAGAAACCGTTATCCATTGCCTTTAATCCCTGAGTTGTTGGAGAGAGTGCGGCATGCCAAAATTTTCTCTAAACTGGATCTCCGTGGGGCCTATAACTTGGTCCGTATTAGACCTGGGGATGAATGGAAGACTGCTTTCAGGTCACGCTATGGACACTTTGCATATCTAGTTATGCCTTTTGGTCTGAGTACCGCCCCAGCCACTTTCCAACACTTCGTGAATGATATCTTCAGGGATCTCCTAGATACATTTGTGGTGATTTATCTGGATGATATTCTAATTTTTTCTAACTCCACAGAGGAACATCATGGACATGTGAGAATGGTCTTAGAACGCCTAAGACAAAACCATCTCTACATCAAACTTGAAAAATGTGAATTCATAGGACCGAAATTCAATTTCTGGGGTATGTACTATCTACGCAATGGATTAGTATGGATGGAAGCAAGACCCAAGCCATCAAGGATTGGCCAATTCCTAGAAATGTGAAGGAGGTGCAGCGTTTCATCGGGTTTGCCAACTTCTATAGACGTTTCATTAAGAATTTTTCTGAGGTAGTGTCACCTATCACCCAACTTACCCGGAAACAGTCTAGGTTCTCCTGGACCCCGCAAGCTCAGGAAGCATTTTCCTGTTTAAAGGATAAATTTACCACCGCACCTATCTTAGTACATCCCAACCCCGAGCTTGCCTTCATAATAGAGGTGGATGCTTCAGACTGTGCCGTTGGAGCTATACTCTCTCAGAGAACAGGTGAGAAGAATGTCTTGCATCCCTGTGCCTTCTTTTCCCAGCAGTTGTCTTCGGCTGAGAGGAACTACGATGTGGGCAATAGAGAATTGTTGGCCATTATTGCCGCCTTCAAGGAATGGAGACACCTTCTTCAGGGAGCTGCACAGCAAATAGTCGTCCTGACAGACCATCGTAACCTTGAATTTATCAGGTCGGCTAAGTGCTGACTCCTCGCCAGGCTCGCTGGAATCTTTTCCTAAACCAATTTAATTTTGTCATTTCTTATAGACCAGGATCGCGCAATGGAAAGGCTGATGCACTCTCTAGGATTCATTCAGCAGAGATACGTCCACTTACTCCTCCTAAGACTATTCTTCCTGACTCTAGATTCCTGGGAGTGATTCATAATCAAGACCTACTTAAGGACATCAAGGAAGCATACCATGCGGATTCTTTGTTGGCTCAACCCCAAGGGACGTAAGTCTTGTCTTTAAGAATGGTGTGTGGATTCAGGGACAACGTCTGTATATACCTGAAACAGTCAGATTGAGAGTATTGCAACTCATCCACGATTCCAAGATAGCCGGGCATAGGGGAATTCTAAAGACACAAGAATTTCTTTCTCGTTTCTTTTGGTGGCCCACTTACAGGAAAGATGTCTTAAACTATGTCACTTCATGTGAAGTCTGTGCAAGATGCAAAACACCTCGCTCCTCACCAACTGGTCTGTTGCAACCTCTTCCCACCCCGTCCTGCCCGTGGGGATCCATTTCTATGGACTTCATTGTGGAGTTACCAACCTCTCAAGGGAAGAACACCATTCTAGTGGTGGTTGACCGTCTAACAAAGGCAGCTCATTTTATCCCTTGTGTCGGCTTACCCACTGCAAAACAGACATCAGACTTGATGATTAAGAATGTGTTTCGCTTACATGGAGTACCGGATGAGGTCATTTCGGATCGAGGGGTGCAATTCACTTCAAGGTTTTGGCAAAATTTCTGTGCAGCATTGGACATTAAAGTAAACCTTTCTTCTGCTTTTCATCCCCAGACTAATGGACAGACAGAACGAACCAATCAGACCCTGGAGCAGTATCTCCGCTGTTTTATCTGCCACCTACAGGATGATTGGGTGGATCTACTTCCACTGGCTGAGTTCTCTTATAACAACTCTCAGAGCGCCTCCACTAAGCAGTCTCCTTTTTACTCCAATCTAGGTTATCATCCTAACATTCTTCCTCGATTTCCCATAGATACGCCCTTGCCGGCAGTGGCTGAAAGAATCACTTCTTTACAAAAGAATATGGATCTTCTAAAGGAAAATCTAGAATTGGCTCAGGAAAGGTACAAGAAAGCAGCAGATAAATTTCGTAAACCTGCACCAGCTTTCAAGGTAGGAGATTTGGTCTGGCTGTCAACCAGAAATCTTAAATTAAAGATTCCATCGTCTAAATTGGGACATAAGTACATTGGACCTTATAAGATCAATAAGATTATAAGTGCTGTTGCTTGTCGTCTTCAACTGCCCAGAACTATGAGAATCCACCCTGTCTTTCATGTATCCCTACTAAAGGCTGCAACACCCAATACGTTTCCTGGACGTTCTTCTCCTTGCCCTGACCCAGTGCTGGTCGATGGTCAGGAAGAATTTATGGTGGAAAGGATTCTAGATTCCAGGTTGTACAGAAATCAGTTGCAATATTTGATTAAATGGCAGGGCTACCCAGTGGAGGACAACTCATGGGAACCAGTCAATAATGTAAATGCTCCTCGCCTGCTCCGCCAGTTTCATCAGAGGTACCCTGACAAGCCTGGTCTGAGGTCATCCGGAGGTTGTCCCTAAGGGGGGAGTAATGTAAGGTTCTTTGTCTCTGTTGACATGTTCCTTGAAACTCAGTTTTCCGTCGGCCATTTTGCTTTCTGTCTTTCTGCAGCTCTTGCCCTCAGTTAATATGGAGTTTCCAGTTTTCATGTTCCCGCCCTGATTCTTCCCTCTTGCTTCTTAAGCAGCCTCAGCTGAACAATCAGTGCTCCTGAATCAAGCCTCAGTCAGTCTGTGACCTGACTCCTGGAAGCCTTGGACTTGTACTCCAGCTATTCCCTACTGAGGAACCTTGGAACACTTTTGGACTCTGGTAACCTGCTGTTTGGTGAATCCATGTTTGCAGAGGAATTACGGTACAGAGAAGAGATCCTGAACCTGCTTTGGAGATTTACTGTAGTGCTTGAAGTTACTCTGGCCTGCTGTGTCTCCTGTCGCTGTTCCTGCAAACTGTGTGAACTTTTCAGCATGCTTGTATGAAGTAATACAAGTCATTTCATTTCAACCTATGTCTCCTGTGTTTTCCTCGCACCCAAGCACAAGACGCTATAGGAACTGTACACTATACATGACACTGTGAGGTTTTCATTTTTTGAGTGCAGAGGGGCCTTTCAAAGATAGTGAACAGTTCTGTGCAGTGTTCACAGTAGTCTGAGGTTTATATTTTTTGAGTGCAGATCACGCTACAGTTACTTCTTCAACTACTGCTGGTTGTAGTCTGCTGAGCGTGTGTCACTGCCTCATCCTTGACATTTTTCTCTAATTGGTGCTGCTCCATTCTATTTCAAAAAACTCAAATCTATTAGTGTGACGCGCTTCCTTCCGTATACAATACATTGCTTGCAAACACTATAGTAGTACACAAAGGGGCCTTTCACACCTAGTGAACATGGGTTGTTAAATTTGTAATTAAATATGTATTTTTTCAAATGACACAAATATAAGTAATGTTGAAGAGGACTAGTCCTACATCCATTGTTTGCACAATAATACAGATGTACATCACGTCCCTTAATCAACAATGGATTATTATATTTACTTGTATGCTTTTATTTAAAAGCCAAGAACACAGAAGGATAACCTTCGCACTGCAGCTGTTGTCAAAGTTCAACCCACATTATGCACTTCCAACATTGCAGCATTTGAGGCATGATGTGAGTTGGATTTGTCAAAGTTATGGAGTGACAAGGTTCACCATCAGTACCCTATAGCATAAGTATGCTTTTGTGTTAGCATTTGTGTTAGACATGTGGATATCTGCAATAATATGTCACAATTATTTTGTTACAGATTTGTTACCAAGACTAATCATTTAATGGTTTTAAAGGTGACGTTTCACTTGTTTACAGCTTAGAAATAAGGGTGTAGCCTGATATCTATGTGTAGCACTAGCCACTTTAACATGTCATTTTTTTCAACATGTGTAGCTAGGTAGCAGTAATGTTTGGCCGGACACACAGCAGGGGAACAGCAGGCGTTACTGAACCCCACAAACACATCAGCGATTGTTTTGATCTGTGCATCCAACACTTCTGAGCCAGGGTCAAGGAGGGTGTAGGCAGAGGCCTAGTATGAGATGTTTGAACTTTAATTTGAACTTTAATTTGGAGTTAGCAGCATTAATTTTTGCCAGACACACAGCAGGGGAACAGCAGGCGTTACTGAACCCCACTAACACTATAGCTTGTGTATTGGTCTGTGGACACGACACTTCTGAGCAGCAACTGGCAGTGTTGTAGCCCAGGGAGTAGAGTTCAGGTGGTAGAAAGATGAACATAACAGGAGAGATGGATAACGTTGCCAACCAGTTATTTAATCGGAAACCGGACAGGCAAATTCAGGCGAGATCCATGCCTTGTTCATTTTCAGAAAAGTAAGCCGTTCTACATTATCGGAGGATAGTCGCATGCAACGGTCTGTTAGTACACCACCTGCAGCAGTAAAGACGCGCTCCGATAATACACTGGCAGCAGGGCAAGCCAGCACCTCCAATGCATACTGGCTAAGCTCTGGCCATGTATCCAGCTTAGAGACCCAAAACTTGAATGGGGAAGAGCCATCTGGGAGTACACTGAGAGGGCAAGACATGTAGTCTGTCACCATCTTACGGAAACGTTGCCTCCTGCTGACTGGAGCCGTCTCGGATGGTGTAGACATTGGTGGCGCTGCCACAAAACTTCGCCACATTTGGAACATACTGGTCTTGCCCTGTGCAAAGGCTCTGCTTGTGCTCCCTCTTGTTGCAGAGCTGTCTCCACTGCCTCGACGCACAGAGCTGCTTTGTAAAGCAGTAGCAGCAGCAGTGCTCTCGGCTGGAATGGAGAACATTATGGATTGCACCATGTGTCTTGGTACTCCCGCATTTTACGCTCCTGGTTCAACGGTGTGATGAGGCTTTGTAAGTTGTCCCGGTAGCGAGAGTCTAGGAGGGTGTACACCCAATAATCAGACGTGGTGAGAATGTGGGCGATGCGGCGGTCGTTTCTCAGGCACTGCAGTATGAAATCAACCATGTGCTGCAGACTCCCAACTGGCCAAGAAACGCTGTCCCCTGCAAGAGGTGTCATCTCTGCCTGCTCTGCATCACCCCACCCTCGCTCTACATACTGACTAGAGCGTTGTGTACCTCCCTCTGCAGCGATGTCTTCCTCCTCCATTGACTCCTCCTCATCCTCCTCACAAAGTCCTTCAAATACATAAAAATGTACAAAATTTAAAGCTCATAAAATTTTAAAACATTTTATCATAATTCTGTAACATCAGTTTATGGAAACACAATAGCATTACAAAAGGATAGACAAAAACTGTACATTATGTGCTTTGTAAATACATTAAAAGTTTGCAATGGTTATGAAAATATAGACAGCGACTCTGGAGGTTCAAATGTTGTTACAGCATGGTACTTTGAAAGTCCTCCAGCCCTTTGTGAGGAACCACGTTGCGCTGACTGTCCAGAAGGTGATGGAATTTGTGACTCGTCATCCTCCACCTCTTCCAAAACCTCATCCCTTAGTGCTTGCAGTTTTTTTTGAAGCAGGCAGATAAGGGGGACAGTCAGGCTGACTAGTGCATCATCTGCACTCGCCATCCGCGTTGACTCATCAAACGCACGCAAAACGTGGCAGATGTCCTTCATAGAGTCCTTCGCCAGTCCTTACACTGGCTGCCCATTCATTATAGGATCCAATTCAAAGTACTGGTTCTCACCCACAAAGCTCTCCACGGTGCAGCACCCCCCTACATCTCCTCCCTCATTTCTATCTATCGGCCTAACCGACTGCTGCGCTCTGCAAACGACCTTCGACTAACCTCTGCACTAATCCGTACCTCACACTCCGACTCCAAGACTTCTCCCGCGCTGCGCCAATCCTCTGGAATGCTGTACCCCAAGAAATTAGGACTATCCACAATTTGCATGGTTTCAGGCGCTCCCTCAAAACACATTTGTTCAGAGCGGCCTATCACATTCACTAATCAAAGTCATTCTATGTGTAAGTGTGTGTGTGTGTGTAGCCCATTCACTATCTCCATCCATCCCTCACTCCCTCAAAATGGCTGGACCATCATCATAAATACACCATTGTATATAAACACCTGTACTTTGTATCTCCCCCACCCCATTGTAGATTGTAAGCTCTCACGAGCAGGGGCGGCTTATATTGCTTTAATTATTGTATTGTTAACGTTGTTACTTATGACTTGTGTTCTGAAACTGTTAAACTGTAAAGCGCTGCGGAATATGTTGGCGCTATATAAATAAAGATTATTATTATTATTATTATTATTCCATGGCGATCCTGTGAGGAAGCCGAACCAGCTGTGTGTGAGCTGGAGGAAGAGGCTCCAACACGACCTGAAGATGTAGGTGCTGCTGTAGGTTGGCCTACATCTCCAGTGTGTCTTTGTAACTCAACTACGTGCTTTGTCCGCACATGTTTCCACATATTAGTGGTATTGAGGTTACTGAACTTTTACCTCTTTTTACTTTTTGATTACACAGCTTGCATTTGACATAGCAAATATCATCTGCAAGTGTGTCAAAAAAGGACCACGCAGTGCAAGTCCTGGGAGCGCCCGTTTTGACTTTTGGAAGAGAACTGCTCCGAACAGGTGCCAAACTGGGGGCTACAGGCAACCGAGTCTGCAGCCTAACTCTCCCTCCTGTTTGTACCGTTGGGTGTTATGTTTCGGTAGCTGAGGAGTGCAGGTAAAAAAGGCAATACACCAGAGCAGTTGGAATCTATGAGATTGCAGTACCCTGACTAACCACCACAACTAGAGGCAGCCGTGGAGCGTTCCTACGTTGGTCCTAGATGCCTCGTCACAGCCTGAGAAACTAACTACACCTAAAGATAGAAATAGGAAAGCTATCTGCCCCGGAGCAGAACCCCAAAGATAACAGAAAGCCCCCAAACATGTAATGGCAGTTAGACAAGAGGAAATACTGACACAGAAAGAAAATAGTATGAGCAAACGCTGGGGCCCAAACTATCTAAATAGAAAAGGATAGGAAGGTACTTACTGCAATCCCAGAAAACCCTGAAAAGCACCAACTCTACTAATTTCAAAATCACCTGAGATCACACGACCTCTACCACCTAAATTAGTTCTCTGGTGTAACAAAATCAAAACAGCAGCCACTGAAAAAACTGGAAAAAGCAAAAGAACAAAACTCAGTGGCTGAACTAGACAGAGAGGGCAGAAGCCCCCGGAGGGGACCCTGAAGGCCCCAAAGAAGTGCACGACAAAATGCAAAAACACAGCAAAAACACAAAAGAAGCAAAAGTCTTATCTGTAAGCAGGAGATGCAGACAAGACACAGCAGGCTACAAGGGAAACTGGAATGAAGGATTCAGACCAGAACAATTGATCACCGGCAACCCTGATGGGAAAATGACTCCCTTATATAAGACCAGTCAGTAACACCTGATTCCCAGTCCTCACAATCCTCACTAGCACCGCTTGTAACCACCAGAGGGAGCCTCTGCTCAGAACTCATCTCAAACCCATTCACAACAGTACCCCCCCCCTTGAGGAGGGGTCACCGAATCCTCATTTGAGCAACCAGGTCGGTCAGGATGAGTTCTATGATACGCACGGATAAGTCTCCTAGCATGGATGTCCGAAGCAAACACCCAAGAATTGTCTTCCTGACCATAACCTCTCCATTTAACCAAATACTGGAGTTTCCGTCTAGAAAAACGAGAAACCAATATTTTCTCAACCACATACTCCAGATTGCCCTCAACCAAAACAGGGTCAGGAGGCACAGCAGCAGGAACCACTGGCTCAACAAACCTCTTCAACAAGGACTTGTGGAACACGTTACGGATCTTAAATGTCCCTGGAAGAAGCAAACGAAAAGAAACAGGATTAATAATCTCCATGATCTTATAAGGTCCAATGAACCTAGGCTTAAATTTAGGAGATGCTACTCTCATAGGAATATTCTTTGAGGACAACCAGACCAAGTCCCCCACTTTAAACCGAGGACCATCAGTCCTATGCCGGTTAGCAAACCGCTGGGCCTTCTCCTGAGAGAGGGACAACCTCTCCACTACCTGGTCCCAAATCTGTTGCATACGCTCCACAACAGAGTCAACACCTGGACAGACAGAAGCCTCCGTCTGTCCTGAAGAAAATCGAGGGTGAAACCCAGAATTACAGAAAAACGGAGACATCAAAGTGGCAGAGCTAGCCCTATTATTAAGAGCAAACTCAGCCAAAGGCAAAAAAGAGACCCAGTCATCCTGATCAGCAGACACAAAGCATCTTAGATAAGTCTCCAATGTCTGGTTTGTTCTCTCAGTTTGACCATTGGTCTGAGGATGAAATGCCGAGGAGAAAGACAATTGAACACCCAGTTTAGAACAAAAAGTCCTCCAAAATCTGGAAACAAACTGGACTCCTCTGTCAGACACAATGTTCTCAGGAATGCCGTGTAAACGAACCACGTGCTGAAGGAACAACGGCACCAATTCAGAGGAGGAAGGCAACTTAGGTAATGGCACAAGATGTATCATTTTGGAAAACCTATCACAAATTACCCAGATGGTGGTCATTCTCTGAGAAACAGGAAGATCGTAAATGAAATCCATAGAGATATGGGTCCATGGTCTCTTGGGCACAGGCAATGGCATCAACAAACCACTAGAGCGAGAGCAAGGCTTGGAGCGAGAGCAAGTCGCGCAGGACTGCACAAATTCCCTGACATCACGAGACAAGGTAGACCACCAAAAGGACCGGCTAACCAAGTCTCTGGTACCAAAAATTCCGGGATGCCCAGCCAATGTGGAACAATGAATCTCAGACATCACACTCTTTTTCCATTGATCCGGGACAAACAATTTTCCAACAGGGCAGCGCTCGGGCCTATCCTCCTGACACCCCTCCAGAGCAAGTCTCAAACTGGGCGAGATGGCGGAAAGAACTACACCCTCTTTCAAAATAACAGAAGGATCAGATAACTCAGGAGAGTCCGCAAGGAAACTCCTCGAGAGGGCATCCGCCTTAACATTCTTAGTGCCAGGAAGAAAGGAAACCACAAAATTAAAACGTGTGAAAAACAAGGCCCACCTGGCCTGTCTAGGATTGAGTCGCTTGGCAGATTCCAGATAGACCAGATTCTTATGGTCCGTAAGGACCACCACCTGATGTTTGGCTCCCTCCAGCCAATGTCTCCACTCTTCAAAAGCCCACTTCATGGCCAATAACTCCCGATTACCTACGTCATAATTACGTTCAGTAGGAGAAAATTTTCGAGAGAAAAAGGCACAAGGGTTACTTTTAGAGGTCTCTGGATCTTTTTGGGACAAAACGGCACCTGCCCCAATTTCAGAGGCATCAACCTCCACCTGAAATGGCAGAGAAACATCAGGCTGCCGTAGAACAGGAGCAGAAGTGAATCTCTGCTTAAGTTCCTGAAATGCAGAGACTGCCTCAGGAGGCCAATTCACCACATCAGAACCCTTTCTGGTCAAATCAGTTAATGGTTTAACAATAACCGAGAAATTACCAATAAATTTACGATAAAAATTGGCAAAACCCAAAAATCTCTGAAGAGCCTTTAATGAAGTAGGTTGGACCCAATCACAGATGGCCTGAACCTTGACCGGGTCCATTTCAATAACAGATGGGGACAAAATGAATCCCAGAAATGAGATCCTCTGTACGCCAAAAAGACACTTTGATCCCTTCACATACAGAGCATTCTCTCTCAAAATCTGGAATACAGTTCGAACATGTTTCACATGAGAGTCCCAGTCATTAGAAAAAATCAAGATATCATCCAAATAAACAATCAGAAATTTGTCCACAAAATCCCTGAAAATGTCATTCATGAAGGACTGGAAGACGGAAGGAGCATTAGTGAGCCCAAAGGGCATCACTAGGTACTCAAAATGCCCTTCAGGGGTATTGAATGCCGTCTTCCATTCATCCCCGTGCTTAATGCGAATAAGGTTATACGCCCCCCTGAGGTCAAGCTTGGTAAACCAAGTAGCGTTTTTCACCCTGGAAAACAGGTCAGAAATCAAGGGTAACGGGTATTGATATTTCACAGTAATATTGTTCAAGAGACGATAATCAATACACGGCCTTAATGAACCATCTTTTTTGGCCACAAAGAAAAAACCGGCACCTAAGGGTGAAGAGGATGGTCTGATATGACCCTTCTCCAATGATTCCTTGATATAAGACCGCATAGCGTCATGTTCAGGTACAGACAAGTTAAAAAGGCGACCTTTAGGGAATTTACTACCCGGCACTAATTCAATAGCGCAGTCATAGCTCCTATGGGGAGGCAAGGATGCAGATTTACTTTCGCTAAACACATCAGAAAAATCAAACAAAAAGTCAGGAACATCCTGAGCCTGGGGGGAGGCAGAAAAATCAGGAGTGTTGGTATTAACACATTGGCAGCCCCAACTGGTTACAGACACAGATTTCCAATCCAAAACAGGATTATGAGACTGTAACCAAGGGAAACCCAGCACGATAATGTCATGCAGATTATACAGAACCAAAAATTTGCAGCACTCCTGGTGATCAGGTTCAACCCTCATTATCACCTGAGTAGAAAACTGGGGTTTATTCTCAGCCAAAGGGGTAGAATCGATCCCCAGTAGGGGAATAGACTTCTGTAGGGGTATCAAGGGAAACCCACAACGTTTAGCAAAATCATAATCCATCAGGTTAATAGCTGCTCCAGAATCAACGAAAGCCTGAGCAGAAAATGAGGACAGAGAGCATATCAGAGTGACAGTTAATAAAAACTTAGTCTGAACACTACCCAAGACAACTGAGCGTGCAAAACGTCTTCCCCGCTTAGGGCAGACTGAAATAGCATGAGAGGCATCACCACAGTAGAAACATAACCCATTGCGCTTTCGAAACTCATGACGCTGTGCCCCAGACACCACTCTATCACACTGCATGGGTTCAGAAGCTGGTTCACAAGGCAACACCATTCCACGCATACTTCTCCGCTCACGCAAACGTCTGTCAATTTGAATCGCTAATGACATAGAATCATTGAGACCAGAGGGGACAGGGAATCCCACCATAACATCCTTTACATTATCTGACAGACCCTTCCGGAAAAGGGCCGCCAAAGCGTCGTCATTCCATTTGGTCAGGACTGCCCACCTACGGAATCTCTGACAGTATAACTCAGCGTCATCAAGCCCTGATTTAATGCCAACAAGGCTTTTTCAGCTTGATCAGTGACATTAGGCTCATCGTACAATAACCCCAAAGCCTGAAAAAACGCATCAACATCACTCAAAACAGGATCCCCAGGTATCAGGGAAAAAGCCCAATCCTGAGGATCGCCGCGCAGGAGAGAGATGATAATTTGAACCTGCTGCGCTGCGTTTCCTGAGGACTTAGATTTTAAGGCAAAAAACAATTTACAATTATTTTTGAAATTCTGAAACTTAGCTCGATCCCCTAAAAACAAATCTGGCATGGGGATCCTAGGTTCCACAACAGGCAACTTAGCAAGATATGCAGCAATACTCTGAACCTCAGTGGCAAGCTGATCCACACGGCCAGACAACTGTGCAAACTCCATTGGGAGAAAAGATCCTCCCCAGCACCCAGAGATACAGAGGAAAAAAAAAAAAAATGCAACAAACAGAAAAATATCTCTGACAACTCTGACAACCTTTTTTCTTTCACAATATTTTTTTTCCTTCTGTGAGTACCATACAATTTTCAATTTTTTGGCCGGTGATACTGTTATGTTTCGGTAGCTGAGGAGTGCAGGTAAAAAAGGCAATACACCAGAGCAGTTGGAATCTATGAGATTGCAGTACCCTGACTAACCACCACAACTAGAGGCAGCCGTGGAGCGTTCCTACGTTGGTCCTAGATGCCTCGTCACAGCCTGAGAAACTAACTACACCTAAAGATAGAAATAGGAAAGCTATCTGCCCCGGAGCAGAACCCCAAAGATAACAGAAAGCCCCCAAACATGTAATGGCAGTTAGACAAGAGGAAATACTGACACAGAAAGAAAATAGTATGAGCAAATGCTGGGGCCCAAACTATCTAAATAGAAAAGGATAGGAAGAGTACTTACTGCAATCCCAGAAAACCCTGAAAAGCACCAACTCTACTAATTTCAAAATCACCTGAGATCACACGACCTCTACCACCTTAATTAGTTCTCTGGTGTAACAAAATCAAAACAGCAGCCACTGAAAAAACTGGAAAAAGCAAAAGAACAAAACTCAGTGGCTGAACTAGACAGAGAGGGCAGAAGCCCCCGGAGGGGACCCTGAAGGCCCCCAAAGAAGTGCAGGACAAAATGCAAAAACACAGCAAAAACACAAAAGAAGCAAAAGTCTTATCTGTAAGCAGGAGATGCAGACAAGACACAGCAGGCTACAAGGGAAACTGGAATGAAGGATTCAGACCAGAACAATTGATCACCGGCAACCCTGATGGGAAAATGACTTCCTTATATAAGACCAGTCAGTAACACCTGATTCCCAGTCCTCACAATCCTCACTAGCACCGCTTGTAACCACCAGAGGGAGCCTCTGCTCAGAACTCATCTCAAACCCATTCACAACAGTTGGGGCAATCTCTTCCTCAGAGCTGCTCCCACCACCTTCCAGTTCCTCACGCCATGTTGGGTCTTGGACCTCATCATCTCCACTACCCTCTTCCAACACCTGCTGCTGTTGGGTGGTCTGGCCAGCACCATGCTCAACAGAAACTGGCACCTGAGTCTCATCATCATCAGATGCGTTCTGCGGTGTGCTGACCATCGGCACTGGCTCACCCGCTCTTCAGATTCAGAGAGACACAGCTGTTGCGCATCACTGCATACTCCCTCTTCTTCACATTCCAGAATGCTGCTTGACTGGGCCCCTGTTTGCAAGCCAACAGATTCTGAGTACAGAAGCAGAGACTCAGCTGGCTCCTGTACAGAACTCTCTGACTGCCTGGGCAATTTGGCAGGCGGTGAAGAGACAGATGGTTGCTCAACAGTGCTGTGGTCCTGAGAGGAGGTGGAAGCAATTGAAGTCGATGCATTGGCTGCCATCCAACCAACAACGGCTTCAATTTGTTCTTCACGCAGCAGGGGGTATGCCGAGCTCCTACAAAAGTGTGCATAAAGGAACGCTCACGGGAAAACTAGTGGATGCTGTGTCACTGGGGGCGGCAGCAGCCACAGAATCCCCACGTCCTCTCCCTGCTGAAACTCCACGGCCACGACCACGTGCCTTACTCCCTGCCTTCTTCATCTTGGTAGATTGATAAAGAAAGTCAGAAAAGTTATAAGGCCTAAGTGTGGTTATTCCGCAGAGACTGCAGTGAACACTGCACACAACTGTTCACTAGGTGTGAAAGGCCCCTTTGTGTACTTCTATAGTGTTTGCAACCAATGTATTGGATACGGATGGAAGCGCGTCACACTAATAGATTTGAGTTATTTGAAATAGAATGGAGCAGCAACAATTAGAGAAAAATGTCAAGGATGAGGCAGTGACACACGCTCAGCAGACTACAACCAGCAGTGGTTGAAGAACTAACTGGAGCGTGATCTGCACTCCAAAAATGAAAACCTCAGACTACAGTGAACACTGCACACAACTGTTCACATACCCAACGCGTCACAGCAGGAAGGCAGTCTGTGCGTCCAAACAAAGGCGCAAGCATACATGCACGTACCCTGTTTATAAAGCTATATAAAAAAATTTATGTAGTAGTGACGCACACTTTATTGAGGTACACTATTACATCGCCATTCACCATCTGTGGCTATGCAGTCTCATCTATATATACCTTATCTATCCGTTGTCATGCTTGCAAGTCGACAGTCAGGCATAAATAGCAATTTTCACTATGCACTATGCACTTTTTAAAGGTTATGTTTGTTAATAAAAATGATTATTGGCACATATTATGAGTATTACATGATGGAAATTGTATAATTTTTATAAACTGTTTAGTGACATTATTCAGCAAATGTAACATTTTATGAATGTCACAGATAACTTGTAATGCTGATGATGTTTTGAAGTCAGACATTCATTGTCTATACAATAAAAATGGTGTACATACTGTTACTTATCCATCATTAATGGATTCAGATATGTACTTGTATGCTTTTATTTACAACCGTATAGCAGATTCCTTAACCAATTTATTTTGTGGTTTGCATTGCTGTTCAACATGTTAATGTATGCGTTTATGTTTGTCAATTCTTTATTTATCTAGATTTTTTTAAACTGAAATCATCATCTTATGGTAGTAAAGGTTATCTTTCTCTTGTTTGGAGTATAGACATTTTTAATTGACACGTAACAAGGAAAACACTTGATCTAGTATTTAAACATCCTCCTTGACCCTGGGTTCCAACACCGCCGGTTGTTGCCTGGAAGTGCTGTTAGCACAGTCAACACTTGCTCCTGTGTTACTGGGGTTCAGTAATGTCAGCTGTTCCCCTGCTGTGTGTACGGCAAACAGTCCTGCTGCCTCCACCCTGTTCTCTTCTCATCCCTGGGCTCCAACACCGCCAGTTGTTGCTCGGAAGTGCTGTTAGCACAGTCAACACTTGCTCCTGTGTTACTGGGGTTCAGTAATGTCAGCTGTTCCCATGCTGTGTGTACGGCAAAAAGTCCTGCTGCCTCCACCCTGTTCTATTCTCATCTCTGGGCTCCAACAACGCCAGTTGTTGCTCGGAAGTACTTGGCACGGGTACTGACTCCTGCCCAGCCTGGTTACAGCACGACAGCTGTTTCCTGGCAGTGTCAACGTCAATTAGCCTCCAATAAGTTGTCCTGTCGTGTTGCATTCGGGTTAGGCGACTCTATGGTGCCTGCAGTTTAGGTGATTCCTATGTGTGCTGTGGGATATGTAAATAAAGGCTGTTTCAGTTGTGACAATAGGACAAGCACCCACTGTAGGACTGTGTGATTCGGTAACTGCGGACGGTTTGCGGCCTGTCAACTTACATTTTCATGGTGCCTTATGGTACACGTCCGGGTTCCAGTACCGTCAGCTGGTTCTCCGCAGTGCCTTTGGCCTAGGTGCCTCCATCTCGGTATCCGAGTTCCAGCAACGTCTGCTGGTCCTTGGTAGTGCTTTGGAGCACAGGTACCTCCTGCTTAGTAACCGTGTCCCAGTAACGTCAGCTGGTCCTCGGTTGTGCCATTGGCTCTTTTCCTTCTGCTGCCCCTCCGGGTTCCAGCACAGTCAGCTGATCCTCGTTACTTGCATTGGCTCTTGTACCTTCTGCTACCCGTCCGGGTTCCAGTACCGTCAACTGGTTCTCTGCAGTGCCTTTGGCCTAGGTGCCTCCATCTCGGTATCCGAGTTCCAGCAACGTCTGCTGGTCCTTGGTAGTGCTTTGGAGCACAGGTACCTCCTGCTTAGTAACCGTGTCCCAGTAACGTCAGCTGGTCCTCGGTTGTGCCATTGGCTCTTTTCCTTCTGCTGCCCCTCCGGGTTCCAGCACAGTCAGCTGGTCCTCATTACTTCCATTGTCTCTTGTACCATCTGATACCCATCCGGTTCCAGTAACGTCAGCTGGTTCTCGGAAGTTAGTCAGCCTTCTTGTACCTTCAGCTACATTTACAAATTGAAGATTTTTTAAATGTTTTTTTGGGTAATCACTCTGGATCTCCAACAATGAAGACGACGACCCTGATGACCACCCCGAAGAAGATGACGACCACAAGGACGACGAGCATCAAGCCAACCAGCCTGAACACCATCACAAAGAAGAAATAAAAGATTACCCAGAAGAAGATCACCAACAGGACAAAGAAAGTTAAGACAAACTACAAGATACAGAAAAAGAGACAGAAGAACAATAAGCAGAAGATCAAAAAGCATAAGAACATGAAGTATAAGACCAAAATGAAGTGCAAAATATATGCTCTAAATTATAAGCAGAAGAAGACTAAGCAGTGTATGGGGGTAAGTCCGTTCCTCCTCGTGGTGCCCCTGGAAAATGCCTGCTGCTGCAGGCTAAACTGAACACGGACAAATACTGTTGTAATTTAAATCTTTTGTGACAGCAAGAACGGAAGGATGAAAAATTCATACTTTTACAGATTACAAGTACAGGAATCTCTGTCACAAATAAGAATATGATGAAGAAGATGAAGAGGAAGAAGATGAAGAAGTAGAATATGAAGAAGAATAATAGTTTAATAAGAACAATATGAGTAATGTTAACAAAAAGATGAATAGCAAGAAGTTTAAGAAGAAGATAAAGAAGGCGAAGATGAAGAATAATTTAATGAAAAAGATGATGCTGCTGAAGATTATGAAGGAGAAAGTGTGGCAAAAGTTAAAAAGGTGAAGAGCATGGAAGTTGTGAAACATACATATTTGCCAAAATATAAAAAAGGTTAACAACATTGTCAATTTCTTCGTCAATCCGAACATCTTTAAAAAAAAAAATATTAATGCTATTCCATTTGATTGGGTTAAACATCTATGCCTTTAATGTCTCCTCAACCTCCCCCAATACATTCTACATTACTCTTTGTTGTTTTCCTTCATGTACAATTAACCAACAAGGCAAGAATGTTTTTTTTTTAATTCCGATATTTTGTTCCCATAGACTTACATTGGATTTCCGGTATCGGTATCGGGTATCACCGATACTTTTTGGGTATCGGCGATACCCATTCCGATCCGATACTTACTGATATCGGAAAGTATCACTCAACTCTACTACTAACACAAATATGAGTTGGCCACGTCTATACCTCTGACCACAATCGCTGTCTATAGTAGGTTCCATTTGATAACTTACACCATTTAATGTAGTAATCCAGTGACCCATTCCCAATGAACTGTGTGTTCTCCTGATCCCTCAAGTGTTTTCAAGTAGCGCAATTATGCCTTTTTCCTATTCTATCTTTGCTTGCTGCATTGTAGTTTTTATCCCCTTCGAAGGAAGATATGTGGCTGCATATTTTGCGCATGTAAGCATCCGTATGCAATCCGTATGCCATACGTATAGCGTATTTTTCTCGCTGCCTTGCAAAATGGACATTTAACGGTTTTTAGGCCTGAAACTCATTGAAATCATCATCAGCAAGGCTATTTATTGGCTCTGCATCAGGTTGCAACCCCCAATCTTGCCATTTTTGTGGTGTGCTTGTGTTGGAGTCCTGCTGCTTGCTTGCCAACATGTCTGACACTCTTCAGTTTACCCCAACTGATCGAGTGTTGTAAAACTGGGTTTTGTCCCGCCGCTTTGGGCAGCTTTACCCAGTGATCGTTGATCCACGGAGGAGAAGGCGAATGTGGGTGCATCCGCATTTGAGGCAGCGTATCACTAAAGGCCATTTTCACCGCCTTTATGCATCTCTGCGGACTCATCCAGACAAGTTTTTTCTGTTTTGTCGGATGACCATTCCCACCTTTGATTTTTTGTTGGAGATTGTGCACCCTGGGATCACCTACCAGGATACCAGGTTGCGGAAAGCTATCTCTGCAGAGGAGCGCCTTCTCCTTATGCTACGGTATGTATTCCTCACCTACATACTGTCTGTTGATGATGTGTTTTCCCACAAGTTTGCATTTACCCTTATGGCTGTTGCAGAAATATCCTCATAATCTATCCCATATATCACCTAGAACTACCAGAACTATTATGTGTATGTAAAAATGACAGAAACCTTTGACTTGTGGTAAATAGAACTTAGGATTGTTTCTAAATGAAAGGATTTAACGGTTATATAAAGTGCGTTTGTTCAACCTTTGTGCATATGTAATGATTGCACTCTCTACATTTGGTTACTTGTAGGTTCCTAACTACTGGTATATCCTATGCCGCACTCCATCTGGAGTTTTGATTGGGAGGTCCACCATATCCGGCATTGTGCGTGATACCTGCTCACATCTCTGGGACAGACTTCATCAACTGGTGATGCCTGAGCCAAAGATGGAAGACTGGAAGAGGATTGCCATGGGATTTGAGGAGCAATGCCAGTTCCCAAATTGTATAACAGTTCTTGATGGGAAGCACATCCGTGTGCGTAAGCCGCCGAACTCAGGGTCCCAATTCTATAATTATAAACAATATTTTTCTGTTGTGCTGTTGGCTCTGGTTGACAGCAACTACAGGTTTATAATTGTACACACTGGGGCCTATGGAAGAACTGGAGACTCTAGAGTCTTCAATTCTTCCATTATGGATCGGCGACTTCGCAATAACGAGTTGCACCTACCACCAGCACGCCAACTTCCTGGCTCCAGTCTAGAACCTGTCCCATATGTTGTAGTTGGGGATGAGGCCTTCCAACTATCAAGGAATGTGATGAGGCCATATCCACGACAACACCTCGACCACCGTCGTCGGATCTTCAACTTGCGCCTATCACGGGCTAGGCGCCTGGTGGAGTGTGCCTTTGGCATTCTGTGTGCAAAATGGCGGGTTCTCCAGTCTGCTATTCAGCTGAGTGAAGCCAACGTCAATGAGGTCATCAAAGCATGTGTTGTTCTACATAATTTCACCAGAATGCATGATTGTGGCCCATCAGATGTTGGTGAAAGTGTGGTGACCAATGTGGATATGCCTACGCCCCATGTCATTACTTTACGTCGCCCACTCTCAGGACTGAAAACCCATGATATCTTTACCCAATCTTTTGTGTCACCTGAAGGTACTACAACATGGCAAGATGATGCTTTATCTATGCTGTAATCTTTGTGTGTGTGTATTTAAATATACTATTTTTTATACACATAGTCTCTGTCTGGTGTTAATGGTCATAACAGATGTGCTGGTGGTTGAGTACAAACAACTTATGAAAAAAGACTCCAAACTTGTTATAAAAATAGATATTTATATGTGCAAACTGCCACTTGAGGTAGTGACTACCATATTAGCTTCATATGGTATATGCATTTACAGCACAATAGTGTAAGTGTGTATTCTGACACAAGTACCAAAATAAGGCATGACAAAATTACAAATCTTTCTATACATAATAGTATGTAAAGACAAAAACAAATAGTCAATATGGCTAGTGCTGTTCAGATGTGACCCATATGTGTGATTGGTCACATTAGACAAGTGCAAAGATGCATTTGACAACTGTCAGTGAAATTAAATATATAAAAAGAACAAACCTTCACTATGTATAGTGAAGACCATATGTTACCCATATGTTTGGTTCACAAGATTAGAGTACTGCAAATATGCAATAGACAACATGGCTTAAAAAAATAACAAACTTTTCCATAAATAATAATAAATAAATAAGCAAAATAACAAACTTTCACTATCACTAGTGAGCACCATATCTGCCCGATATGGTTGGGTTCTAAGACTAGATTAATGCAATGATGCATTAGCCAACAATGTTTAACCCCTTAATGTCCACTGACGTGCAGAGTCCGTCATGGCAAGGTGCCAGTTCCGGCACCAGGACGGACTCTGCACGTCATGCCTTTGATCTACCACTGCGTGTAAACACGCAGTGGTAGATCAGTGCCGACAGCTGTCACAGACAGCTGACAGGCACGGCAAGCGGTGCGGGGACCTTTGCCGTCGGTCCCCGCACTCACAGCGCTGTGATTGGTCAGTCAATCTGACTGACCAAACACAGCAGCGATCGCGCAGGAGAAGCTGAAATTTCAGCTTCCCCAGCGCGATCAGTGCAGGAGCCGGCGCTGCAGTGGCCAGGCTTCCTGCACTGACAGCCAGGAGCAGAGCCCCCACCGCCCCTGGCTGTTAACCCCCTGACTGCTGCGATCGAGCGCGATCGCAGAGCTCAGGGGGGAGGCAGAGGGTCGGGAGCTCCCTCTGCCTCAGATCAGCGCCACCGCAATGTATTTGCAGGGCCTGATCTCTGCCTTGATGACCCGGGGGTTGTCATGACTACCTCCGGGTCATCTAGCTACGGGAAGCTGCTGTGATCATGTCACAGCAGCTTCCACTATAGTTGCAATGCATTGCAATGCCAGAGCATTGCAATGCATTGTAACTGCAATCAAAAGTAAAAAAAGTGAAAGTCCCATAAAGGGACAAGTTGAAAAAAATCATTTTTTAAAAAAAATTGTAAAAAAAATATTAAAAAATAATTTTAAAAAAATCCCCTAAAAAAATCACAATTTTTATGCAATAAAAAAAATAAAAAACAAAAAAATACACATGTTAGGTATCGCCATGTCCGTAAAAATCCCATCTATAAAAGCATAACCCTAGTTAACCCCTTCAGTGAAAGCCGTAAAAAAAAACACAAAAAAGTAGTAAATTATACTATATATATAAAAAGTGCAATAACACGCGATCAAAAAGTCAGATATAAATAATCATGGTACCGCTGAAAACGTCATCTTGTCCCGCAAAAAACAAGCTGCTATACAGCATCATCAGCGAAAAAATAAAAAAGTTATAGCTCGCGGAATAAACTGATGCAAAAATAATTATTTTTTCTATAAAATTCTTTATTGTGTAAAAAACGCCAAAACATAAAAAAAATATATAAATGAGGTATCGCTGTAATTGTAGTGACCCGAAGAATAAAGCTGCTTTATCAATTTTACCACACGCGGAACGGGGGAAAAAAAATTAAAAAAAAAACAATTCCTGAATTGCTGGTTTTTGTTCATTCTGCTTCCACAAAAATCGGAATAGGAAGCGATCAAAAAACGTTATGTGCCCGAATATGGTACCAATAAATACGTCAGCTCGTCCCGCAAAAAATAAGCCCACAGATAACTCTGTCGGCCGAAATATGGAAAAATTATAGCTCTCAAAATACGGCGATGCAAAAAATTCTTACAAAAAATTATTCCAAAAAAAAGCATCTTTTAGTGTGTGACAGAAGCTAAACATGAAAAAAGGGTGTAAATCTGGTATCGCTGTAATCACAACGATCCAAGGAATAAAGTCGCCTAATCACTAATATCGCACGAGGAACGGCGTAAAAAAGAAAACCAATTTTTCACCTTTGGTAGATTTGTTCATTGTGCCTCCCAAAGATCGCAGTAAGGCGATCACAGTGGTTCCCCCCCGCATATGGGGTATCAGCGTACTCAGGACAAAATGCACAATAGCTTTTGGGGTCCTATTTCTCCTGTTACCCTTATAAAAATAAAAATTTGGGGGAAAAAAGGTCATTTTTGTGGAAAAAAATATGATTTTTTTTATTTTCACGGCTCTACGTTATAAACTTCTGTGAAGCCCTTGGGGGTTCAAAGTGCTGACCACACATCTAGAAAAGTTCCTTGGGGGGTCTAGTTTGCAAAATAGGGTCATTTGTGGGGGGTTTCTACTGTTTAGGCACATCAGGGGCTCTCCAAGCGCGACATGACACCCGCAGACCATTCCATCAAAGTCTGCATTTAAAAACGGTGCTCCTTCCCTTCCGATCTCTGCCATGCGTCAAAATAGTGGTTCCCCCCCACATATGGGATATCAGCGTACTCAGGACAAATTGCACAATAGCTTTTGGGGTCCTATTTCTCCTGTTACCCTTATAAAAATAAAAATTTGGGGCAAAAAGATTATTTTTGTGGAAAAAAATATGATTTTTTTATTTTCACGGCTCTACGTTATAAACTTCTGTGAAGCACTTGGGGTTCAAAGTGCTCACCACACATCTAGAAAAGTTCCTTGGGGGTCTAGTTTCCAAAATGGAGTCACTTGTGGGGGGTTTCTACTGTTTAGGCACATCAGGGGCTATCCAAACGTGACATGACACCCACAGACCATTCCATCAAAGTCTGCATTTGAAAAAGGCGCTACTTCCCTTTCGAGCTCTGCCATGCGTCAAAATAGTGGTTCCCCCCCACATATGGGATATCAGCGTACTCAGGACAAATTGCACAGTAGCTTTTGGGGTCCTATTTTTCCTTTTACCATTATAAAAATAAAAATTTGGGGCAAAAAGATTATTTTTGTGGAAAAAAATATGATTTTTTTATTTTCACGGCTCTACGTTATAAACTTCTGTGAAGCACTTGGGGGTTCAAAGTGCTCACCACACATCTAGAAAAGTTCCTTGGGGGTCTAGTTTCCAAAATGGAGTCACTTGTGGGGGGTTTCTACTGTTTAGGCACATCAGGGGCTATCCAAACGTGACATGACACCCACAGACCATTCCATCAAAGTCTGCATTTGAAAAAGGCGCTACTTCCCTTTCGAGCTCTGCCATGCGTCAAAATAGTGGTTTCCCCCCACATATGGGGTATCAGCGTACTCAGGACAAATTGCAAAATAACTTTTGGGGTCCTGTTACCCTTTGGAAAATAACAATTGGGGGTGGAAAGATAATTTTTGTGGAAAATAATGATTTTTTAATTTTACTGCTCTACGTTATAACCTTCTGTGAAGCCCTTGGGGGTTCAAAGCTCTCACCACCATCTAGATAAGTTCCTTGGGGGGTCTAGTTTCCAAAATGGGGTCACTTGTGGGGGGTTTCCACTGTTTAGGCACACAGGGACTCTCCAAATACGACATGGCATCCAATCTCAATTACAGCCAAAAAAGTCAAATGGCTCTGCTTCCCTTCCGAGCTCTGCCATGCGCCCAAATAGTGGTTTACCCCCACGTATGGGGTATCAGCGTACTCAGGACTAATTGCACAATAAATTTTGGGGTCCTTTTATCCTTTGGAAAATAAAAATTGGGATGAAAAGATCATTTTTGTGGAAAAAAATATGATTTTTTAATTTACGGCTCTACGTTATAACCTTCTGTGAAGCGCTTGGGGGTTAAAAGCTCTCACAACACATTTAGATAAGTTCCTTGGGGGGTCTAGTTTCCAAAATGGGGTCACTTGTGGGGGGTTTCCACTGTTTAGGCACACAGGGACTCTCCAAATGCGACATGGCGTCCAATCTCAATTCCAGCCAAAAAAGTCAAATGGCGCTGCTTCCCTTCCGAGCTCTGCCATGCGCCCAAATAGTGGTTTACCCCCACATATGGGGTATCAGCGTACTCAGGACTAATTGCCCAATAACTTTTGGGGTCCTTTTCTCCTTTGGAAAATAATATTGGGATGAAAAGATCATTTTTGTGGAAAAAATATGATTTTTTAATTTTACGGCTCTACGTTATAACCTTCTGTGAAGCCCTTGGGGTTAAAAGCTCTCACAACACATTTAGATGAGTTCCTTGTGGTGTCCAGTTTCCAAAATCGGGTCACTTGTGGGGGTTTCCACTGTTTAGGCACACAGGGACTCTCCAAATGCGACATGGCGTCCAATCTCAATTCCAGCCAAAAAAGTCAAATGGCGCTGCTTCCATTCCGAGCTCTGCCGTGCGCCCAAATAGTGGTTTACCCCCACATATGGTATATCGGTGTACTCTGGAGAAATTGTACAACAAATATTGTGGTTCATTTTCTCCTGATACCCTTGACAAAATTTAAAAAAATTGTGTCGAAAGAAAAATTTTGGGAAAAAAAGTTAAATGTTCATTTTTTCCTTCCACATTGCTTCAATTCTTGTGAAGTACCTAAAGGGTTAATAAACTTCTTGAATGTGGCTTTGAACACGTTGAGGGGTGCAGTTTTTAGAATGGTGTCACTTTTGGGTAATTTCTGTCATATTGACCCCTCAAATTCACTTCAAATGTGAGGTGGTCCCTAAAAAAATGGTTTTGTAAATTTTGTTGGAAAAATTAGAAATTGCTGGTCAAACTTTTAACACTTATAACTTCGTAACAAAAAAAAATTTTGGTTCCAAAATTGTGCTGATGTAAAGTAGACATGTGGGAAATGTTATTTATTAACTAATTTTTGTGACATATCTCTCTGATTTAATGGCATAAAAATTAAAAGTTTGAAAATTGCTAAATTTTCAAAATTTTTGCCATATTTCCATTTTTTTCATAAAAAAACGCAAGTTATATTGAAGAAATTTTACCACTATCATGAAGTACAATATGTCACGAGAAAACAATCTCAGAATCGCCAAGATCCGTAGAAGCGTTCCAGAGTTATAACCTCATAAAGAGACAGTGGTCAGAATTGTAAAAATTGGCCTGGTCTTTAACCTACAAAATGGCTTGGTCATTAAGGGGTTAAAATGGATGGGGAAAAAATAACAAATATTGGTATAAATTATAAGATATAAAGAAAACAACAATTTTCACCTAGCCCATATCCCACCAGCTAAGTACCATATGCTGTTTGTAGACATTCAGATGAGTGCAAATATGCGTTACACAACATGGTGTAAAAATAAATGTCAAAAAATGACAAACTTTTTTATAAATAATAAGAGATAATGAAAATAACTAACTTTGAGTATGCCTACTCAAGGGCATAATGGAACCATATGTTTCTTACATGCATCTACATTAGTGCACATTTCTTTTGCACAGCATGAGTCTAAAGTAAATATAAAAAAAACAAAACAGCTTTTGAAATCATAATATGTAACTAAAATAATAAATCACAGCTGGTGGTATGTGGGTGGTGGGGTTGGCGGGTTCCCAGCATCTCTGTTTGTTTGGCTTGGATGACCACCTTGACCATCACCCTGTTGGGGTGGATTTTCTGGGCCCTGAGCTAACATATGCCCACGGTCAGGTTGATGTGTGGGCACATTGCCATACAGATAAGGGAGATTATATTCCTGTGTAAGATGTTACCCACGAGAATCATACCCCCAAATATGACCATATTGAGCACATCCAGGTTGGGACCAGCCTCCAACACTGGATCTGTACAAGTGGCCATATTGGGAAGTCAGATTATAGCCAGCCATTTGACCCTGTTGTTGCCAAGGTTGGTTCAGTGGGGAATTGGTTGAGGTGTAGGCGCCCATGCAGGAGGATCATCAGATCCTAATTAAGCATGCACATTTTGGTGGGGGTCAAGGCGCAGCAGGTTACGGGGTGAGAGCTGCCACTTCTCAAGGAATTCAAACACCTCATATGGTGTATTGGGGGGTGTGCATGCATCAATTAGGATGTGCATTGATCCTCGCACACGGAGCCTCAGCTCATGGGGTAGGGGACGAAGGTAGCGGGCAAGGCTACGGGCATAGGCCTCCTCACCCTCATCCACAGCTGCCCTTGAAAGGTAATTGAGTACCCCAGTGTCCACATGCCTACGTGTGTCTGACCCAGTGATGTCTCACCGTCTTCTCCCACGGTGGGATATGGCAGCAGGCTGGGGGGAGGCCCCAGAGGTACAGTGGGACTGCTGCTGTTTCCAGCTTCATCCCCAATGGCGGATGCTGCTGCAGCTGGTGCCTGTGGTACAGGTAGAGGAGGAGCAGGTTGCTGTGATCCTTTGGAACCTTGGGGGATGCTGATGGGAGGTTCAGACGATGGGCCAGCCACCTCTTCACCTCCCTTAACCAGGTCAATAATGGCCTCTGAATCGGAGGCTGTCTCTCTCTCAGTGAGGTTGGATTGAGTTCTGTTGGGAAATGAAAGGGGATTAGAACATGTAGGAGAGGTGAGCCTAAACTGCATATGTGTTATGTGGTGTGATGTATGTACTTACGGTCTCAGATCCAGAATAGGAGCCAGAAAGCCAAGGCGGTCAAAGTAGACATATTTTCTTTTTGTCGGTGCCGCAGACCCGCTCCTGGACCTCTGCTGCCATTCCCGCCGGTACTGGTCGCAGATGCTTCTCCATCTTCTCATAACATCATCCACTGCAATGACACATATAATGTAATCAATTAGCTAGATTTACAAAGCCTAATTCTTCCACATACACGTTATATAGTCATGGGGCCTAGTAGGATGTAAGTATACTAACATTTTTGCGCCACAAAAAAAAACAAAAAAAAATTTTTTGGGCAAAATCTGCACTATAACTACGCTCTGACCGTTAAGAAGTTTGCAAAAAAAAAAAATAACTTACTCATTCGCTGCTGCTCCTCGCGTGGGCTGTTGCCAAAGTGGGTAAACATCTGCCCACAGATGCGCCTCCATGCCGCTTCTTTCCCTGCGTAATGTGCATCTCTTTGGTCCCTTATTTCGGGCCTCTCCTGCACCAACACAATGAGCATCTCCACATTGATGAGGGTGGACATCATGGCCGAGTCCTGTGGAGGCGTTCTTCCGGGATGTCTGGCGCTCTTTTTGAGCTAATGTGCATGTGTTGCACCATTTCCTATGAGCTGCACAAGTCTTGCGTACTTCTCGCAAGTCACACGTCTGGTCCGTGTGTAATCCGTTGTTTTCTCGCACCCATAGACTTTCATTGGCTTACAACGGGCGTAATACACGTACAATCGCAGCATGCTGCGGGTGTCTCGCACCGTAAGATGCGCCCGAGAAAAATACGCATGATCAGAGCTGCCCCTAAGGCCGGGATCACACATGCGATGAAATCGTCAGACACTCGCATGTGAAATCCCAGCTCTGGCGCCGGCACTCGGAAGTGGAGCGAGCGGCTGCATATAAAAACATGCAGCCGCGCACTCCACTCCCGAGTGCCGGTGCCAGAGCTGGGATTTCACATGTGAGTGTCGGACGATTTCCTTGCATGTGTGATCCCGGCCTTAGAGAAATATTGATCCGTGTGTAATGCGTGGTTTTCACGCCTCTCACTCGTCCGTATTCCTCCTTAGTGTGACGCCAGCCTTACTCTGATCGCTGGTAAAATGCATTGCAATGCACCAGCACGCCAACAAATTGCCTATTATACGATGCTCCAGGCATGGTCTAAACAGGCCTCTGTAGCTGGCAGAGCCAGACGATCGGGTCTCGCTATGATGTCAGAGGGTGCTGATAGCATAGAAAGAGCCTTCTCCCGCTCCCAGCCATCTATATGCCGTGATCGCTCTCGATGGTGGAATTTAGGAGGTTAAATGGCCCGGTGCGGGCACCACTACTGGCCGTGACAACCAGGTAGGGAAATAGCGTATTAGGGGAGCGGACGTCACAGTGTTAGTGACATCCAATTTTATTTTACAAAAAAAAGTAATAATTAGTACAGAGTAGCTTTATAGGTATGGAGGTAGCGCATTAGAGTAACGGACGTCGCAGTGTTAGTAACATCCGATTTTCTTTTAGAAAAAAAATAGTAGTTAATACAGAGTAGCTTTATAGGTAGGGAGGTAGCGTATTACAGTTGTGGAAATCACAGTGTTAGTGACATCCGATTTTCTTTTTTAAAAAAAAAATTAGTACAGACTAATGCAAAAAAAAAATTGTTATAGTGGGGTAACTTCTTAGCAGGGACGTAACTAGAAACGGCAGGACCCCACAGCAAACTTCACAATGGGGCCCCCCCCGCGCGCGTTGCCAATCCCGGTCTACCCAAGTTGTGTTAAGAAATATACCTTTATTATCCAAAATTAGAGGTTTTTGGACTAATGATATTGAAATAACAGAAAAGAACCAACTCCCAGGATGCAACTGAGGTAGTGACGAAGGTAGGCTTTCTCCAGAGTAAATGTGTGAAGAAACTTGTAATCCAGCCTGCAAATTGCTTTCAAAACAGATGATTTATTCAGTAGAACAACAGTCCGGTATACAGAATAATCTAAGATTGTTCTGTATACCATACTTTTGTTCTACTGAATAAATCATCCATTTTGAAAGCAATATATGGGCTAGATTACAAATTTCTTCTTCACAAGAATAATGCAACATAATTACCTTATTCAGCAGTTTCCTGGAGCCCTAGCCCCCTGATGGGGCCTGCAGTTTCCTGGGGCCCAAGGCCCCTAATGGGGCCTGCAGTTTTCTTTGGACCTAGGCCCCTAATGGGGCCTGCTGCTTCCTTTGGACCTAGGCCCCTAATGGGGCCTGCTGTTTCCTAGGGCCCCAATAGGGGCCTGCTGCTTCCTGGGGCCTCTAATGTGGCCCGCTGTGTCCTGGGGCCTGAGGCCCCTGATACACTCACACCTCCCCCCTCCGCTCTCCCCCCCTACTCAAGTGCCGGGACGGGAAGCTGTGGCTGCCGCGTCCCTGTAAAAGAGAGTCAGACTCAGCAAGCATACTTACCAATCTGCCAATCCTCAGGTGACTGCGTCCTCCAGCTCTTCTGCTCCGCGCGCCGCTCCATCCTCCACACTCCGACGTCCACCATGCCAGCCTTGCATGTTACGTAAGAGCGCGCGCACGCCCCCACGTCACATGACGCGGAAGTACCGGACTGCTCGGGGCCCGTCCCACCTCCTCTCATAGCGGCGCCGGAGGTGGCCCCATATCAGACTCACACCACCGGCAGCTTGCATGGGCGTACCCAGGATCAAAACTAGGGGGGGGGGCAAGCCAATGTCGCATTTTATACAGGTTACATCATATACACTGTACATTACACTGCATATTAGGTATGGAGCATTAGAACTGTTGTATATTTTATAATACAGCAGTGTATGCGACACTACGCTGTATATACCATATATTATACATGGCACACTAACCTCTATACAAAGAATAAGAGGCATTATAACCTGTATATGAAGAGTATAATACAGCAGTGTATATACACTCTATATGCCGCACACGATGTGTATGACCCTGTATACACCATATACTACACTCTTATTTTGAAGTAAAAAAAAACAAAACAGGAACAAATACAATACTTAAAATAAAGAACAAGTAAAGTTAAAAATCAACAAACTTACTGTATTTCAATGGGAACTATGGGCCTGCTTTTGGCTAATGAGATGGTCAATGTTCGGTTCCATATTTGTCACAAGTGAAGCAATTTTTCTCTTTCTTGATATCATTATTTCCTAGGGATTCCAAATTGCTATTAGTAAAATACCAATATATATACAGCGCTACAAAAACAATATACCAGCAATAAAACTGCCCACACAGAGACATACAGACTGCACTGCTCATCACTGCAGCCTTGCCAATCCATATCATTTCATCCTCATCAGTGCACATATTGGTGCAACTCCGCTTTTAGCTCAGGCTCAGACTGGTGTGGTGCGAGAGTCCCTAATAGGCAGGTAAATGTCCCCAATAGGCAGCATTGGTCCCCAATAGGCAGGTAAATGTCCCCAATAGGCAGCATTGGTCCCAAACAAATGTCCAAAGCAGATGTAATATGATTGTCCCAATAGGCAGCATGATCCCCAATAGGCAGCATATGTCCTCAATAGGCAGCATAGGTCCCCAATAGGCAGCATATGGTCATCAATAGGCAGCATAGGTCCCCAATAGACAGCAAGGCCATAGCCATAGTCCCAATAGGCAGCATAGGTCCCCAATAGGCAGCATAGGTCCCAATAAGCAGATAGTCCCAATAGGCAGCATAGGTCCCCAATAGCAGCAATAGGTCTCAATAGGCAGCATAATTGCCATAGGCAGCATAGGTCCCCAATACGCAGCAATAGTCCTCAATAGGCAGCATAATCTCCATAGGCAGCATAGCATGACATAGGTCCCCATAGCACATACCCCATAACACATAGTCCCCAATAGCCAGCATAATCCCCCAATAGCCAGCATAATCCCCCAATAGCCAGCATAATCCCAATAGCAGCATATCCCCCATAGCCAGCATAATCCCCCCATAGTCAGCATAATCCCCAATAGCCAGCATAATCCCCCATAGCCAGCATAATCCCACAATAGCCAGCATAATCCCCCATAGCCAGCATAATCCCCCATAGCCAGCATAATCCCCCAATAGGCAGCATAATCCCCATAGCCAGCACAATCCCCCATAGGCAGCATAATCCCCCCATAGCCAGCATAATCCCCCAATAGCCAGCATAATCCCCCAACAGGCAGCATAATCCCCCCATAGCCAGCATAATCCCCCATAGGCCGGGCCCGGCGTAAAAAAAAAAAAAATGCCAGTACTCACCTATCTCCCCCGCTGCTCTGAAGATGCGCGCTCGTCTCCGTCTTCTTCTGGCACAGGCGGCGTGACGTCATCAGGCCGCGCAGGCGGCGTGATGACGATCACGTCGCCTGTGCTGCATATGGAAGGCCGCAAGGCCTTCCTCACTCACAACATTCCGCCCACCGCAATTAAAGGGCCCCCGCCGGCAATGAACTGTCAGTTCATTGTCGGCGGGGCCGGTTCTTTCACAGTGGGTACACCCATGGCTGCTTGCGGAACTACGTGGTGGTAGGTGAAGCAGCTGCAGCAGGGACAGGCCCCCTTCTAGCCCGGGCCCTGTGGAAGCTGCTTCCCCTGCTTCACGATAGTTCCGCCCCTGCTTCTTAGCTAGTGCAATTGGGGAGCATACGTCACAGTGTTAATAATGTCCATTTTTCTTTTGCAAAAAAGAAGAGTTGGTGGCAAGTACATTTTTTGCTAGTGCTTTAGGGGAGTGTACATCACAGTGTTAGTGACATTCATTTTTCTTTTGCAAAAAAAGAATAGATAGGGTCAAGTAAATTTTTAGCTAGTGCATTTAGGGGAGCATACGTTGCAGTGTTAGTGACTAGAGATGAGCGAATTTGTTGAATTCGGTTCCGAATACGATCTGAATCGAATATTGTTTTTGCAATATTCATTAAACGCAGCCGAACGTCATTAGAGTCAATGGGAAATTAGAAATTACCGAGCATGTTCGGAACTGATCATAAGACATACATTCGGCACGAATATTGTTCAAATATGGCCCGAATATGTTAGAATCAGATTCGGGAACAAAATCCGAACAAATTCGCTCGACATCCATTTTTCTTTTGCAAAAAAAAAAGAACAGTTAATGCCGAGTAAATTCATAACTAGTGAATTAGCGTATTGAGCGTATGTTGCAGTGCTTGTGACATCCATCTTTCTTTTGCAATAAAAGAATAATTAGCGCCAAGTAAATATTTAGCTAGTGCATTAGGGAGCATTCGTCGCAGTGTTAGTGAGTGATGTCTGTTTTTCTTTTGCAAATAAGGAATTGTTAGCGCCAATTAAACATTTAGCTTGTGCTAGGATAGACTAAGGGCGCATCTATCGCGCCAGAAACCGACAGGTGTTTTTATCCACTTTTTAACTATGGCTTGACATGCCTCAATAAAGTTTTTGATTTTTCCTTACCGGTTCGGTGTGCCGCATGAAATCCTTCCTTTCATCCTAACTTTGATCGTCTATATAAAATTTGGCCAATAGTTGAACACTTCAGCAGAAAATTTGCTGAGGAGTACAACCCCCAAAGGGACATCTGTATAGATGAATCTCTGGTTCATTGCAAAGAGAGGATAAAATTCCGACAATACGTGCCCAGTAAGAGGGCCAGGTATGGAATTAAACTGTACAAATTGTGCGAGAGCACCTCCGGGTACATCCACAGATTTAAGGTCTACAAAGGGAAGAACAAGCAGATTGACCCCCAGAATGTCCCCTGTCCTGGGGGTGAGTGATAAAATTTGCAGGAATTGCTGCACCCACTGCTGGATAAGGGTTATCTCCTATACATTGATAACTTTTACACCAGCATCCCACTCTTCATTTTTTTCTCAGTCAGAGGTAGAGTTGTATGCAAAAAATCAGAGAGGCCTCCCTAAGCTGCTAATTGGGCAACTGCTGAGAAAGGGTGAAAGCAGAGCCCAATACAGTGACAACATACTGGATTTCAAGTAGAAGGACAAGAGGCATGTCCTTATCTTGACCACCTTACACCATGACAACAGCTCCCTTGTCACTGTCTGAGGTACTACAACATAAGTCCCAAGCCAGATTGTATCTTGCATTATAATAAGTACATGGGATGAGTAGATCTCTCAGATCAGGTCCCTCAAACCATACAGTGCCATGCAAAAAGCTAAAGTATAGTACAAAAATATTGTCAGTGCACATTGTACAGATGGCACTATTTTTGTGCTGTTTCAATCTACAGGTAATACGAGGACCTTCCTTCAGTTTCAGGAGGTAGTCATCAAGGCACTAATGTTCGGCACTCAGGAAGGTGAGAGTCCCAATACTTCTGAAACCGATGATGCCCATATCATACCAGGTCAACATTTTCCAGCAGAGATTTCAGAAACAACGAAGAACGAAAGATCACAAAAAAGGTGCAGAGTATCCTCTAAGAGGGGAATCCAAAAAGACTCAATTTACCATTATGAAACCCGCCATTTGCATAAAGGATTGCTTCAATGCGTACCACGTGTCCACAAATTAATAAAATTTGTTTTTACCCTGTTGACACAATACACTTTTATAATCTGTTGTACTCCGCACAACTTGCACATATAACCACATTATATATTCATACATCAGTGAAACCAAAATCATTATTATCACTATTATAACTATGCCTTTAGATTATTCATTGAAAGTTTTCCAAAATGGGATCACTTGGGGTCCATTGTTAGGCACATCAGGAGCTCACCAAATGCGACATGGAGCTCTAAATCGTCACTCCTTCCCTTGCGAGTTTTCCACCACATATGGCATAGCATAATCAGAGGAAAATTGAACAACAATTTTTGAGGTCCATTTTCTCCTTTTACCTTTGTAAAAAAAAAAACATTTTTGTGGAAAAAATGTGATTTTTTTTTATTTTCCCGCTCAACATTATAAATTTCTGTGAAGCAAAATATGAACTCCAATATGGATCTTATTCCCTTCTAGCTTTGCACTGTGCCTCAAAAGTAGTTTTTGACCACACATTGGGTGTCGACGAACTCAGGAGAAATTGCACAACAATTTTTTTGGGTCCATTTTCTCCTATTACCCTTGTGAAAATAAAAAATTTAGGGACAAAAGAACATTTTTGTGGAAAAAATTAGATTTTTTTCATATTCATGGCTCAGCGTTATAAACTTCTGTGAAGTACCTGTATGTTCAAGGTTCTCACCACACATCTAGATAAATTCCTTGGAATCTAGTTTCAAAAATAGGGTCACATGTGGTAGGTTTTCACTGTATAGGTACATCAGGGGCTTTTGAAAAGCGACATGGTGCGCCTAGACCATTCCATCAAAGTCTGCGCTCCAAACAGTCACTCGTTCCCTGCTGTGCGCCTAAACTGTAGTTTTTCACCACATCAGCATACTCAGGGGAAATGAAACAACAATTTTTGGGGTACTTTTTCTCCTGTGCCCCTTGTAAAAATAAAAAAATTGGGGCTAAAAACATTTTTGTGGAAAAAACATGATTTTTTTTTTATTTTCACAGCTCAACGATATTATTAGGACCCCTGCTGCAAACTTGCAGCAGGAGTCTTCAGACAGATACCAAGGGGTCAGGGAGTGTGAGAGGAGAGCTGCGGTGAGCTTACCTGCAGCAGAGCAGGCCTGAAGCATGTGACCACCGGGGTAGTGGCCGGAGGCGGAGTCAGGCACTGAGTAGCTGTGTTGATCGGCGATGCCGGAGAGTAGTTGGAACGTGCCGAAGTCGAGCTGGGAGGTCGATGAGGTGCAAAAGGGTTATACACAGAGAGTGGTCAAGACATAGCCAAATGTCAGGAAGCCGAAGATAGCGGTACAATACAAATGGGGCAGATGGATGGGAAGTCAGAGTAAACAAGCCAAAGGTCATAGCTGGAATAGACAGCAAGCACAGAGCCACAAGGCAAGGCACAGAACGAGAAAACAGACAGGGTCATACACTGAGAGGCAATCGGACAAAACAGTATGCAAGCACACCAGGGGGTCAGACACACAGCCAACAACAAATGTATCACTGACAAGGAAACCCAGACGGGGCTGGTATATATAGCCCTCCCTAATCCAAAAGGAGGCCATACAAAATTAACCCTGAGAGGATGGGACAAGAAATCCCGTCCACAGCCATGACAGATATAAATTTCTTTGAAGCACGCCTGGGGCTTGAAGATGCTCTGCTCACCACACACCTACATAAATTCCTTAGTGTGTCTCGTTTCCAAAATAGGGTCACATGTGGGGGGTTTCCACTGCTTAAGTACATCAGGGGCTCTCCAAATGTGACATGGCGCACGGGGACCATTTCATAAAAATTTTCACTCCAAACCGTCATTCCTTCCTTTCCAAGCCCTGCCGTGCATCCAAACAGAAGTTTTCCATCACAGATAGGTTATCGGAATACTTTGGGTAAATTGCTCAGTAATCTATGGGGCATTTTTTTACTGTTACCCTTGTGAAAATAAAAAAAATTGGGGCTAAAAGAACATTTTTGTAGAAAAAATTAGATTTTTTTATTTTCACCGCTCAATGTTTTAAAATTTATGTGAAGCACCTGGGGATTCAAGGAGTTCACCACACATCTATATAAGTTCCTTGAGGGGTCTAGTTTCCAAAATGACCTCACTTGTGGGGGTTTCTACTGTTTAGGCACATCAGGGGATCTTCAGATGCGACATGGTGTCCGCTTTCGATTCAAGGCAATTTTGCGTTCAAAAAGTCAAGCTGTGCTCCTCTTACGAGCCCTGCCGTGCACCTGAACAGTAGTTTTTACCAACATATCAGGCATTGGCGTACTCAGGAGAAATCAAACAAGTTTCATGGTCCATTTTCTCCTATCACTCTTGTGAAAATAAAAAAATTGGGGCTAAAAGAACATTTTTGTAGAAAAAAGGTGATTTTCAAACGGTACTCCTTCCCTTCCGAGCCCTGCCATTGGTCCAAACAGTAGTTTTCCTCCACATATGGGGTATCAACGTACTCAGGAGAAATTGAGCAATAATTTTGTTTCCCATTTTCTCCTTGTGGAAATAAAATATATTGGGTCTAATATAAAATGTTTGTGAAAAAAATGTTCATTTCATATTGCTTCAGTTCATGTGAAGCACTTGAAGGGTTAATAAGATTCTTGAATGCGATTTTGAGCACCCTAAGGGCTGCAGACTTAGAATGATTTCACTTTTGGGTATTTTCTGTCATATAGACCCTCAAGTCACTTCAAATGTGATGCGGTCCCTAAAAAAATGGATTTGTAAATTT